>OY728156.1:1580622018-1581263187 GCA_963277665.1 Viscum album
ACATCGAAAAATTTATTGAAAATATAAAAAATTTCATAAATATAATAAATAAGAGCTAATTTACCAGACACAAACATTATTTATTATAAAAATAATATTTACAGATTAAAAAATAAATACACATAAAATATAGTATAATTAAAATATAAATGAAATTTAGAACATTGAATAAACATATAAAAAATAATTGAAAATGAAAGAAATGGAAAAAATTTATAAATACAAATGTAATGTTTTAAAACAAAAATATATCATTCCAATAAAATTACTTTTCATTAAGTTTTTTTATGAAATGATTGTTATTTTTAATTATTTTTTATATGTTCATTAAGTGTGTTAAATTTATTTCTATTTTATTTCTACTTTATTATTTATAGACTTTCAAAACAACTAACTTGAAACATTATTATGTTTCATATAGGTGACTTTGAAAATGTATAAATTATAAAATTTAAATAAAATATAAATGAAACTTGAAAATCTATCTCAACATATAAAATATAATTGAAAATAAAAAAATCATAAAAATAATAAACAAAAGCTAATTTACATGTCACAAAATTAACTTCTTAAAAACATAACATTTTCACTTTCAAATATTAATGGACATAATTCTTAATAGGTATTATATTATTAATTACATTACTATGAAGTATTATTAATTATATTATTATAATTAATTGTTAATAGTTACAATATTAATATATATTGATTATATCATTAAATATTTACAATAATTTAAATAATAAATCTTAATAATTATGTAAATCATATAATTGTTAATGTAACTAATAAAGTACATAAAAATATATTTTTTAAAATAAATATTAATTTTATTAGTAATATAAAAAAATTTATTAATAATATTAATGGTATTATTAAAAAATTATTTATATATATATGTATCTAAGAAAAAGAAAATAAAGACAATATATATATTAAATATACAAACATATATATTTTTAATTTTTAATTTTTTTTTAATTTTGGAAGAGGCAGCATTAGCCTTGCGTCCTTTAGACTAAAAACCAAAGGCCGAAAGGATGATGCTGCCTTTCTATCCTAGTTTTAAAAGTATTTTAAACTCAGTATTATTTTAGTATTTTTTTTAAAAACATATAAAAAACTCTCTATATTATTTTTTCCATGTAGATGGTGATGAAGGGGTTCCCTTAGCGGGTGTTTTTTGTATTTTAATATTTTAGACATGAAGACCATCACTGAATTAGCCCATTAAAATTTTTAAAACACCCCTTGACTTGTTTTCATGAGTTAATCATAATGGCACCTTTCATTTAGTGATTCTGGAGCCTGAAAATAGAGAATTGATTAAAAAATATTTGGATGCATTACCACAAAACCCATGACAAAAAACATTAACCTTCATCAATGCTAGCTAAAATCACTGATAAAGGAAGCCCTTTATTAGTTCTTTTATTTAGTGTTGATAAAAGGGAACCTTTGTCAGTGATTTTTTAGTGTTGATAAATTTTACCCTTTATCAAGGCTAAAAAACACTGACAAAAGGTGTATATCATAAAAATAAATTCTCATCAAAATCATATATTAATATATAAATATATTTATATTGATAAAAATATAATATATATTATTAAATATGATTTATATATGACTAAATTTACATTGACACTTGATATATAAGATATTTAGATAAAAATAGAATATAAAATAAAAATTATATATTATTAAAAAATTTATTTCATATAGAAATATATTTATATTGATATACACACACACAAACAATTTTCCTAAATATTATTTATATAATAATAAATATGTATTATAAATCATATTTATATGTCATATATTTAGTGAAAAATGGTTTATAATTTAATTAAAATTTAATATTAATTAAAAATATTACTAATTAATATTAATATTCATTTAATAACATTATTTTTTTATCAATTTCATTTTTTATCAATATAAAATATACGTTAGATAATAAATATTTAATTATTAATTAAAAAATGGAAAAAATATGTTACACATAATATATCAGTCAATAATTTCACACATTGTCATGACCCGACCCAATGGGGCCCAAATCACAACTACCCCAAGCCCACCTCCAATAGACCAAGGGTTGGAAACCAGGAATGAGTAAGCATATTACACACATGGGAGGCATTATCCAAATATACCTATACAAATGAACACATCTCCAAGCCCATACAATGCTGAAATATAAAACAATTGAAACCAATGCATGCATACATCTATGATCTCATAATCGTAGTATGATAGTAAAGTACTATAAGTGAAAGGGGGGATAAATAGAAGCCCAACCAAAAACTATAGAGAGTCGAACCTACTCCAATGGTGAGGAATACTATCAAATGCAGCCACCAAGAAAAAACCTGGTCTTTTAAGCTCAGACTATGCTCCACCAGATCCCTGTCCTCCCAAGACACCATCAAATGGGCTATCATTTTCATAAGACATAACATGTACAAGAAGATCCCATATAGGGGTGAGTATAACAATACTTAGCAGGACACCTCAAAATAACTAAACACGAAGCATAAATAATAGTCATCTCATAAAAAGGATATCACAATTAATGCATAATGAAAACCCAAATATACTCAGGAAAGACGCCACACCTCCAAGTGGTCACAACCAAACTGCCAGCCACATGATTCTAATCTAAGAAATTCTTGTTCGAGAATAATCTACTCCATGAGTCATTCTGTCACTATAGACACTCATCCGGGAGGTCACGACCATTGGTCCCCACCTAAGAAAGTTCACTAGTCTCTAAAGACCTCGATGCTTAGATAGGGGATCACAACTAGGACAGCTAGGGGATACCAAAAATCCAATATGGATCAACCCACTATGTAGGGAATAACAATACAATGATACAGTAAACCCTACTAAAATGAAATGCTAGATAGAGGATCAACGCCCTGCTTAAGGAGGTCACACCAATTTCACAAACCCCACCTAGTGTATAAAATGATAGAGGATCACACTCAGTCTCACGGAGGGATACCACAAACTCTATCTGAGACTCATCCTCTATAAGAGATTAAAATCTAGAGATATAGATATAATAACACACTGGACCCTCGAGGGGATGGACCAAGGGAACACACTCAAACAATATTGGTCCAAACTGAAGAAACGAAGGGCCCCAAAAACCTTCAAAGGGGGTACACAGTGTGCAATAGAGGTATATGGAATTTACATCCATCCCCTAGTCTAAACATGTGTTTCCTACTCACACAATATGTAAATCTCCATATACATGGAATATAATAATAGTACACGACATTTAGAGATCACCAGACACCTTGTCCATGCTGTTTGGTCGTTCGCATGTACACCAGACCGTGTCTATGTACTCTGTCTGTGTACATTTAATTCAGCCTACCCATTCCCATGAAACCTACAAGTTACATTCCAATCCTTATATAATGAGTCACACGACATGTGGCAGGGTCACATGACAGACGATATTTAAATCTCCATAGAAACCCTAGTGCCATAACCAGGGGGTCCCACACAACATGTAATTCTAGATTACACACCGTGTAACCTAGGATTTTCAGATCCTGTCGGTTCCTCTTCCACATCATCCTATGTATCGGTTTCACCACTTTACTCAATAGAGATCATAGATCCAAGGTTTTCCAAAAATCCTATTACTGTATATTAAGATTCCAGTCTTTAAATCCACTTGGGAAATGCCCCACGTGCCGTTCGTAGTGTCTCACCGAATCTGGGATGAACATGAACGACCAATCCATTCTGATCCACCTCCAATCATCTTCCATCATCAAAAATCCTTTATCAAACCCTATATCATGAACCAAACTCATATTATTTATCTATTTCACTAAATAATAGCCATGAAACGATCTATTACTGAGTAATCGTCAAACCACATGCCAAAGAAAAATTCCCAAGGTGAATGTGTGAAGAAACATCGGAGAAATTCATAAAACATAAGATTTTATGAATGAAACATGGCCTTTGTTCATTCGGACTCAATGTGTTGTCAGATAATTTTATTAAAAAATAGGTATTTAAACAACGAACAAAAATATCCACCATAAACAAATCAACCATCGATGCGCGAATCAATTCTTGTTCATAGAATTGATTCATGTTTGAAATGGGATAAATAATGAAATGTAAATCATAAATCAAACATCCTACCTGGATTTTGGGTCAATATATGATGAAGAATGATTATGCATTTCCATCTTTGGAGATATCTATAAAATCCATTGGCGCATTATCCTTGATCTGATCTGATCCGACGTCATCTGCCAATGATCCTCCAACGAATCCTCTCTAGTGGTTCCTCTCAATCCCTAGGTTATATGGTTATGGGTTGAGGAAAAATAATTTTTAAATAGAGGAGTGGGTCTCTAAATAAAATAAATAAAATATTCAATTAGTTATTTTTTTATTAATTCCGCACTCGCGACAATTTTTTCACAAACGCCTGACACTGACAAAGGTTATGTCGCACCTAGGGTAAAAACTATCTTTTGAACTCAACAATGCTATCATATTTCTTATTCAAGCCCCCATTCAAAAGTTATTTAAAAACTTCAAGAAAAGTTTATGTGTGTGATATTAATATATTTAATATATTTCAAAAATTAATTTCAGGCACACCGAGCCTTGAAATATCATGCTGTCTCAATGGCTAGCTTCAAAAAATAATCTATATAATATTCGAAGTCAAAACATGGAGAAATTAGAGTCTTTATATTCTCCCAACCTTATGAATTTTCTTCCTGAAAAGATAAAAACATACTAAAAAAGATTAGGATACTAGGATCACATCTAGGTCTCCCATTCCCAGGTTCTCTCTTGAAGATTCTCATGCTTCCACAAGACACACACTAGGGGAATCGATCATTTATGAATGATCCTCTCCTACTGATCCTTGATCTCTATCCAATACTCAATAAGGGTAGATTTATCCTCGATTTACAGATATCCACAGTCGATGACATACAACGCGTCATGCAGGTACCTCTTCAGCTGTGACACATGAAAGAGGTCATGTACCTAGTCCAACTATGGTGACAGAGCTAAGTGGTATTCCACCTCACCAACTCTATACAGTATCTGTAAAGATCTAATGAATCCTATATATATCTTGGTACCCTGTCCAAGTCTCCATAATACATGTCAATGTGATACCCTCAAGAACACATGGTCTCCCTCTTCGAAATCTAGAGTCACTCTCATCGGTCATTATATGATATCTAATGTCTATGTGCCATCCTAATCCAATCCTAGATGATCTTAACCTTCTATGTAGTTACTTTAACCAACTCTAGGCCCATGGGTTTTTAATCTCCTGTATCTTCCCAAAAAAGTGGTGATATATAGGGTTGCTTGTAAAAGGCCTCAAATGGTACCATGCTGATGGTGGTATGCTAGTTTTTGTTGTATGAAAACTCCACCAAGGGTAGGTGATCCTCCCAACTACGGCCAAAATCCAACATAAAATCCCACAACATGTACTTCAATACCTAAATGGTCTACTCAGTCTGGATGTCATTCTAGGGGTGAAATGTTGTGCTCAAACACAACTGAGTCCCAAAGGCCTCATGAAATCCTATCTATAATCATGATGTGAAGTGAGCATCATAGTATGAAACGATCGTCAAGGGAACTCCATGGAGTTAGAATATCTCATACACATACAAGCATCCCAATCTTTCTACTGAACATTCTATCAAATGGATTGAAAATGGAACAAATGGTGAGTCAGTTAATGATCACCCATATGAAATCACATCCCCTAGAAATATGTGGTAACCCCATAAAAAATTCCATGGATATCCCATCCCACTTCTAGTTTGGATCCTCAAGGGGTTGAGCTAAACCTGCTTGAACCTGGTGCTCAGCCTTTACTTGCTGAAGAGTGAGGCATCAAGTGAAAAAACACTGCAACATAACTCTTCATACCTAGATATAAAAAAATTATATTAGAAGTATTGGTACATCTTTTAGAAACATGGATGTACCGCCAAAGAGGATGTATGAAACTCACTTATCACCTCCTCCCACAATTTTTATGGTACCATCACACTTTCTCTGAAACGGATAACATGCTCCCCACCTTCAAAATATCCATCAGGAGTACATCTAGTAGATATATGAGTACATAAGGTCTCATAGTCAGTAAATCCATACCGAGATTCCCTAGCATGCTATAAAAGTGGTTGGGTAATAACCATCAACTGAAGATATGAAGCACCATCCTTTTCCACTAAGGATAACTACAGTGAGGCTAACTGCTCTGACGCCTCAACCAATAACTGAGAACAAGATCTCCTAATGAGAGTGCCTTCCACCATATTCCCCTTCCCATAAGTATAAAAAATATCAAAGTCATAGTTTTGGATGAACTCTTTCCATTGACTATGTCTCAAGTTAATATCCTTCTAAGAGAAGGTATACTTGAGACTCTTGTGGTCAGAGTATAAGATAAAATGATTTCCCATCAGTTAGTTTCACCACATCTTTAGTAAGAAGACTATCACTACTAGATCAATATCGTGGGTTGAATAGTTATGCTCATGTGGTATCAAATGATGTGAACTGTAGGCAATCACTATCAGCCTCTACATCAGGACACAACCAAGTTCGGTCCCTAATACATCAAAAAACACTACATACTCAACACTCTCCTCTAGAAAACTCAATATGGGAGCGCTCATCAACATCTGCCTCAACTCTTTAAAACACTGCTGGAACCTTTTCATCCATACAAAAGGCTACCCCTTTTAGGTCAAAGCTGTCAAGGGAGATGCCACTCTAGAGAAATCTGGTATAAACCTCCGATAGTACCCTACCAACCCAAGGAAACTCCACACCTCAGTAGAACTCTTGGGTGTATCCTAAGCTAGCACTGGAACAACCTTTTCTGATTCCATTACCACTCTAGACTCTAAGATAAAATTTCCCTGGAAGTTGACCTATCAGACCCAAAAATGACACTTAGAGAGCTTACCATGAAGTTGGTTCTCTCAGAGTGTATCCAGAACCATCCTCAAGTGTCTTGCGTGCTCCTCCTCAGACACAAAGTACACTAGGATATCATTGAAAAATACCACCAAAAATCAATCTAATAATGGATAAATGATCTGGTTCATGAGTACCATAAACAATAATGAGGATTTCTTTATGCTGAAGGGAATCACCAAGTACTCATATTGACCATAACAACATTGGAATTATGCCTTTGGTATATCCTCAACCCATACTTGCAGCTGGTGATAGCTTGATTCTAAGGTCAATATATGAGAACCATTGCACCCCTATCAAATGATCAAAGAGGTCATCAATCCTCGGCAGTGGATACATATTCATCATGGTCACCTAGTTTAAGAATCGATAATCTACACATAACCTTAAGTTCCCATACACCTTCTTTCCCAACAACACTGGGGCTACCCGGGGTGAAACACTAGGTCTTACAAATCTCTTCTCTTGCAAATCCTCCAACTACACCCTCATCTCATGAATATTTGTGGGATCCATATAATATGTTTTTTTAGATATCAGGGTTGTCTTGGGGTGTAAGTAAATATAGGAGTCTAGATCTCAGTAGGGAGGTAAGCCTAGAACATCCTCAAGAAATACATACTGATACTCAACACTACCGTAGGGAACTAGTAGATCATAGAATCCAATGCTCCAAGAGTCATGATATCTAACTGGTGAGTAATCAGATGAAATCTTCTATTCTTGATCCCACATTACTCTACCAATGTTTTCTTTATCACCCACAATGTAAAACCTCATCCCATCAATGTAGACACACCACATCCTCTGCCTACAACAATCTATCTGGTCATGAAATGTGGATGGTAAATCCATAATAAGATGATGTCATAAGGACTCATCGCTAATAAAAAGAGATCCCATACAAAACTATCACCTCCAAATACCATATTTAACTATTGATAAGAGTGTGAAATCATTGATTCACCTCATGTTGGAGTCTCCAAGCACAAGGGTTGAGCCAAAGGTTTAACCAGAATCTCTAAGTTTTGAACCAAATAAGTGGAAAGAAAAGAATGAATCAAAACTATATCTATAAATACTATAGATAAGGTAGAAAAGAAAAAAATCGTACCTCATATCATCCAAGGAGACTTGGGGTCATAAGCCTCCATAGCCTGTAACTGGACTCTTTCCAGACCACCATCTCCCTAAGCCTAACATAGAACACCTAGGGATGGTGATGGTAATAAGTCAAACCTTTGAACACCTTTTGTTTCTATAAAAACCCCTTTTCCACATTTTACACCATGTGGAACACCCTAATCTTGTCTCTTTATCTTCCTCAGAAATACCTCAATCATCTCTGAATCAACTATATAAAGAATTAGACAATCCCATGACAGATGTCATTGACTGTCGCAGGAGACACATGACCTATCCCTTTTCTGATTCGAGCAATCTTGAGATCCCTGGATCATTGAACCTCTATCCTAGGATCATCTCTTGAAGCATCTAGAATACCTGGAGACTTGTGACTGCCATCATCTACCTACTACTGATGTCCCATCTCTTGGGTTCCCACTACCAACACCCAATGTTGGCACCTTATCTTCTAAAAATATATCCACCACTAAGGCCCACTCAATAACCCCATCGTAAGTGGGAATATAGAGAGAAATCACTAAATCCCTGATATCCCGGTGTAATACCTGATCAAAGATCTGAGATCTGAAGAATGTATCCCACACTATATCCATGGGGTTACATGATATATTAGTAAACCTCTCTGAATACTATACCATAGTCAAGATTCCCTATCGTAGATTCAGAAGATCATCTATGGGAAATGATTGCAATGTGGTCGGATAAAAATCCTCCCTAAAGCGACACTCAAAGAAAAATTAGGAGAGAGATATATCATCATGTGATTGAGTCACTAAACTCTACCATCAACGAATAGAACCCTAAATAAGGCTCAATGTATGGACCACCATCTTATCTATAGGAATCCGCAAAAGGAGGAAAACATGAGTGACTACCTTTATCTACTCCTCATCCACCTGGGGGTCTGGCTAAAACTGAAACCTAGGAGGTAAATACCTATGGAAGTCATATATTTCAATCAGCCTTTGTACATCCTTAGCCAGCACTACTAGATCTAGCTGATTCTCAATAGGTTTTGGTGTATCTAATAAACCACCTAGAGGTGCTATCTCCGGTACATTCCTCTATACTAAATCCCCATCACTTGAAAGATCATACTCATGATCACATTGTGGAATTATTCCAAGCTGCTTTATTAGAGGAATCATGAAGTAAACAAGATGTACCATGGTCAACGAGTATATCTGGGTAGTTGAATGAAGAAGTACATGGAAACCACATCCCATTTCTATATGATGTATATACCAATGTTTTCCCTATAACCAATGTTTACATGTATTGTGTCGAAAGACAGGTGATCAAAGTCCTGGTGTATTGATATATTGACCTCCGCACCAACACTGGATTCCCTGTCCTGAAATCCAAACTCAAAACACTTAACATTTCTACCATAAAACCCAAACTAATATCAAAACCACTGGTCCTAAGGTAGAACTGACTCCTCTGATACCACTATGTCATGACCCGACCAAAAAGGGCTTGAACTAAAACTACCCCAAGCCCACCTCTAATAGGCCAAAGGCTGGAGACCAATGCTAAGAAGGCATATCACACACATGAGAGAGTTTATCCTAATGTACCTATACACATTTTCACATATCCAAGCCCATACAATGATGAAATATAAAATAAATGAAACTAATGAATGAATACATCTATGGTCCCATAATCAGAGTACGATAATAAAGTTATGAAAGCGATAAAGGGGGAAAAATACAAGCTAAACCAAAAATTGAAGAGTATAACCTACTCCAATGGAGAGGAAAAATATCAAATGAAACCAAATCTAAACACCTCGGTCTTCCAAGATAAAATTATGCTCCACTAGCTTCCTATCCACCCAGGACACTGTCAAATTGTTCATTGTCTACATAAGACATGACACATGTGGGTAGATCCCATGTAGGTATGATTATAACAATACCCATTAAGACACCCTAAAATCACTAAACATGATGTATCAAGAATAGTCATCTCATAATAAGGATATAAAAATCAATTCATAAAAAAAACCCAAATACACTCCAGAAGGACATTAATCCTCTAGGTGGTTACAATCAAACTGCCAGCCACATGATTCTTCTTGAAGCAATGTTCATTCAAGGATAATTTACTCCCCATGCCATTCCATCACCAGATACACTCATTCAAGAGGTCACAATCATTGGGCCTTGACCAAGAAATCTCATTAGTATCTGAAGACCTTGATACTCATATAGGGGTCATACCTAGGACCGCTAAGGGACACCACAAACCCAATCTAGGTTGACCCGCTATGTAGGGGATCATACTAAAATGATATCATGAATCATACTAAAATATCTGGCTAAATGGAGGACCAATGCCTTTCTCAATGAGATCACGCTAATTCCACAAACCCCACCTAGGGTATAAAATGATAGAGGATCACATTCTAGTATCATAGAGGGACACTGAAAACTCTATCTAAGACTCATCCTCTAGAGGGGATAATAATCTAGAGATATGGAAATAATAAAACCCTATACCCTCAATGGGAATGGACCAAAGAAACACACTCAAATGATACTTGTCCAAACTAAAGAAATGAAGGGCCCCAAACACCCTCAAAGTGGGTATATGATGTGCACTATGGGTACATGGTGGTTCCAGCCAACCCCTAGTATACCCCTGTGGTGCTTCCTCACACAAAATGTAAATATCCATTTACAAAACTTGTAGGAATAGTATATAGCCTATAGATATTTCCTGACGCCATTCCCATTCCATATGGCTGTGCCCATGTACACCGAGTCATGTCCATATACTCTAGCCGTGTCCTTGTACTTCGGCCTACCCATGCCTATGTAACCTCTAAGTTACATGTCGATCCTCCTATCATGAGTCACATGTCATGTGATAGGGTCACACGATGTGTGATATTTAAATCTCTACAGAAACCTTAGCGCTACAGCCAGGGGGTCCCACACAACGTGTAATTCCGAATTACACACTATGTAATACAAGATTTCAAGATCCCTCCAGTTCCTCTTCTGTAGAATATTGAACATTGACATTGACACCTTTATCACTAGAGATCATAGATATGGGTTTCTCCAACACTCCCATCACTAGATATCAGGATTCCAGGTTTTGAATCCGCTCGAGAAATTCCCCCATGCACCGTTTGTAGTCTCTATCTGAATTTGAGATAAACGAGAACCACCAATCTATTATGACCCACCTTCGATCATCGTACATCATCATCTTACCTCAATCATAACCTCAATCATGATATTCACCCATGGTATTGATCTATTTCACTGAATAATAGTATCATAATGATCTAATACTGGTTAATCATCAAACTATAGGATAAAGAGAAATTAACAAGATGAACGTGCAAAGAAATGGGGTAGAAATACATAAACCATATGATGTGAGGATTGACCCATGAATTTTTTTCATTTGACCATGATCCATTGTTTTATAACTAGATGAATGAAGGGGGATTTAAAAAATGAACAAAAATATCCACCGTAAACAAATCAACCGTCGATGCATTAGTCAATTCTTATTCATGGAATTGATCCGTGTTTGACACGAGATAAAGAATGGAATTTAAATCCCAAATAAAATTTCCTACCTATAGTTTGAATCAGTTGTCGAAGAATAATGGTTTTATGTTTTCTTCATTGGAGAGATCCATGAAATCTATTGGTGTATGATCCTCAATCCGATCCGATCTGACATCATCTACCAACAATCCTCCAATAGCTCCTATACAATGGTTTCTATCAATCCCAAGTTTATATAGATAACCCTAGGGTTGAGGCATAATCATGTTTAAATAGAGGAGTGGGTTACTGCATCAAATAAAATAAAATAAAATAATTCAAATAATTTATTTATTTTATTAATTCCGTACACATGAAAACTTTTTCAAAAATGCCCGATGCCGATAAGGGTTGTGTCACACATAAGGTAAAACCCACATTTTTAACTCAATTGTACCCTTGAATTTATGATTTGGGCCCCCATTCATGAGTTATTCTATTTTTTAGGAAAAATACATACGCGTGATATTAATATATATAATATATTTGAAAAATTATTTCTGGGCACACCGGGTCTCAGAATATCACGTCATCTCAATGCTAGGCTTCAAAAATAATCCATATAATATGTATTAATTTTAATTTAAAAAAATATTAATTTTTTATATTTTAAAATTTTATATAAGTAATAATTCTTATTTATTTTTTAAATATTTTTTCAATTTATTCATATTTTAATTAAATTTCACTCATTTTTAACATTCATTAATTAAATATTTTTTATTCATTAATACTATTAAGTGTTTTTAATTTCTTTTATAATTTATTCATTTTAAATATTTATTCATTTGATATTTTTGTAATTTATTCATTTTAGATTTTTTATATATAATTATTCATTAATATTTTTAATATTTTTAATATAGAAATATATTCATATATATATATATATATCAATATATATAATATTTCCTTAAATATGATTTATATAATACAAAAAATGTATTTACATTAAATAAGTCATATGTCTAGTGAAAAATGGTTATAATTAATAAATATTATTAATTAAAAATATTAACTAATTAGTATTGACTAATGATTTTTTAATAAAATTTCATTTGTTTTTTTAATTTAACATATATCAAACTTGTGTTGTATTAATTTCACACACATATATGTAATTAATGTAATTTTATGTAGAAACAAATGCATACATAATATTTCCGAAATTTATTCAATCTTTAATATTCATTTTATAATTTTATTTATTAACATAATACATTTAATGTATATTATGTTTTTAATCTATTAATTTTATTCATTATTCATATTTTTATTCAATATATACTATTTAATACTATTTAATATTTTTTCAAATTTAATCATTTTAATTTTATTTATTTATTAACAATATTAATTATTTTTTATATTTTTTAAATTTAGTCATTTTCAATTTTTATTTATTTAATTTTTTTTAATTTTATCCATTTTTATGAAAACGGTCTAGCTAGAAGAAAAGTTACTAACCTTTTATTAAAAGATAAAATAAAAATATAACTAGAGAATAGATGAGGTCAAACAAAGAGATATACCCTCATCCAGAAAACCAGTTTAAGATTCATAAAATGAAGGATCATTTTCACAGCCATAGTTAGAATCATCAACAGTTTCCCACTCCGACGGTTAGTTAGCTTGATTGATAATCCTAAGCATCACTGTTATGGACCTTTCCTGCTCTGGAGTGGGCTTAACCTTTAAATTTTTGGTGGATTTTCTGGTAGAAAGTTTCCTTAGAAGATTGGAATAATCCTTCTATGGCCTAATTTTTAGAGGAGACATATTTGACCCTTTATTACCACTCGTCTTTACCCTGCCATTTTTGACAACATCCTTAAAGGAAATAGCTTAACCAATTCCTATAGGTCGAGTGGTGTTCAATAAAATCATCCATTTCTCTTTATCACTTCCATTATTCAAGATGTTACCCCATTTATCAATTCTTAATGAAAAATAATTTTCCCAGGCATCCTAGATAGCTTTGTAAAAGTCCATAACCTCAGGATCATACTGCATGTCCTCACATTTCCTAACATGCTAAGGATTCAAGGCATCACTAAAATCCATATCAAAAGGATAAGCAATAGAAAAAGGCCCTAATCCTAACTCATTCCAACCCCCACCTATGAAACCTCAACACCAGCTACACCTTCATAAATACTAGTTAGAGAAGAGATAACCTAAATTTTAAAAACCCCAATAGGAGAAGCAGCCACATCCATTGCAGGGAGACCATCAGGCTCAAAATTTGATCCATATTCAACATTATTGGAAAGAATAATAATATTACCATCCTTTACCACTTCAGATCCCATAGGATTAATCTGCATCTCAACTCTAGCTTCAGCCAATCCTATAGAAGGAGTAGCACAAACATCATTCAGTGTTACCTCCTATGCAAGATCTACTAGAGCATTAGAGGGTCCACTGATAACTCCATCTAGATACTACTCATTAACATTTAATATTTTTAATATGGTTTTAATTTATATAATTAATATTTATTCATTTTAATTTTAAAATATATTTGTTTTAAATTTTATTAATAATATATATAATTAATAACACTCATTATTTTTTTAATATATTTTTTCAATCTATTGATTTTTTAATTATTAAATTTTAATTTTTTTAACACCCATTCATTTAATATAATTTAGTATTATTAATTTACTAACAATGTTAATTATTTTTTTACTTTTATTTATAATTTATTCATTTTTAATATTTATTCGTTTAATATTTTTTTATTTATTCATTTTTAATATTTATTTATACATATTTATTCATTAGCATTTAATGTTTTTAATATGGTTTAAATGAACATATTTAATATGTATCCACCTTCATTTTAATATATAATCATTTTTAATTTTTTTAATATTATATATAATTAATAAAACTTATTCATTTTTTAAATATTTTTGAAGTCTATTCATTTTTAATTATTAAACTTCACTCATTTATAACATTCATTCATTTAAGATTATTTATTCAGTAATAATGTTAATTAATTTTTACTTTTTTTTAATAATTTATTCATTTTTAATATATATTCATTTAATAATTTTTAATTTATTTTATATATTTTTTATCAGTATTTTCCCAAAAAGTACTGATAAAGATAGGTTTTATCAGATTTAAAATAGAAAGTGTTGATAAAACATTTCTTTATTAGCGCTAATAAGTAGCACTTATAAAGATAGCTTTTATCATTTCTTTCTATTTTAGTGATGATAAAACTCTTAATATATTTTAAATACATCCATAATAGAGAACCTCATTGTTCGCACTGTCCAGTCTCTCATGGAACTCAACCTTTACCTTATCTCCCCCTTGAACTTCTCGAATGAATCAAAGCTTTCAAAACTCAATGTAAGTGATCCATTCTACTCCTTTTTAGCTTATTTTTTATTTTTCACCCTTTTTAGTTCTTTTCACTTATATGTACCATATGAAACCCATTCCCCTTGGCATACCATAGTGGCTTCCCCATGTATCATATGCCCACCATTTTTTATTTTCAAGGGGTTTGGATACTCAATGATGGGGTGTTTTTCATTTTTCAAGTTTGTTATTGGATCTTAACATATTATTGGTAGAATTTCCTATGAATGTTTATATTTACCCTTGGAAAAATTTATACGAAATTGATAATTCAATTATGAATTTATTTTTGTAGTTGAAAATTAACAATAAAAAAAATATCATAATGAAATCACATATAAGCACTACATTTCTATTTTGATTAAATTGATCGATACTATATGCATGTATAAAATATATATGGCCACACATATGCACATATGAAGTATAAAATTTATTATATATATATATATATGTATACACACACACACACACACACATATATATATGGCGTATATGGGGCTAGGGGATTGGAATGGTTGTGTATTTTAGTCCTGAGCTAGTTCATTTTGATTATAGGTTTATGTAGAGTCCATAAGGATCGATATAGGCCAATTGTATTCTAATAATTGAGTGTGCATGGAAATCAATTAGTGAGCTCTCCATCTGATTTTCTTTAATATGTTTATTAAACTTTCCATTAATTTTGATTTCTTCAAATGGTATTAGAGTGTGAAAAGACTATATTATTAATATGTTACCTAGAAAATACACACACATATATCTATATACATATTATTAACATGTGATTTATTTACAAGAATTATTCATATTATTAATATGATTTCTAAAGGGTTTGGATACTCAAAAAATATTTTTTACTTAAGAATGGAATATATATGTATTAAGTTTTCTCTCAAGGAGGTTTTTAATTGTGTTCTTTGTCACATAAAATATTAATTGATTCAAAATTAATATAATTGTATTTATTGATAACAAATATATGATGTAATTCAAAATAACATTTTTATTGGAAATGAGTATGGAAATAATGGGTTTTGAAGAATAAAAAAAAATAAAAGAGCGATAAAGGGTTGAAAAGGGAAGAATTTATCTTTTGAGTAAAGTAAGAAATAGATTTATAGTAGTGACCTTGAACACATTCAAGATATGCAAACATTCCCAAAATAGAGCATACATGTACACAAATTCTGATACTTTGCTTAAATATCAATGTATTTATACATTATATGCATACATTATGTGTATTTATTTATTTTTTATAAAAATTAAAATTATTAAATCTTATAAGATGGACATGAATTGAAAATTTATGAATTATAATTTCACAAAAAAATAGTATGAGGATTAATTTAGAGTTCATCAAGTTTGTAATAGTTAATTAATATGAAGCTTGTCAAATCCTTTTTCTATGTTTACATTATTATTATTCCAGATGAATTCATCCAAAAGAGTAGGAAGTAATTTTTTTAGAGAATAGATCAGTGTAATAAATATTGAACTAAACATGGGAAAAACTGAATGTACATCTTGACTAGTGTGATACTCTCATTCATGGATCATTTGATATAAATAATAGTGTAAATGATGATGTGGATTGTATGGAATAAATTAAAATGACAATTAAAGATGACCTTTATGATTTTATAAAGTTGTTTGAGAAGTTAAATAAATATAAAAAGAGACCATTGTATACAATTTGTACTAAATATATAACATTGTCAGCTATATTAAAGTTATATAATTTGATAACTAGAAATGGATGGAGCAACACTAGTTTTAAAAAACTACTTGGTCTCTTGAATATTATGATACCAGAATAAAAAAATATTCCTTATTGAACATATGATGTTAAGAGAATTTTTATTCAATGAGTATGATCTCTGAAAAAATACATGCATGTCCAAATGATTGTATATTATTTCTCAAGAACCATGAATCACTCAGAAGATGTTTTAAGTGTGGTGAAGATCAATACAAGAAAGTTGAATCAAGTCCTTAAAAAGTTGTATGGTACATTCATATCATTCAAATTTTTAGATGAATGTATGGATTTTAAGAAACTTCTAGAAAATTTATATGGCATGCAAATACAAGAATTGAATATGGGAAACTACATCACCTGACAGACTCTCCTAAGTGGAAGAAAATATATTATGAGTATCATGAATTTGGAAACAATCCAAGAAACCACCATATTGTGTTATATATTGATGGATTAAATACCTTTTTTTGCAAAAATTAGTACTCACAATATATGTCCAATAACAACCCAGGAAATTATAAAATAATTTGTTTTCATTTTTGGAGTTAAATAGTTAAATTCATTATAAATGTATAATGAAATAATTGGTATTTATATAAATTAATGAATATATACTAATATAATACTAAACCAATCTATTAGAGTATAAATAAAATTTATGTATCTTATAATTGAAAATATTATATATTTATACCATGGATTAAGTAAATACTTTTTTTGAAAATGATAAAATAAGTGTTGGTATTTTTGTGACACATAAATTATTATTTACAATTTTATAATTAATATAATTATTTAAAATACAATTTTACTTCATAAAATATATTCATAAATGGTTATTTTTTTCTCTTATTATTATAATATAATTTAATGATACCTTAATTAATTTTTCAAAATTTTATAAAATCAGTTATAATTTTAAAATTGGTATTTTTTTGGATAAATGATGATTTTAATTAAAAATTAAATTTATCATATTTAGAAAATCATTTTCATAATTTGGATTTTATTTTTTAATTATAAACATCTAAAAATGGTTAGGGTTAATTTAAGGTATTTTTTTTGAAATAGTTGAATTTTTGGTGAATATTAAAAAATTATAATTTACGGTATATATACATTATAAGTTAAATACACTATTCCTTGAGTCATTTATGATGTAATCACCATAATCAAAAGCTTACATTCATTATTTTAATATATTTAGTGATAATTCTCAATCTATTCATAGTCTTGATCCAAAATAATAAACTAATGAATACAATATTGAGAAAAAACCCATCTCCTCCACTATAAATTCCACCCCTCACCAACTCTTCTCTTCACACATAAAATCCTTATATATTGTTTAATTTATGCCCAATTACCTTAACAATCCTATTACCCACATCCAAGTCCTTTTTGTCTCACCAAAAGGCCAAAATTAAGTGCCTTAAGGAGGTTCTCAAGGAGAAGAATTCAAGAGGTAAATTCCTCTTTCATTTTCTTTTATTTTCTTTTCAATTTATTTTATTTTATTATTCTCTCCTCATATCCCATTATAAAAGTGTCATTAACACTATATTATATTATATATACTGGAATGATATAATTTTTATGGAAAAATTCATCATCAAACTTCTTCTCCTCTCCCTTTAATTCTAAAAATGAGAACATCATCTCTGATATGTCGATTTACTACCATCATGGACAATACCTTTTCATTTTCATTTAACACCTTAAAGGTTTGTCATAAAACAATTATCATGGTTAAGTAAGATTTTATTATACATATTATAGGTTACATAATGTTATATAACTAATATATAAACATTATATTAAATAAAATGATATAAGTTTGTGATGGTCGTAAAAACCGTCAAAATAAATTAAATCATTTTCATTAATGTTTTATCTAATGAATCATAATAATATCACAAAAAAGTTTATATGGTATAATTTAAAATTTTTGAAGCATATTAATACCATTTATTTCCACTTATATAGTTTTCCTTCCATTCTATAAGAAAATCCATAATGAACCAACCATGGAAACCATGAAATAAATGCACGTGAAACAATGAAAATAACAAAATATTATTAATAAATGGGTAGAAATATGTTATAATAAGATCATATAAGGAATTATAAATATTAATATGGTTATTTAATATATTAATAACACTCTTTAAACCATTATACAAGAGTTTTGAACACATTTTAAGAAATACAAACCCGAGGTAAGGGGATCTTTAAATAAAACACTGTTTTAAATATTTTAATATTTTATCCTTATAAATATTTTTTTATATCCATTTTTTCAGAATGGGTTTTATGAATATATTTATATTGATATAAATTTTTTAAAATTTTATTTTTCTAATTTCTCTCAATTTTTTAAAAAATGTATCTATTTAACATTTTATGTAAGGGACTTTTCTTTAAAAATCCTGTTTTAATTTCTCTTTTTAAAAAAATAAAAAGGAATGTTTTTTTAAAATATGAGAAATTAGAGGAATTTAACCAATTTTATGATTCCCTAATGTTTTTATGTTTTCTTTACAATATTACATGATTAAATTCAAAGAAAATATTTTCCCTTATATATGTGTCGTATTCCTTTAATAAGTGATTTCTTCTCAAGGAATGATTTTTATGATGCAAGTATTCTTATTTTATGATTATGTTTTGGTTCTTGGGAATTATTTATGATGAATAGTGGTACCTATATCTCCCTCCAATGCATTCAGTATGTTTATGTTGGAAGTTGACCATAAGGGTTATTCCAAGTGTAACTATGATGATTACATCATAAGGTAACCGTGAGGGTTACATTTAAAGGTAGCCATGAGGGTTGAAAATCATATGGTAGCCATAAGGGTTACAATATTAAGTAAGTAATTTCCAAATTTACCTAAATGTTTTATTATATTTTTTATGTTTTATTGAAATATCCTATTTTCACAAAGTATGTATATGAAGATATAAGTATGTATTTGTGAAAATGATTTCATATGATTGTAAGTAATCATGGACTAACAATTTCTTTTATCTTTTTATGTCCCTTATTGAGATTTTTGTGATCATCATAAGTTTTAAAATGTTTTTAAAAGGGATTAAGGATGGGTAAGATAAAAGAAGAATCCAACCTGAATGTTGTGAATATTTTTCATGAAAATATTTCTCATTTTATTAAAAATGTTTTTTTATTATGGTAGGAATGGAAACTGTTTTATTAGTACCCACTTTGTATACTTTTGGATTGATAAGTATGAATTACATACTAATTGTCTAAAACTGTATACTGAAAAGATATTTTATAATGTAATAAATTTAATTATAATATAATTTATTAGATTATGTAATGTATAAGTCTGGGTACTTATATGTCCAGTTATGATGGTAAACTATAACTTTCCACCATGGTTATTCATGAAGTGAAAATACATTATGTTGTCTCTACTTATATCTGGACCAAAACAAACTGTTAATGATATTGATGTCTATTTGGATATATTGTTTTATGATTTAAAATTTAGTGGGATAAATTTGTTATAAAAGTGAAGATTTCACATTGAGATCCATGTAGAAAATTTTTAGTCTATAAAATTAAAGGAATGTTGGAGTATCATTTTTGAAGATGGTATACACTCAATTAGGTTGAAACATTATTTTAAGACTGCGTTTTTAGGACATCATAATTTTTTACCCTGAAGACATAAATACTGATCCTGGATGACATCATTTAATGGAAATAAAGAAAAAGGTACAACACTGTATCCACTAATAGGTGACCAATTGTTCAAGGAAGTAAAAATATATTGAAAATATTTTGGTAAACCTTTTTCAAAAAAAAACTTGTGAAATTAAGTTGAAAAAATAGATCAATTTTCTTTGAATTGTCATAATGGAATTGTTTGTACATCAGACATTTTCATGATGTTGTACGCATAGAAAAAATGTACATGATATTTTTATTAGAACATTACTAAATATACCAGAGAAAGTTAAATATGGTATGAATTATAGGTTAGAAATTATTAACATGGGGATAGGGGAAGAGTTGGCCCATGTGAAGGGTTAAAGATGAACTTTTATTCCTCTGACATCTTACACTCTATCCAGATAAGAAAATTTTCAAATTTTCAACTTCCCTAATAATAAAAAATTTCTAGAGGGATATTCATAAAATATTAATAATGTAATGTCAATGAATAATTTAAAGTCATATGGTATTAACTCACATGATTTTAATGTTTTTATATAAAATTTAATACTTGTAACTTTACATTAAATTCTACATAAAAATACATAACATACATTAACCAGGCTTTGATTCTTTTTCAAATCCATATGTAATAGAGTTTTATAATAGATGGAGATTTAAATCATGAATAAGGAAATTGAATTCATATTATGTGAATTTGATATATTCTTCCCACCATAATTCTTTAATATAATGGTCCACATGATGGTTGATTTAGTTAGAGAGATTCCACTATACGGTCTTATACAATACAGATATATTGTTGTACCCTATTGAATGATATATAATGATTTTGAAAGGGTATATCAATAATATAATTCAACCAAAAGGTTGTATTTTTTGGATCTATAGTGATAAAAATAATAACTACAGGGGGGGGAATATACATTTAAAAACTTGTATTATAAACTAATAAGAGTTTGTAAAATAATGATCTAGAGCGAGTGTTGTGTTATTGAGATGAGGTGTAGTGGAAATAAAAAGATAGAACACAAAGATTTACAGTGGTTCAGATCACCAAGATCCTAGTCCACTCCTAATCCTTCTATACTCCTTAATAAGATTAGTACCCACTAAGAACCTCAATTTTAAAGGTGTGAGAACTTGTTATAGACTCCACCTTTTACAAATACCCAAAGGCACAACCTAATATTTTTACATGAGACTAACCCAAGTTTGTGACCTAACTTTTTATCAGGAGTCACAACCCAAATTTCGTATTTTGTGGTGGAGTAACCATATAATGTAATACATTTTTTTGATTGGTAAAAGAATAAATTATACTCAAACAATTACAAATAGAAGAAATAAAAGAAAACACAAAGAAAAACAAAATAAAAAGAAACCAACAAATAACCAAATTAATAAGGATGATGTAGTTTGATGATATTGATCACAACAATAAAGAAGGATTATAAAATTAAAGTTGCTTCATGATCTCAGTAGGGAAAAAATAAGTCACATAAAAAAATTTTCATTTATCAATAATATTGGTCTTGTCGTAAGAAATAAAAAAAAATGAGAGTTGAAATAGAAGTGTTTTCACTTTATACCTTGATCTATTTTTTTAAAAAAACACAAACGGTCAAATTTGTTTTCTTAATGCGGGGGATTCCAAAACTTATCATCACTATACAATGGTTAGAAATATTTAAATAATAAAACACATAATTACCTATTAATACCTCACTCATGATCAATAATAACATTGACTCAGTTTCATTTTTATATTAAACTAATTAAAATAATTTCTAATATATTCAATAAAATTAAATGATAGTATTTAAATTAATTAGAAAAATTAAAATTTATCCCATAAACTTATAGTAAAATAATAATTCAAATGTTATAGAAAATATATCATACAATTAATAACATAAAATTATAATTTTCATAGGAATTTCAATCATAATTTTAATTCAATAGATTATAACAAAGTTATGATAATATTTAATTATTTTATAAAACAATAAAATAGTTAAAACGTTTCAAATAAATTTTTAGTAAGTATTTTTACAAAAAATAACACTAAAATAGAGTATTTTAAGAAAATAAATTCTTTACTAAAAATAAACCAAGTTTTTACTGATCGTGCAAAGAACATGCCTCATGGTTAGTATGCTCACAATGTGCTCACATACGGTAAGTATGCTTACCTTTCACACATGATCAGAATGATGAACATGTGGCCCAAATGGTCATGCGGTAGGTCTACTAACCGTGAAGATATTTTTTTCATGTGGTAAACTAAAAATAAGAGCATATGGTGAGAAAAAACATAACATAAAAAATATCAATTTAATGTAAAGGATAATTTTTAAGCAATAAAAAAATTTCCATGAAAATTAAATACTCACGTAGGTTGGGAGGCTTCCTTACAGTAACTAGAATACCACCTTCATGGTATAGTAATATACCATGTCACAGTAATAATAATTACTATGTTTCACATATTTTAACTTCAATACAAAATGATAGAGTCCCTGCCTTCGGTGCGTGTTACACAGGATAGGGTGTCGTTGTGTGGTCGAGCTACCAAACTAAAACAATGATGCTTGAGTCACACTTCAGGGAAAATGTCAAAGGAGATACACTATGCATGCATGGCTATAGTGGAGATGGAGATGCGATGCCATTGATCATTAGTGGTATATGGGAGATGAATAGAGATTTCCAAATAGTTAAGAAGGATGATGGTGTCGATGGAACATGAACATTGGACATTACACTGTTGTCACTGGTGAGATACAAAGAGGAGGCCGAAGTGGAAAAAGTAAAGTTGATGTGAATATTCATGCGTAGTCATGGAAAAATATGGGTTTCATCATTGAAGTAGATGATTCGTTGAGGATACTAGAGTTGCGTAGGCTGACTAGTAACACGTCAGATTCTAGTGCAATCAAACTGCCAAAAGTGGTCACGTTCAGTAAGGGAGATCCACTGATGCTCGTGTTGTAGTGAAGCTTGAAAGATGAGGCACTACATGGTGATATGCCTGGAAAGATGATAATGGATGACTCAAGATTGTTGCACTGACCTTAGAACACTCTGATGATGTTGGAGGTTGAAGATGATGATTTTTAGAAGAAGCAATGCGTGGGAGATCATCGGTTCGGCTCAAGTCCATATTTATTTAGGCACAGATGAAAATTATAAAGAATACATATATAACTTTTATTATTATAATAATATAACCTATTTATATATATATACAAATGAATATTTATATATAAATATATAACAATGTATATAAGATTATAATCTATAAAAAATAAATTCAACAAGTTATAGAATATGTAATTTAAAACTAAAAAAAATATTTTAGAAACATATGAAAAATAAATTGAATTAGATTAAAAACATGTATTTCATTATCACATGAGTTACTAAGATAAGAAAAATTTCAATAATTAACAAATCTAATCATATAATTGGTATAAAATATTTTAAAAAAATAACATTTGTCAAATATTATTGTTGAAGCATAAAAGTTTAAATATATTTGATTTAATTAAATGGAATGAAATAGTAATTTATCAAAATAATTATAAAAATATAATTGTTAAAGTATTAAAACCCAATTTCAAATACTAACAATCTACCCCTTTTTATAAATTAAAAAATATATCATTTGTTAAATTTTCAAAAACATTCTACCGCTTTTGAAATTTATCAAAAATTAAAAAATAATAAAATTTCTTCTTAAATAGTAACGGAATCAACTTTCCATTATTGATGATTAAAATAAGTATACATGTAATAGTTTAATTAGTATCTATATTTAAAATAAGTAGTAATTCACATAAACATAAATATTATGATTCTAACATACCAAGTTCAAATTTCATTTTCTCAAAATTTGATAGAATCTAAATTTTTAGTGAATATGTTAACCAACTATTTTTTAGTGGTAAAAAATTCTAAAAAAATATAACCTTTATTTATATGATACCTTAGAAAATGATATCTAACTTCTATGTGTTTTTTTCTAGAGTGTTGCATATGGTTTTTAAATATTAAAATTACACTAGAATTATCAAAGAATATTGGAACTTTATCTAAAAAAATATTAAAACCATACAATGTTTGTTTTATCCACAAACATTGTGAACAACAAATAATGGTAGAAAAATATTCAAACTCATCTGTAGATAGTTCTATTGAAATTTTTTTCTAAGAACTCCCTGAAATTAAACTTTTACCTTGAAAATGACACATACCTATTGTGCTTTTCTAGTCAAGCCTGCATCCTCCAAAGTCAGAATTGAAGTAAGACATTAAATCAATATATCTATCATTATAATAAAATAATATAGTAAAAATATAACTCCTTATATATCTAATTACTCTCTTATCAGCTTTAAGATGACTTTCTTTAGGGTTATAATGAATTATAGCACATAAATAAAATGAGAACATTATGTTTCGTCTAGATATAGTGAGACTCAATAAGCTGCCTATCATGCCTCGATACAGTTTAATATCAACTTACTTTCCAGACTCATCTAAATCTAGTTTGGAATTAGTACTCATTGGTGTTTTCATAGTCTTACTCGAATCAATTCCAAACCTTTTAACAATTTCTTCAGCATATTTATCTTGATTTGAGAAAATACCATCTTTCCTTTGATTAATTTTTAGACTAAGAAAAAATTTTAGTTCTCACATTAAGCTCATGTTAAATTTACTTGTTATGATTTTAGAAAAATCATTACACATCAAATCATTTGTTGATCCAAATATTATATCATCAATATAATTCAATATAATCAATATATCATTTAAACTATTTTTTTTAATAAGATTGGCACCTTTAAAAAAATAATTTTGTAATAAAAATTGTGCTAGTCATTCATACAAAGATCTTAGTGATTTCTTAAGACCATGTAAATATTTATTAAGTTTAAAAAAATATTTTGAAACTTTTAATTTTCAAATCCCGGGGGTTTTTTAACATAGACTTCCTCTGAAATTATTCCATTTAAAAAGGAACTTTTTTCATCTAGTTTAAATAATTTGATGTTTTGAAAACAATAAAATGATAATAGAATTCTAATTTCTTATATCCTAGAAATTCGAGAAAAATAATCCTCAAATTCAATTCCCTCTTCTTAGTAATAACTTTGAGATACTAGTCTTGCTTTATTTTTAACTATGTTTCAAACTTCATCAAGCTTATTATGAAAAATCCATTTAGTAACTATCATAAGTTTACCATTTGTTAATTTAACTAAATTATACACTTTATTTATTTCAAATTTATTCAACTAATTGTGCTTAGAATTAATCCAATTTGAATCAATTAAATCATCATCAATATTGATTGGAACAAATTTATCACCAAAAGTAGAGTTTTTATAGTAAAGTAAAAAAAAATTCTGTTTTGTATACCAGATTGAAAATTTCCAATTACTTTTCAATTGGATGTTCTTTAAGAGTTTTCCATTCCTTCGGATCCATTTGAGAATAGATATCCTCCCCCTCAATTAATGCATTATCATTATCTTAGAAATTATTTTTAACAAAATTAAATTCCTTGAATTCATAATTTTTTTGTTTAAATCAAAATACTTCTTATTATAATTGTTTTAATTAAACTTAACATGCATAGATTCTTCAATAACTAAAGTTTTCTTATTGAAAACTCTATAAACAAAAAGCATGCATAAGGCACTTACTTGTATGAATCTTGGGAAGTTGTAGAACTTGTTCATGATTTAAAAGTATGTATAAAAATATGAAATTTTCATGCCCAAGTATCCTATACAATATAATTTCATCTGCTTCTACAAGATTCAAACACTTAAACTTTTGTTTAGTTAAATTAGAGAAATCAATAGTGTAAACATTCTCTTTACTATTTTCAGAAAATAAAAAAGATTTATTTTTCAAAATTTTAAATCTATCATTTTCAAAAATAAAATTTAATCCATCATCACACTGATGTGATATACTTATTAGATTATATTTTAAACCATTGACATATAATAATTTTTAAAAAATAACTATTTTAGAAAAAATAAATTCACCAATACCTTTTATATAACCTTTAGAGTTGTCTCTAAATGTGACAAGGCCACCATCACATGAATTGAAAAATAGAAATTTAGAAATATCATATGTCATGTGTCTGGAGTATCCACTTTCTAAATACCATGATTCTTTGATACTTATAAGGTATATTTATTGAAATTAAACAATTCAAATAGACTGTTTTGGTACCCATGATAACTTGGGTCCAACTGGATTAGTAGTAGATAATTTTGGAACCCAAAATGATTTAAAGCATTTATTAGTAGGATATTTAGAAAATAAATATCTAGAAATGAAATTTATATTATTTCCAAATGATTTTGTAAATATTATTGAGTACTCATAGGAATAATACCCTTTCATTATACATTTAAAATAGGTTACACAAGTAATACTTCCTTTTGTGATTTTAATAAATCTAGTATTATTTAAACATGTTGTTAAACTATTATTTCCAAAACCATTCTTATTGGTGTTTATTTTCTCAAATAAATCATTTTATCATATTTTTCTTTATCTTTAAAAAATTGTGGAAAAATTATCTTTGAGATTGAAAACTTATTTTTCAAAATTCAAATTCTTTTTTTGTATAGTTTTTAAATATGTATAGACTTTCTCTATAGATCCAGAATATATGATTATTAGTTTTTTATTTTCTTTCTTAAGTTTCTTACGATCATTTTCAATTTTAATTAAATCATCAAGAACTAAATTATATATTACTTCTTGACCTTGATCATTTACTACCATAAAGTTTTTAACATTTTCATTTTACTATTTTAGTTTTAACAATTCAGAATCATAATTCACTTTAGATTTTTCATTCTAGGAAATATAGATTTTCATATTACCACGTTAACTTTTTATTTTGTCATTTTATTTAATCAACTTCTTATTTTTAATTTTTATGTCAGTTTAATTTTCAATTATCCTAACACCGCAATTTTTTAATTCTTCATTTTATTTAAGAACTTTTTTAACTTTGAAATTCATAGAATCAGAATCAGAAAATGAATTAGAAACATTTTCATTTTAATTTTTAGAAAAATATTTATTACTGACATTTGTAGGAGTTGTTAATTGAGTAAAGTTTGAATCATTTACCTCACACTATATACCCATAAAAGTAAGATTTCTTGTCTCCTGTTCACTTCTAGAATCACTGTTTGAGTTATAACTATATGAGCAGTCACAACTTCTGAAAAAATATTTTTTTATTATTTTATATTTGTATTTCTTTTGATGTTTGATTTTAGGGAATTCATTCCTTATGTACCGTTTTTTCCTACACTCATAACATGTTAATTATGAAACATCTGTTATAGGAAAAAACCTTTCTTGTAGTCCTTTTCTGAACTTCCTCTTGAACTACTTCTTTCTAAATTTATTTTTCATGAACTTAAAAAACTTCTTACTAAAGTAATTCATCTCCTCATCACTTTCCTGGAACTCAAAATTAGAGGAATTAGAGGAATCAATAACATTATATTTAAATGAAATACCTTTTATTTTTTTATACTTCTTATAAATATTGTTTTCAAATACAGTTCATACTTTAATATAGAGCATATTAGCGGATCAAAGGTATAATATTTAAAATTATTATTCTAATTTAAGACTACCTTCTTTTCATGCCATATTTTTGGAATATCTCTTAGTACTCTTTCCACTTGATCTTTGTTGTAAAAAACTTCTCCAAGAGAACTCATACCATTAGTAATGATTGTAAACTGATGGAACATCTAGTTTATTATTCTTAATCTCCCATATTGAAGTCTTGGTATTCTACTCGAAGCATTCCTAGATGGGTTATCTTGAGATTTTCAGTCCCATAGTGAGTCACTTGAAGTATTCTCCATATATCATGGGTTTTATTAAAAGATAAAACATGTTTATAAATACTTCTACTTATATCTCAATATAAAATATTTTTAACTTTATAATTCAAAATATATTTTACCATGTCATTACTTACAAGTGTCTCTGAATAAACTTTGGGTAGCTCATATGGATTATCCATGATAGCCTAGTGACCTACACTCAACTGTTTTAAGTAGGATTCCATTCTGTTTTTCTAGTAATTGTAGTCACTTCCATATAAGAATGGATTTTTTTGGAATTCATCCATCATTTTCATTAACACCTTCGATATTAGAATAATTCATTTTATTTTATTCCTTATAGTGTTAGTTCTGTGATATTAGGTTATCATAGAGTTAAAAACAAACAATATAAATAATTAGAGACTCTAAATATCCTTTTAAGGAAAAATATCCTCTGATACCAATTGTTTGGTATCATATTAAAATAATTGGAGAGGCTAACTATCCTTTAAGGAAGGTCCTATCCTCTGATACCAATTTTTAGATCGATAGTGATGAAAATAATGACTAGAGGGGGTGAATAGTCATTTTGAAACTTTTATTAGAAACCAATTAGAGTTTATTAAATAATGATCTATAGTGAGTACCGTGTTCTTGAAATGAGATGCAATAGAAATTAAAAGAAAAAACACAAAGATTTATAATGGTTAGGATCAAAAAGATCCAAATCCACTCTTCAAGATTCTATACTCTATGATAAGATTGGAACCCACTAAGAACCTCACTTTTAAAGGTGTGAGAACATATTACAAACTATGCCTTTTATAAATACCTAATGGAAAAACCCAGTATTTTTATAGGAGACTAAACAGAGTCTGTGACTTGACTTTTGATTAGGAGTCAAAATCTAGACTTACTTTTTGGTGGGGGAATAATCAAATAATTTAAGACTTTATTTTAATTAGGAAAATTATAAACCAGACTCGAAAAAGTACAAATAAAAGAAATAAAAGATAATATAAAGAAGAAAAAATTCAAAGAAACCATCAGATGATCAAATGGATGAGGAAAATGTAGTTTTATGATCTTGATAAAAACAACAAAGGAGTATTATACAGTTGAATTTTCTTTGTGATGTCATCAGAAAAAATAGAAGTCATAGAAGAAATTTTTCCCCTATTAAGAAGATCAGTCTTGTCGTAAGAAATCAAAAAAAGAGAGTTGAAGAAGAAGTGTTTGCATTTTATTCCTTGATCAATTTTTATCAATGAAACACTAACAATAATATTTGTTTTTCTTCATACATGGGCTTTATAATCTTATCCAAACTATACAATGGTTATATATATTTAAATAATAAAACAAATTATTACCTGTTAATACCTTGGGCATGATCAATAATAACACAAACTCTTTTCATTTCTATATTAAACTGATTAAAAAAATTTATAATATATTCAATAAAATTAAATTAAAGTATTTCATTTAATTAGAACAAATATAATTGATCCTATAAACTTAAATTAAAATAATAATTCAAAATTTATAGAAAATAGAGCATAAAATGAATAACATAAAATTATAATTTCCATATGAATTTCAATCATAATTTTAAGTCAACATATTATAAGAAAGTGATGATAATATTTAATTATTTTATAAAATAATAAAACAATTATAACATTTCAAATAATGTTGTAGTAATAATTTTTACAAAAATAACACTAAAACATAGTTCCCTAAGAAAATAAATTTTTACTAAAAACAAATCAAGTATTATAATGAACATGTGAATCACAAGCCTCATAGTTAGTATGTTCACCATGCGCTCACATATGTTAAGTATGCTTACATTGGGTGCATGGTCAGTATACTGACTGTGTGATCCAAATGGTTATGCAGTTGGTCTACTGACCATGCAATTTTTTTTCATTCGGTAACTTAAAAATAATAACATTCATTTAGAAAAAAAAAACGTACCATAAAAAAAATCAATTAAATGTAAAGGAAAATTTTTAAGCAGTAAAAAATAATTTGCGGTAAAAAAACAAAAAATCACAGTAGGTTGGGAGGATTCCTCATGATAAGAATAATACCACCTTCATGGTAAGGTAACTTACTGTTTCACGGTAAGGAGACTTACCATGTTTCACATATGGTAACTTTAATGCATCATGGTAGAGTCACTATCATCATTGCATGTCATGCAGAACTAGGTGTCTTCATATGGTCGAGTTTCCAATCTTAAGCAATGATGCTTGTGTTGCATTATAGGGAGAACATTGAAGGAGATCCGCTGTGCATGCATGGATATAGTGGAGATAGAGATACGATGCCATGGATATTTGGTGCTAAATGGGATAGGAATAAAGATTTCCAAACGAGGAAGAAGGATGATGGCGCGAATGCTAGAGCTGTTGATGGAACATGAATAGTGGACACTGCACTATTGTCACTGGCTAGAGATATATATAAGGATAGATCTGAAAAATTCAATCTATTGTGAAGCTTAATGCATGGTAATGGTTGAATATGGGTGTCATCATTGAAACCAATGATCCGATGAGGATACTGGAGTAGCACAGGCTGAGTAATGCCACGTCGGATGCTAGGCCGAAGGTGTTGTCGAGCCTTCAAAAGAGTCCATGATCATCAAGGGAAATATGCTGATTCTTTTGTTTTAGTAAAGATTTAAAGATGATTCGCTACATGGTGATGTTCCTAGAAATATGAGATAGGATGGCTCAAGCTTTCTTCACTAACGTTCGAACACTTTAATGATTTTGGATATTGAAGACAATAGTTTTTCAAAGAAGCGATGCATGAGAGATTGACTATTCAAATCAAGTCCACATTTATTTAAGCACAAAGGAACATTGTAAATAATACATATATACCATTTATTATTATTATAATATAACAAATTTATATATATATATATATATATATGAATATGTATATATAAATATATAACCACGTATATAAGATTATTAACTATAAAAACATTAATTCAAGAAGGTATAAAATATGTAATTTGAAACTAAAAAAATATATTTTAAAAACATATGAATAAATAAATTGAATTAGATTAAAAATATGCATTTCATTTTCTCATGAGTTACTAAGATAACAAATATTTCAATAATTAACACATGTAATCGTATAATTAGTTTAAAACATTTTACAAAATAACATTTATAAAATACTATTATTGAAGCATAATTTTTTTAAATATACTGAATTTAATAAAATGGTATGAAATGGTAATTTATCAAAATAATTATAAAAAGAAAACTATTAACCTATTAAAACCTAATTTCAAATACTAATAGTATTGTAGAGAAATATATAGTTGAAGAAGATATTGAATTATGTACTGATTAACTATCGGATGTTGATAGCAATGGTCTTTCAAATTATTGTCACAACGAATTCCTTCTAGGTGAAGAAATTTTCAGAAGAAATGTTGTTAAAATTACTATTATAGAGAAGGAGAAAGTTAACCTTTAAATTTTATATAATAATATATGTTTTTTATATATATTGAAGCCCATAAAGTAATTCTTAGACATTTTAATCCATAAATGGATGAAGGATGGATATCAAATAAATACAATCAACAATTTATACGGTGTTTATAAGTTCATATTTATAATGAGTTATCTACAAATCTGAATTCAATTACCGAATGAATTTTATGGCTAGCCAGGAGACCAAATTTCAATGTAATATTTACATTATTTTTGAAATTAATGTTTATACATTATATACGAAGGAACAAGATGAACATAATACAATGAAAAAATGGAGTTACACTTGTGAAAAAAGTGATGAACGTATTTGGTTCCAAGGATATAAATCAAATTTTTGAGAATATTTCATATTTCAGCATCATTGAACATATATTTGAGTTATATTATACAACATTTCAAGTGATGATTTTCCATTACAAATGGGTTGACAACATAAGTGTAGTGAAAGTTAATGAATTGGGATTTATGAAGGTGAATTTTAGTGTGGAATGGTATAAGGTTAAACCCTTCATAATGGAATCACAATAAGTACTAGTATTTTATGCCTTAGATCTTGCAAACAATAATTGGTCGATTATTCTATTAGTGACTAAAACAATTGCATGGTCAAATGAAACTTCAATTGAGGTTGAACCATTCATTGGGAGATCATAATAATTTTATGATGGTCCTAATATAGACAACGTCTTATATATTAGAGGGGACTATAAGGAGGGGATTTTGATACTTGATAGAGGATCCGAATCCCTTCAACCTTTAAAGAAAAAAAGAGAATTCAATGATAAGTTACAATTATTTTTAATATACTATGATTTTCCTCATAATATTAAGTGTTCTCTACTTTATTTACATAATCTAAATTAAATGTATGACCACTAATGAAGATAATGAATTATTCACATGCTGATGTTACCAATCTATAGTAAGAACACATGATTTATGCTGAAACTATGAAATTATTAGGGGATCGACAACATGTGGTTAAAAAAAACAAGAATTATGTAGCATTACCATGTTAACTAAAATTATCAAGGAAAGAATTATAGGTTTAAAATTTTAGATAGGATATAATCAATACCACCAACCTATTTACCCCAACAATTCAATGTTCATTAGTCACATTGGAGTCACAATGATAATGAATGTTCCAATTGATATAGATACGTGGAACAATGTCTTTTCTTCATTGAAGGCAACCATTTGGAGGATATTAGGGTAATGTTATGATATACTTTATCAATTTTATCAAAAAATTATATAATGAAATATTGATCTACTTTTAATTATACCTTGTAGAGTTTATTTATTTTAGATGATTATCATAAGAAATTTATCTTAATGGTTACTAGAAAAGATCATAGAAGTTTCTAAACATTTATTACAAAGCATTATCACAAGGATGGCGAGGGAAAAGTGAACCACCTCCTACCAACTATTTATCCAAAAATATAAACCTAGAAACATGGAAATATTTCATTAGTTTTTGTGATGAGGAATCATTTCTGGTGCATTGTGGTCAATAATATTTTATTTGTAATTATTTATTTTATCCACTTTGATTCAAAATTGTTAATTTATTAAACAATAAAGGAGTGCTAAAAATAAGCAATGTGAATAAAAACCAATGCACCCCTACCATAAATCAAGGATGAGGTATACTTCACTTGAAAAGAAAATGGTATGTATTTTAAATATACAATAATTTTTTGTGATATGAAACAACCTATATTCATTTTTTATATACATATTTCTGAATCATAATCCAAATCCACTTCTATCCTATACCATGTTCTATGGAAGGAGGATTGTGTAAATAAATAGGGAAAACTAGTAGATGAAAACACATAAGTATTATAGGAATCATGTATAAGTATGACATAATATTAATTTTTTTATTCTTTATAAAAGTATTATATAAAAATATCTATTTATGTTCATATATTTTTTATATGTTTTAGACATAAGAATCGACATTGACTGTACCTGAAGAACAACTACTTTTATTATATTTGAAGCGGCCAGAACAATATAGTCACATTATAGGTACATGTTTTGGAGTGTCAACTCAGAAATATTTAGAGAAGAAAAAGCCACAAGGAGATACAATTGAGATAATGAAAGGTGATAAGGAATAGATAGATGTTTTAAATATATTATTATATGATCTGGTTTAGAGGACTAATATATGTGGAAGGATCGAAGTGAACTAATATTGGAACAATGATCAGTACATAAATATCTATATAACCCAACTAGATTTTAGGCTTGGAATCCCCCTTAAATAGATACCTTACATGAGTTAATCAATTATTTTACAATTCTGTCTCCTAAATTTGAATAAAAAACCTATGATAACTTTATATTACCAAAATTTTTTAGGGTGAACTTGCATGCGATTTATATCTATCTATACCCACACATCACTTTGTTTTGAGGGGTAAAGTGTACAATATCCCATCATACATGATAAATAATAAAAAACTCCCAAAATATCACAAAAGAGTGTGAATTGAAGTATCTCTCAAGTTGAGCATTGAGTTTCCTACTCTACATGATGATCTGGATGTTACCACAGTCGATAATGATATTGTATCTTTCATAGAATGGTTGTTTAATATTACAAAGTTACATGAGGTATGTATTTTTTTTTAAAAAATAAGCACCTTTAATAGTTGATGATAACAGGTATTAAATGAGGTATATCATTACATACAAACAAAACAAATGGTAAAAAAAGTTCAAATCAAGACAATCTAGTCGATCAACCAAGAAATCAACACACCTTTCAAGAGTACCTTCACCCCACTAGTTCCACCACCGAATATATTAACATTACAAGTTCATATGTATACAAAATTAAAATATGGAAATATGTCCTATATTGAATATGAATAATATATATTTAGAGAATCCATTACAGACATGGTTGATCTCGAGGGTATAAATGAGATCATCAAGTTTGAGTGACTAGGAGTCTTATTTGTGAATACATACATGAGATACATTTTCATAATTTTTTTGTACAAAAAATGATCTGTTATGTTAATTACAGTTAATAAAAATTAATATTTTATATAAGAATATATATTACTAGTATATAAATGGAAAACCCTACGAAGAAATATTTTGACTCATTAATCCCTTTATCATTTATATGGGAATTTTTTTTTGAAATTTAAAGAAACTTGAATGAAAAAATATTATATCAGTGTGAAATTTGAAAATAAAATAATAGATGACAAACTCATTTTATACCTATAATTCATGGGTAAAACTATATAAACTAATCATATAAAATATATTTTTCTTTTTTCATTACTTATTTGTATTTTTTAGTAAGAACTAGATGTTAATCACAATAAATTCGGATACCTTGAATGTTTATTTTTTGGGATCCAAAGCACAAATTTCTAAAAAATTGACCACACATAATATCCACCATCACCATAATAAAAATTTTATAGATAAAATTAAAAATATAAATTTTAGATTGTATTTTAACAAAAAAAATTATGATAGGGTAATATAAAAATATCATCTAAATCATGGTAGGTGGCCAGTGACTAAATGAAAAAGCCTATGGATTTATTCAAATAGAAATATATTAAGGTATATCAAGTAATATTTAACTATCAAAACATATTTTAAAATAATTTACCGATTTTGGTCAATGTTTATACAGTGGTTGAAACAAAATAATTACAATTATTGTGGATATTAAGTTTGAAAATTTAGGAATAATATTATATAAAATTTAAAAACTAACATTCCCAAATAGATAATTTCTGAAGGTAATTACAATTTCATTTAAGATATTTGTTAATCATTTGTTTTTCTATATTTTCTCAGTACTACCAGGACTGCAACCAGTCTACATTCTAAAAAGAAGAGGTAAATTTATTTAGAGATTAATGGGAGGAATACATGGTATTAGAATGTTTTTGACATTAAGTTGATATGATTACCTATTATGTCTATGATCTAGTATAGACTACGACCTTAGTGATACATTTGGGATGTGAAGGATTAGTATCATAATAATCATATATTATTTTTCCAAAAATAAAATTTATTTATTCACTAATTTCCTTTCTTTAGGGGTTAGGATGAGTTGGTAGAAAATGAAAAATGAATTGGTGATGAACCTATAAAGAATGAAATATTTGAGCTATTTCTCAAGGAGAAGTATCATAGAGAGTTACACTATAGATTTTGGAAGAGTTAATAACATGTATGAAGCTTCTCGTGCTCATGAGAGATTAGACTTCAATCCGACATATGATGTGGAAAGTGTGACTCCAAGTGTGTGATTTCAATATAAGTGTTATTTTACTTTAAAAAATGAGTCACCTTTTCAAAACTGAGTAAGAAATATTGTATTTTTTTAAAACTTTAAGAAAATGATCCATAATTCATTTTTTATTTGTAGGGATTGGTCATGTGTCAATTTGACACATGATGTAGTTGGTATGACTCAAAGTGAATGTATTCACATTAAAAGTGTCATTTTAGATAAAAAATACATCACATAAAAAAAACTAATAAAAAATCTATAATTAAATTTAAAATTTTATAAAATAATATATAATTAATTTTTGGAATATAGGAATTGACTACACATCAATCCAACACACGATATGTCCTGTATGACTCAAAGTGCTTGTTTTTACATTAAAAGTATAATTTTAGTTTAAAACACATCTCACAAATCCAATACTAATAAAACAATCTAATATTGTCTTTATACTTTATAAAATAGATCTATAATTCATGTGTGATGTGTAGGAATCAACTGTGTGTCAATACAACACACGATGCCACTGTTATAACCTAAAGTTCATGTTTTTTAAAAAAAAGTGTAATTTTAGTGTAAAACATGTGTCACATAGAATAAAAATAAAATACGATCATATTATTTTCATACCTTAGTAAAATGGTCCAAAATTCATATGCGATGTGTAGGGATCAACTTCATGTCAATCCAACACACGATGTGTTCAGTAAGACTCAAAGTATGTGTTTTCAATTCTCATTTTAGTGTAAAACACACATCACATAGCCAAAAATGAGTAAATAAGATTTCATTATCATGAAACTTTAGTATAATGATCCACAATTCATTTATAAACTCTATGAATCAACTGAATATTAATCTAACACACTATGTGGTCGATATGACTCCAAGTGTCTGTTCTCACATTAAAAGTGTCATTTTACTCTAAAGCACAGTCACATATCTAAAACTAAGTAAAAGATATTATATTGTATTAATATATTAGGAAAACGATCCATAATTCATTTATGATGTGTTGTAATTGACTGCACATCAATATGATAGGCTATGTGGTCGGTATGACTCAAAGTTTGTGTTTTCACATTAAAAGTGTCATTTTACTCTAAAACATGCATCACATAGCCTAAACTAAGTAAAGAACTTTTATTATCTTAATAATTTAGGAAAATTATCCATAATTAATTTTTGGTGCATAGGAACTGACTTCACATAAATCTAACACATGATGTGGATGGTATGACTCCAAGTGTCTGTTTTCAATATAAATGTGTCATTTTAGTTTAAAACACACATCAAATTATCAAAATTGAGAAAAAAAGATCATATTATTTTCAAACTTTAGGAAACTGTTCCATAATTCAGTTGGTTCATGTAGAAATTGACCCTATATCAATCTATTACCTGATGTGTCTAGTATGACTGAAAGTGCGTTCTTTTAATATAAAACTGTCATTTTAGTTTAAAACATGCATCAGATTATCAAAATAAAAAAACATGATCATATTATTTTCAAAATTTAGAGAAATGATCCATTATTCATGAGTGATATATAGGAATTTTTTTCACATCAATCTGACACAAGATGTTTCTGATATGACTCAAAGTGCATGCTTTCACATTAAAAGTATCATTTTACTCTAAAACACACATAAAATGGACAAAACTGAGTAAACAATATCATATTGTCTTGAAACTTTAGGAAAATAATATGTAATTTAGTTTTTATGTGTAGGGATTGAACATACATCAATCTGACACACAATGTGATAGGAATAAAGTGTAACTTGAAGATTTCTTAAGATATTGAAGGGTAAAACAAAATTTTCTAAATTTACTAATGGGTAAATCAAATTTTTCTTAATTTAATGTAGGGTAAATTGAAATTTTCTTAAGTTACTTAAAGGTAACATGAATATTTCTTAAGTTACTAAAGAGTAACTCAAATTTTTATTAAGTTACTAAAGGGTAAATTGAATATTTCTTAAGTAGGTGAAGGGTAACTTGAAATTTTTTTAAGTTACTCAAGGGTGACTCTATTTTTTAAAGTTATTGTAGGTTAACTCGAAATTTTCTTAATTTACTGAATGGTAACTTTAATTGATATTCCAATCATGGAATTTCACTAAGGGCTGGGTACAAGCCTCAATGAGTGTTCTTAGATGAGTATGAGATGCTTATGAGGGTAAAGGTATTATAATCGGATTGTGATGATGCATCAACAAGTTCATCCAAGCATTTTTGAGAAGCAATAGAGTGTTTTCAAGTGTCATTTTAGTGTAAAAAATGCATCACATAACCAAAACTGAGTAAAAAAGCTTAGATTATCTTTAAACATTAGGAAAATGATCCATAATTCATTTTTAGAATATATAAATTCACCATACATCAATAAAACACATGATATGGATAATATGAATCCAAGTGTATGATTTCAATATAAAAGTGTCATTTTAGTTTAAAACATGCATCACATTATAAAAAATGAGAAAACAAGATCATATTTTTTTTTTAAAATTTAAGACACTGATCCTTAATTCATTTTTGATGTGTAATAATTGACCACACATCAATCCGACACACAATGTGACAAATATGAATCAAAGTGCATGTTTTCAATATAAAAGTTCCATTTTTTAAAATGTGTGTCACATAGACAAATCCGAGAAAAAAATCTCATATTGTTCTAAAAAATTAGTGCAATAATTTATAATTCATTTGATATGTATATGAATTAACTACATGTCAATTTTATACATGATATGATCAACATGACTCAAAGTGCATGTTATTTTAGTTTAAAAGGTGCATCATATAGACAAAATCAATAAAACGAGCTTATATTATTTTAAAAATTTAGGAAAACAATATATAATTTATTTGTGATATGTTGGAATCGACCACACATCAATCCAACATAGGATGTGATTGGTATGAGTCAAAGCACATGTTTTCAATATAAAAGTGTCATTTTAGTTTAAAACACATGTTATATAAAAAATTTAATAAATGAGCTTAGATTATTTTTGAAACTTTAGGAAAAATATCCATAATTCATTTGTGACATATTGTAATTGTCTACACATTAATATGACACATGATGTGTTCGGTATGACTCTAAGTGCACGTCTTCAATATAAAAGTGTTATTTCATGTAAAATGCACATCACATAGTCAAAATTGAGTAAAAATGATTATATTGTCTTGTAAATTTAGGAAAATGATACATAATTTATTTTTTAGTTTGTATGAATTGACCACACATAAATCTAACACATGATGTGGCTAATATGATTTTAAGTGTGTGTTTTCACATCAAAAGTGTCATTTTACTCTAAAACATGCACTTCATATACAAAACTGAGTAATAGAGCTTTTATTTTATTGACACTTTAGTAAAATTATCCATAATTCATTTGTGATGTGTAGGAATTGACCACACATAAATCTGATAGAAGATGTGGTTGGTACGACTCAAAGTGCGTGTTTTCAAATTAAAAGTGTCATTTTACTCTAAATCATGCATCACATAGACAAAATAGAGTAAAGGAGATCAGATTGTCTTGATACTTTAGGAAAACGATCCATAATTCATTTTTGGTATGTAAGAATTGACCACATATAAATTCAACACACAATGTGGAAAGTATAACTCCAATGGCATGTTTTTAATATAAAAGTACCATTTTAGTTTAAAACATGTATCTCATTGTCAAAATCAAGTAAACGAGCTCAAATTTCTTTCAAAATTTAAGAAAATTATACATAATTCATTTTTGACTTGTAAGAATTGACCTAATTATAAACTGTCACACAATCTTCCTTGTATGACTCAAAGTGCATGTTTTATAAATAAAAATGTCATTTTAGTTTAATAATATAGTATTTAGTAATTTAAAAAATAATTTATATAGATTATTAATTAACAATTTAATTAATAATTCATAATAAAATTATTAATTAATAGTATAATTAATAATTAGTATAAAATTTACAATATAATCATTAATAATATAATTAATATTATAACTAGAAATATCATTAATATATTTTGTAATTAACAATAGGATTTATCAGATGTGGATTATATAATATTGAAATTATAATTTTCTTATTTTTCATATATTGTTAATAAAATAAGCATTGGTTTTATTTCATGGTCAAACTTTTGTGAAAAAGTTGATCATTGGAGAAAGGCTGCTATAAGAGTTATGAATTTGTATATTGGGCTGTATTTTTTTGATTAATTATAAATATCACATCAATGTAAATATTTTGTATGTAAATTTTGAATCAAAATGATAGTAAATTGTAATATTTGTATTTAAATATGGTTTTCTATAATATTTTAATTCCAATTTGATTATATTTTTCTAATCTAGTTCTGTTATTAGGATACTATAGGGATCCATGTTTTTCAGCAGCTACAATAACCTTTATCAGTGCTAACAAAAGCACTGATAAAGGACCATTTTATCAACAATAAATTAATGCAATGATAAAGGTCTCATTTATTAGTGCTAAAAAAATAACTTATGGGGGGGGATTTATTAGTGCTTTATTATTAGCACCGATAAAGGAGAAATTTTTCAGTACATTTTTAAGTGTTGATGAAGGACAAGCACTTTCAAGGGTGCTCATCTTATCAGTGTTTTTTTTTGTGTTGAGAAAGCCCATTTCTAGCGTGAGATAGGTGGTTTCTATAGTAGCAATACAATTATGTGTAGTCTGAATACTTTTATTATGATTATTATGTAAGAAGAGGCTCTAGTGGGACCTAAAATCATGAGTAAGATTATGATGAGTCATGTAGATCAGTGATTCAACATGATGTTGGGATTTAGTGATATGATAAACAACAAAAAGCGATGATGAACCCTTAAAAATTAGTTTGAGTCATGAAATTATAGCACAATATTTGAGATGATTAACATGGTTTATGTGAATAATTAATTATGAAATAAAAAATATCCATATATTAAGAATATGAAATTTCTCAGGGTATGACTTAAACTTTTCATAGTGATGAGTTTTACCATGATGTATTGTCTATACATGATTGTGTCATGATATGGTTTGATGTTGACTTTGTAATCAAAAGTTGTGTTACAATGTGACAACACACATTAGAATATTCATTATCTTTATCATTTTTACTAAAAATTAGTAGTTTATGTGGAGTGTAATTCATTACTAGATGGAGATTTATCCAAAAATTCATCATGTAACCATGATATGATAAATAATTGCGATCGACACTAGCTTGATGTATCATATAACTAGTTTTTGAATGTAGTCGATTAACATGGAGAGATGAATATTGTATGTGCACTAAAAACATTACCACATTCTGGTAATGTGTATTTAGAAGATTTGGTTGATAGGTTTAATTGTTTTTATGCATAATATGAATACATATTCCATGTCCACCTCCCACATAGTTTTTCCATATGGTTATAATCCATGATATAGATTTTTATGGATAGAATACATCATTCATTTTATTGTTCAATGTATGAACACTAATGGCCTATGACATTAGGGTTCTATAAGATGGAACCTAATAAGTTTTATATATAGTTGATTATCTTAATTTAACGAAGAGCATCAATGAAGGTTATATAAGAGAATGTGATCCTCCCCCATTGAGCAGTTCGAATGAATTATAGGCACACTGAAGTTTTCTGAAACTCTTTTTTTACAATTCCAATATTTTTATTTACAAAGAAGTTGTTATCAACCCTTTGTAGGATTAGGATCCTTAAGAAACATTTTGGGATCTAAATAATGGTGTAATCCTCTAGTAGGTAGGGGAATTTTTTATACTGCTTCAGTGATCGCCATCAACATTCTCTATTAAGAAGAAGGATGGTAGCTGTTATTCAGGCATTTCAGGTATGCTCTATTTTTTTATCCCTTTATTGTTTTTATTTCAAAAAGATATATCACCTACATTTGGGTTTCTTTATATAGAAAATGATCATATTATTATCCCTTAAAACCCATAAATGGAATCAAAGACACATTCTTCAAGGAATCAATGTGCAATTATAGTGTTTTTGAAGAACACATAATATCACCATGAAATGGGTGTCAACATGGTGTCAACGTGGTGACCATAAAAATGTATTACACACCATTAACACACCATCATGAATTTCATAGTGGTTTTTTACTAAAAATTTTCCATGTACCATGACACACACCTCAGTATGAACTCCATGTGGTGAAAATAATGGTTCACCTTTGCGGGAATGCACCATGACCCTCAAAATTCCTACTAGTCCTACACTATGAAGCTTTTGAAACTTTCCATTTCACCATTTACTATGTCTTGATCTATACTTTAGAATCCCCATTTTCCACCCCATGGTTCTTTCCATAGTCTATCTATAATTCTTTTGGACTATGATATTTAAGGATTGAAGTTCCTCTTTGTACCAGGGAAAACTCCACACTGAAGGAGTTCTTGTGGTCCTTTAAAAATAAAGGATATAAATTCACCATGTTGTGGAGTAAGACCATAGTAACATTAAAATGTTTTAATTTTTTTTTGATATTCTTAACTTATGGTTTAAATATTGGTTATAAATTATAAGTGTTAAAATTTGTAAAATGACATTTTATATGCCTAAAATGAATATGAAAAGTTTCATATTGTAACTATTGATTTGAAAAATAAATAAATTGTTTTTTTATTTGATAATTATTTTTATATTAATGTTTAGTAAATTGTTTTTAAAATATTAATATTGTTTTTGAAAACTTTTTTGTGATGAATTTATTCTAGGAGATATATCCCTACACTTAATTCTAGGTAAGACTCCATTTAGTTTTCATCTACCTTGACCTCGATTTCTAATAGAAATCATTATCTTGAATTTAGTACATGGGAATAGTTTTTGCATATTAGGTTTTAGAATTATCATGAATTAGATTCTCTTATGAGTAAATAATACTTGGGTAGGTGGAATTTGGGTTGGAATTCCCACCAGAATATATTTTTATGCCTTATTATAGAAAGGTGGGGGTTGGATATATGTGGCTCCAAGCTTACTCATGTAGCGATTATCAATCTCATATAACTATTTTCCTTTAAATGAAAAGTTCATGTACCTTTTGAAAGATATGAATTTATATATACATGAATATGTTTGAAATGTTACACATTAATGTAGTGAGAACACATTAATTTGGAAGATGGAATAGGTATTCCAAAACTAAATTTTAATAAGTATGCATACAAAAAGGAAACAAACATGATAAGATAAATATTTAATATTATGAAATATTTATGTATTTAATATGAATATAATGTATACTAAATTAGTGAGACTTTAAAAAACAAGTCCCCTAAATACTAAGTGTGAGATTCTTTCCAAAAAAACATGTCATGACCTCGATCATCTAACCTGGTGGGTTATTATATAGCTGGGTTCCCATGTATTATCTTATATAATGTAGGAAAGTAAAAATAACTATGTATTATATCTCTAGGTAGGAAATTCCATAGCTAATTTTCCCTTGATTTTCCTTTTTTAACTTATTCTTGGTGTTTGTTTTGGGTTACATTAGTCGAGAGACCCTAATAATATTAAGTTACTAGAGGAATAGAGTTGGTCATTATTAATATGATAGAGATGGATAAAGAGTTATTAACTCAACTCTCTAAGATTCACATCTTTTGTGATTGAGATGATACCCTACCTAAATAACTAAGTAGTGATATAAAATCCATATTAGACTCATTACTCAGTGAAATATAGATCTTGTCTCACTAAATAGATATTATATGTGAGTTTATCATTTATAGTGTGAGTATTTTCATTAAATCTACTTGATTAAAATATATAAAAACATGATACCCACCCACTAATATGTCCTTGTTAGATATTATGACACACTTTATGATAATCATATTTATATCACTTATAGGTATGACCTAGAAATGAGTATCTAGGATTGAGAAATATTCTAAAAGAGAAGAATTATGAGTATATGAATGTGAATGCTATAGAGACAAATTTCACAAACCTTGACTCATGGGTATTATATGTTGGGTGTGTGTCACACATTTGTACTGACAATCATGGACTCAAATATATAAGGTAATTGAAAATGGCGGAAGTATATATTCATATCGAAAATAGAGATAGAGTTGATACATTAGAGGTTGGAACATATGATCAACATTATCAAGTGGATTAATCCTAGAATTAGAAAACTATTATTATATTCCCACCATAAACAGAAATTTGATTTATGTATCTTGTTTAGAAAAGATGTGATTTTTATTCAATACTAATAAAATTAATTTTTCTATATATAATAATGAAATTTTATAGGGTGGTAAAGGGTTTATACTTTCTATATATGGATAATAATGTTTATAACATTCAAAATAAAAATTTCAAGGTTGATTATAATGTTTATTACCTTTGGCATTGTCACATTGGAAATATATATAATAAACACATTCAAATACCTCATAGATATGGATTATTGGACTCATTAGATTATGATTTTTTTAGAATTGAGAATATTTTTTATTGGGAAATATAATTAAATAACCTTTTAAGAGAAAAGGTGAAAGGGGTAGTTGATTGTTGAATCTCATGCATAGTGATGTATGTAGACCATTGAGAACACTAGAAAGTGGTGGTTTTAGGTATTTTGTTACCTTTATTGATGAAATTAGTAGATATAGACATGTGTTTTTTATAAAACAAAATTATGAAACTTTTGAAAATTTCAAAACTTTTTAGAATAAATTACATAATAAATTGGGAAAAAAGATTAAAATTTTCAAATCAGATCAGGGTGGTTAATACTTGATCTAGGAACTCATTGATCATCTAAGGGACTGTGGAATTATTTCACAAATCACCCCTCCAGGAACACCATAATGTAATGGTGTGTCTAAGAGGAGGAATCTTACCTTGTTAGAAATGTTTTGATTTTTTATGAGTCAATTTGAACTTTATATTATAGTCTAGGGTTATGATTTGGAAACTGAAACATTCATACTAAACCATATTCTATCTAAATAGTCATGAAGACACTATATGAGATATGGTATGGGAAATGTACCAGTTTTTATTTTATGTTGATTTGAGTCTATGAAGCACTAATATGATGATTGGAATCTAATAAACTTTACCTTAAGTCATAAAAATTCTTATTTTTTGGTTATCAAAAGGAAACTAAGGGATGTTATTTATATAAACCCATAAAACAAAAAGCATTTGTGGCATGAACTGGTGTTTTCTATGATAAGGAACACATTTATTGAGGAATCAATAGGAGGAAAGATAGACTTGGAGAAATAAAATACCAACAAATAGGAAGTTTTCCTAATATAGAGGTTGAGAAAGTCCCAAAAATAGTTGTGGAAAAATAATGGAATCAACTTACATAAGAAACTCAAAATTTAGGTAGGATTATTTATAAACCTAAGAGATATGGATTTATCATGGTAAATTATGATGAAGTAACTCTCATAGTATATGGAATTTCTATCTATCATGAGGCCATTGAGAGTTATAATTTTTTAGAAATAGTTTAAATAAATGGAATCTGAAATGGAATCCAACTAAAAAAATAAAATTTATAATTTTTTAGATGAACTTTGTAAGAAAACAAGATTTAAATATATGATTACCATTAAATAAGTCAATTTTTTCGATATCTTTCTCTAAACTCAACACCAAACTTAAAAGAAAACATGATATATTTAGAAAAAATATAAATATTTAAGTACGACTGATAAAATATTGTCATTGAATTAGTATTAATAAATACAAGTAACCACTTTATGAAAAATTTATATAAATAATCTAATTAATACCTTTAATATGAATGAAATTTAATTATTATAGCTAAAACTAATAAGAAAATCATTTTATTCTTAAAAATATATTTGTTTAAAATTAGTGTTTTATTTCTATAAAAGTATATTATGATTAGATAATAATAAATTATATTGATAATATGAATAATATGTTACCAATTAATTATTTTTTAATTGATAGTAAATAATAATGAATAACTGATAACATTTTAAAAAGCTATTTTCTAATATAAACACTTTCCCACTATATTTTGGGATTTTATTTAAATTTTTAATTATAAAATATTATAAATTTTATTTAAAAAAATTAACATAATTTTTTGGATTTAGAATGAAAATATTATCTTAAGATCAATTTTTAGTTTTTTCCAAAAATATTGATTTTTAGTAAAAAATACGGTTTTTGTGAAAATTATAATTTTTATGATTTTATAATTATGTAAGAAAATACTAGAAGTTTAAAAATACTTTTAAGAAATAAAAAAATTATTTTAGGAATAAAATTATGAATTTTAATATATTCTTTGTACTTATAAATCCTATGTCTAATATTTTTAGAACTAAATTAACACGTTAGCTTAATAAAAAATTGTTTCTGATCTTTTCTTTGAATAAAGTATCTTCAAGGTGATATTAGGGTTTGAATTTCCATGAAATAATAATAAAATTTATTTGGTTCAAAATAAACCAAATATACTATGGGAATTGATAATTTTAATGACTATGACTTACATATAAATTATCCTCTTAAAAAATAAACTTTTTTCTAAAAACCATTTTATGAGTTATGTGAACTAATATTAAAATTAACTTATCAAAACCTTAAAATTTTTATTTGATAAAACTATTTAAATTTTTTAAAATAATAAGGTTCAATTTAGGTAAAAGGATCAATATTATTATTTTTCACTAAAATTAAATACTATGATTAAAAATTTATTACAATAGTAAAACTAAATTTGGGTAAAGGGTTAAAAATAAAACTAAAATCCTAAAAATGATCAATTTTATCTACTAAATGATTGGTTGAGGTTATTTAGACCCAAAATAAGTTTCCCATACTCTTTTTTCATTTTGGATCCATTGAACTTGGAATAGTAATATCACATTATTGAAAATGTTAAGGGTACTTCCAAAAGTGCCCTTCTCCTCAATTATAAAAAGGTAACACTCCCTACACTTAAAGACTCACATATTTTTATAATATATCATTTAAAATATTCCAAATTTCTCCTACTATAACCCTATAACATTTTATAAATATTATTTTCTCCATTATTTAGCATAAGGCCTTCATTTCCGAGGGGAATTCCAAGGAAAACTTAAGTTCCTGATGTGAGTATTATCAACTAATTAGCTTTTATTCTTTATTATCTTCATTAAAATTTATTCCATCCATACCAATATAATGATATTAGTATAATTTTTATAATATAATGTTACAATATTAAGATTATTATCACTGTTTATTCATCTATCCTATCCATTAATAATAACAAAATTGTCATTTGTGCGTATGTTCAGACTACTGACCCCACAAGATATGAAATTAATTTGTCATAACCACCCATAATTGATGATTAATAGAATGGTATAATAAGTAAATAAAATTTTTATGATACAATTAAGGATTTGGTATAATAAATTGGATAACTAATTAATGATATGATCAACAAATGATAATTGTTAATTCAATCATTTAAAACAAGCATACTAAGAGGAAAATGATCTCAACTTTCTAGGTACTAAATTTATATAAATTATTTTATATTAATAAATAAATAAAATTATATTATATCACAATAATAAAAACTAAATAATATCATTAGGCTTATGGTATAATTATATTATAACTAAACAACCTCATAATCATTCATTAATCATGGTAGGTTCATGTTTGAGTCAGTTTAACCACCCACTTGAACAATAATATGAATTTATACCATAGATGAATATGAGAGATTATTTATTGGAATAATATTATATAAGTAATTAAATATTTTTTTTCTAGTAAGGTTATATGAATATTTAACTCATTAATTAAGAAATCACCCTGTGTTCGTTAAGAAACACTGAAACATTCTCATCAATGATTTCAACATCATGGATCATAACCAAAACTACCATGGAATGAAATTATAAATTTATAAATATCATGGAAAATATATTCCATTACCTTATATTATATAATAATGATCTAATTTTTATAAATAATATATACCAACACCACTTTTATGAAAGAAGTTTAAAGTGATAAAGATTACTTAAACTCAGTGTTGAAAATATATAAAAACTAACTAATATATATGTATATAATGATTATAAATTAGGAGTATAAATGGTAATATTTATTAATAAAGTTATTGGGTATTTATTTTATAAACTTTATTTAATTATTTTGGTCATTTTTTGTAGGTGCACAATGGATCAGGATCGAGGTAAGGGTGTTCATCTCAAATATCTCTCTTTGTGACAAGTTTGTTATTATATAACTAATTTAGTTTATGTGGTGTATATAATGAATATTTGAGATATCACATCATGATTTTAATTTTAATAATGGTATTTATGGTTTAATTACAAACCCAATCATTCAAGGGTTTTTGATTAAAGTGTTACTAAAGCTACATGGGTTTTCTTATTCTCAATTTTAATTCTTTGAGACATTTACATGTTATGTACCATGTTACCTTTGTATGGGTTTCTATTTATTTGTCATCACATGAATTATATATACTTTATTTCCTTGTATTTAATAGTATTTACTATACAAATCATGTTCCCATATTTATGTGTCTTTCGATTCAATTGTTTCCCCAAAAGTAAGGATTTTTGGTAACTCAACTTTCATTGATTAGGTTATAATCATTTCTCTTGAAATTATTTCATATAAGTTGGGTATATTATTCACTTTATTATATTATGTGGTATTATATCATTTTTTATAGGGATATAAATTCCTACCACATAAACCCTTTGAAAAATATTTCTCAATTCTTGGGTTATGTTCTTTTACAACCATCCACCTTCTTCTTCCGGATGTGTTATGATCGTGTTATCCTTTTTTATTAACATGAGGAAAAGTATTGGAATTATGCATATTATTATTCAAATATATATGATCATTAGAAAGTTTACTATGTATTATTTTACCATTTCCTTTATTTCTATGGATGGGTTTTGATCATGTTATCCCTTTTATTGACATGGGGAAAATTATTGACATTCATAATGATTATTGACTGCTAACACTGGTTGATATGTATTGATATACATGTTTTTATTCATCCAAATATTATTTACGGAATGTTATAAAAGATATTTTTGACTCTTATGGTGAATGCATTTTACTTGATCAGGTGACAGGTGGGGCCTAAAATTATATACCCCCTAGATACTTTGACACATCTCAGGAGATGAAACAAGTTGGGTTTTTTGGTGTATGGATACCCAATTTAGAAACATGTCCTTATTGTGGCCTCAATGATAAGTAAATATCTTGGCATAAGGGTATGAAGACCTGTTTTTGATATATGATATTATTTATTCCATCAGTTTGAGATCATTATTATTGATATTAATGTTTTCATTTATTATCATGGATATAGAATAATCTCAATTTTAGTTGACTATGGTTTCATGTTGTTTACTTATTCCTGCCATAATATTTATTCCATTTTTATTCCATGATTACCTTAGTTGAATGTTTCCCTTACTGAGAATTTGATATTTCCTTCTATTAAGTTTCTATTTCTCCAAATTATGAAGAAAAGTATTACACATTGTATGCCTAACATGATATATTATATACAAAATTTTTGGGATATGTTAAAGAAATATTATGGACTAATTAGATTCTTATAAAGTGGGATAAATATATATTAATTGAAAAAGACATGGTTATTTTTAGTTTATGTGTTTTATTAATTCTCTAAATCTATAAACCTAAAAGGTATTTGGAATTCAAGAAATGAAATATTTTCTTTAATAAATGTAATTAATAGATAGTTATGTCTAGGAATCTATAGTTGGAATCAAACGTAGTATGTAAAGAATGTGTTTATGGAATTCGATCCGGGAGTGTGGTCTGGGGAGTCACAGATAGTATTAGATTAGGGTTTAGATAACTTTGGAGACTAGGATGTTTGTTGAGTTTTATTTAAGGGTTGATAAGTTATGTTTGATCACAATTTAAAAAGTAATGAGAACCCTTTGGAATAATATATGATTTAATGTTAAGGTAATAATTCACATTTTATTTAGGGATTAGGATAAGAAAACATTAGTGAAAACCTTGGGGATAATTCTATGAAATAACTCTAAGTATAGGATGACATCCTGAAGTTTTGGTAAAATATAGATTTCATGGTTCTATAAAAAATAAAATACTTATATGGATACTACAAGTGGATGTAGGATCTGAAAAAATGTAACTAGGGGTAATAAACCCAAAAGGGTGGATTGGGTATTAACTCGATCATCACCTGGTGCATAGAAAAGAGGCCTAACTGCACACCTAGTTCGAAACACCTAGGGGGTATTTTTTGGTTAATCACATTATCTTTACAGATAATTATGAAGGATTTAAGAAATATGTTAACTAATTAGGTCAGTGAACCTAATTAAAAAATGACCACAGATAACCAAGATTAAACAAGGAGAGTAATATGCTGATCTGAAAGTATTATATGTTGAAAAAAGGTTTTATAAGGGAAGACATATTCATATTTATGTTTTCATATTCATATTTTTGAGATTATCATAACCATTTTGGTTTTATTATTTGGTTGAGATAGAATCACGATGATGAAATTGAGAAAGTTATGTTTTTAGAAACCACTATGTCTTATACCTGAATAAGGGAACAACTATGTCTTATCATAACCATTTTGGTTTTATTATTTGGTTGAGATAGAATCATGATGATTAAATTGAGAAAGTTATGTATTTAGAAACCACTATGTCTTAAATGGTTAAGCATTTTAGTATATGCATATTATGATGGAAATACGAGTTTCTAAGTATTTCTGAAGGTAATAATATTGATATTTTCTTGAAAATATTATCTATTATTGATTGATATTTATTAATTATATTATAGTATATTCTAAAATTTATTAGGATTATGTAAAACATATAAGGATTTTCCTTTAGTAGTTCTACTTTAAAGGTATAGAAACATATATTAAATGGAATTAATAATCCTGAAAACTGATTTTATAACATGATTATATTCTTAGGGATAACTATTGCATGAAACATGATTGAGGGATAGATAAATCTTAGGTTTAATATATGATTTATGTTGAGATAATATAGGGTTGATTATTTTTTTATAAAAGTGAGTTAGATAGTATTGATTGCCTTTGAACTGGTTATTTATTTAATGAAAAATGTGATCCATGATATTTTTAGGGAATTTTATCTCATTTTTGGGATTGTGATATATATTTACTATCTTTTTACCTTATGAAATAGTGGTTAATACCATTCAGGGGATAAAAATAGAGTTAAGTTTTGGAAGAATATATAATCTCATTCTGGTTTAATGTATCAGAGATTCAAATGGTTTCGAGAAAGGTATATTATTTAGAACATATAATTAAGTTATATAAAGACTTGGTTATATGATTGTATGAATGTATAATGTTTTTTAATAAATTTATATAACTTTATATAGCCTAAGATACTATAGTAGATTTCATATTAGAGCTTATATTTCGAATGATGAATATGTTAAGAATACTCTCACCTAATTTCTTTAATGAGTAATAATTAAATTTAATAGGATAAAATTTATTTAGGGGGGATATAACACATTGATATTTTAATATATGATTACATTTAAGAAATTCAATGTGTTTGATATCATGCCCAATATGCAACACTGAACATAAACAAAACCGCAATATATTTAGACATAATATAAATATTTAAGTATGACTATTAAAACCTACTCTTTGAATTGGAAGGAATGAATAGAAGTAACCAATTTTATTAAATATTTATAGAAATAAAATAATGACAACTTTTAATATGAATGAAATTTAATTAGTATAGATAAAACAACTAAGAAATTCTTTTTCTACTTAAAAATAAATATATTTTTCTAAAATTGGGGTTTTATTTCAAGAAACTAAGTATATTATAATTATATAATAATATAATATATTGTTATTATGAATAATAAATTACCAATAAATTAATTATTAATTAATATGAAATAATAATGAAGAATAGTTAACATTTTAAAAACTATTATCCAATATAGACATTTTACAATATATTTTTGGATTTTATTTAAAATTTTAATTATAAGATTTGAGAAATTTAATATTAAAAAATTAAAATATTTTTTGTATTTAGAATAAAAATATTTTTTTAAGATGAAAATTTTAGTTTTTTTCAAAAAGATTAATTTTTAGTTGAAAAGTATAGTTTTTGTGAAAATTATAATTTTTATGATTTTATCATCATGTAAGTTTATCATAGAAGTTTAAAAAACATTTTAAGTAATAAAATATGTATTTTAGGAATAAAATTATGAATTTTAATATATTATTTGATCTTATAAATCATATGTCCAAAATTTTTAGAACTAAATTAAAATGTTAGTTTAATATAAATTTGTTTCAAGTCTTTTATTTGAATCAATCATTTTCAAGTTAAAATTTTGTTTTGTCATTCCATGAAATCATCATAATTTTTTTTAAATAAACCAAATATATCATGGGAATTTATAATTTTAGTAATTAGGGCTTACACATAAATTTTATACTTAAAAACTCATTTTTTTCTAAAAACTATTTTTGAACGTTATGTGCACTAATCTTAAAATCAACTTTTCAAAAACTTGTAAATTTTAATTGATAAAATTATTTAAAAATTTTAAAATCATAAGGTTTAATTTAGTTAAAATGAAAAATATTAATTTTTTCATTAAAATTAATTACTAAGGTTGAAATTTTATTACAATATTAAAAGTAAAATAGGGTAAAAGGTTAAAAGTAAAACTAAAAGACATAAAACACTCAAATTTGACTCTAAAATGAGTTTTTAATGTTATTTAAGACCCAAAATTACCTCCCCCCCTATTTTTTCCTTTTTTGGGCCATTGAATTTGGAATAGTAACATTACATTACTGAAAATGTTAAGGGTGCTTCCAAAAGTTCCCTTATACTCACATGTAAAAATGCAACACTCTCTCCACTTCAAAACTCACCTATTCTTAGAATTTATCCTTTAAACTCTTCCAATTTTATCCTCATATAACCCTATACCATTTTTGAAAGTTTTTATCCACTATTAGCTATCATAAGTTCTTTATTTCCAAGGATAATTCGAAGGAAAATTCAAGTACCCAACGTGAATATTATCAACAACTTAGATTTTCTTTATAATTATCTACATTAAAATTTATTCTATAAATACTAATATAATTATATTATTATAATTTATATAATATAATTTTATTATATTAATGGTATTATCATTTTTTATTCATCTATACCATCCATTAAGAAAAATAAAATCTTCGTTTGTGAAAACATGCGGACTACTGCCACCATGAGCAACAAAATTCATTTTTCATCACCACCCATAATTAATGGTTCATAGAATGATTTAATGAATAAATATGATTTTTATGATATAATTAATATTTTATATGAAAAATTAGATAACCCATTCATGATATGATCAATAAAATATTATTGTTAATTCAATCGTTTAAAATGAGCATACTAAGAGGAAAACAATCTCTTCTTTCTAAGTAAAGACATTATATAAATTATTTTATCTTTTAAATTATTTAAAATTATTATATATCACACTGATAAACACTAAATAATATCATTATATTTATGTTATAATGATATTACAACTAAAACACCTCATAATCATCCAGTAATCATGGTAGGGTCATGTTTGGGTCGGTTTAATCCCCTACTTGAAAAATAAAATGAATTTATATCATGGATAGATATAAGAACTTATTTAATAGTATAATATTATATAATTATGTAAATAATATTATTTTTGGTTCAGGTTAGGTTGTATGAATATTTAACACATTAATTAATAAATCACCCTTTGTTCATTAAAAAATAACGAAGCATGTTCGTCATTGATTTCAACATCATGGATCATAACCAAAACTAGCATGGAATAAAATTATAACTTTATAAATATCATATAAAATCTATGTAATTACTTTATATGATCAAATAATTATTTATTTTTGATAAATAATATATATAAACACCACTTTTATGAAACATGTTTAAATTGATAAAGATTACTTGCACTCTCTATTGAAAATATGTAAAAACTAAGTAATATATATGTATAGAGTGATTATAAATGAGGTGGATAAATTATTATAGTTATGAATAAGGTTATTGAGTATATATTTAATGAACCTAATATTATTATTTAGGACATTTAGGGAAATTACAGAATAGATAATGATATAGGTAAGGGTTTTTGTCTTAAATTCCTCTCTTCGAGACATGTTTGGTATTATGATCCTAATTTTATTTATGCGGTGTATATACTACCTATTTGAGATATCATATCATGAATTTTATTTTATTATATTAGGTTCAATTTAAATCCCTCCATTTCAAGGGGTTTTGAATAAATTTTTATCAAGAATCTAGGGTTTTCTTGTTCTCCATTTTAATTCTTTGAGGCATGTTACATGTTTTACACCATGTTTACTTTTTATATTGTTATATTGATTTAATATCTCATTAATATTATATAATTTATTTCCTTTTATTTAATATGATTTAATATCTAAATAATTTTACCTTATTCATGAGGTTATTGATTTAGTTGTTTCCCTGGTAGTAACGATTTTCGGTAACTTAACATTCATTCATTAAGTCATGATCATTTATATTAATATTATCTCATATAATTTTGTTATATCATTCCCTTTAATTGTATTATTTATCATCCTATTATTTTTTTCTATGGATATAAATTCCTACCATATAAAAATTTTGATAAATATTTCTCCATTCTTGGGTTATGTTCTTTTGTAACCACACACCTTCTTCCTCTAGATGGGTTGTAATAATGCTATCCTTTTTATTGACATGAGGAAAAGTATTAGAATTATGTATATTGTTATTTCAATATAAATTATAATTGGAAAGTTAACTATGTATTGTTTTACCATCCACATTATTTATTTGGATGCATTATGATCATGTTATCCCTTTAATTTACATGGGGAAAAGTATTGACATACTTGATGATTATTGACTACTAACGTAGGCTGATCATTTATTAATATTATTTATTATTTATTATATAAATACTCATGTTTTAATTTGGATAAATGTTTCTTATATAATGGCATGAAAGTTCTAGTTTACTCTTATAGTGAATATATTGGAATTAATTAGGTGATGGGTGGAGCCCAAAATTATATACCTCCTCAGTGCTTCAACAAGTCTTATGAGACAAAACATGTTTGAGTATTTAGTGTATAAATGCCCAATTCAACAATATGTCCTAACTACAGTCTCGATGACAAGTAAATGTATTGTCATAAGTCCTTGAAACCATTTTTTTATTTCTATAAATATGCATTCCATCAATATGAGATCAATATTATTAATATCCATGTTTTTATTTATTATCATGGATATAGAATGATCTTAGTTTCAATTGATTATGGATTCATGTTGTTTACTTATTCCTTTCATAATATTTATGCCATGTTTTTTCTATGATTACCACAATTTTATGTTTTCCCTTATTGGGTATTTGAGTTCACACCATATTACGTTTCTATTTTCCCAGGTTATAAAGAAAAGTATTACACGTGATATGCCTAATAGGATATCCTATGTGGAGAATTTATGAAAGATGTGGATGAAATATTATGGATTAATTAGTTTCTTATAAAGATGGGGAAAAATATCCATTAGTTGAGAAAGACATAGTTTTTTTACTTTATGTTATTTATTAATTATGTAATGATCTAAACCTAAAATTTATTGATAATGTAATTAATGAAATATTTTCTTTAAGACAGTCACGCCCCATCCACCATGACCCGTGTTGTGACTACCCCAAGTCCACCTTCTATAGGCCAGGGGTTGAAAACTAGCACTGGAAAGGTGTATCCCTAAAATAAGAAGGCATATAATTTAAACCTGTATAAACACATAGCCCATGAACACAACAAGATGCAACCACAAAGTAAAACTGCAGTATTAAAGTATGTGTTGAAAGTAAATGGGTCAGAATACAAGATCAAATAGAAGATAAAAATATAACAAAAAATAGTAAACAACTTATGGAATCATATACCAAGGTTCCTACCTGAAGGGTAGGTATAGTTCGTCTCCACAACACTCCACATCAACCGTCACTGCCATCCACCATCAGGTTCTAGCTCCTTGAGCCTCAATAAAGGCTCCTCGACATCTGTATAAAACACAACAAGGTGCAGGAGAAGCCCGTGAAGAGGTGAGTATAATGATACCCAGTAGGGACACCGATACCCCTGAAGGTCTCTCAGAATTCCAAAAAGGAAAACAAAAAAGCATGATATCAATCACATAGCACAAAGAAAAAGACTCATCTCAAACTAGGTATACAACTCAGAGTTCAGGAATAAATATGATTAGTCTTAAGATATACCATTTTATTCTGTTAGGGAGTTTCCACAACTAAACCACAAAGTATTTGTTCCATTTTCAACCCACATAGGTTCGTATGTCATTGATCCACAACAGGCCGCTCTAAGGCTGGTCCTCATTGGGTCACGCACTTCTGATCCACACAGGGTCTCTATAATGCCGATCCACACAAGGTCGATATTATGATGATCCACACAGGGTCTCTAGATGTCGATCCACATAGGGTCGCTAAGATGCAGATCCACACAGGGTCGCTAAGATTTTTATCCACACAGGGTCTCTAAGATTCTGATCCACAAAGGGTCACTATAAATGCTGATCCACATAGGGTCACTATGATGCTGATCCGCACATGATCGCTAAACAGATGACAACGAGCCACAAGATTACCCACACCCAGTGCGCTTGAGTTCCATAGTATCTACTAATATGGATATCGGACGTGCGTCAACTTCCACAAAGTTTCTAAAAGGAGTGAACCGAATGACCATCATGTTGTAAGGGTTCCAACGCAATAGAATGCGCGTCAACGGGATGCCCGTTCTGTGAGTTATTGGCATTTTAGTGTCGAGGTCCCTATTGGATTTGGGTACGATCCAACCCGGCCAAATTATAACTTTAGATAAAACATAGGTGGAGTATCTCAAATGGACCGTCTCACTCTAAGGATCCCATCACTGCAAATGGTTCATCAAATGGATTTCTGGTTCCCAAGATATAGATCTTTAAGAGAAAATGGGCTCGAATGGGTCCGAGTTCGGTTCGACCCGACCTGGCCCAACCCGACTGGGCTGGGCCATAGCGGGCGTGGCCCAGACCACCCTGGCAAGGCTGGGCTGCAGTGGGCTCAGCCCACTGGGCCACGGACTGGCCCGGCCCGCCGGGCGGTCCGACCCACTAGGTGGCGTAGAACCCAGCTGGTGGCCTGTGCGGGGTGGGGAGATTCTCCCACTCCTTCCCAAACGGCCCAAGATCTGTTCAGATCTTTAATTGGCGGTGCTAGGTGACACCGCCTTAACTGGCCGCGAGACTCACAGGGAGCGGTTCCCCTTCTGTTGTGGCTTTAAAGCCATGGCCTGCTCACTGTGGTGTGCGACGACACGCTGCCACGCCCCCACCGTGGTCAGCCATTGGCAACTACCTCGTCCATCTGTCGCGGCACCGCCTCCTTCTATGGCCAGTGAGCGCCGGCCACCGCCACATTGTTTCCGTGCTAGCGGGACTTCCTCGGGCCACCGGGTGAGATATAAAATTTTAACTAATTAAAGATAAACTTAAATAATAAACCCCATACCTTAAGATTCATTGGATGAGGTCGCGGTTGTGGACGGTGAAGAGTCCTCATTCGTTGAAGTCGCCAGTGTTATTCAATCCCAGATCGATTCCTCTAATGATGTCCATTATTCCGTTCCTCATCAGTGGAAGATGTCACGTCCCTTTGTCAGAGGTTCCTCACTTCCTCCTCAAAAACCAAACCCAAATCCTTACTTAAGTAGACGGGAAACCAACCATGTTTCACAACATTAACGCGATTCATTTATGAACCGCATTTAACATTCCAACGTTGATGTTACAGAAACAAAGAGTCAAGCCATTAAATGGCTTGACAACACAGTGGTCCCACCACTGCCTCTCAACTGCTGGAGAAAAATAAAATAACAATTACATGTTATTTTATTATTATTTTAAAAGTCTAAAAATTATCTTTTACTCCCGACCTACTACAATCAAAGTTAATCCTCCCTTAAGCAAATCCCAGTGTTTCAGATTCAACAGTGTCCTAGGATTTCAACTCCGAGCACCGGTTCAAAAGATAGAAAATTCCACATGTGTGTTTACTGAATGTACCTTAAAAAATTTTAAAAATACATTCCAGGAACATCGGGCCTTGGAATCACGTACCGTCAATTTTCGCAGACTCGTAATATTCCTAATTAATTTAAAAAAATAAATGGAAATTCCAGGTATTTACATTCTCCCAAGATTAGGGATTTTCTTCCTCAAAAGCAACACCAAAACTAGAGAAACAAATGAGGGTACTGAGCATGTATCTGAGTCTCCCGCTCCCATGTGATCTCCTGGAGTTTCCTATGCTGCCAATGAACTCACACTAGAGGGATCAACCGTCCACATATAACCCACTCCTGTCGATCCTCTATCTCCACTGAGAACTCCGCAAATGTCACCCCATCATCGATGTTCAGCATGCCCTAGTTGATAATGTGTGATGGGTCATGAACCATCTCCTCAACTGCAACACGTGGAAAACAATATGCACTCAGTTAATCTGTGGGGGAATAACTAGATACTCTGCTAAGGATCTGGAAGGGTCTGATGAACCTCAGATAAAGTTTTCCACCCTGGTCAAACCTTCATAATCCTCGATGGTGTGGGACCCATAGGAAGAAATGGCCTCACTCCTCAAACTCCAAGGGTCTCTATCTCCTATCAACATACAACTTCTTCTTTCTCTATACAGTCTTCATCCACTCCTGGATGATCTGCACCTTCTCTGTGATAGCCAGTACCAACTCTAGACCCATAAGTGATGACTTTCCTAGGTCTGTCTAGTATAGAGATGATTTACATGGTCACCCATAAAAGGCCTCAAACGGTGCCATGATGATGGTGGAGTGATAACTATTGTTGTATTAAAACTCCACCAGTGGCAGGCGGTCCTCCCAACTACATCCAAAATCAAGGAAACAAGCACAAAGCATGTCCTCGAGTGTCTGAATGGTCTACTCCATTTGACCATTTGTATGAGGATGAAAGATGGTGCTCAAGCGTAGCTCATTTCTGAATTCCCCATGAAATCCCTTCCACAAGAGGGATGTAAAACGTGCATCACGATTTGAGATGATCATCGATGGCACCCCGTGAAGTCTTACAATCTTCTGTACGTAGAAAGGTCCCAAGCTCTCTACTAATCCCTGCTCTCGGATGGGTAGGAAGTGGGCCGACTTGGTGAGTTGGTCAACAATCAACCATATGGAATCATGCCCCCTGGACGTATGTGGTAGTCCTGTCATGAAGTCCATGGAGATACCATCCAACTTCCACTCTAGTACCTCAAGTGGATGCGTTAAGCCCTATGGTACCTGATGCTCAGTCTTCACTTGCTGATAAGTGAGACATCGAGATACGAAATCCTCCAATTATTTCTTCATCCCTGGCCACCAATACTGACGACAGAGGTCATGGTACAACTTTTCTACTCTAGGATGTACCACTAAAGGGGATGTATAGAAATCCCCCAACACCTCCTCTTGTAGCATCACTGGTACCATGGTGCATCCTTTGAAGAGAACGACATGCTCCCTACCTTCAAAAAATCCATCAGAAGCCCATCCTGAGGATATCTGAGCACGTCGGGCCTCACAGTCTACGTCCCCAAGCTGTGGATCCTTGAATCGCTGAAGGAGTGGAAGAGTAATTGTCATATACTGGAGGTAAGATTCTCTATCTCTATCCACAAAGGATATCTGCAACGCAGCTAGCTGCTTTGTCACCTCACTCAGAAATTGTATATCAGACCTCCTACTGAGTGAGTTTGCTACTATTTTCCCCTTCCTAGGAGTGTAGACTATCTCAAAGTCATATTCCTGGAGGAACTCCAGCCATCACCGCCGTCTCAGGTTCGGAACCTTCTGTGATAAGATATACCTGAGACTCTTGTGATTATAGCAAACAGTAAACCATTCACCCATCATGTAGTGCCACCACATCTTCAGTGAAAAGACCACTATTGATAACTCCAGGTCATGGGTAACATAGTTCTACTCTTGTTTTCTCAACTGCCATGAGCCATAGGTGATCACTGCTCGCTCTTGCATCAGGACACAACCTATTCCAGTCTCTAATGCGTCGTAGTAGACTACATACCCAACACCCTCTTCTGGTATCCTCAAGATGGGGGCACTCATCAATCTCTACCTCATCTCTTGGAAAATCTACTGGCACTTCTCCATCCACAAGAAAGGCTTCCCCTTATTTGTCAATGTTGAAAAGGGTGCCTCTACCCGGGATAAGTCATGTACGATCCTCCGGTAGTACCCATCCAATCCCAGGAAACTCCTCACCTCGGTCACACACTTGGGTGGCTCCCAAGAAATCACTAACTATATCTTTTCGGGGTCCACTACAACTCCATCCTCCGATATTACGTGCCCCAAGAAGTGGAATTCCCATATCCAGAACTGGCAATTTTAGAGTTTTCCATAAATCTGGTGCTCTCGGAGTGTATCCTGAACTATTTGTAGGTGCGTGGCGTGCTCCTCCTCCAACGCTGAGTATATAAAGATGTCATCAATGAAGACCACAACGAAGAGATCAAGGTATGGCTAAAAGATATTGTTTATGATCCCCACAAACACTGCCATAGTTTTGGTTATGCCAAAGGGCATCACTAAGAACTCATAATGGCCATACTGACACCTGAAGGCTATCTCTGGTATGTCCTCATCTCGTACCCTGAGATGGAGATAGCCAGATTTGAGTTTTATCTTTGAAAACCACTAAGCTCCCATCATCTGGTCGAAGAGGTCATCAATACTCTAGATTGGATACTTGTTCTTCATGGTCACCTGGTTCAGGCGCTGATAGTCTACAAAAATCCTCAGACTCCCATCTGCCTTCTTGGAAGACAAAATCAAGGATGCCCATGGAGAAACACTGGGCCTTATGAACCCCTTCCTCTGCAAGTCCTCCAACTGTACTCGCAACTCACAAAGCTCTACAGGATCCATACGATATGATGGCATAGATATCAGTGCCATCCCAGGGTATAAGTCAATGTATAAGTCTACCTCAATACAAGGAGGTAGTCCTGAAACATCATTAGGAAAGACATCAGCATACTGGTCCACCACTACAGGATAACTCGGACTCCTCACGTTAATAGCTCCAAGGGTAAGGCTAGCCAACTGATGAGTGATCGGATGAACCGTCCTCTGAGTAAGTCCATCATGTGCTGCAAAGGTTCCTTTCTCACCGTTGAAGGAAAACCTAATCCCATACTCGTAGAAACACCGCACTTTGCGCCTAAAATAGTCGATCTAAGCATGTTCTCTGGATAGCCAGTCCATCCCCAAGATGATGTCATAAGGCCTCGACCCTGCTACTATGAGATTCCATCCAAATATCTCACTTACTAGAGTGAGCTCACACTATCTTTACCAGTGTGTAATCATTGAATCTTCTCCCGTATGAGTCTCTAATCATAAGGTTTGAGCCAAAGGCTCCATTAGAATCTCAGATCTCCGAATGAGTGTCGTGGAAATAAAAGAGTGAAATGAACCTATGTCTATAAGTACTACAGATAGGGTGGAATAGACATAGACCATACCTCTAATAATATCCAGAATGTCGTGGTCATAGGCCTCTACTGCCTGTAGCTATGCTCTCCCCTATCCACCTGCTCCCTGTGGTCGAGGTGGACCACCTGGGGGTGGTGGTGATAGAATCTCAAACCGTCAGCCACCACCTATTGCACGACCTTATCCCCTACCATGTCTGCCACCCATGCAGACCTCCTTTCTCAAATATCTTCCTATGACTTGGTGGTCCCTCGATTGTCTACTGATAATCATTACAGTGGGTCAGGCAGTTGCGATCCATGTGGCCCTGCCCGCTGCACGTGAAGCACAAACTGCTTCCCCTCTAACCCCCTCCGCCTCACAAGGTCTGCACCACTGACCCTGCATCCTGGGGTCGTCCACCGAAGGGTCTACACTGCTTGGGCCTCTGCGTCATCTGCTTACTACCTGTTGTAGATGACTCAGTAGCCTATCGCTCGGTTGTGGCTCTCACCGTCAGTGCCTGCTCATCCAAAAAGCTCTCTACCAACAATGCCGGCTTGAGCACTCCAGCCTGCATCGAGATATTCATTGATATCATTGATGCTCTAATCTCTCACCAAAGACCCTTATCAAAGGTATGATCCCTGAAGAATGGGTCTCATACCATGTTGGTGGAGTAGCGTGAGAGGTCAGTGAATATCACCGAGTATTGGGCTACTGTTAGGCTACCCTGTTGTAAGCACAGGAGCTCCTGAATACACACAGAGCGTAGTGTCACTGGAACAAACTCCACCCTGAAGAGGGTCTCAAAGTCAAACCAGGAAAGTTTCAGCTCCTTATGTGATAGGAGTGTCAGGATCCACCATCTTTTATCCGTGCCTTGGAAAAGACTAGAAAATAGGATCACCATATGCTCTTCTGTTGTCCCAACTAAGAGGAAAACTCTGGACACAACCTCCATACAGTCCTCAGCTACATAGGGATCTATCTCACCTCGAAACATCAAAGGCCTCGATCTCTAGAACTTGTAAAATTCACTCAGTCAGTGTGCACCATACTCTAGTGGGGATAGTAGAAACTACTACCCAATGGGTGGTGGTGCTGCTGGTGAACTACCCGAAGGTGCTAACACAGTAAGAGGACCCTTAACCGAAGCCTCATTGCTCGGTGGGCCATCATCGTGAAATCTGTTGGGAATCCTGGCTAGCTGTCTACATGGTGTAATCATGAAAAGAAACAGGTGTTCCATTGTTAATAAGTTATACCTAATGATTTGACTCAAAAGAGATAAAAAATTAAAACATTTCCAAAACACATGCAATTAGTGTTTTCATGCACCGAGTCGGAAATCAAAATTTAGGGTCCTGGTGTATGGATACGTCAGCCGCCGCATCAACACTGGACTCCCCAAACTGAAAACCACACTCAAAACACTTAACACTATTGCTCCATTGGAAATATGAGAGTCCTAGTTCTTTAGTAGAACCGAATCCTCTGATACCACTTTGTCACAACCCGTCCCCCGGGGCCCGTTCCGTGACTACCCCAAACCCGCCTTCCATAGGCCAGGGGTTGGCGACTAGCACCAGAAAGGCTTATCCCTAAAATTGGAAGGCATTTAATTTAAAACTATACAAACACACAGCCTAATAACACAACAAGATGTAACCAACAAGTAAAACTGCAGTAGTAAAGTATGTGCTGAAAGTAAAGGGGCCAAAATACAAGCCCAACTAGAAGATACAGCTATAAAAGAAAACAATAAACAACTCCTGGAATCATTCACCAAGGTCCCTACATGAAGGGTGGGTATATATTGTCTCCAAAACTCTCCACGTCAACCACCACCACCGTCCACTATTAGTTCTTAGCTCCACGAGTCTCAATCAAGGCTGCCCGTCGTATTTACAAGACACAACAAGTTACGGGCGAAGCCCGTGTAGGGGTGAGTATAACGATATCCAGTAGGGACCCTGAGACCCCCTAAGGTCTCTTATAATTACACCAAAGAAAACCAAAAAGCATGATCTCAATTACAAATCACAAAGAAAAGACTCAGCTCAAACTAGGTGTATAACTTAGAGTTCTGGAATAAAGATGATTTGTCATAAGCTATATCATTTTATTCCGTTAGGGAGTTTCCACAACTGAACCAAAAATGAGTTTTTCTATTGTTGATCCACAAAGGGTCGTATGTCAATGATCCAAAATAGGCCTCTCTAAGGATATTCCTTGTCGGGTTGCGCACTGATGATCCACACAAGGTCGCTAGAATGCTGATCCACATAGGGTCGCTATTATGCTGATCTGCATAGGGTTGCTAGATACCGATCTACATAGAGTTTCTAAGATGCTGATCCACACAGGGTCGCTAAGATTTTGATCCACACATGGTCGCTAAGATGATTTTCCACATAGGGTCGCTATGAATGATGATCCAGATAGGGTCTCTATGATGCTGATCCACATAGGATCTCTAAATAGATGATAGCCAGCCATAAGATACCCCGCACCTAGTGTGCTTGAGTTCTTTAATATCTTATCCTCTAGATATCGGTCATTCCTAAACTACCACAAATTTCCACAAAGGAGTTAACCGAAGGACCGTCATGTCATAAGGGTTCCAATGCAACAGACAGTGCGTCAACCGGACACCCGGTCTGTGAGTTATTGACATTTTAGCAGTGAGGGCCCGGTTGGATTTAGGTACAATCCAACCCGAACATACTCCAAATTTCTCCAAAACTCAAGTGGAGTATCTCAAAAGGACCGTATCACTCTGAGGATCCCAGCACCATTGATGGTTCGTTAAATGGATGTCTGGTTCGCAAGATATGGTTCTTTAAGAGAAACTGGGCCTGAATGGGTCTGGGTCCTGTCTGACCCGGCCTGGACCGACCTGTCCCAATTCGAGTCGACCCGACCCTGTTTGGGTCGACCAGACCAGGCCTGGCCCGCCGGCTGGGCACGACCTGCCAGGTGGTCCGACCAGCTAGGTGGCTCGACACCTAGTTGGTGTCCCGCGCGGGGAGGGGAGTCGCTCCCCCTCCTTCCCGAATGGCTCAAATATCCATTCGTCTCATTAATTGGCGGTTCCAGGTGGCACCGCCCTGGCTGGCCACAAGACTCACAAGGAGAGGGTCCTCTTCCACCGCAACTTCTAAGTCGTGACTTGCTCACCACGGCGCGCGACGGTGCGCCGCCTCGCCACAACCACAACCGACTGTTTTCGGCCACCCCGTCCATCCGCCGCGACGCCGAGTGGTGCCGCCTCCCTCTGCGGCTTCCGGTCATCGACGCCGTCGAGCTGGTGTTGCACCAGCAGAACTTCCACTGGCCACCAGGTCAGCTCCGATGATCTTTTTTCCCTTCCTCTCATGCCTAAGGGCCTCCCAGGATGTCGCTGTCGCTGTACAGCTCCTGGATTCAAGGTTATTCCATGTTGTAAGATCACCCCCCAAAGAACGTGACAAGAACGAAGCGGTGGAGGGTCCGAGCCTTGTTCGTTTGGCCTGTGCCCTCCGCATTAACATCATAATAGGAAGTAGAAACTTTTAATTCATCAAATATAAACTTAAATAATAAACCCCCTACCTCGAGATTCGTTGGATGAGGTCGCAGTTTTGGAGGGTGAAGATTTATCATTCTTTGAATTCACTGATGTTCATCGATCCCGGATCGATCCCTCCAATGATGTCCAAGCTTCTATTCCTCATCAGTGGTAGACGTTGTGTCACTTCGTCAGAGGTTGGTCACTTCCTCCTCAAAAACCAAACCCCAATCCTCACTTAAATAGATGGGAAACCAACTGCGTTGCAAAACATTAATGAGGTTCATTTTTGAGCCGAATTTAATGTTCCAACATCGAGGTTACAGAAACAAAGAGTCAAGCCATTAAATGGATAGACAACACAACGGTCCTGCCACCGCCGCTCAATAATTGGACAAAAATAAAATAACAATTACATGTTATTTTATTATTATTATTTTAAAAGTATAGAATTTATCTTTTACTCCTGACCTACTATGGTCAAAGTTAAGCCTCTCTTAAGTGAATCCCAGTGATTCGGATTCAACGGTGTCCTCATATTTCAATTCTGAGAACTACTTCAAAAGATAGAAAACTCTGCCCGCGCGTTTACTAAACGTACCTTAAAAAAAGTTCAAAAAATATGTTCCGGGCATACAGGGCCTCAAAATCATGCGCTGTCTATTTTCATAGACTCATAATATTCCCAATTAGTTTAAAAAAATACATTGAAATTATGGGTCTTTACAAGACATGTAATTATGAGATAATTATGTTTGGGAATCTATATTTGGTATCAAAGCCTGTATTTAAAGTATGTGTTTATAGAACCATATCATGGAGTGCGAGTCCTGGGTTTCATGCACTTTATGGAGTGAGACCTATAGGTTGAAAGTGGGTTTTCCATAAGAAAAATAACATGGATATTGTATTTTATACCTATAAATAACTCATAGTGGAAAATTATTATAAAAAAAAATCAGGGTATTGACTATGAAGAAAACTTTCACTAGTTGCATTGATAAATTCTATTCATATTTTTCCTACCTAGAATATCATTTTGATTATGATATATATCAAATGAATGTAAAAAACACTTTCCTTAATGGGAATTTGGTTAATGATGTGTATATGATATAACCTAAAGATTTTGAAATTCTAAACAAGATTGCTAAAGTATGAATGTTGAAATGGTACATTTATGTTCTGAAGTAATATTTTTAGAGTTGTAATATACAGTTTGATGATGTAATCAAAGAGTTTGGTTTCATCAAGAATGAATATGATTCTTATATATGTAAGATTATTAGTGGGAGTATAATAGTGTTTCTGATATTGTATGTATATAACATAATTCTAAATGTAAATTATATTCTAACTCTTCACTCTAGGAAGATGTGGCTGGGAAAATGCTTGTCAATGAAATACAGTGGTGAAGCTACCTACATACTAGGTATGAAGATCTATAAATATAGATATATGAGGCTACTTAGAATAATTCAAGACACATATATTAGTAAAGTGATAAAGAAGTTTATCATGCAGAACTATAATAAGGGTTCTTTACCACTATTACATGGAATGAATCTTAGGAAGATTCAGAATCCTTATAAAGAGTAAGAAATGATGGATAAAATTCCTCATGAGTCCACCATATGATCTATCATGTATGTCATGTCGTATACCTTACTGATGTATCCTATAATCTTAGTATGATAAGTAAATATCAATCCAATATTGGTGAGAGTCATTGGATTACTGTGAATAACATTCTTAAGTATTTTAGAATGACTAAGGATATATTCATGATCTTTGGAGGAAAAAATGAGTTGATCTATAGGGTTACACAGATGCTATATTACAGTCTAAAAAAGATTATTTTAGGTCTCAACCTGGTTTTGTGTTTTTCCTAAATGGTGGAGAAATCACCTGAAAGAGTTCCAAAAAATAAACTATAGTAGACTCAAAAATAGAGTCAAAGTGCATCACTAACATAGATACTATGAAGGAATCTATTTGGATCAAGAAGTTCATTACTAAACCTGGAGTGGTTCCTAGTATTATGGGATCAATAAAGCTCTATTGTGGAAACAATAGAGTTATTTCTCATAAAAGGAACCACAGTCTCACCAAAGTACCAAAAACATCCTTTAAAAATACCATCTCATACAAGAGATCATTGAGAGGGGTGATTTAAAGATCTATTGGGTGGATATGGAGGAAAATATAGTAGATTTGCTGATAAATCCATTACCATGACAACAAAATGTGGGTTATGTAAGGTATCTTGTTATTATATACTTAAAATATTGATTGTAATGGATTTATAATATATCATGATTTTATAAATAAAGGCAATTTACATTTATCATTCATTTATGTGTGTTGCAATTTTATTTTACATTAATGGCCAAATGATAATATCCCCTCAAAGCAAGGAGTTAATTTTACCCTAATCTATGATCATCATGGTGTAGTATGGGTTTTAATGATATTTTAAAATTAGTATTAATAGAATATTGTACTCATTACAAAGGGTTTTATACAAGATACAAAGAATATATTCATGAGGCAATAAGTAGAGACTTATTAATTAGATTGACCCACCAAATTATATCTCTCATAATGTCATAGAGTCATTGATATACTTAGGGGTGTATGCTTATTATCAATACTTTTTTACTTGAGGTTGGAGAGATACCAAGAATGAAAACCTTTATACTTTTATACCTTACTTATGTAAGTCAAAAGAGACATAGATAATCCGGGGTGGTTTGGTATGCTACTAGTCATTCCATCAATTTGAGTGTAACCAAGATGATATTTTTACACTTATATGATGAGTAAATAAATCCATCCCTTGATTTAATTAGATAGAGAAAATGCATTTCCATGCTTGGTTGGGTTACATATGATGTGTTACACTACCTATATGAGGGTAATGTGATGTGATCATCTATAAGATGAATGAAATGTGATGTATTTATCGAGTAGGTCAATCTATTTCTAAGAATCAAGAAAAGATGTGATGGCATATACTATATTGGTGTGTTCCATCTCTAGTGATCACTCAATGTCATATAAAAAGGTATTTTAGTGGTATATATATGATATATGTGATACATATTTTGGTGGAAATGTTCATATAGGTATATGGTATGTTTGATGGATATCACACCAGACCCCATAGTAGCTTTAGTATCACCAATGCTTTTTCGAGGATGACCTTTGATTATATCTATGAAATATGGATTTCATAGTTTTTTTTCAACATGGTTAAGTTCTATAGGGTTACACAGTTATGAATTTTAATAATGATTAAATATTGGATAAATTATTTGTTCCTAAATGAACAGAGTTTGATAAAATCGTATTCTAAAGAGTTGTGAAGTTTTTACTAATGTACTTATGGGATTTTAGTGAAAATGGGAGATTGTTGGATATGTAATGAAACAGACACCACCATGACATGGTTGTGTTTTTAGAAGTCATCATCGACTACTTTAGTCATTTTGTATGCATATGATGAATACATCATCCACATCCACCTTTTATAAGGGTTTCCCCTTCGGTTATGATACTTGAGATTACTTATTTATGGTTAGTGAACCTCATTAATTAAATTTTTTGATGGATGAACACCAATGGGATATTAAATTTGGGTTCTATGAGATGAAACCTGATATGTTTAATATATGGTCAAAAATATTAATTTAATGATTAGAATCAAGGAAGGTTATATAATAGGATGTGATCCTCTTCTATAGAGTAGTTCACATGCACATTAAACAAGGTGAAGCCTGCTAAAACTCTCCTTTTCTGATTTCCTACATTTATCTTCAAAAATAAAGCATTAGAACCCCTCCATAGGATGAGGATCCTCATGAAATGTTTTGGGATCCAAATTTTAGTGTTTCACTCTCGAAGTTTAGAGGGTTTTTATACTACTTATGTTATCATCATCAACATGCTCCATTAAATAGTATAGAGGATTCTATTTAGTCATTTTAGGTTCACTCTATTTTAGATACCTTACATGTATTTATTTCTTAAAGATTGATTGCCTATGTTTGGATTTGATTCCATTTCTGATGATCATAAAATAATCCCCTAAAACCCATCAATAAACTCCCCATGAGTTCACTATGATGATGAAGTTGAATATGTTTGATTACGATGTGTATATGGGTTTACTTAGAGGCTTATTATTTGATAGATGTTAGTATTGTGATTATTACCAGGAGTGCCTTGACCATGTGATAACTTTGAGCTGGTAGATGATGATGTAGGTACTATGACGATGAAATGAATGTGTGGATGGTATGATATATGGTCATGGTTACATAGATTTTATGAATAAAACTTATGTTAGTAAATCTAATTCAAGTATGGTTTGGTGTGAGATATTATTTATTATATTTTTTTGGGATTATAATAAATGATCTAGAAGCACCCAATAAAACTTAAAATGTGGAACAAAGTTTGGAACTTCTAAAATCATATGAATCCATGTAGGGGTTGTATCCAAATTGAGAATACAAATAAACCTTAACCATGCACTGAAATGATTCACTCGCAACACAAACAAAGTTTTTAAAAATAATAAGCAACTGAAATAAATAACTAAAGGGAAATGAAAATAAGAGATTATGTGGTTCAGACTTCAACCTGCTCGATGGGAAAACAACACTAATTTTATTTACTAAAAAACTTAATAAGTATACATTTATCTCACTTCACATTACATTAAAAAATGACCCCACCCCACCTATTTATAGTAGGTCCCAACTCGTGAAATTGGTGTCACCACTTTCCAAGGTTTTTGGATGTCTATTTCTTCAACTATAAACACCAGTTGAATTACAATACTCAACTGACTTATCCAGTGAATAGTTAAAACTATTATTATGTAGTACTTTAATGATTCTATAATATCCTTTATAAACCTTTGATTACTCTCACACATCAATAGATTGATATTATCATCCAAACTATGTTTTCCTCTACCGGAAATCCACTACCAGAAGACTCTTTGTATGTATTAATCTCACATTTTGGATTATCGTATTATGGAATCAAATAAAAGATCATGAAATTAATCTTCGCAATTTCATAATAATCTCCCACTTAATGACTAAAGTATTTAAGAAAACCCCCCAAAATGTTAAGTGTCTGCATTTCTCCTTACGGTCACCCAAGTCCCACCAAGTCACAATGTTGTCTCAAAATTTCTCAGTCTAATATCTTTTTCAACATGTTATCAAGACTATGACTTTTTTAGTTCCACCACTTTTTCCTCTAGAGTAATATCTTGATATTTTGGAATATATTTTTCTAAATTAATACAATGTTAATTAAGCGACACCAAACTAAAATGATTCATGAAATATTAGATGAATATTACAAAGAAAATTTAAGAATAACATAACCTATAATAATTAAAAATATTTTAATAAATTATAAATTCATACAAAATAGTATTAAGAACAATTAAAGTTTTAAAATAGAATTTTTCAATAAAAGCGGTTTTCCTTTATATTTTGTAGTTTCATATAAAAGATAAATTTATAAATTTTAGAATATAAATTTTGTAAAATGAATTTTAATTTTGAATTCAGAAAATCAAAATTAGTGTAAGATTTATTTTTTTTATTTTTTGAAATAGTTTATATTTAAGGGAATAGTGAAATACAGAGTTTTTACCAAAATTATAAATTTTATTACTTTATCAATATATGAGAAAGACCTATAGGTTTATAAAAAAATTAATTGATTACATATTTATTTAATGAGTAAAAATATATATTTTAAAATATCATTTAACTGTTTAAAATCTATGTTTAATATTTTAAAACATAAGTCACATTTGATTCTAATTTAAAAAATGTTTTCAGTCTCTTATTTTAATTAAAAAATTTAATGGTAACATTTAGTTTTGTATTGGTTTGGAATCCAAATTACTATTATTTTTATAATGAATTAATTTATATCATGAAATCCAATTACATTGACAAATTTATACTACACATAAATTTTAATCTTAAAAACTCACTTATTATAAAAATGGTTGTTATGCTTTATGTGCGCTAATATTAAAATTAAAATTTCTAAAATTTATAAATTTTATTTGATAAAATTATTTTAATATTTTATATAAAATTTTTTATATTATTTAGTAATTTTAATTTCACTTTTGGGAATAAAAATATGATTACCAGTATTAAATTAAATTTTTATGATAATGGTAAAACTGCTATTATTAATGAATTGTTATATTAATATTGTGTAATTTTTATGTAAAAAAATAAATTAATGATTTCTAAAAAATTAATTTAATATAATTTTTAAACCTATAAATAAATATATTATCACTAATTCAATTATTAATAAATACTAAATAAGATTAAGAATAATTAATTGATAAAACAACATTTTTTTATAATTTTTTTCTATATATAAAATGTATTTATTTAAAAAAGTTTTTATATTATTTAGAGATTTAATTATATTAAGTGGAGATTAAATATAGGTTTATAACACTGAAATTTTGTATGGTGTGTTACCTTATATTTTTAATAAAATATAAATTATTTACTTAAAAACTAGTTACCAAAGTAAAAACAAAAATAGTAAAATGTAAAAACCTAATGATAAATGAATTGAAACATGTCTAAAATATATGTGAAAATTTATGGGTTAGGATTTATTGACCTTATATCACATCAATATATATTATTTATTACTTTTGGAGCCTTTGACCCTTGAATAATGTCATTCCATTATTGAAAAATAATGGGTGTTCACAAAATTTCTCTTTTATTCAATTATAAAAGGGGACACTTCCACACGTTCATGCCACAAAAATTCCTTAGAATTTATTTTTGTAAAATATTCCATTTTTATCCTTATATAAATATATATCAATTTCATAAGGCTATGTTCTCAATTAGTTATCCCAATCCTTTCATTTCCAAGGAGACTTTCAAGAGAAAGTTCAGGGTCCCAAAGTGAGTATTAACTAATCCTTATCCTTTTATTCTTAATATTTACCTTCCAAAAATACCAAAAAAATTAAAATAATTACCTCAGTATCATTAGTATACTGAATATTTATTATATTAATGTAAAAAACCTTATTTATTAATTTATTTTCACTTATAAAAATAAAAGAATGTTGATCTTGTGTTTGTGGGAACTACCACCTCCAAGAAGGGAGGTCTTACCTTTTTCACCACCAACTATATTAACTTGTTATAATGATGGAATTTATTAATAAAGGTTATATATGTAATATATTTATTATTATCAATATAAAAAGTATAATCCAAAATCCCTCCCACTCATTTTTTTGGGAAATGAAAATATTAATTTTTTATTGTGCGAACTACGACCTCCATAAAGTAACATTTCTCATTTTTCATCTAGTTTATTTATTATTTATTAAATTCATCTCAAATATGATTCACCATATTAAAAATGTATAAATAATATTATTATAATTCTATAATAATGATATTATGTCAAAAAAAAACTTGTAGAGACCCCGACCCCAGTATCATGGAGTCGGTGCCTACTTCAATACATTGGTATAAGACACATAGAATTACATCCTGAAGGATTGAATAGTTTATAAGTCTTTTAAAACTATATACATAATTTAGTATTAAATTAAAATTTAATAAAAAAATCACAACCTAATTTTTTTCTAGAATAACATTATTCCCTCTAGTATATACTTACATATCAAACATAGTACGCTTCATGGATTCTTGAGAAAGGAAACAAAATAAGGGTCAACTAAAATTCTTAGTAAGGGTTAAGTAGAATGTAAGATATCATGAATAAATATTAATAATCAACATATAAAGTTAAATAACTTATAAGAAATTCCATTTAAATACATGGATAAGGAATAACCAATATTTCATGGAGAATAACTAAAAACACATACCATTTAATCAATAAACTGAGAATGAAATGAATTTGAAGATAATATCATCATGAAAATACCATGGAAAATAATAATTGAACTCTAAATTAAGGAAATGATTAATTATAATATGTCATGTCTCAGTCACATGATACCTCTATGGTCAATACCTTTCACAAGATGGTTTAAACTACAGGTAGAATCCCGTTTAATGGTAGATTAACTTGATTGTCTCATGAAACATACCAATGCATCGAGGGGATATATAATGTCAGGATCCAACCATAACTGTAGGTCCAAATAATTAATCATATATCAAATAATATATTTAGGTCATAAAAAATGTTCCTTATCATAAAATATTCATATTGAGTAAATAATACAGATTTATCAATATTTCCCTAGTCAATCAAATAAATTTTAAAGTAAAACACCATATGTGGAAATGAGATATGGTTAATAAAAAAGAATATACATGATAAATAATATTGATATCTAGGGTAAATGTAATTTATAATTATAACAGGAAAATGAATATCTCAAGGGGAAGTTAATGACTACAAAATGAAATAAGGAAGTGATTATTAATACCATCCTTGGTCAAAATAATCATAAACCATCCAGAGAAAGAATAAGGATTATATCAACATATAATCATTAGAGTAAAAATAATTGGTTGTTTTAATTTATGAATATAAGAACCATAAAATATCTTTAAAAAAAATCTTTAGGAAAATATCCTTTTTATTTTGAAAAACATTTTGAATTTTTTTTTAAAATCCTTTCCGTTGAAAATAACTTTTAAAAACATTTTATTTAAAAAGATTAACGTAAACTTGAAAAGGAAGATTTAATGAATCGATTATAATGGAATAATTTAATTACATACATTTCATACATGTTAAAAATAACATTCCTTTTTCACTATAAAAAGTTTAGGAAAGTGCCTTGTCCAGAAAATTACAAGATGATTCATTTTAAAATTTTGGTAAAATCCAAACGGGCATTATTTTGGAAATGACATAATATTCCATTAATTTTTTTTGTAAATATTAAAAATTGGTGAAAATTAATTTAATAAATAATTTTTAAAAGGATAAAAAACATTTTTGAAAACATTTTAAAAAAACATGTTTTTGAAAAATATAGATTTCCGACCGAAGAAAGAAATGAAGTCGGATTTTCTGAAAAACATTATCTTAATTAATTTAAGTAATAAAGAGTGGAAAAATGGTAATATTACTTTAAAATATCCTGAATAACAATATTATAAAAAAAATTAATGGTTTTATTTTTAAATTTCCAAATAATTTGCTTCAAATGAAATTTAAGAATAAACAATCTCGATTAAATTGAGACTGTGAAGTAAACCTTGGAAAAGACAACAACATTGAAGTGATATTAAACCTATGAATCAATTACGTTTATAATATTTAATTCTACATAAAACATGTGGAAATACAAAATAATATAATAAAAATTAATTATACACATAATCCTAGAATACCAATGACAAAAAGGAAGTAATATAACCCAATGAAAAGAAATTGAGTTATGAAATTCTTTACCACTTGGTAACTCTTAAGTAAAACTCCCTTGGATGTAATAATTAAAATTAAAACTAAATATATAAATAATTATTAAGAAATCATGAAATTAAATTTTCAATACCTTGAACCCAGTTACCCAGAGTCGGTGCATTATTATAATACATTGGCATGATTACAATGAATCAAGTCCCGAAGGACCGATTAGTTTAGCAGTCTTGGAAAATTGATTAAATATATGAACATTACATTAAAATTTCTAAAATAAAACACAATATAAATAATACTTTGATAATTACATTATTACCCTAGCTTGACCCTACATATCAATCACAACACACTTCTTCGAATCCTGGAAAAAATAAAACATAAGAAAGGGATGAGCTCAGATGCTCAGTAGGGATAACAATATAGCAGAAACCATCATAAATAAGCATAAACATTTAAGGAAATGTATAAGACTAAAACTAAAGCCTTTTAAACTTAATATTCATCATAATATGGAAAATATTAGTCATATAATCCTATTTACTTATTCACATGGATATTCTACTAGTCAAATAATCATATGTAATATCAATAGCTAATTTTATAATGATGTAATGCATAATTCTAGACATCTTAACCACCTATTCAAGGCCTCATGCTAAGAATAAAAATAAGATTTTGTAAAGGCCTTGTTACAATACAATAGTTTGTCTCATGATACCTATCGATGCATCGAGGAGCTATAGTGGGCACCACCCGTCACTTACTAAGTCCAACACGTTCCTCATATGAAAAGGTTGAAACATAACATAAACATTCATATTAAAACTAGCATACTAAATGTTAATACTTTAACTATAAACCATGAATGGTATAAAAATAAAACATCCATAGTCAAACATTTCACAAAACCTTAAATACAATATTGAAGAATGTATCATAATAAATAAACTTTAAATATGTGTAAAATCCATCAAAGGATGTTGAAATAGATGAAATCAAAACTATTTAAGAGAAACATCTCTTTCTATTTTGAAATCATTTAAAAGTCACATAATTATAAAAGAAAACATTTATTTTGAAAATATTCTTATAAGTTCTTAAGTGAATCTTGGAAGGTGTTATAATGATAAAAAATATCCACACTCGCCGTATAAGTTAAAAAACATTCTTTCCTTAATTTTGTCGAAAAGGTCGTAAATGACCTTGTTTGGAAAACAATGGAAAGATTCCTTGATAAAATTTTTATAAAAAGTTAAAAAAGGGTATAAATGACTTTAAGACATATTCTAGGGAATATTAAAAATGTTTTGAAATACATTTTTATGAAACATGGATTTGGATGATAAAGAGGTCCCCGTAGATACTCACGTATAAACAACCTCAGATAATGAAGAGATTTTATAATTAACCCTTACCTTGTACTTTCCTTTGGTCGAGGGTATGTTTAGAATCCTTTATAATAGCCATAGTATATTATTAAATTATACCAGAACCATATTAATATTTATGATATCATACTTTATTCATTTATGGATTTATATTACCCATTTAATAATAATTTCTATGTTAAAATAACATTTTGGGTAATAATCGCTTTCTCTATCGTACATGTTTTAACTTTTCATTCTTGATCGTATCACTTATATCACGATTTAATCGCTTCTATAATATAAAAAATTATTTATTTATCATATATATTCAGAATATAAATATGTATAATAGATAGATATATGAAATGGAAAACACCATTTATGGAGACAGTAGGCTGTATGTACGCATAAACATTGTTTCCATTTTCATATCGTATTAAACGGAAGTAAGTGAATGAGATATATGTAAATATATATATATATATATATATATATATATCTAGTAGAATAATTATGTCATATATTACATAATTATTAATAATATATATTTTTATAATCATCATTGAATGGTGAACATGGAAATGAATCTCATCGCGTTGTGGAGACGGTAAACCGTACGTATGCCTGAGCGCTGATATCATTATATTAATAGTGAAATCATATGTAATTGGATGGTATATTATATATATAGAATCAATAAAATGTTATATTTATTATTTACATCAATTATACACATTATTATTCTCATCCAAATACTGAAGTGTTGAATAACAAACTACACCACGACGTGGAGACGGTAAGCTGAATGTACACACATATGATGACTTTTTCATTCATATGATGGATAGAATAATGAATATGGCTGTAAAATATTTATAATAACATCTAATAATGTATATGGTACTAAATATATTAGTTTAATATGGAAAAAAATCAAGAAATAGGAAGTGTAAGAAGAAAAGAACTTTGAAAGAGGTGATGAAGTAATTACCTTTTCTTCGGGTACTTCCTTTTTATTTGATCAAAAGGGTTCCTTAGGTTGGCCTCTAATAAAAGTAAGACCTATAGGTTGAATTGAGAGTAGTTGGGAGGATATTTGAGTAGGGGTTGACCGAGACAAATGGATTTGGATGTGTGATTTTGAGATAAGGGGATGTACTCTTTTATAAGAGAGGTGAGGGTCACTTTTGAAAAAGCTTGAAATCTTATTTTATTATAAAATAATTTCTGGTTTATAATGAAACCAAATAGATTTATTTCTAATATAATGTGGTTATGGGTCTAAATCCTCTCAACCAATAGGTTTTATACAAGTTTAGATCACCATATTATCCTTATCTTAAAGATTTAGCTCTTAGTCAAATAGTTTAACTTTTATAATGTCTTCTTGTATTTTTATATTACATGGTTAATAAGCATTCTATAAAATGCCAATTGAACCTCAAGAGGTTAATTAATGACATATATACAATTATATAAGTCCTTTAGCCTAACCTTATATATTTATGAATATTATATCATTTAATAATATAGTATTTGTTTTAAAAACTCATTTATGTCAATTTTGACACTATTTAGTATTTGGTTTTTTTGAAAGTCAACAAAACTTGATTAATTAGAAAAAAAATACATTAAATAAACATTAAAATGTCTTATTAACCAATAAAATTCATGGAATTCATCAAAATTCTCAGTTTACATTTATTTTTATATTTATAATATCAATTATTTTAATTTTTCATTAATAAGGTTATTATTTCATCATCATTGTGTCATAAATAAATTTAATTATTTAAAGTATTAAAAATATAAATAAAATACCACGATTTAGGAAATATTTATAGATTTATAATGAATATTTATAGTCAAATTTTTCCTTTGTATAACCCTATATTAAAAATGGTTTAGTTATTAAACTTTGAATTTAACACTTTTAACTCTTAAATAATTAAAATAATAATAAATGTCCTAATCTAATCCAAGTGGAAAAAAGGGATAATATTTTATTCATAAGGTTGATTTTGGTCGAAATACACTTATCCAATATAATTAAGACTTGTTTTAGGGTAATTATAATATCATTTTTATCTTTAATTAACCTATATACTTTTAATCGTGGTAAATAAAATTCAAAAGTTACTATTCACCAAAAATTATTTTCATCCTATTGAACAAAATTTTACTTAATTAGGTCAAACATATCTCTCAGATTTTTTAAATTCAATTCACAGAAGCGGTAAAATTATGTTTTATGCAAGTTTGCAAATGTGCATAGAAGGTGGGTAAAAGACGTTAAAAAAATCAATAAAATTTTATATGTCTAATCTTATTATAAAATGACTCCAATGAATTAAATTGAACTAGTATAGGTATTATATATCTATTTTTACTTTAAAATTAATTTAAATAAAAATAATAATTATTTAAATAGAATTCTCTTTTAAACAATAACACAATGTTTTCACTATTCATCGAAAATTGAAAGTTTTTAGAAAAATACCAAAAATTCACCCTACGATAATTTTGATATTCTGAATACAAATATGATTTATATTTTAGAAAATTAAAAACATATGAGTTTCATTAATTAATTTAAAATTATTTCCTGTTGTTAAAACCAGAAAGCAAGTTTTTAAGAAGTAAAAACTATCAAAGGATTGACATGTGTTTATGTACAATTTAAATATTAATTTACATCCAATGACCCAAATTATGTTAAATGATGAAAATATAATCTAATTATACTTTAAAACCACTAAAATTCACAATTTAGCACTATAAATTATTTCGATTTAAAGGTTGTTTTGAATTAAAATTTAGTATTTTTCACTATTCATAAAAATACGAAAGTTATCAGAAAAGTACCAAATATTTACCCAAACTAAATTTTTATGACCCAATTCTAAAGAAGAATTTAATTTAATTAAATTTAATATATAAAAGTGTCAAATATTGGATTTAAAAAGGGGTTACCATTAGAAGGTGGTAAAATTTCATTTTTTGAAAAATATTTCTTTTATCTGAAAAAATGAATTTATTATTATATTATGTATAATAAACACATAATATGGTTTCTAAAATTTTATGTAGTATATAAAATTCAAAATTCAGTTAATACTATTCATAACAGTTTTTTAACGGTTAGTTTGGTAAGTCATGGTGCACTCAAACTCGGTGTTGCGTGTAGCATAAGTTATTGAATTACATTAAAGAGATAACATACTATTAAATATTGGGGTGTTACATTCTCCCATATTTCAATAAATTGATTCCTCTTAATTTGAAATTGTCCTTTGAAAATAAAAGGTTGAAAATAGAAAATACCTTTGTGGAAAACCCACATCAGAAATAGGGTTAATAAACTTTAGTCTTAATAAGAGGGAAAGGGAAGTGAAAAAGTCACCACCACATTATGATTTTTAATAGGAGAACATTGGTGGAAATTAGAGACACATAATTGGAGGAAAAACATAAATATTTGTAATAAGTGATTGAGGTCATCAATCACAAACAAGTGAACAATAAATGGAAAATTGAGGGCCTTAAAGCCACAAATCTATGATGATTTAAAATATCATTTGTTCAACAAAACATAAGGTATTAGGATAACACATTTTATGTTTTAAGTTACTTTCCCTAAAGTTTGAGAATTAATTTATTCATATAATTAATAAAAAAAGAATACTTGGAAATTAGTGTTCCACCCTTTAAATAATTTCTACCATAAACTCATCTTTTACTTCAAAGATAATAGAACTCAAAAATATTATATTTCACCTAATAATATAGGGTTTCAAAAAATGAATTTATAATTCATATTTCATACCATTTTAAAAAAACTACATTGTACAAACTGAGACATCACGTATGCTAGTGGTAGGTGATGCACCCTTGTTTCCCTTCAGTTATGAGTTCAAGTCTTGAGGCCTTGCCGGATGCGACGGGTTGTCACCTAACCTTCAGGTTTTCCTTTTTATAACAATCCAAAAATAATTGTAAGAAATGATTTAACCTTAATAATAGTATCCAATGTCAAACTTAATCTATTCCAACCTTTAAACTTATCCACAATACTTCTATCTGAACTCACAGTCCAAAATTTATAAGGAAGGTCACATAATATACATGTGAATACCTTCATCGTGTATTCTCTTAAAATGTGGTAATAAAATGAATTACCATAAAACCATATTTGAATAGGTATGTACTTTATTATTCCTTCTGTAAAACATAGAATACTGGATATACTTCTTAAATCCAAAAATGTTGTAATCTCCAATAATGATGGAATAAACAAACCATTAATTATTTCCAAGGTAGTCAATAATATCTAATATAATTTATCCAAATCAATCATCTCTTATTACAAAATCAATATCTCAGTATCAAGACCATATTAAAGTTTATCTTTCCTTCAACCATGTATTTTCCAAAAATTTTAACTTGATATTGAGTCAATTTTCTTGGTACCACACAATCTCAAATCCTTAATGAAATAGTACTGCAGTATAATCCTTATATACTCCATAATTCTTATAACTAGTACATCATTTATAGAACACTCAAATGACATAATTCTTTAATATCAACATAAGAACACTAGTCATTCCTCTTCATCTGTTGTAGTATAATAACTTGATTATTATCCAACCACATCATTTGCGGTATAATCTAATGATTGGGACATTGATTCGTGTAGTGTCCCAACTCCTTGCAGATAAAGAATTGTACATTTGAAACCTTTTTCTTACCCTTCAAATCATGTACTTGGTGTCCGTTTTATCCACACTTACAACAAACTCCTATTCCATTCAAGCATTTTCCAAGGTGATTTTTCCATAGTTATCACATATGGGAAAATCCTTCTTTCCCTTCTTCCCTTTATCCATATTTCTCTCTACCATCCTTTTCTTCTCTGAATTCTCTTCAAAGACATAGAACTCATATAATTCTTTACTTATCTTATTAACACATGATACTATTTCTTAATATTATCAGAATACATGGGAGACTATTTCCCTTCTAAATGTTGTCTTAAGACCATGAAAGATATGATCCTTATTACTCTTTGGATCATGCGTATTGCTAGAGTTATCATTCCTTCTACCAGACACCATTTCTAAACAATAACATACACTAGGTCAGTTTATGAATCGTAATGCATAATTCCAAACTTGTAAAATTCCAAACATAAATTGAACATTTTTTGCATATAATCCATAATCATAAAAAATATTTTCTTTGAGGAGGTATTTACTCATAAATACTTCATAATGGTTTGTAAATAAAATGTGAATTATCCTAAGAATATCCCCCACGAGTGTCGTATCCAAGAGTGCAACAAATCCTTTTGTCGTGTACCAGGATACCCCAGGCCAAGCCCAAAACTCCTTGTCGGAATTTTTACTCCTAGTTAAATCTGTTCCAGAGCATCCTCTACCTGCTCGTATCCAGATAGGGATTTATTTCTTGGAAAATTAAAAAAATATCTATATTACTAAAATTCTAGGAAGTTCTTCTATACTAATCCTCAAAGTCTATCTTAGGGCAATGTTTCAAAATCATAGTTTATCTAAATATGTTTCCACGGTTGTTGCTAAAAATCCTCTAATACCAACTGTAACACCTTGACCCCAGTTACCCAGATTCGGTGCATTATTTTAATACATTGGCATGATTACAAGGAATCAAGTCCTGAAGGACTGACCAATTTAGCAGTCTTGGAAAATAGATTACATATATGAATGTTACATTACAATTTCTAAAATAAAACACAACATAAATAATACTTTTAGAACACCATTATTCCCCTATCTTAACCCTACATATCAATCATAACACACTTCTTCGCATCCCAGGAAAAATAAAAAAATAATAAAGGGGTGATCTCAGATGCTCAGTAAGGATAACAATATAGTGGAAACTATCATAAATAAGTATAAAAATTTAAGGAAATATATAAGACTAAAAAAATCCTTTTAAACTTAAAATTTTTCATAATATGGAAAATATTAATCAAATAATTCTATTTACTTATTCACATGGATATTCTACTAGTCGAATAATCACACATAATATCAACAGCTAATTTCATAATGATGGAATTCATAATGCTGTACATCATAACCACATAGTCAAGGCCTCATGCCAAGACTACAAATATGATTTTGTCAAGGCCTTATCCCAATACACTAGTTTGTCTCATGAGACCTACCGATGCATATAGGAGCTATAGTGGGCTCCAACCATCACTTACTAAGTCTAATGCATTCCTCATATGAAAAGGTTGAAACATAACAAAAACATTCGTATTAAAACTAGCATACAAAATATTAATACTTTAACCATAAACCATGAATGATATAAAAATAACACATCCAGAGTCAAACATATCACAAAACCTTTAATAAAATATGGAATATTGTATCATAATAAATTAACTTCAAAAAAGTGTAAAATCCATCAAAGGATGTTTACATAGATAAAATCAAAACTATTTGAGAGAAATATCTCTTTCTATTTTGAAATCATTAAAAAGTCGCATAATTAGAAAAGAAAAATTTATTTTGAAAATATTCTTATAATATTGTAAGGGAATATTTGAAGGTTTTATAGTGGCGAAAAATAGACACACTCTCCGTATAAGTTAAAAAAACATTATTTTCTTAATTTTGTTGAAATTGTTGTAAAGGACCTTGTTTGGAAAACAATAGAAAGATTCCTTTATAAAAAATTTATAAAAATTAAAACAAGGGTATAAATGACTTTAAAACATAGTAAAGAAAATAGTAAAAATGTTTTGAAATACATTTTTAAGAAACATGGATGTGGATGATAAAGAGGCCCTAGTAGATTGTCACCTATAAACAACCTCAGATAATGAGGAGATTGTTGAATTAACCCTTACCTTGTACTTTCCTTTGGTCTAGGGTACTTTTAAACTACTGTATAATGACCATAGTATGTTATTAAATTATAAAATAACCATATTCATATTTATGATATCATTATTTATTCATTTATGGCTTTATACTACCCATTTAATAATAATTTCTATGTTAAAATAACATTTCGGGTAATAATTGCATTCTCTATTGTACATGTTTTAACTTGTTATTCTTGATCGTATAAATTATATAATGATTTAATTGATTCAAGAATATAAAAAATTATTTATGTATCATATATATTCAGAATATAAATATGTATAATAGATAGATATATTAAATGGAAAACATCGTTTATGGAGATGGCAGGCCATATGTACGCATAACCACTGTTTCCGTTTTCATATCGTATTGAACAGAAGTAAGTGAATGAGATATATGTAAATACACACACACACACATAGATATATATATATTTAAAGTATAATTATTATGTAATATATTACATAATTATTAATAATATATATTTTTATAATCATCTTTGAATGGTGAAAGTGGAAATGAATCTCACCGCGTCGTGGAGACGGTAAGCCGTACGTACGCACGAGCGATGATATCATTCTATTTATGGTGAAATAGTATGTAATTGGATGGTATATCATATATATATATATATTAATTAACATATTATATGTATTATTTAGATGAATTATACTCATTATTATACCCATACAAATAATGAAGTGTTGAATAACAAACTACACCACGACGTGGAGACGGTAATCCGAACGTACGCACGTATGGTGAATTTTTCATTCATAGGAGGGATAAAAAATGAATATGGTTATACCATATTTATAATAACATCTTAGAATATAGAAGGTTTTGGAGTTATTATTTTAGTATGGAAAAAATCAAAGAAACAGGAAGTGGAAGAAGAAAAGAACTTTGAAAGAGGTGTTGAAGTAATTACCTCTTCTTCGGGTTCTTCCTTTTGATTTGATCAAAATGGATCCTTAGGTTGGAATATGATAAAATTAAGGCCTATAGGTTTAATTTAGGGTAGTTGGGAGGATATTTGAGTAGGTTTTGGCTAATCCAAATGGATTTGGAGATGTAATTTTGAGAGAAGAGGAAGTACCCTTTTATAAGAGAGGTGAAGGTCACTTTTGGAAAAGCTTGAAATATTATTTTATTTTAAAATAATTTCCGGTTTATAATGGATCCAAATAGATTTATTTCTAGGATAATGTGGGTATGGGTCTAAATCCATTCAACCAATAGGTTTTATACAAGTTTATATCACCAAATTAACCTTATATTTTAGATTTAACTATTAGTTAAATAGTTTAACTTTTACAATGTCTTCTTGTATTTTTATATTACATGGTTAATAAAATTACTATAAAATACCAAGAGAACCTCAAGTGGTTCATTAATTACATATATATCATTATATAAGTCCTTTCTCCAAACCTTATATTTTTAGGAATATTATATCATTTAATAATATAGTATTGTTTTTAAAACTCATTTATGTCAATTTTGAAACAATTTATTATTTGGTTTTTGTAAAAGTCAAAAAAACTTTATTACTTCGAAAAAAATACATTAAATAAAACCTAAAATGTCATATTAACCTATAAAATTCTTGTAATTCATCAAAAGTCTCAATTTACATTTATTTTGATATTTATAATATCAATTATTTTAATCTTTCATTAATAAGGTAATTACTGCATCATCATTGTGTCATAAATAAATTTAATTATTTAATGTCTAAAAATTATATATAAAATACCATGATGTAGGAAATATTTTTATATTTATAATTAATATTTATATTCAAACCTATCTTATGTATAACCACATATTAAAAATGGTTTAGTTATTAAACTTTGAATTTAACACTTTTAACTCTTCTTTAAATAAAATAAAAATAAATGTCCTAATCTAATCCAAGTGGACCAAAAGGATCATATTTTATTTCTAAGGTTTATTTTTGTAGAAATAAAATTACCCAATAGAATTAGTACATGTGTTAGTGTAATTATAATATCATTTTTACCTTTAATTACCCTATTTACTTTTAATCGTGCTAAATAAAATTCAAAAGTTACTATTCACCAAAAATTATTTTCATCCTATTGAACCAAATTTTACTTATTTATTTCAAACGTTTCTCTAGTATTTTTGAAATTAAATTCATAGAAGCAGTTAAATTATGTTTTATGCAAATTTACAAATGTGCCTAGAAGGTGGGAAACGACGTTAAAAAATTCAATAAAATTTTATACATCTAATCTTATTATAAAATGACTCTAATGAATTAAATTTAACTAATATCGGTATTATGTATCTATTTGGACTTTAAAATAAATTTAAATAAAAATAATAATTATTTAAATAAAAGTCAGTTTTAAAAAATAACGTAGTGTTTTTCACTATTCTTCAAAAATCGATTTTTTTTTCAGAAAAATATCAAAAATTCACCCTAAGATAATTTTGATATTATGAATCCAAAAATGATTTATATTTTACCAAATTAAAAACATATGAGTTTCATTAATTAATTTAAAATTAATTCCCATTGTCAAAACCAGAAAGTGTGTTTTTAAGAAGTAAAAACTATCAAAAGATTGACATGTCATTATGTACAATTTAAATGTGAATTTACATCCAATGACCTAAATTATATTAAATGATAAAAATAAAATCTAATTATAATTTAAAACCACTCAAATGCATTATTTAACACTATAAATTATTTCGATTTAAAATTTTGTTTTCAATTAAAATTTAGTATTTTCACTATTCATCAAAATACGAAAGTTATCAAAAAAGTACCAAAAATTTATCCAAACTAAATTTTTATGTACCACTTATAAATAAGAATTTAATTTCATTAAATTTAATATATAAAAGTTTCAAATATTGGATTTAAAAAGAGTTTACCATTAAAAGGTGGTAAAATTGTAGTTTTTGAAAAATACTTCTTTTATCTGAAAAAAATTAATTTATTCTTATATTATGTCTAATAAACACATAATATGGATTCTAAAATTATATGAAGTATATAAAATTCAAAATGTAGTTAATACTATTCATAACCGCTTTTTGAACGGCTAGTTTGGTAAGTCGTGGTGCGCTTGAACTCGGTGTTGCGTGTAGCATGAGCTATTGAATTACTTTAAAGAGATAACATACTCTGAAATCTTGGGTGTTACAACATGTCAAATTGTAATTATATACCCCATATAAAATAAATTAGGTGCATAATATTACAATATGCCTTAATGAAATGAAATTGAGATGAAATCTCTTACCTCACTCTTTCTTTTAACTGAACGTTATTTAAAATCTTATATAGTGGTTTTAAACATGTTATTAACTTATTAAGGAACCATATTAATATTTATAATATCATATATGATCCTTTTATAACATATGATCACCAATCCATTAATTATCTTTCATTATTTTCATTGTTTTCGATGTTAATTTCCTTGTTTTCTCATGCATGTTTCATCATGAAAGATCTAGTTCTTGTGAATATTATAGAGTTCTATAATCTCAATAAAAATAATCATGATATAATTATCATATTTTACATCAATTTTAATTTTAAAACCAATCAGGAATGATGGTTATGAAAAATGAAGTATGTTACAATCTTGGAGACGGTAGGTCGTATGTACGCATGAGTAACGTTTCCATTTTTAAACAATCATTATGGAAAGGAGTTAAGTTATATTTTACCTTTACATACTGATAATAATATAATTAATACCATATTATATAATTGTATATATCATCCATGTGTTGTGGTGATGAAAATAGAGTCACACTACTATGTGATGGCAGTAGTCCACACGTACACAAATGACGCTATAATCTTTACATGAGTTAAAAGGAAGGAAGGAAAATGATATATATTATCTTTATATAATGATAAATATGTACTTAATAGAATAATAATTTAATTTATATCCCATATAATCATTAAATTTTTCTTTTTCACCTTTCATGTAAACCATTAGTGAACGACGAATCACATCGCTTCGTGAGGCGGTAGTCCAAAAACACACGAGCGACGTTATCGTATATCCTATGGAATGGAAGGTATATATATATGATATAGTGAATAAATAAGTATAAATATGTTATAAATATAATATATATACTTTATATCCATCATCATACCTAACCATTAGAGGTGGAAATGAAAAAATGAATGACATTGGTTCGTGAGGTGGTAGTCCGTTATACACACGAATAATGATTTCGTAACCCATTTGATGGATGTGGAAATTTTTTTAGGTAATGAAATTAGTATAATAAAATCATATTATATTTAATATACTGATATTATTATATCATAATTGTTTAATAATAATTTAATGATGTGTACAAATAAGTAAGATAAAGATGCTCGTTCAAGAACATTACCTCTTCTTTGGGTATCCTCCTTAGGTTTGTACTAAATCCTTAAAAGGATGGATTTATTAAAAAAACAAGTATTATAGGATGATATTATGGATTTTGGGAAGATATAATTTTAGTTATTTTCTGAAATAAAATGGTTTGAAATCATGAAGAAGAGAGGATAGGGGATTCCCTTTTATAAGTGGGTGAGATGACACACTTGGTATTTTTGAAACGAATTGAGTCATCCCACATTTTTCATATGTCACAAGGGTCAAAAATGATAAATTATCAAACCTTATATTTTTAAAGGTCAAAAAATGGTCAGAATATAGTTTTTGAACAAGTTTATTGGTCATTTATACACTTATCTTTTTAGTTTAACCCCCCCCAATAAACTCATTTTTACCTTAATCGCGATAATTAATTTCTACTGCATTCAAAACTAATTTTGATAAAAAATTATTTTGAACTTATTAGAATTTATAAATTATGATGATTCAAAATATTGAATCCATTTTACCAAATTAAATTCACAAAAGTGGAAAATTTTAATTTAAAATTAATCTCACCGATGTAACATGAATGTAGGTTTTTAAGGTGAAAATGTTCAAAAGTTTACAATGTTTTTATATCCAAATATAAATTAGATTAATTGATATAAAATTGAACTAATTTTACTTTAAAACGAATGAAAAATATAATTAAAAATTAAAAATTATTTAAATGAAAATGCAGTTTTCAATTAAAATTCAATAATTTTCACTATTCATCAAGAAAATGAAACTTCTCAAAAAAAATACAAAAAATCACCCTAAGAGAATTTGGGTATTATAATTTAAAAAATTAATTTTATTTTTTTAAATAAATTTCTATAAGTAGTAAAAATTAATTTTAAATTATGTGAGAAAAGAATGATTAAACTGTCTTATAGAAAAAATACTCTTTTTAGAAAACAATTTTTTTTATTTTAAATGAATATTATTTTATTTATAAGAAATATATAACTAATAAAAATGTGTAAATTATATATTTTCATAAGTTACCTAATACAATTATTACCCTCCAATTTAACAGCTAGGATATAACTATTATATTAACTAATAATATTTTAAAAATATATTATTGTTTGGTAAAACTCAGTCTTGTGTGTGACACAAGCTATCGAAGAAATTCATTGTTGTGTGTATTTTAAGCTAAAATTAGTGTTATGTGTAATTTAAACTATTGAAGAGTTGAAATTTATTTTAAAAATAAATATATTGTAAGTTCTCCGGGTGTTATATTCTCGTCCATGATTGGTGTTAAAAGTCATACACACTATCAAATATAATGTCCTTATTTTAGAATTTTGGGGTGTTACATTCTCACTGCATTAAATAAATTGTATCCTCTGAATTTAAATTGGATAATCATAATTCAGGGTTTGAAATTTGAAAATACCATTGTTAAAAAACTCACATCGTAAAAGTTTTAATAAAAAATCCTCTTAATAAGAAAGAAAGTGAAGTATCAAGGTCATATAGACTAACACATAACTAGGTTACTAAGTAGGAGAACATTGGAGGAAAGTGAAGATATGAATATGGAATAAAAATTTAAATAATTATAGAAAATGATAGAGGTCATTGATCAGAAGAAAGTGAATGATCAATGGAAAGTTAAGAGGCTCAAAACTATAAATTTATGACGATTTAAAAGACCATATGATTCATCAGATATGAATATAATAGGATATATTTTTTCTTTCAAGATCATTTTCCCAATGTTGAGGAATTATTTTACTATCTAAGAATATAATTAAATATACTTAATTGATATGTTTCTATTTTATAAGAACTATTTAATCATTTGGTTTTTAATTGATCAATTTTTAATCCATCCCTCACTCTAAGAAATGAATATCAAAAAAATAATTTTTTTATGCCTGAAGAAATAAAATTTACTTTTAACAGATCATGAGTTCCATAAAAGAGTGATAATCCATTCCGTTTGTCTCTAAATATTTTCCAAAAACCAATATTGTTATAAAAAATTATCCAATATAATAAATCAATCATTAAAACTCAAAGTAACACCACTGGTTCATCATTAATATTTTTTAACTAAAGACAATGACATATTAACCCGGACGTCGTGTAGGTCAGTGGTAGGCACTAAACCCTTATTATCCTTTGGTCATGGGTTCAAGTCCCATTGACTTTCTAGACATGTTGGGTTTTCAACTAGTATTTGAGTTTTCCTTTTTCTAACATTATGTTAATATATTTCCAATCATGTTCCCAAAAAATATATAATGGACATCGTTGAAATAAACTTAATCATTAAATAACCCTTTTCACTAAGGTTTTTAATGCATTTTTTTAAAAAATTCTAATAATATTATTTTACTATTATTAAAATGTCATTAATGATTATATTAACCATAGAGGTCATAAATACCTCCAAAATTATGTCTATAAAATTCAAAGGTGTTATTCCTCAAATAACTTTTCTACTAAAACATATGATTTCCATAAATTTCTCCCAAAATATTCTTAATATTGGTAGAATACCATCACATAAAACCTAAAAATACATGTTTAAGAATTTTAAATAATGATCAACCTTAAAATCATAAAACCATTATGGTATACACAACACTTAAGTTGATGAAGACACATATGCTTATAAAATTTTATAAAATCCTTAAATCTTTTATGATTCTTATCATCAAAATGTCGTTTGTAAAATACTTCTATAATTTAATTCTTGAATAATAATTTATAAATAATTTATCTTTTTTATGTCCACGTAGGTCCTTCCTTAGTCTAGGGTTTAACCTAGTTTATTCATTGTCATTATCTATTAAAATCCTTCAAAATGGTTTTAATGAAAATGTGAATTATCCTAAGAATATCCCCCGAGAGTGTCAAAAAATGGGTGTAATTAGGCCCATTTTCATGCACCAGGTGATGATTGGGTCAATTATAATGTGCCCTTTTCAGATTTATTACCCCTAGGTACATCCATGTTAGAACCATGTCTAATTATAGTATCCATAATGGGATGTATTTTCTAGAAAAACAATATAATATCTTCCTTACCAAAACTATTTAATCTTATTATATTATTATCCTCAAATTCAATGATTGGTTTATATTCTCTAATCTATGTTTTTCTAATTCTAGTTCCCATGGTTTCTACAAAACTTATTCAAATACTAACTATAGAGACCCTGACCCCAGTAGCTCAGAGCTGATGCCTTCTTTAAAACATTGGCATAAGATACAAGGAATCACATCCCGAAGGACCAGATATTTTAGCAGTATTGGTAAACTAGATATGCACCTAAGTCTTATATTAAATTTTAATACACAAATTAAAACATAATATTTTTCAAGAATAATATTATTCCCTCTATAATATCCTTTCATATCAAACATAATATTCTTCATGGGTTCTTGAGAAAGGAAACAAAATAATGGTGAGCTTAAATGATCAGTAAGGGTTAAGTACAATAGAAGATATCATGAATCAATAAGAATAATCAATATAGTAAGGTAAATAACTGATAAAAAGTTCCATTAAAATAACTATACAAGTCATAATCAATATGTAAAGGTAAATAATTAAAAAAAGATTCCATTTAATCAATAAACTGAAAATGAAATTCATCCGTAGATAATATCATTGTGAAAATATCCTGGATAATAATAATTGAACTCGTAATGAAGTCAATTCTTATTATTTGAAATCATGTCTTAGGAACATGTTACATATACCATTAAGAACTTTCATAAGACATTTTAAACTATAGGTAGAAACTCGTTTAATGATGGATTAACTTGATTCTCTCAGGAGACATACCGATGCATCGAGGGGATATATAATATTGAGCCCCACCCATCACTAAACTCCCAAAGAATTTCTTATATATCAAATAATCAATTTAATTTATAAACAACGTTCCTTATCATCAAATATCATTATTGAGTAAATAATATAGATTTATCAATATTTACCCAGTCAATTTAATAAATTTCAAAGTAAAACACCATATATAGAAATCTGATATGATTTAAGAAATAATAATATCTATGATAAAAAAATATGGATATTTTGGGTAAATTTAATTTCTAATGATAATAGAAAAGTTAATATCTCAAGGTGGAGTTAATGAATGAAAAATTAATCAAGAAAGTGAATGTTAATGTATTGCCTAGATGGATTGTGTAGGGACACTATGGGGGGGGGAGTGAATTAGTGCACTCAACCTTTTACCAATTTAACTTTCTTTTAATTAACCCATCTACTCTTGAACCTCTTCCCCGGTTAATAAAAATAGATATGTTTTGTAATAAGGAAAATAAAATACACATGTAATGTAGATAATAAAGGAAACATCATTACAAAAATATTTTTATTAGGTTTGGTACAAATAACTATACCTTGTTGTCATCAACTTATTGTTGATTCATGGATTCTCTTATCACAATTTCTTTGTAGTGATTAAAAATGCCTGAATTTAGATCATAATGATTATGTAGGAAATAAACAAATATTATTGAGTTAGTGGTTTTGTTTATACTGGTTCCACCAGTCATCAATGGAGTTGTTTATACTGGTACCACCAGTTCTTTAAAGATGTTCAATAAACACACTGAACAAGACATCACTATTTCACTTGATGAATTTTTATCAACTATATAATCTTATTCCTATGCTTAAGGAAATTTAATGCCACTGAGTCGAAAATATCTTATTCATGGAATCTTTATACTATTGAATGAATGGAAGATGAAACTTTCACTTTATCTCACTACTTTCCCAGAATGAACAATTGATAAATTTATCAACACATTTCATGTTGATTTATTCCTTGCTTCAATTTCTCAGGAAGATATTACTTCTATGATGAAGTTTTAGGCCTAAATACTTCATTCAAGTGGTTCACATACTCTTCTTTAATATTATATGAAAGAAAAATGCTTTTACACCTTAATATTAATTCTACTTCATGCATATTTTCATGACATCCAAAAATCTAGAATAAAAAAAATATTTCTTTGTTATTTCTGTGATACCCAATATCATGTTTTGGGTACCTCAATTTCAATTCTCCAAACTACCCAGTTCGAAATTATATTTAGCTTGGCTACTCCAATGCTTATTTATGTATGCATGTGTTTAAGTCACATGAATTCACGAAAGCATGAACCATTTTCCACAACCTTATGAACAAACCCAAATAGGAATGATCAATTCATCAAGAAATCCAAGTGAGTGGGTTGTGTACAATTTTCTTTGCATAAACCAACATGGTGGGTAGAAAAAAAAATTCATGAAACTGGAATCACAATTATATTCTTCTTCCTTATACACATAATAAAATGGAGTTATGTATAATGGTTAGAAGAAAAATTTACTTCACGAACCGATATGAGGGTGATTAACACCAATTGAGTGTTCATGGGATCAAAAGCTTCACGACCAAGGGGGATCATGGATCAGGTCTTCACAAAATCCAGGGAGACACATTTTTGATATCCTCCATGGTTCACATAACAGGTTCTTCATGAACCCCATGAGTGCAAAAATTGAATGTATGGAGGGGACATGTGATATTCTCATCTTTGCAAAGGAAGTAAGCCTCACAAAACTTCTACTTCACAAAACAACATTTCATGGTGTTCTGTTTTAGGGAGAAATGATAGATCTCTCAAATAATGAATGAAAAAAAATTCCTTGGGTTAATGCCTTTGTACTTATAGGAAATAATCAATGCTTAGATCCATATTTTATGTCCTAACAATCTTTATTCAAAATCTTGAAATTATGTCATGTCAATCTTTAATATCTTCAAACACCTGAGTCGTTCAGGTTATTTAAATGTACACAAAAACATGGAATTTTCATTAATAGGTTTGTATCTATCCTTTACGGTGTCATATTAATATAAATTCCATTTTCATATGATTCTAGTGTCGAACTACTTCACAATGGATGGTTGTTCGAGTGGTCTCCTACAACTGCATTTGTAGTTTGGTAGATCCAAGTTCTTTGAATTCTTTTCATGCATGAAAAATGATAGTCGCATTCATAATGATTTGGTTCGATAAAACTATATTCAATACATTGGTGATATCTTAAAAGATATAAAGATGAAATCATGGTGGTTTAATCAATGATCTATATAATTAGATGTCCTCATATGAAGTATGAGGTCGAAGATAATCACTTGATTGATCAGACATCATAGATGAAATGATCAAGCATATGCGATTATATCCATCTTTTAAATAATGGAGGAATAGTGATGTGGATCCCCACATCCCACATCGAAACATACATTGAATTGGGGCATGATATATCATCCAAGCACTATAGGGTGTGGATTAGAAATCTCCTCTCCCCTCCCAGTACCTCCCCATACTGGCTCACCTTCCACTTTTCCACCCCGTATGGAGGAGACTCCTCTCTACAGGTGTGCTCCTACTCCCATCCATGCCACCATCAGGCTGGATAGGGATGAACCCCTTTAGAGAGGTCGACCTAATAGTTGTTCATGAGCTGAATGTCAAGCATTGTCCTTGGCTAGATCATGGGATGGCCCATTTTTTAATGTAAGTCCCAAATAATGACTCATCCAAAAGGATAAGTTTAGAGAGTAAAAACAAATACATATCAAATAAAATTACAAGGCACCTTATTCTTATATTATTTTCTCATTCACCATGAAATATATATTAATATTTGTTGATGGCTATGTATTCACATCCACATCCATTAAAAATACTATGCATTTACATCTTTAATTCGTCTTTCACAAATAAATGCATCAAGAAAATTAAAATTTTTATGGTTTTGATCCAATTAGAAACCCCTCACGCAATAATGTAAATATTGAACGACCATCACATTATTCAACTACTGTAACAATGTGAAATGTCAAAACACAACTGGTACATATATTTGAACTTAACAATAGTTCGATAATTTTCTGAGTTAACAACATGGAGAAATTCTCAATCATGACATCCAATGCTATGAATCCATAAAAATTCTCCCGACATCACCACCACTCATGGAGAATTTTATTACTAAATGATAACAAATTATTTAATAACAATTCTCATGGTATCATAACTAGCCTTCTTGAATATATCTAAAGCTATTTCAATATTTCTATTTCCATGATTAACTAATGATCATGTAGGTCTTCATCATACATTGAATTTTGGATCCTTCTTATATATTGAAGAAAAATAAAACTAAACTCATAAAAAATACACATGGGATATCACGAACCAAGTCAGGTTTCCATCCAAACCGACACCTGACCCAGTCCGCGACAAGGCTCGAAGGGCATTCCTGATCCCCACAGGCTGGAAAAAGTTCCTGATTATCAATATAAACCTTGGGAACGATTTACCCGAATATGAAAATGTAAATAAATTAACCAACAATATAAAATACACCAAAGCTGAAAGTCACAACCAAATGTGCCTTTAACCAAAAACCAAAGTTGGAGTTTCATGTTTAAAACTGAAAACCAAACAGGAGCTAACACTCAGTAGGGTAACCAAAAACCAATACAAAAACCTCCACCTAGCGATATGACACCACCCTCAAGCCACCTAAATAACCCCACACCAAGAAGTACGCTAAAAACCTGAACCACCAATCCCAAACGTTGGACCCTTACCTGTATTAGACATAAAAAAATCTACTTACACCCAAAGGTGTAAGTAGGGTGTGATCAATCGCCCGTTAAAAGGACACCAAGAAAAGATTCCACACACAACCACTAGAATACAGATACATTTTCAATGATAAATAAAGGAAAGTAATAAATTATTAACAACATTAATGATTTTTTTTTTCATGAAATGACTTTAAAGAAAAGTAGTTTAAATCAAACACATGTTTTTGTAGTAACTCAAGTGAAATACCATGTATCATTAGTGTGCGCAGAGTAACTGGAAGCACCAAAATATTGGAGAGGCCATATGGTTACAAGTAACTAGTGGAACCCTTGAATGTCATGTCTCACTGAACCATGGCATAGAAACCACGACCCTCAGAAACTGTGGCTTAGAAACCACGACCCTCATAAAACGTGTCTTAGAAACCACGACCCTCATTCATTAATATGTTTAGTTAGTGTTTCAATCTTCAATCCTTCCATTTAAACTAGGCCAAGCCACCTCTGGAACACTATCTCACTAGTCCTAGTCCCCCCACCTAATACCCCAGGCATCCCTCTTTGTGCTCATCAAAAATACAAGTTCACATCACATGTCACATTAAAACATAAGATCCAAACAAGGTGCTTACACAAAAAAACATGCCATCTGCACACTGATACCCTCTTTTAAAACCATACACACACCAAAAACTTTTTATAACTTAACCTACGCTGCTTGAACATTAAACTAAACCAGCTGCATAATTTTATAAAAACACTTTTTATAATTAAGCAAACAACTAAGAAAAATTCTTAAACAATTTCCAAACATTTCACAATTTTTTAAGGAAAAAAAGGTAGTCAAAAACCTTTTCAAAGAAAAACATATCCTAACACCATGAAAAAACATAAACAACATCATCCACACTTCCTAACACACACACACGACACAGTTTACAAAACCATGATAAACATATCAAAGTGGGTTTCAAAATAAAAATAGACTCAATCACTAAGACACATTTCTAACAAGTTAAATTCATAATTAAAACTTATTAAAAAATAAGTTCTCAGCATTAAAACTAATTGAAAAGATGCTAAATTAACTAAACAAACATGAAAATGATCATCAGATAATATTTATGTCCAGAATCACCTACCAGTGTGTCACAAGCTTCATAAAATTGGTGCGCAAAGACCACTGCATGCCAAAACTGCTCAAACAAACACAAATACACCCTAAAAACAAGGTAATAAATTAATCACATCAAGAATGAACCAACCAGAATGAAAAAACCAGCTAAAACCTTGCACCAAAAGAGAATAAGTTCACCAAAAAAAGAGAAAGTAACCGCAAGGGTTGATCCGAGAAGAGGGAGCCACTACGGAGCTGCACCACACCAGAAACTCGTCCGAAAGGGAGGGTAGCCCGGTTTAGAGTAGGAGGAGGGAAAGGAGGGTGCGACATGGATATCTATAGGAGGGAGGAGGGTGTGTCTTTCTAGAGGAGGGAGGAGGGTGAAGCTGTCTAGAGGAGGCAGGATGGTGGCCCGACGTGGAAGAGGAGGGAAATGTGGTGTGGCCTGATGCATAGAAGGAGGGAAAGGAGGCGCAGTGCTAAATTTTTCCCATGCGAATCAGGGGATAAAGGGCTATGGTGAGACATGGGAAGAGTGTGAGTGAGGTAGAGGAAAAAAAAGAAAAAGGAAATAAAAGAAAAATAAAAGATAAATGAAATAAAATGAAAGTCAAAATAAAAAGAATAATAAAAAAGGATTTATATTATCAAAAAAAATGGAAAAACATTTAAACTAATTCCAAAATAATAATAATAAGATAATATCAATATTAAGAATAAAAATCTATTAATGATAAAAATTTAAAGGCTAAAAACTAAATTAAAATATTAATTATAATAATGTTAATAATAATAATAATAATAATAAATAAAAATTAGAATAATTAGAATAATTAGAATTTTATTTTAATTAGGTTAGTTAACCACCCACACATCGAGTATGGAGCACGTTATACTGGCGAAGCTACATGGCTTCACCCATGCCCTATCCACATGTCGCGTATTACTAAGCCAACTCTCACTTATCAACGCAAAAGAGAAAAATTCACATCGGGTTTGGCCCGCAATTCAAACAAAAAATTATTAAAAGGAAAATAAACTTATGAGATAAAAAACTAAAATTAAAAATATAATGAAATTTGAAGTCCAGGTGTGACAATTCCCCCTACCATGAAAACTTTCCACCCTCGGAAAGTCAATTTGAAGCCTGATCAGATAATAGAAATGGGTACTTTGGATCAACCCAAGACTTCTTCTCCCAAGTCTCATTCTTATCATTCTCATGTTGTCAAAGAATGCGAACCAAGGGAATGGAATTACCATGAAGCACCTTCTTCTAAGAATCCACTATCTACACCGGCCGCTCAAACACTGATAAGTTGGGCTCTATCTCCAACTCCTCCCAATTCAACACATGTGATAGATCGGGATTGTACATTTTCGGTTGGGAGACATGAAATAATTCATGAATCAATGTCAACTAATAAGGAAAAGATAACTGGTAAGCCACCATGCCAATCCGCTCAGTAATCTCGAAAGGTCCAACATACCTCGGTGTCAGCTTCTCCTGCTTTCCCAAGAGGTGGTGACCTAAGTGAGGGGCCACCTTCAAGAATACTCTGTCCCACATTGAAAACTCAAGATCCCAACGCCTCTTATGTGCATAATATTTGTTGTGACTATGACCTATCAACAACTGTTGTCTAACCAACTTGACCTTCTCAGACATTTCTTGAACAAGGCTCCGTCCCAAAAGTGAGGTCTCACCTAGCTCAGCCCAACACAAAGGAGACCGATAAGGCCGACCATAGAGCTCCTCAAATGGTTCCATTCTACTATAGTATTGGTAACTGTTATTATAAGAAAACTCAACCAATCCTAAATGGATATCCCATGAACCTTCGAAATCCAACACACATGCGTGAAGCATGTCCTCCAGAATCTTATTTATATGATCGAAATAATGATGTAGATGTTCAATATATAAGAGGGTGGGGGGGGGGTGAATTGTATACTTTAAAAATTCCTTTGGAACCTTTAAATTTAGTTACGATTAACTATGTTTTCTTTAAGAAAAAGAAAGGGCTAAGTTTAACAAAGTTAAACTTAAGAAAATTCACAACACCTATAACACCAAATGAAAACTTGGAAAGAGATTCTGAAAGTAGGTTCCGGAAATATGGTTCCTGAAATTGAAACTTAACAAAAGATTACAATAAGAGATTCTACCTTAAAGCGTATAGAATCTAAATGAAACAGAGTACAAGTAAAGAAGTATAAGAAAGTTATAATTTCCTTATAATACAAAATGCAGCGGAAACAAACAAGTAGTAAAACTACAAGTAACAATATATAAGTCTTTTAACCCAAAGAGAAGGGTATCCAACAACCTTGGATAAAGGTCCCTTGATTTATACTTTCAATCAAGCCTGTCTTACCCACACCAGGGTAAGCCCTAGATACGAAGATCGGAGTCTCTATCTTGCTATCCCCACAAGCCCTCAACTTTAAGGTAGTTGGAAACCTCTGTCTTCCTCAGCAAGGAAGCCCTCGAACTTCAAGGTAGTTGGCACCTCTGTCTTCCTATCCCCGGAAGTCCTCGAATGTAATCACCAACATTCAGAGTCACACGAAGCTTGAGAGTTTATAAGAGCCTCTCTCTCTAGAGATCACTTCAACAGCATGTATGCACAATGTCGAAGAAGTTATTCACCAGTCAGCTACGAGCTCTTTCAAATGAGCTCCTATTTATAGGAATGGTCGGCCTCCTTTCCAACGGTCATAATTTCCTTAAAATTCGGAGGGACCTGTACACGTGTAACTTAACCAATGGTTAGTTTATAATAGAATAAACGACATCGTTTTATAACAAAACAAGTGAAACAGAAAGTACGACATCGTTTAAAGTTTAACTCAAAAGTTCGGAGTGAAGGTTCAGAGTGTAAACAAAAAATAATTTTTCGGAGTCTAAATAAATTTGGAGTGTATAAAACAAAGATGATCAGATTCTGTTTAATAGGTGAATTCGGAATGAGAATTCGGAATGAGAATTCGTTAATATAATTCGTAATGAGAATTTGTCATCAGAATTTATAATGAGAATTCATCATCAGAATTCGTAATGAGAATTCATCATCAGAATTCGTAATGAGAATTCATCATCAGAATTTGTAATGAGAATTTGTCTTCAGAATTCGTAATGAGAATTCATCATCAGAATTCGTAATGAGAATTCGTCATTAGAATTCTTAATGAGAATTCGTATCCAGAATTCGGAGTAGAACTTTATCAGAGTTCGTATCCGGAATTTGGAATGAAACTCCATTACAGTTCTCATCTAGAATTCGGTACTTAAAAATAGAATGTTTCATATCAAAGTTTCAAATGATTCCGAGAATATATAAATGAATCTAAAACTTATACATAATAAATATATGAATGAAAATATGATAAGGATAATTTTTCTTACAAAAGTGATCTTCCTTATAAAAGCAATTTTCCTTATAAAAGCAATTTTCCTTATAAAAGCGATTTTCCTTATAAAAGCGATTTTCCTTATAAAAGCGATTTTCCTTATAAAATCAATTTTCCTTATAAAAGCGATTTTCCTTATAAAAGTGATTTTCCTTAAAGAAAGGTGTTTGTGATTTTCAAAACAAGAAGGAATGGAAAAGTCATAAGGAAAACCTTATTAACTCAACATTATTTTCCCACTCCATCTGGCCATCCATTTGTGGATGGTATGTCATGTTCATCTTAATTTTTGACCCCAAAGCCTTCTCGAGACATCCCCAAAATCAAGAGGTAAAGCAGGGGTCCCTTTTAGAAACAACCGTTGACAGCACACCACGATGTCTGACCACCTCCTGAATATACAAACGACCCAGCTTATCCACCTTCCCTATATTTCTGATCGGGATAAAGTGATATGACTTGGTCAAATGACCAATCACAATCCAAATAGAATTCCTTCCCCTAGGTGTACCAGGAAATCCAACTATGAAGTCTGTGGAGACCTCATCCCACTTCCAGGTAGGAATGGGTAAGGGCTGAAGGAGGCCAGATTATCATGACCCATCCCCCAGGGGCCCGTGGCGTGACTAACCCAAGCCCACCTTCCATAGGCCAGGGTCTGGCGACTAGAATTGAAGGAATATTCCCTAAAATCGAGAAGGAATTTCCTTTATATCCTGTAAACACATGCAACCAAGCACATAGAAAGATACGAACATGAGTAAACTGAATAGTAAATAGAGTGAGTACAATAAGAAAAAGAGGCTAGAATACAAGCCCAACTTGAAAGTACAAGAAAACTGGAAAGTACAAGTAAACTGAACAAATCCTATGAACACCCACCTAGTATCCTACCTAAAAGGTAGGTACAGCTCTCGAACAGTCGTCTATGCGGTATGACTCATCTAAGGTCCACCTTCGAGCTACCTCCAATCCTAGTTCCCTTGTCCTCATTCAGTGATTTCCATCATCTGAAATAAACACAACAAGGTGCGGGCATAGCCCATGTAGGGGTGAGTATAACGATACTCAGTAGGGACCCCAAGACCCTCAAGGTATCACAAAATCTACCAAGGATAAACCAAAAAGCATGTAAACCAGTGACAAACCTACTTAGGTATATGCCCATACATATACCTAAGTTATCAAGTATACCCATCTCAATCATGAGGAAACACATGGTTCAAATCAAAAGCCCAAAGCTCAACTATTCCACAAAGGAAGGAATACCATGAAGGTAAGTACCACACATGTACGCCACAAAGAAGAATACCACCAAGGTATTACCAAAAAAGAAAGTACCACACAGGTACGCTACACAGAAGAATACCACAAAGGTATCACCGTGAAGGTAAAGACCACAAAGGTACAGACTCAGCTCACACAAGGTATATCTTAGGTATAATATTAGAGATGATTAGATGTAACTACTGAATCATCTTACTTTTTTATGAGGAAGACCCACTAAGGATCCTAAATCACAGACCCACACAGGATCCTAGTACATCATCACACCCACACATGATCCTAGTACATCATCAGACCCACACAGGATCCTAGTACATCATCAGACCCACACAGAATCCTAGAGTAGTCCCGCATGGATTCCTAGAGTGGATCCATGTGGGAATTTCAAATATAGACCCACAAAGGATCCTAAAGCACAGACCCACATATGATCCCTTTCTCATGTTACAACCAGCTACAGGGTTCCCGCACTAAGATCGCTTGTCTCTGGGAGGGTCCACTCCTCAAGACACTGGTCGATACTCAAACTGCCACTATTTCCTATGAATAATTATCTCAAAGGACCTCTACATCATAGGGGTATCAATGCAATAGACAGTGCGTCAAATGGATTCCCAGTCTGTAAGTTATTAGCCTTTTAGTCCCAAGGTCCTGATTGGATTCGTGCTCGATCCAACCCGACCATACACCAAATTTATCAAAATATATATTGGTGTATACCAAAAGGACCATCTCGCTCCATGTTTTCCATTGCCATAGATGGTTCTCCAAATGGACGCCTGTAGCTAAAGTTATAGCCGAAAGTGTGGAATGGGTCAAAAATGATCCGGGTTTGGTCCGACCCAGCCGGACCGACCCGGCTTGGGCCGAACCGAACCGGTTTGGGTCGACCCAGGTCTGGACCAGCCCCCTGGGTTCGGCCCAGCCTGCTGGGTACGACCTGACCCACTCTGTCTGGCCCGGCCTACGGGCGGCCCGACCCGCGCTGGGAAGACCAGCCCGCGCGGGGCGGACCGACCTGGCCACATGCGGGGGGGGGGGGGGGAGTCACATGCCCCCCACCCTCAATCACCTAACGGATGTAGCTGTTCGGTCTCCAGGTAGCACTCGGGGCCCACCGTGGGTCCCGCTCAGTATAATTCTGCCGACAAAAATGGTCGCCCCCTTCCTCCTCTCAGCGGCGTGTCGTGCGCCGCCCCTCCGCACCCAGCCGAACGCTGGCTGCCCACCCTTCACTGCCCCAGCACAAAGTCGTGACCCTTTCATGCTGGGAGGCATAGACACGTGCCGCCTTCCCCGTCATGTGGATGACCTCCGCTAGCTGCTGCCCTTGCTCTGTCGTGGCCGACGGGCTGCGGCCTTTCTCCGGCGGCGCAGTTACGCCATCACCGTCTACGCAGCGGGCCATGGTGTCGGTCGCTGTTCCCGAGACCCACTAGTGCCAATAGCCGACACCAGTTTCTGAACTCCTCCATCGTGAAGATCGCATCAAAAATCACAAGGGATTATGGATAGGTCGGGCCATGTTTGTTTGGCCCGCACCCTCCATGTTAGAGAGGTAGAAAGCGGCTCAACAATTCTTGAATCATGAAGAACATCAAGAACGGTCAAGGGGTATTTAAAACAAAAAAACCTACCTCGAGGGTTCGTTGATGTGTCGTGAGATGAAAATGGTGATGGTGAAAAGGGTGCCAATGTTCGTCGCTTCCGCAATCATGCTTTTGAAGCCGGGCTCGTACGTCGTCCTCTTTCTTGATTCTGAAGAACGTTCTTTGATGGATATGGCGTTCTTCATTTGGAGGAGAATTTATTTGTTGGTGGATGAGTTCCTCCAAAGTTCTCCCAAGCTTCTACCTTTGCCAACGATTTCTCCCAAGAAAAAATGAGGAGTCGACCAAATAAAATTCGTTTTATCAATTTAATTTTTTGGCACAATTTAAGTTGGCATCAATAATTAATTGATGAGGCATAATTAATTTATAGGAAACCTAAAGTCACCTCCCTCATTAAAGAGGGAGTTCAAGAGTCGGGTGGTCCCCACCTCTAAGATTTCAATTTGGGGGGTTTAGGCTCGGGTGGTCCCCACCATAGAACATTCAAAAAGGAGGTTGTAAAAAAAAGTTTATTTTATTTTTATTTCCATAAAAAAACACAAAAATTATCTTTCACCATTGATCAACTATGGTCGAGGTGAAGGTCTCCTTAAGTGAATATTAACACTGCGAGTTCAACGGTTCCCTCAAATTTCAATTATGAGCACTAGTTCAAAAGTTAAAAAAGTCGCTCATACGTTTATTGAATGTACCCGAAAAAAAGTTCAGAAATTCATTCTGAGCACTCCAGGCCTCAGAATCACACGCCATTAATTTTCATGGTCTCGTAATATTCCACATAAAAAAATTACATCGAAATTACGGGTCTTTACATTCTCTCCACCTCAGGTATTTGCGTCCTCGTAAGCCACAACTCAACCAAAGGGAACAAGTGGGGGTGCTGAGCACGTATACGAGCCTCCCGCTCCCATGTTCTCTCCTAGAGGTTCCCATGCTGACAACGAACGCGCACCAGAGGTATCAACCGCCCACGAAGGACCCGCTCATGTCGATCCTCAATCTCCACTGGGACCTCCATAAATGTCACCTCGTCATCGTTGTCCAGCTCGCTGTGGTCGATGACGTGGGTAGGATCATGCACGTATCTCCTCAGCTGGGATACGTGGAAGATGTCGTGCACCTGGTGCAACTAAGGGGGAAGTGCTAGGTGGTAAGCCACCTAGACATCTCTACTGAGGACTTGAAAGGGTCCGATGAACCTCGGAGATACCTTGTCGCCTCGGAAAAATCTCTGCAAACCTCGTCAGGGTGAGACCCATAGGAAGACGTAGTCACCATCCTAAAACTCCATAGGTCTCCGTCTCTTGTCGGCATAAGACTTATGCCTGCTCTGTGCAATCTTCATATGCTCCTGGTTGATCTACACCCTCTCCATGGTCGCCTGTACCATATCTGGTCCCATGAGTGCTGACTCCCCGGGCTTATTCCCGCACAAAGGCGATCTACATGGTCGGCCATACAAAGCCTCGAAAGGTGCCATCCCAATGGTGGAGTGATAGTTGTTGTTGTTTTATGAAAACCCCACCAAAGGCAAGTGATCCTCCCAGCTGTGACTGAAGTTGAGGACGCAAGAACGTAGCATGTCCTCAAGGGTCTGAATGATCTGCTCAATCAGGCCATCCGTCTGAGGATGGAAGGCGGTACTCAAACGTAGCTGCGTCCCAAAAGGCTCCTGCAACCCCTTCCATAGCCAAGAAGTGAAACATGCATCATGATAGGAGAAAATCATCGAGGTTACTCCATGTAGCTACATAATATTCTGTACATAGAGGCGTCCCAAGCTCTCTAATGAACCCTGCTCTCTAATCGGTACAAAGTGGGCTGACTTGGTGAGTCAGTCGATGATCACCGAGATAGAATCATAACCCCTAGATGTACGTGGAAGTCCTGTCACTAAGTCCATGGATATTCCATCCCACTTCCACTCCGGGACCTCTAAAAGCTGAACTAAGCATGCTGGTACCTGATGTTCTACCTTCACTTGTTGGAAAGTGAGGAACCGAGAGACAAACTCTGCTACTGATTTCTTCATTCCTGGCCACCAGTGCTATCATCGGAGATCCTGGTACATCTTTGCCACTTCTGGATATATTTCTTGAGGGGATGTGTGGAAATCCCTCAACACTTCCTCCCAAAGTGACACTGGTACCATGGTATATTCTCTGAAGAGGATGACTTGCTCTCCACCTTTAGAAAATCTATCATGTGCCTGTCCTATGGATATCTGAGCACGTCGGGCCTCACAGTTAGTGTCCCCATGCTGCGCCTCCCTAACTCACTGAAGAAGTGGGGGAGTGACTGTAAGAGACTGAAGAAAAGATGCTCCATCACAATCCACAATGGATATCTACAAACCAGCCAGCTGCTCCGTCACCTCACCTAGCAGATGTATACCAGATCTCCTACTAAGTGCGTCTGCTACAATGTTCCCCTTCCCAAGAGTATAGACTATCTTGAAGTCATAGTCCTGGAGGAACTCAAGCCAACTTCACTATCCCAGGTTCATTTAATTTTGAGAGAAGATATACCTAAGACTCTTGTGATCAGATTAGATTAAAAAACGTTCGCATATAAAGTAATGTTTCCACATCTTCAAGGAAAATACCACTACTGCTAACTCTAGGTCATGGGTAGCGTAGTTTTTCTCAAGATGTATCAAATGATGAGAACCATATGCAATAACTTCTCGCTTTTTCATTAGGATTCATCCAAGACTGTTCCCTGATGTGTCATAGTAGACTACATACCCTACGCCCTCCTTTGGTAGCCTTAAGATGGGGGAACTAGTCATCCTCTGCCTCAAATCCTGAAAACTCTGCTAGAATCTCTCCGACCAAACAAAGGGATTACCCTTCTTTGTCAATGCTGATAAAGGTTCTACAACTCTGGAGAAATCTGGAACAAACCTCCAATAGTATCTAGCTAAACCCAGGAAACATTGTACCTCCATCACACTCCTGGGTGGCTCCCAAGCAAGTACAACTTTAATCTTCGCTGGATCCACCACAACTCTAACCTCTGAGATGACATGTCCCAAAAAGTGAACCTCTCAGATCTATAACTGGCACTTTGTGAGATTAACATAGAGCTTGTTCTCTTGGAGTGTGTCCAGAACTATTTGAAAATGATAGGCATGATACTACTCAGTAGCCGAGTAGATCAGAATGTCACTGATGAATACTACTACAAAGTGATCAAGGTATGGCTGGAAGATCCTGTTCATGAGTCCCATTAACATTGTTGGAGCGTTGGTTACGCTGAACGACATGACCAAAAACTCATAATGGTCGTACTGACATCTGAAAGACATCTTTTTTACATCTTCATCTCACACTCTGAGCTAGTGATATCCTGATCATAGGTTTATCTTTGAGAACCACCATGCTCCCTTCAGTTGATCAAAGAGGTTGTCGGTCCTCGAAAGTGGGTACTTGTTCTTCATGGTCACCTGGTTCAGGTGCCGATAGTCAACAAAAAGCCTCAAAATCCCATCCACATTCTTGGAAAACAAAATTGGGGATTACCAAGGAAAAACACTGGGCCGAATGAACCCTTTCCAATGTAAGTCCTCAAACTATACTCGCAGCTCATGAAGCTCAGCGGGAGCCATCCGATACGCGGGTATAGATATTGGTGCCATCCCAGGGTAAAAGTAAATATAAAATCCCACCTATCTATGAGGAGGTAGACCTAAAACATCATTAGGGAAGACATCCATGTACTGGTCCACCACTACAGGATAGCTCAGAATCTCCATATCAACTGCTCTGAGGGTAAGGCTAGCCAATTGATGTGTAATCGGCTGCACCCTCCTCCGATTAAGTCCATCATGTGCTGCAAAGGCTCCATTATTTATGTTTAAGGTAAACCTAGTCCCATAAGTGTGGACACACCACAATTAGCACCTAATATAGTCTATATGAGCATGGAATGTAGATAACGAGTCCATACCCAAGATGACATCGTAAGGACTCAATGCCGCTACTAGGAGATCTTAACCGAATATCTCACCTCCTAGAGTAAGCTCACACTGCTAGCACCAGTGCGTAATCATCTAATCCACTCCCGTAGGAGTCTCTAGCCGTAAGGATCGAGCCAACAGCTCTGTCGGAATCTCCGAGCTCCAAACGAGGGTAGTGGAAATAAATGATTGACTGACACCTATGTCTATAAGTACTACATCTAAGGTGTAATAGACATAGATTGTAAATCGTATCATCTCCAAAGTGCCATGGTTGTAGGCCTCATATTCCTAGAGCTGAGCTTGCCCATGTTCTCCTACTCCCTATGGTCGGGGTGGACCACCTAGTGGTAGTGGAGGTAAAATATTGAATCATCTCCCACCACCAGCTGCACCGCCAACTCCTTTTACACGTCCGCTTTCTCCCAAAGGACCTCCTCATTCAAACCTTTGTATCTACCTGGGAGGTCCCTCAACCATTTTTTGGTCATCCGTATGGAATTTCAGACAGTCACAAGCCATGTGACCCTAACCCCTGCATGTGAAACACTGCCTGCTCCTCGCATGTATGGCTCTGTCTCCTGTGCCCCGCTCAACTGAACCTAAATCCTGCAGTTGTTCACCTGTATTTCTAGTCCTCTGGGACCTCTACAACATATGTTTGATTCCAACTGCAGAAGAATCCTCTAAGTGATGTCTGGTGGTGTGTCTCACTACTGGTGACTTCTCCGTAAGAAAACTATCCACTAAGAGGGCTCGCTCTAACACCCCCGCCTACATCAGGATGCTAAAAGAAATCATTGAAGCCATAATCTCCCACCTGAGTCCCTGCTCGAAGGTTCGAGCCCTGAATAATGGGTCCCGCACCATATTAGTGGAGTAGCATGAGAGGTCGGTGAACCTCGCTGAGTATTGAACCACAGTCATGCTGCCCTGCAGCAGACGAAGAAGCTCTTGTATGCACACTGCGCGGAGAGTCACTGGGACAAACTCTACCTGAAACAGGCTCTCAAAGTCTTCCCAGAGAGGTGTCACCTCATCGTGAACCTAAATCATCAAGATCCACCATCTTCCTGCTACTGCCTATAGAAGACTGACAGAAAGAATCACCATGAGATTAGCTAGTGTCCCTACCAGTTGGAAGACTCTCACCTCGGCCTCCAGTCAATCCTCAGCTGCCTATGGGTCCGTCTCTCCCCTGAACTTGGGTGGACTCTGGTGCTGGAACTCATGCAACACTCTCAAGTGGCGTGCACCCTCTGCTTCTGGGGATGGTGGCATTGGTGGCCAACGGGTAATGGTACCACTGGTTCCTCTACTGTAAGAGGGCCCTACACTGAGGCCTCATTATTCGGTTGGCTATCATCATGATCTATACCCAGAACCCTAGCTAGTTGTCTGCGTGGAGGCATCCTGAAAAGGAAACAGGTGCACCATGGTCAATAAGTTATACATAGTGAGCTGACTCAAAGAGATAACAAAGAAAACTCTCGAAAACACACACGCAATCATTGTTTTCGTGCACTGAGTCAAAAATCCGAATTCAGGGTCCTAGTGTATGGATACGTCGGCCGCCGCACCAAAATTGGTTTCCATAAACTGATAACCACACTCATAACACTTAACATTATTTCTTTTAAAAGAAGATCAGAGTCCAATGTTCTATAGTAGAACTGAATCCTCTGATACCAATTTGTCATGACCCATCCCCCGGGGGCCCGTTCCATGACTACCCCAAGCATGCCTTCCATAGGCTTGGGGATGGCGACTAGCACTGAAGGCGTATTTCCTAAAATCGGGAATACATAGCCTTTATATCCTATAAACAAACGCAACCAAGCACACAACAGGATAAGAACACGAGTAAACTGAATAGTAAATAGAGTGAGTACAGTAAGAAAAAGAGGCCAAAATACAAGCCCAACTAGAAAGTACAAGAAAACTGGAAAGTACAAGTAAACTGAATAGCTCCTGTGAGCAGCCACCAAGGATACTACCTGAAGGGTAGATACAACTCTTGAACGATCGTCTCTATGGTATGCCTCATCTAAGGTCCACCTCCGAGCTACCTCCAGTCCTGGTACCCTCGTCCTCAGTCAGCATTGTCCATCATCTGCACCAAACACAATAAGGTGCAGGCATAACCCATGAAAGGGTGAGTATAACGATACTCTGTAGGGACATCGAGACCCTCAAGGTCTCGCAAAATCCAACAAGGATAAACCACAAAGCATGTAAACCAGTGAAAACCCTACTTAGGTATATGCCCATACATATACCTAAGTTATCAAGTATACCCATCTCAATCATGAGGAAACACAGGGTCCAACTCAAAAGACTAAAGATCAACTATTTCACAAAAAAAGGAATACCACAAAGGTAATTACCACACGGGTACGCCACACAGAAGAATACCACCAAGGTATTACCACGAAGGAAAGTACCATACATGTATTCCACACAGAAAAATACCACAAAGGTATCACCATGAAGGTAAAGACCACAAAGGTACAGACTCATCTCACACCAGGTATATATTAGGTACAATATTAGAGATGATTAGATGTAACTACTGAATCATCTTACTCTGTTAGGAGGAATACCCACGAAGGATCCTAAATCACAGACCCACATAGGATCCTAGTACATCATCAGACCCACAAAGGATCCCAATACATCATCAGACCCACACAGGATCCTAGTACATCATCAGACCCACACAAGATCCAAGAGTATTCCCACATGGATTCCTAGAGTGGATCCATGTGGGACCCTCAAATAAAGACCCACAAAGGATCCCAAATCATAGACCCACATATGATCCCTTTCTCATGTTACAACCAGCTACCGGGTTCCCACACTAAGCTTGCTTGTCTCTGGAAGGGCCCGCTCTTCAATCCACTAGTCGATACTCCAACTACCACTAAGTCCCATGAAGAAGTATTCTAAAGGACCGCCATGTCATAGGGGTATCAATGAAACAGACTGTGGGTCAAACAGATGCCCAATCTGTAAGTTATTAGCCTTTTAGTCCTGAGGGCCTGGTTGGATTCGTGCTTGATCCCACCTGACCATACCCCAACCTTATCTAAATATCATGTGGGGTATACCAAAATTACCATCTCGCTGTAAGGTTTCCGACACCATAGATGGTTTGTAAAACAGACTCTCTTAACTCAAGTTATAGCCGAAAGTGTGGAATGGGTCGAAACTGGTCCGACTCGGTCGGTCTGACCCATCCCGACCCAGCCTGGGCTGACCTGACCTGGTCAGGGTCTACTCGGCCCGACCTGGGTCCGTCCTGGCCCACCGGGTCTCACCCGACTCACTAGGTCCGGCCCGGCCCGCGCTTGGCTGCCCGGCCTGGCCGCATGTGGGCGGGAGTCGCGTGCCCCCCACCCTCAATCACCAAATGACCGAAGTCGTTCGGTCACCAGGAAGCACACGGGACCCGCCGCAGGTCCCACTCGGTTCAACTCGGCCGGCCGAAATGGTCTTCCCCCTTCCTCCTCCCGGCGGCGCGTCGTGCTCCGCCCCTCCGCGGCCTGCCGAATGCCGGCCGCCCTCCCTTTCCACCGCGATACAATGCCGTGACCCTTGCTCGTCGGGCGGCGCAAATGCGTGCTGCCACCCCCGTCATGTGGTCGTCCATGACTGACCATCACCCTTGCTCCGCCACGTTTGATGCGCCATGGACCTTCTCCGGTGGCGCAGTTGCGCCACCTCCATCTTCACGGCCGACCGTGGTGCCGAACGCCGTTCCCGAGCCCCACCGGTGCCAATAGCCGGCACCAGTTACCGATCTCCTCCATCGCAAATATCACATCAAAAACCACAAGGGATTGCAGAGAGTTCGGACCATGTTCGTTTGGCCCGCACCCTCCACGTTAGAGCGGTAGCAAGTGACTCAAAAGTTCTTGAATCGCGTAGAACATCAAAAACAGGTAAGGGGTATTTAATACAACAAATCCTACCTCGAGGGTTCGTTGATGTGCTGTGAGATGAAAACGGTGAAGACGAAGAGGGTGCCAATGATCATCGCTTCTTCAATCACACTTCTGATGTCAGGCTTGTGCTTTATCCTCATTCTTGATTCCGAAGAACGTTCTTCGATGGAGATGGTGTTCTTCGTTTGGAGGAGAAGTTATTCATTGGTGGATGAGTTCCTCCAAAGTTCTCCCAAGCTTCTACCTTTGTCAACGATTTCTCCTAAGGGAAAATGAGGATCCAACCAAATCAAATATATTTTATCAATTTAATTTGTTGGCACAATTTAAGTTGGAATCAATAATTAATTGATGAGGCATAATTAATTTAGAGGAAACCTAAAGTCACCTCCCTCATTAAAGAGCGAGTTCAGGAGTCGGGTGGTCCCCACCTTTAAGATTTCAATTTGTAGGGTTTAGGCTCAGGTGGTCCCCACCATAGAACATTCAAAAAGGAGGTTATGAAAATAAAATAAAAGTTTATTCTATTTTTATTTGCATGAAAAATCACAAAAACTAACTTTCACCCTCGACAAACTATGGTCATTTTGAAGGTCTCCTTAAGCGAATACCGACATTGCAAGTTCAATGGTGCCCTAAGATTTCAATTCCATGCAACGGTTCAAAAGTTACAAAAACCCACCCGTATATTTACTGAACGTACCAGAAAAAAAGTTCAGAAATTCATTCCGAGCACTCCAGGCCTCAGAATCACATGCCGTAAATTTTCGTGGTCTCATAATATTCCATATAAAAAAATTACATGGAAATTCCAGGTCTTTACACAAATGGTCCTTTGATGCTTGGATTTCACCTCCTGGCATGTGCAGCATCTCGACACAAAGTGCACTATGTCTTGTTTCATGCCTGGCCACCAGAACTGGCGACGAGCATCGTAATACATCATGGTTTTACCAGGATGGACATCCCACTGATACTGGTGGCTATCCTGCATCACCACCTTCCTTAGGGATAACAACACCACTGTATAGCTCCAGAAGCACAAAATCCCCTCAAGAGACAAATACCACTCTGAATAAGTGTCCCCACCATGAATAAATTGTATAGACCGCTGACATAGCTCATCACCAGGATGCTCTTGCTGAATCAATTCTTGAAGGGAAGGAGTCAACTGAATACTAGCTACGAATGCACCTCCACCATTCTCCTTAGTCTCCAAGTGCATCTGGGTGAAGAGCCCCATCAAAGTCCACTCATCATTGGACTTCCTCAACGCCTGCACTGGTACCTTCCTGCTCAATGATTCAGCCAACACATTACACTTGATTGAGGTATAGACAATGTGAAAGTCAAATCCCTACAGATAATTGATCCAACGGCGCTGCCTTAAATTGAGATACTTCTGATAGAAGATGTAGGCTAAGATCTTATGCTTAGAATAGGTCACAAATTTCTCTCCAAAGATATAGTGACACCAATTCTTCAGGGCATGCATCACCACTTCTAACTCCAAGCCGTGAGTTGGATAATTCTTCTCATGCGGTCAGAGTTGGAGAGAACTATAATCCACCACATGATTATCCTACATGAGTACACACCCAAGGCCCATACCTAAAGCATCTCAATAAAACACATAGACCTTCCCAGAATATGGTAAGATCAACATAGGTTCAGTGGTAAATCACCGCTTCAACTCCTCAAAGGATGTCTGGCATTGTGGGATCCATTAAAACTTCACCCATTTCCAGGTGTGTGCGGTCATAGAGGAGGAAAACTGTGAGAAATACCTAACAAAAAGAATGTAATAACCTACCAGGATAAGAAAAATACTGATATAAAACACATTTCTCAGTTGTTCCCATGAAATCACTGCACTGATCTTCTCAGGATCCACTGAAACCCCTTATTCTGAGACGACATGCCCCCAGAAAATTCACTTCCCTGATCCAAAATGTGCACTTGAAAAGTTTGGTATATAAGCGGTGATTCCAAAAAGTTCCCAAAATGATCCATAGGTGATGCTCATTTTCCTCCTCTGATCCAGAATAAACCAGGATGTCATCCACAAATACCACGACAAAGGAGTCGATATATTAGTGGAACACCCTATTCACGAGTCCCATGAAAACCACTAAAGAATTTTTCAAACAGAAAGGCATGAACAGATACTATAAGTGACTATACATACTCCGGAAACCCATCTTCATAATGTCTACTAATCTCACCCTGAGTTGGTGGTAACCCGATCGCAAGTCAATTTTGGAGAACCACTTTTCCCCCTTCAGCTGGTCGAAAAAATCATCAATCTGGGGAAAAGGATATTTTTTTTTAATGGCCACCTTATTCAATTTCCAATAATCAATGCACAATCGGTGAGTTCCATTGGCATTATTCGCGAATAAAACTGGGGAAGCCCAAGGAGAGATGCTCGAGAGAATGAATCCTTTTGATTCAAAACCATCAAACTGTATCTTCAATTACCTCAATTCGGTGGGGTCCATACGATATGATGGGAATATATATAGGTTGTGATCTCAGTGCCAAATAAATCTTGAACTCCACATCCCACTCTGGGGGTAAGCCTAAAAAATAATACGGGAATACTTATGGAAACTCATCAACTACAGGAGGTAACCCACTCTGAGAATCACCACTATCGTCATCTAGTGCGAGCGATGATAACTGATAAGAAATATTCCCCAACTCAAGAAGTGGAGGTCCCATGTGACCCAACCGAGGATCCCATTCCACAATAAATACATGGGGGATCCCATCAGGATCCATAAAACTAACTTATCTCCAATAGTAGTCAATATTCACTTGAAAGTGCACCATCTAGTCTATGCTGGGGATCAAATCAAACAGGTCCATATCTAGGACCAAGAAAACCCACTCCATCTTGACTCCAGACATAGATAGCGTGCATGAAAAACACCTAAGGCCTTGATCCCTCATTTCCCCCAACAGAGTTACCAACTCCATGGAAAAAGATAACAGTTCGGTTGGTAGGTTTAGCAAGTTCACAAGATGGGAAGATATAAAGGAAACTAAAGCACCGGTATCAAATAAAACTGTATCTATAGAATATGGAATCAGAATGGTACCTAGAACAATAGAAGGTCCTATATCAGATCCCTCTGGTGCCTGATCAACAACATGCAATTTCTTGGTCCTTTCCTGGGAAAGACCGCTCACTTGAGGATCTTCCCTGATCTGGATGTACCCCGAAGATGATCCAGTCCTACCACCACAACCACCGAAATGAGATACCATCATCCCAGTCAGCTCTGACTGAACTGATACCCCTTTGGAAGCCACAGATCAGTCCCACTCTGGTAAGGGAATACAGTCATGCAAAAGTGCTATAAATTTCCCACAACTCCACACCCATGGCAAGGTCTGGGAGGGTATGGACATGTAGGTCGAATGAGCCATACCCTTCCACACTGATGTCACAAAATGGACCTCATATAAGAAGAAATAGATGAGGTCTGATTGAAAGGATAGCTTGAGCTGCTTCCCGCCTTCTTCCATTTATCATCCCGCTTCCTCTTCTTCTCGGATGAACTGCCACTTCCAAACCCTGGCACTGATCCATAAAACCCCGAATTTCCTCTCTGATCAATATCGACCAAGTAAGTTTGATCAACATCCTCAGCATAAGTTCCCAGCTTGAACAAGAAAACCTAAGAGTAAATTTCCAGTCGAATCCCCTTCTCAAACTTCTGAACTTTCCAAGACTAATTTGAAATAATCTCAGGCGCGTACTGCACTATCTCAGTAAAGTAGTTTGCATACTCCATCAATGTCTGATCCCCCTGTGAAAGATCCATGAACTCCCAGGATATGTCATAGGCTAGGAACTCGAGACAGTACTACTCATATAATATAGCCTTGAACTCCTTCCAACTCGTCTGCTCATGCTTCCCAGTCTGAAGCACTGATTCCCACCACTTGCGACTAGGACCCTCTAGCTGAATTGAGGCACACTTTACCCTGACCTTCTTAGGCGTGTCAAGTAACTAGAAAATACACTCTATCTTTTCTATTCATTCCTATGCCTCTTGAGGTTCTGAGATTCCTCATAATGAAGGATGTTTATTCTTCAAAAACTACCGAGCCTTATCCTTCTTGGATCCAGAATCATCTCCTCTAACTGGAATAAGAGAAAGGCCAAGAGTCACCCCATGTCCTAAAGCCTGAATATCCCAGACTACAACTTCCACCAACCTCTGATTAAGCGGTGAAGGAGAACTCTCTTTAGATTCATCCCATGGGTGTGTGTAAGCTCTCCAGTGAGGTATCTTGATTCAAGGAGAAACAATCACAAAAATAACATCATTAATACATAATGTCCAAAAAAATAAAATTTCAGTTAGAGAAATAATCATCAATAAACCAAATATGAAAGAGCAACATCATGTCCAAACCACTTCTTCCCCACCAGATGTCTATGCACAGTCTGCTGCCTGAATGTACCACCTGGAAGAGAAGTCAAATAAGCATCCTGACAACCCATGGCGACTCAGGGTCTCTCATGAGGTGTGCTGGCTAGCCACCCTACTTGCAACCATAATTCCAAGCCCTGATAGTCCTAGCTCTTGTATAACTAGACTCATTCCAAATACAATAACCCAAATAGAAAAAACCCATTTGATACCATTTTTTCATGAACCAAGTCAGGTCTCCATACAAACCGATGCCTGAACCAGTCTGCGGTAAGGGCTGAAGGGCGTTCTCGATCCCCACGGGCTGGCATAAGTGCCTAGGTATCAAAATATACCTTCTTAATTATTTATCCAAATAAGAAAATGTAAATAAATCAACCAACAATATAAAATAGACCAAAGTAGAAAGTCACAACCAAACGTGCCTTTAACCAAAAACCAAAGTTTGAGTTGAATGTTTAAAACTGAAAACCAAAAAAGAGTTACCACTCGATAGGGTGACCAAAAACCAATACAAAATCCTCCACCTAGAGAGAGGACACCACCCTCAAGACATATCCCCAATGCCATGCCATGAAGTCTGCTGACAACCTAAACCACCAGTCCCAAATGCTGGACCCTTACCTGTATCAGACATAAACAAATATACTTACACCCAAAGGTATAAGTAGGGTGTGAGTAATCGCCCGGTAGGAGGCCACCAAGAAAAGATTCCACACATAATCATTATAAGACAAATACATTTTCAATGATAAATAAATGAAAGTAATAAATGATTAACAATTTTAATGAAAATATTTTTCATGAAATAACCTCAAAGACAAAAAGATTAAAGTAAACACATGTTTGTGTAGTAACTCAAGTGATATATCATGTATCATTGGTGTGCGTAGAGTATCTAAGAGAACCAAAAGATGGGAGATGCCCTATGGGTACTAGTAATGGGTGAGAAACTAGAACGTCGTCTCTTGGTGAACGGTGGCTTAGAAACCACAAACCTCAGAAACTATGTCTTACCAACCACGAACCTCATAAAGTGTGGCATAGAAATAGCAACCCTCAGTCATTCATTTGTTTAGTTAGTGTTTCAATCATCAATCCTGCTAGTGAAACTAGGCCAATCCACCTCCAGAACACTAGCTCACTAGTCCTAGTCCCCACACCTAATACCCTAGGCTTTCCTCTTTGTGATAATCAAAAATCCATGTTCACATCACATGTCACATTAACACTCAAGATCCAAAAAGTGTGCTTACACACAAAAACACACCATCTATACACTGATACCCTCTTTTAAAACTATACGCACACCAATAACTTTTTAGAACTTAACATGCACCGCTTTCACATTAAACTGAACTAGCTACATAATTTTATAAAAACACTTTTTATAATTAAGAAAACAACTAAGAAAAATTATTAAACAGTTTCCAAACAAGTCACAATTTTTTTATGGAAAAAATTCACTCAAGAACCTTTTCAAAGTAAAACATATCCTAAAACCATGCCCAAACATAAACCGAATCGTCTGCACTTCCTAACACACACTCTATACAGTTTAAAAAACCATGATATATAGATCAAAGTGGGTTTCAAAATAAAAATGGACTCAATCACTTCGACACACTTCCAACAAGTTAAATTCACAATTAAAACTTATTCAAAAATAATTTCAAAGCATGAAAACTAATTGATGAGATGCTAAATTAACTAAAAAAACATGAAAATGATCATCAGATAATATTTTTGTGCAGAATCACCTACCATTGTGTCACAAGCTTCTCAAAATTGGTGCGAAAATACCACTTCCTACCAATGCAGCTCAAATGAACCCAAATACACCCTAAAAACCAGGTAATAAATTAATTGCATCAATAATGAACCACCTGGAATGAAAAAAACAACTATAACCTTGAACCAAAAGGGAATAAGTTCACTAGAAAAAAGATAAAGTCACTGTAAGGGTTGAGCTGAGAATAGGGAGTCGCTGTGAAGCTGTGCCGCATCGGAAACTAGTCCGAAAGGGAGGATGGTGGCCTGACACAGAGGAAGGGGAGGGAAATGAGGGTGCGTTGTGGCTGTCTGGAGGAGGGTGTGGTTGTCTAGAAGAGGGAGGAGGGTGTGGCTATTTGGAGGAGGAATAAGGGTGGCCCAGCATGGAAGAGGAGGGAACGTAGGTGTTTCCCAACATGGAGGATGAGGGAAAGGAGGTGCAGCGCTAGGGTTGGCCTGCACAAACTAGGAGAGAAAGGGCTACAGTGCGATGGGGGAAGAGTGTGAGTGAGGGAGAGGAAGAAAATAAATAAATAAAGGAAATAAAAGAAAAATAAAAGATAAATGAAATAAAATGGAAGGGGAAATAAAAATAATAATAATAAAAGGATTTAGACTATCCAAAAAAAGATAAAAACATTTAAACTAATTAAAAAATAATAATAATAAGATAATATCAATATTAATAATAATAATATAATAATATTAAAATTTTAAATGCTGACAACTAAATTAAAATATTAATTATAATGATTATAATAATAATAAATAATAATAATAATTATTATTATTATAATAATTAAAATTTTATTTAACTTAGGTTGGTTAACCACTCGTGCATCAGGCAGGGCACACATTAAACTGGCGAAGCTACACGGCTTCGCCCGTGCCCTATCCGCGCGTCGCGTATTACCAAGACAATGCTCACTTATCAGCGCAAAAGTGAAAAATTCACATAGGGTTCGACCCAAACTTCAACCAAACAATTATTAAAAGTCAGATAAACTTATGAGATAACAACTAAAATTAAAAACATACTGAAATGCGAAGTTTGGGTGTGACATGAGATTTTCTATCTCCCTCTTAGGATTTATTTTCAATAACATTTCCTTAAATTCAATTCCCCTTATCCCTGTTATTGATTATAAATCCAAAGGATTGATGTAGTGATTTTCTTCTTCCCTTCAAGGAACTTGTAAATACTTCTCATTTTTATGAAATAAGGATGGTACCACATTGTTCACTTAGAAAATAGAATTTAGTTGGTCTAATATAAGTGTATGTGGGTTAAACTGATGTAGAAAACAAGAGAGATACAACCAAGGTTTTCTATTCTATCCATTAACAACCATGCATGTGATATCATGCTCATAACATATTTATTCATAAAAAAGAGGGATTTCAAAAAAATATCAAGTAATATATTATTATTCACACTTTAGTAAAAAAAAATAATTAAAAGTGAAAGAATATTTACTACCCCTATCCATGAGCTTACCCATTTATCAACCCCAAACTATGCACATATTTAATATAATCAAGACAAGAGAAAGAAGTGTAATTGGGTTACCTCCATTTTCATCTTTTTTTAGATCACTTGATCTTCCAGATATTCATGAAACAAGTATTGATTTCATCTCCTTTATATTTTCTCCCCTAAAGGGGTCAGATATATTTGATTTAACCTAGTGTAAAATTTCATCAGATAATATTTAAGATATTCATATTGATAATCCACTATTATGGTACAATTCAAGTTTCTATCAGATCTTAAATAATCATTCCAAATTATTATCTTACACTTTGTTCACTCATTTTTCATGTTGAGAATGAAATTTAAATTTAATTCCTTGTAATTAAATAAAAAATAATAAAAAAGAGTAACTGAATAAGGTGGAACACTTCTGATATTCTTAATAGGTGAAACAGGGCTGATAATTTCCTCTAAACCCAAAGACTCGTCTCCCTGTAGCTTTAAAGTGTCTAGAACTCTTTATGATTGTGTCTCATTTATGTTTCACATTTTGAGATTTCTATGATAGCATATACACTTTACGTCAATTCACCTTCATCTTGTGTGGGTTGTTTATCCTCACTTTTTCCAGACGTGAAGTAGCACTACTACAAAAATGGGAAAGGGAAGTGCCACCTTTTATCAGTGGTTTTGTAGCACTGATAAAGGGTGACTTTATCAACGCTTTTCCAGCGATGATAAAAACATAGTACCATTTTATAAAATGGGGTGCACAATGCCCTCTGTTTATCGTGCTGCCTCAAGCGCTTGCGGGACTGTACCCCTGCGACAACGTCCCTCCCCCCCGATATTCTCTTTACTGGACCTCCGCCGCTGTGAACCTTACTCCATCGCCGCTACCCCTACTCCACCGCCGTGAACCCTACTCCTTATCCTCCCCCTCTAACCTCTTCAATGGATCCTCCTAACCACGAAACCTACTTCTTATCCTCCCTACTGGACCCTACTCCCTGAAACCCTACTTCAAGTGTTTGGGATTCCTTTCGAAGAGGTTAGATTATTAACTTTCCACATTTGACATTTGGTGATTTCTCAGCTCATCCTCATTCGTTTCCTTTTTTTGTTATTCTAATATTCATTATGGTGATTTATTTTGGTTTGGTTTGGGTTTTGTTGTGTGATTGGGCTACGTTTTTAGGTCACATTCTTTCAAAAATGCATGAAGTGGTTAAATTTTTACCAAGTGAATTGTTTATTACTTATAGGGTTTTGTTAAGTTATTTTCAAGATTAAGAATGGTGACATGGGGTGATGAGGTGTTTGTATCATTGGAGGGTCTGATGGTGATGATTTCATAGGAATATAATATTTTGTAATGGATTATGAATTGGTTTTGTATTTTATAAGTGTTGGGGTATATATGATTCTTTTATTGGGGAAGAGTATCTCTTAGTGTTGTTAAGTTATTTAATTTTTTGGATTAAATTTATTAATTTTAATGCTTATACATGTTGAAACATTATCATGGTAAAGTTAACAGGAAGAAGAAAGAGACATGAGATAGAGTGTTGTCAAATTTCTATAGTAGGAGGTGTTGATGTTTATTGTCTAGGTGTTTGGTCCTAAGGTTAAGAATTGGTGAGAAGCAGTTGAGGAAGGTTTTGAATTGGAAAATATTCTAGCTCATTTATGGGTTTCCTTAGTAGTGGGATTACTTTTAAGGGTGACTTGAGAATGATGGAAGAAAAATCATGTTCAGTCAAAAGTTGTTTTAGAAAGATTTTTATTCCATAGATATATAATTATGAGTGTATATAGAATATCATGGAATTAAATCAAGTTGAATACAGTCTGCTTTCCCTTGGGATACACATCTATGAATTGATGGTCTAGTTTTTCGAACACTTGGTTGATGAATAAATTAAATCCTATAATTTTGAATTATCTTTGAGGTTATAGATTCTAAGGAAGGTTGCGAGTTTATGTTTGAGGTTTTGGTTGTAGATGATGGATTGTGATGAAGTTATCAAGAGTGGTTTTCTTCAAGTTTATTAGAAGGCTAACGATGGTGCCTTGAGTTGTTGTCCTAATGGAATGTGGAATAAGGGAGTGATGAGATTTTCTAGATGTATGGTGGGGATTATTCCCTAGGGTTGAGTATCTCAAGGTGTACCATAACTGTATAGTTGATATATTTCAATGGTGATGCAGTGGGGCATCAGTAGTATGAGTTCCCCATGATCATGGTGTTTCTTGGTTTCAGTAAGGTGTAGTTTTATTTAGTCAGATGGTCATGTTTTAGTTGATAAAATTTTGGGATGTGGTGAATTTGGTTTGAGAGTTTAGGCATCATTATATCCTGGGTTATTTACCTCATCCCTTTATTAACCAATACCCTCTTTCAATTGATACTAAAAGATTCAGTTGAATTATTTTCAATGGAATTATTTATCTCTCTTTACCTTCAAGTTCCTATGAAAATATGAATTTTATTGAGTTGGTTAGTGTTTTTATCCCAATTTAATGATTCATAAGAAAAAAAGGAAGCATATTTCTATTTTACCTAACTAGATGGGAAATTTTCTAATCTAAAGGTCATGATTTTGAGAAATAATTTATTTATAAAATTAATTTCACAAATTTTTTCAATATTATGGAAGTTATTAATAGTTAGTGAGAGGAGTTTTGATAGAATTTATGTTCAATAACCTTAATTTTCTATATATTATGTTAATTTGGGTAACAAAACCTATGATATTCCACAGTAATTTTGGATAAACCTAGGTTATTTGTCTCCCCTGTGAAGCCCTTTATGTTTGGAAATGTATCTACTATATTTGTTTTCTCATCAAAATTGAATCCTTGTTTTCATTTTATTTGATTTTGTTCACTAGTTTTGGGACGTTTTATGTGATTATTTTATTATGAATGAGGGGGCTGGAAAGTGTGTTGATTTTGATGGGGGGTCTATCATGGTTTTGTTGATTTCCAAATCTTTATTGGAAATGGTTAGGCTCTATTAATATCTATTTTTACAAGGAAGTGGTTCTTTTATACTGTATTTGGAAGTCTTTTTTGTGTATTTTAATCATAAATAATAATATTTGAGATTAAAATAGGATGAAGATGAATAAAGATTGGATGGATGCTAATCATTTGATTATAGAGTATGAGAATGGAGTGAAAAAGTTCATCAAGTTTTAAAAGGATCACAGAAAAAGATCCTTATCAAATCCTTTGTTGATGTTTACGTTGTTGTTATTATAGATTAATTACTCTAGAGGAGTTAGAAGAACATTTGATATGTCACAGAATAGATCGGAGTTATAAATGTTAGAATAAACACGGAGAAAAAGTGAATCTAGATACTGGATGGGATAAAAAAACATTTTATGGATCATCAGATATGATTACAAATATGGATAATGAAGAATAATGTATGTAGGATGTGATTACATATGTCCATGATGATGAAGATCGTATTGAGAAAATGACAAGGATAGTTGAAGATGAACTTCGTGAATACCCAAAATTGTTTGAGAAGTTAATGAGTTGTGAAAAGAAGCCATTGTATGTTGGTTGCACTAAATATACAACATTTTCAGTCATACTAATGTTGTATAAATTTAAATAAGGCAGTGGATGGAGTGATTTTAGTTTTACGAAACTGCTTTCTCTCTTGAATTACATGCTCCCGGAAGATAATTAGCTCTCAAGCTAGAAATATGAAGCTAAACGAATGCTACGCTCGATGGGTATGATTTCTAAAAGAATACATGCCTCCCAAAAGACTGTATATTGTTTTTAAAGGAGAAAAAATCACTTACATAATTCCCAAAGTGTGGTTCTTCTTGATACAAGAAAGATGAATCCAGTCCTAGGAAATTTTTATGGTACTTTCCAACCATTCCAAGGTTTAGGCGTCTATATGGAAGTAAAGAAATTGCAAGAAAATTGTCATGGAATGTAGATAAAATAAATAAATATGGGAAATTACATCACCTGTCCGACTCTCCTCAATGGAAGAGAATTAATCATGAGTATCCTGAATTTGGAAATGATATTTGAAACCTTTGACTTGCATTATCTACAGATGGAGTGAATCCTTTTGGTTTTCCAAACAACACTCACAGTACATGGCCTATTATGTTGGTAAATTATAACTTTCCAACCTATTTATGCATGAAATGGAAATTCATCATGTTATCTATACTTATATTAGGATGAAAACAACCAGGTAACGATATTGATATTTATTTGGATCCTTTTATTAAGTATTTGAAGTTATTGTGAGATTCAGGTGTTATGTTGTATGATTCTTATAAAAGTGAATAATTCACATTGAGAGCGATGTTGTATGGGATGATAAATTATTTCCCTGCTTATAGAAATTTATCAGGTTATATCATTAAAGGAAATCAAGGGTGTCCCATGATAAAAGAAGATACAGAATCAATTAGGTTGAAACATTCATCAAAATCTGTGTTTCTAGAACATCGTAGATTTCTACCCCGTCATCATAAGTACAAATCCTACATGACATCATTCAATGGAAGTTCAGAACAACACACAACACCGTCTCCACTAACAGGTGATCAGCTGTTTGAGAAATTAAAATATGTGAACACTATTTTTGGTAAACCATTTTCGAAAAACCTTACGAAAATCGGTTGAAAAAAGAGATCAGTTTTTTAATTACTATACTAGAATTTTCTATACGTCAGACATTTTATTGATGCGATGCATGTGGAAAAAAATGTATATTACAATATTATTGGAACATTTCTAAATGCCCCTAAAAATGATGGAATTAAGGCAAGGTTGTACATGGTTGACATGGGAATACGAGAAGAGTTGGCTCCCGTGAAGGGTGAAAATCGAATGTTTCTTCCTCCAGCTGCTTACACTCTTTCCAGGGAGGAGATATATTAGTTTTGTAACTTTTTCTATTATGTAAAGGTTTCATAGGGGTATTAATCAAATATAAATAACATTGTGTCAATGAATGATTTGAAGTTAAAAGGTTTGAAACCACATGACTACCATATTTTGATGAAAGATTTAATTCCTATATCTTTACGTTTCATTTTTCCCAAGAATGTTCTTCATACATTAACCAAACTTTGTTTCTTTTTCAAAGATATATGCAGCCAAGTTTTAGACCCATCGAAATTTCCAGCTATGAAAAGAGAAATTGTCATCATATTATGTGAATTAGAAATGTTCTTCCCACCATCATTCTTTGATATGATGGTTCATTTGATGGTTCACTTGGTGAGAGAGATTCTAATTTGTGGTCCTATGCACTACAGATGGATGTATCCTGTTGAATGGTATATGAAGATTTTGAAAGGGTATGTCAAAAATAGAAGTCAGCCTGATGGTTGTATTGTGTAGTGATATATTGTTGAAGAAGCCATTGAATTCTTTACCGAATACCTATCTGATGTGGAAAGCATTGGTCTCTCGAAATCTTGTCACACTGGACGCATTGAGGGTGAGGCAATTTCTAGAAGATATGTTGTGACAAACAATATTACAGATCGGGAGCATTCCCACCTTTATGTTTTTCAAAATAGTTGGGAGGTTTCTCTATATATTTAAACCCCCAAAGAAATTATTAGGCAATTGAATCCATAATGGGATGAAAAATGGATATCAAATACACATAATCATCAGTTTATAGGATGGTTTCAGGACCATATTTTTAAATAGTTAGATGAAAATCCGAATTCAATTTCAGAACGTCTTCGATGGCTAGCCTCCAGACCAAGTGTGTATGTATTATCTTACAATGGTTATGTAATTATTGGTTATGCATTCTATACAAATGAACATGATGAAGATAGTACCATGAAAAATAGTGGAGTTACACTTGTGGTTGAAGCGATGCATGTTTCTGGTAGTAAGGAAAGAAATCCAATTTATGCGAATATGTCATACTTTGGCATTATCAAACAAATATGGGAGTTGGATTATACAACATTCCAATTTCTGATTTGTTAATGAAAATGGGTTGATAACAATAGTGGTGTTAAAATAGATTAATTGGGATTTGTGAAAGTTGATTTTAGTAAATAAGGGTATAAAGATGAACAATTTATAATGGAATCACAAGCAGTATAAGTATTTTATATTCTAGATCCTGCAAAATAAATGTGGTTGATTGTTCTGTTATCATCCAAAACTAATTAAGGGTCCATGAAAATTCAATTGAGGATGATCCTTTCAGTGGTACATCGCAATCATTTCGCACCAGTCCCAATATAGATGACATTTTGTATGTTAGAGGAGACCACAATGATGGGATTTGGATAATCGATAGAGGTGTCACATCCCTTCAGCCTTTTAAAAAAAGAAATAGAGTTCAATAAACAGGTTATATTTTGTTTGTAATATAGATCTTGTTATATCATGTTATTAACTTATCATTACAGAATTTATGTAATCTAAATTAATTGTTCAACCACTTTTGTAGATAATGACTTTTGCATATTCTGGTGCTCCTAACCTCGAGGTTGAACAAGTCTCTCAAGGTGCTGTTGCTGCTGCTGCTCACAGTGAAGAACAACAACAAGTTTCTGAACCTGTTGCTACTCCTAGTGTTGAGGTCTAACAACCATCATCACATGCCATTTCTACCATTCTAGGTGAACATATTGATGATGTTGATATCGATGAAATGGTTGGAGATGAAGTAATGATGTTGTAGAAAACACAGGTGTGTCGTAGTTTGATGGTTTTAGCTAAAGTACTTAAGGAGAAAATAAAAGGCATCAAATTTGATGTCGGATGGAATGCACGGGGCCAACATGTGAATCCCAACAAGGCTATGTTTAGTAGTTACATTGGAATTGTCACTCGGTAACATGTGCAGATTGACATATATTCATGGAACCATGTTGTTTCTGGGCTAAAGGCTGTGATTTGGGAAGAAATTATGGTAGCATTATGATATTATTTCTTTAATTTACTAGAAAATAAAATAATTAAATAGTGTATTACTATTCTCAATCCCTTACAGAGTGCATTTATAGTAGATTATTCATACAAGAATTATGTACTAAGGCATACAGGAAGGATTCATCGAGGTTTTCGCACTATTTTAACAAAATGTCACCTGAAATATTCCAAAGGTAAAATAAACCCGCACCCACCCCTTGTCTATGCTCACCCGATATCCCAAGAAGCATGGGATGCATTTATTGGCCTCCGTGGGGATGAGAAGTTTCAGGTACATTGTGGTTGATGATACATTGTTTGAGGATACATGTATTCATCACTTTTATTGTAAATATTTCATTTATGAAATAGCAACTCAGTACTGAAAATAAATAACTTACATCAAAACCAACATACCCCTATCATAAAGCAGTGATGGGGTATGCTTCACTAGAAAAGAAAATGGTACGTATTTTAAATTTAAAGTAATATTATTATGTTCTAAGAAACAACATCATAATTATCTTTCTATATTTACATGTAGATTTATGATTCTAAAGACAAAGACACTTTCATCCCACACTATGTGCTATGGAAGGAGGCATGAGTGAATAAGGAAGGGAACCTAGTAGATGAAAACACACAAAAGTTTGGGAAATATGTGTAAGTATGACATGATAAATTTCTTTGTTTTAAATTGATATTACATAATAATAATTAATTATTTTCCTATATCCTACAGTCACAGGAATCAACTACTCCTGTAGCGGATGCAGACCTATTATTGACGGCTTTGAATCGGCTAGAACAATACGGTCATGTCAGATGTGCGGGGTCTGGGGTGACACCCTGAGTATATTTTGAAAAAAAAACAAACGGATAATAAAAATGAAGAAATTAAATAAATTAGTGAAAGACTAGAAACTCTTGAAGAATGATTTCAATGACAGGGAGAGTTCCTAGAAACTTTTATGGGTAATAAACAAGGAGAAGACACAACTCAGTAACAACCAGCACATGATGATCATGCCCCACACTCACCAGCTTTGAGGCGATCCATTCCCCTCAAAGAGTTGTCTTAGTTGAGGTAATCAATATTCTAATAATTGTTCCCATGAAATTTAAATCAGAAAAACACTGATACTTTTCCTGTACTGATATTCTATAGGGTGATAATCACTGTGATTTATATCTATCAACACCCACCTATCACCTTGTAGCGAGGGCTATGATGTTCAACATCCCATAGGACAAGATGAATAATAGACCACTTCCAACAGATCATCTGAAAGTGATGATTACTGTAGCTCATGAGCCAAATACAGAGCTACCTATTCCACTTTATGACGATGATATTCATACGGTTGAAAAGGATATTTGGACATTCATTGCATGGTCGTCACAACTTGTAAGAGTAAATGTGGACAAAGAGGTATTCTATTTCCATTTTTTCAAGCTAAACCTTTAACAATTAATAAAAAAAGGATTGAACCAATGAATGTTATTATAGACGGAGAAAGGGAAGGGGGTGATAAGAAACATGGGATAAAAAGAATCTAAAAGATCGACCAACCAATCCAAAAGATCTATTGAAAGCACAATTACACCGCATGTTCTCTATCCACATTTACTAGCATTGAAGACTCATGTGGATACGAAGATAAAAAGTGGTAGTAGTCATATAGTTGTTTTTGAATAGAATATATATGGAGAGGAAATTGCAGATTATGTTGCTGCTAAAAATGTAAATGACATCCTGGAATACGGTTGTCTAGGTATCACAGTTGTACATGTATATATGAGGTATGTTGTCATGAATTGATTTTCTAAAAGCTTATATAATGTTCTAATTATCACTACATTCATTTTATATTATTGGAAGACATATATATGAAAAGAAGTTGAATGGATTTCCCCATGAGCCAAAATTTGGACTCGTTAGTCCTCATACCACATCTACACAACAAATGAAATTAGAACCATCGATAAGGGATGAAATAGTTAAAGTTTTGATGAAATCATTTGAAAGAAATATTATGGATGAAAGAATCTTCCTAATACCAACCATACAAGGGTAAAAATATATGATTAAAGCATATCAATTATATGTTCAATTCTTTAATTACTTATTTCATTTTGTGTTTTTAGGCAATATTGGATGCTAATTATGGTGAACTTGGATACTCCAAATATTTATTTTCTGGATTCAATGCAAGGATATCCAACAAACCGACCACACATGATGGAGTTTGTGAATTTATAATACACTAAATCCTATGTTTTAGGTTCAAACATCAAGTTATATAATTTATATTATCTTTTACTGATTATTTTGTTATGACAGGGAGGTGTATCAATATCATCTAAAAAAGGAATGAGGACAGGGGCTAATCATAAGAAGGCAAACAAGTACTACATCTGGAAAAGTATCAGGGTATATATAATAAAATTTCACTATCCAAACACATATCAAAATAAGTTACTTATTTTCCTAATGATCAAAGTTTTTACAGTTTCCAAAACAAAAAAACTATAAAGATTTCAGTAATTATGTTTGTAAATTTATTAGAGAGATCGTTTTCCATCAACAAACTAGCATCCCAAAAGAGGTATTTTAAAAAACAACTACTATTTCATTTAAATTATTTATTAATTATTTATTTATATATTTTGTAATACTACTCTAACTATCAGAAAGCCTCATATTCACAAGACGACATAGATTTGTTCAGAAACGAGTGGGCCGCATACCTGATGGAATGTTGTACACAAATAGCATGACGATCTGACTTGGGGACGTGTACAATTGGTGGAAATTTTTTAGAGGGGTTCACAAAGATCAAAATACAAAACATTGTTGTATGAAAATTTTTGTTGGAAAATTTTAATTGTTATTAAATAAAATATCCTTTCTTCAAAGAGTCATTTGTCTATTTTAACAGATGAAATGTACCAGCAATATGCAAGAATGATGAACCACTTTTCTTTGGGATCTAGATAATAAAAACTAGTAAACTCTCCAAAATACCTTCATATCATGAATTCCCACTAACATTCAAAGAAAATATGAGTAAACTTATCCGCCCTAAATTGATTGCAGTATGAGAATCGAGAGGCCAAATGAATTCCCATGTGTTAAACATTTTCATTGGTAGAAAATGTATGTTTTCTGATTATCCATAATAAGAAAATGAATATTGTTAGAACCTACTTCCTCCACAGAGTATACCCCCCCAAATACATGGGTAATTTTTTGACGTGTATGAGTAAACCCCACCTCAATATGAGGCACGATGTGTCCGGTATTACTCAAAGTGTCTCTCTTTTGTTTAAAATGGACATAATTTTTAAGTGAAAACAAAAACTGACATATGGAAATCCAACCAAACGCATTCATATTGTGTTTATACCTTAGGAAAATGATCCATGGGTCATTTGTGACGTGTAAGAGTCAACATCGCCTCAATCTGAGGCATGGTGTGGCCGGTATCACTCAATGTGTCTCTCTTTTGTTTAAAATGGACATAATTTTTAAGTGAAAACAACAACTGACGTATGAAAAACTAACCAAATGCATTCATATTGTGTTGATAATTTAGGAAAACAATCCATGGGTCATGTGGGATGTGTAAGAGTCAAACCCACCTCAATACGAGGCATGGTGTGGCCGGTATCACTCAAAGTGTTTCTCTTTTGTTTAAAATGGACAGAATTTTAAGTGAAAACAACAACTGACATACAGAAAAATGACCAAATGCATTCGGATTGTGTTGATAATTTTGTAGAATGATCCATGGGTCATTTTTAACTTGTAAAATTCTACCCCTCCTCAATCCGAGGCACGGTGTGACTGGTATCACTCAAATTTTCTCTCTTTTGTTTAAAATGGACATAATTTTTAAATGAAAACAACAATTGACGTACGGAAAACTGACCAAACGCATTCAGATTATGTTGATGGTTTAGGATAACTATCCATGGGTCATGTGTGATGTTTAAAAGTCAACCCCGCTTCAATAAAAGGCATGGTGTGGCCGGTATCACTCAAAATATCTCTCTTTTATTTAAAATGGACATAATTTTTAAGTGAAAACAACAAATGACGTACAGAAAACTGACCAAATGCATTTGTATTGTGTTGATACTTTATAAAAATGATACATGGGTCATGTGAGACATGTACGAGTCAAACCCGCCTTAATAAGAGGCATATTGTGGCCGGTATCACTCAAAGTGTCTCTCTTTTGTTTAAAATGGACATAATTTTTAAGTGAAAACAACAACTGGCGAATGGAAAACTAACCAAAAGAATTCGGATTGTGTTGATAATTTAGGAAAATGATCCATGGGTCATTTGTGACATGTAAAAGTCAACCTCTCCTCAATCTGAGACATGGTGTGGCCGATATCACTCAAAGTGTCTCACTTTTGTTTAAAATTGACATAATTTTTAAGTGAAAACAACAACTGACATACAGAAAACTAACCAAACGCATTCAATTTTTTTTGATAATTTTGGGGAACGATCAATGGATTATTTTTAACTTGTAAAATTCAACCCTGCCTCAATCTGAGGAATGGTGTGGCTGGTATCACTCAAAGTGTATCTCTTTTGTTTAAAATTGACATAATTTATAAGTGAAAACAACAACCAACATACATAAAAGTAACAAAACACATTAATATAGTGTTTATACTTTAGTAAAATGATACATGGGTCATGTATGATGTGTACGAGTCAACCCCACCTCAATCCGAGGTACAGTGTGGCCAGTATCACTCAAAGTGTCTCTCTTTTGTTTAAAATGGACATAATTTTTAAGTGAAAACAACAACTGATGTACTAAAAACTGATAAAATGCATTCTTATTGTGTTAATAATTTATTAAAAGGATACATGGGTCATTTTGGATGTGTACTAGTCAACCCTACCTCAATCTGAGGTACGGTGTGGCTGGTATCGGTCAAAGTGACTCTCTTTTGTTTAAAATGGACATAATTTTTAAGTAGAAACAACAATTGACGTACAGAAAACCATCAAAACGCATTAGGATTGTGTTTATACTTTATGGTAATGATAAATGGTCATTTTTGACTTCTATGAGTCAACCCTGACTCAATATAAGGCACGGTGTGGCCGGTATCACTCTAAGTGTCTCTCTTTTGTTTAAAATGGACATAATTGTTAAGTGAAAACAACAACTGACGTACGGGAAACTGACCAAATTCATTCGGATTGTGTTGATAATTAAGGTAAAATATCCATGGGTCATGTGTGACATGTATGAGTCAACATTGCCTCAATTCAAGGCACAGTGTGGCCGGTATCACTCAATGTGTCTCTCTTTTATTTAAAATGGACAGAATTTAAGTGAAAACAACAACTGACCTATGAAAAAATGACCTAACCCATTCGTATTATGTTGATACTATAGGAGAATTATACATGGGTCATTTTTGACTTGTATGAGTCAAAACCACCTCAATCCAAGGCACGGTGTGACTGGTATCACTCAAAGTGTCTCTCTTTTGTTTAAAATGGATATAATTTTTAAGTGAAAAGAACCACTGACGTACGGAAAACTGGCGAACTACATTCGAATTGTGTCGATACTTTCGGAAAACGATAAATGGTTCATTTTTGACATGTATGAGTCAACCCTGACTCAATTCGAGGCATGTTGTGACTGATATCACTTAAAGTGTCTCTCTTTTGTTTAAAATGGACATAATTTTAAGTGAAATCAACCACTGACATATGGAAAACAAACCAAACACATTCATATTGTGTTCATACTTTAGGAAAATGATACATGGGTCATTTTTGAATTTTAAGAGTCAACCCCGCCTCAATATGAGGCATAGTTTGGTCGGTATCACTAGAAGTGTCTCTCTTTTGTTTAAAGTGGACATAATTTTTAAGTGAAAACAACAACTGACGTACAGAAATCCGACAAAACACATTTGGATTTTGTTGATAATTTAGGAGAAAGATCCATGGGTCATTTTTGACTTGTAAAAGTCAACCCTACCTCAATATGAGGCACGGTGTGGACGATATCACTCAAAATGTCTCTCTTTTGTTTAAAATTGACATAATTTTTAAGTGAAAACAACAACTGGCATACAGAAAACCGACCAAACGCATTAGTATTATGTTAATACTTTAAGAAAACGATAAATGGGCCATGTGTGATGTGTAAGGGTCAACCCTGTCTCAATCCGAGGTATGTTGTGGAAGGTATCACTTAAAGTATCTCTTTTTTGTTTAAAATGGACAGAATTTTAAGTGAAAACAACAACTGGCATACGAAAAAATGACCAAATGCATTTTTATTGTGTTGATACTTTAGTAGAACAATATATGGGTCATTAATAACTTGTAAGATTCAACCCCACCTCAATCTGAGGCATGGTGTGACCGGTATCACTCAAAGTGTCTCTCTCTTTTTTAAAAAGGATATAATTTTTAAGTGAAAACAACCACTGACGTATGTAAAACAATCCAAAAGTCGTTACCTATGAAATAAGACACTTAGAAAAGCCTCATAGAGTCCTCAGTAGTCCTTATACAATAAACCCCCATTAATAATTCATCACACAGCCTAAATATAATCCTTTATCCCTAGAGTTCATAGTGAGGGATGAAAACAAAGAGGAAAGGGAGAGGGAGAAGAATAAAAGGGAAAGAAAAAAGAATTGAGGATTTAAATTGGATAAATTTTCAAGATAAAGGGATCTTAAACTAAGTTTAGGGAAGGGGATGGGAGGAAATAGTTTTAAATCCCTTAAATTAGGCTATATCATCGGAAAATTTCATGGTCTGGTTGGGTAGTTTTCCAAACTGTTCACCAACTTTTTGGGAGCCATTGGATAAGAAACCCTCGTCTGCACAGTTTGAACAAATAGTTAACTAACCATGTTAAAATCATTAAAAATGACTTATTTAAACTATATATCCATACCACATGGTTTCTCTTAACAATGAAAAACTTATGTTCCTAACAACTCCCTCAAAAAGGTAAGTTGCATGGTTTTTACTTGGAGTCATACAACCCATCCTTTTCCTATGTATGTAAAATAATAAAAGTTCAAAATGAATAAGAAACATCCCCATGAAAGTGTACCCACATGAGTTCTTCTAAATTGTGTCCCCCAATAAAAGCACTACATGACTACTAATCAAGAGTCTAGGATGGATAAACGATAAGCATATATCTCCCACAATTTATAAATTCTATAAATGGTGTGAAAAGAAGACAACACACCATAAGATAAAGGCATCAACCACAAGAACACATTTCCTTAAGTGCCCCAAGAATCACTCAAATCCATCTACCATGAGGAATCTACAGGGGAAACTCTCTATGTCCTAAGGAAACATATCCCAAAAGGAACTCAAAATCTATAAACAAATTCCATATCCAAGCTTGACATGAATCTTAACCACAAAAAACATGAAGAATAACTCACATGCATGCCTTAATCAATTTTTCTTAAGTTTTTGACATTGAACTCTCTCTATATATTTTATCTGAAGAAATGTAAGATATCATTTGAAGGAGATAGTATTTAATGGTACCTTTTTATAATCATAATGAATAATTAGTACATCACATCAGGTATGGATTTTTTCCCATCCTTTGATCCCTAATTGACTACCACTGCATATTTTATCTGTGTGAACTGCTTGTTTGATATGCAGTATTTTTTTGCAGGTTTTGTTTGGGTCTGCTGCTACAGAATTTCATGTTATAGTAGGTAGGGCATTTATCAACACTTTTTTAGTGCTGATAAATGAGCACTTTATCAGTGCATTTGTAGCGATGATAAATGAACCCTTTATCAGTGCTTTTTTAGCACTGATAAAGGTGCTCTTTATCAGCACTTTTTTAGTGCTGATAAAGGGTACCCCCTATCATTGCTGATCTTTATAGTTATTTTTAGCGCCTTTAAAGCCCATTTTGAGAAATGATAAATCCTATTTTATTAGTAGTGTAGCTTCCCCCGATGCTTGTTTTTCTATCTTCAACAACTCCCTTTGAGATAGTATAACCATTATACAATTATTTTCATATGTCTGTGTTTCTTGAACCTTTCACACAATACTTATGAGACACTAGAGTTTTTATTTATTGACAAACTCTTATGAAATTAGAGATATTCATGTGGAAGAACCTGTTTTCATTTTGTCTTTTCTTTAACAAGTGCTTCATCCTCAGTTTTTTTCATTTATTTAGAAACTTACAATTGATTAGGGTAGATTATTAAGAAATACTTCTTAACATATTATATCTTTTATTTTCTACATGGATTATTTAATTCTTTTAATCTAACATTCTTAGGAAACTTATCAAAATATTATTCAATAATGTCTTCAATCAATCATATCTTCTGATTTCTATCATTGATTGATTATCTTCTTGATTTCATCTTGCTTATATTTATTTCCATGGAATTTTTGAAGTGGTCCATGGTATAACCTCTATTTCCACATTAGAAGAATATTTTATAGATTGAAATGAAATTATTGGATTCTAACTAATCATCCTTCTTGGGATTAACTTCTTTCATAGATTTCTTGACTTCCTTCTTCTGCTTACTCCCTAAGGAAGACTTTTCAAATTTTGTTCTTTGCTATAGCATTTGTTGTGGTCTTTTATTCTCATAAACATATGAATAGTGCATGGTTGGAATAAACCAGAACTCATTATAACTATAACCATTTATTTTATAATAATCATAGAAGTATTCAAGACATATAAATCTATTACTGACATACATATTCTTCTTCATCAATGAATCATGCTTCAGTTTTGTAGGCTTCTTCATTTATTTATATCTATTCTTCCCAAATTAAATCCTTCTATAATTTTAATATGCTGACACATTAAGAAAATAATCAGTGGTCTGATTCACAAATTTCTAGAAAAACCAACAATAGCCAATAGATATCATTATTTTAATTATCGTACCAATATTAATAGATTTAGTTCCTTGCTATTTCGAGATTTTCCTTTCCTTCTGTAGAGAATAATTTTGGGAGTTATTTTCTCGATCATAACAGTACCCACACTTTTTTTTGGTGGATTTATTAAAAATTTTATCAATCTACATCTTCATAGAGTTTAGCATTGAACCAAAAATAGAATATGATTCTACATTTAATAGAAAAAAAACGACTAGGTTGTGGGCTAACTTATTCCATGAGTTTATAGAATGTTGGTCAATATATGATCTTGAGATATTCTTTCCACCAATATTTGTCTCTTAAGAGACATGATTCTCATCAATAGTTTTTGTAGCTAGATAACTTATTAGATCTTAACTCCATAAGTTTGGGTGGCATAAGTCATCTTCTTAGAAACTTGGGAGGTTCCAGTATGTGTCTCCTTTAAATTTCTCAATTCAAGCTCATGTTTAAGAAACTTCATGTTTAAATAATAGTTCTCATTTTAAACTAATTTTAGTCTACCTTCACATTCACCTTTCATTATTTTTGTATGATCTCAATGCTGTTTTTTACCTTCATTTAAATATTTGTCAAGGTCTTTGATTCTTTTGGATTTAACTTCCAATTGGGATTCCTTAACACTGATAGTAGATTTATGAGATTCTTATAGATCATGGATCTTCTGAATATACTCATCATGAAACTTTTTCTTTTCTTCCACTAACATGTCAAGCTATTTGACCTTACATGTTTTTTCTTCAAGTTGAGAATCTCTTACATTCATGGAAACAATAAACAATATTTTATGTGCATGGATTACTTCTTCAAAAATATGTTTACTCATAGTGCTCTCATAATTATTCCATTGAAGTTCTTCATCAATTATTGAAATGTTTTGGTTGAAAATATTCAAATATTATTCCTTTTCTTCAAAAAGGTATGTGATAACCTTTCACCTTTTGAATCTCTTTCCAAGTACATCCTCCTATTTATTAATTTTTACTTTATGTTTTGCTCTTTCATAAAAAATATTCTTGAATGGATAAAGTATATATGAAATCACTTCTTGAGGAACATTCTTCATATATATTTAAAATTGATTGTAGAATCCTTTAGTAATTTTGATAGATTCCACTTCCTCATACTCTCCACATCTTGAGATAAATTCATCATAAGAATAATTTTTAACTGATTTGATAAGATAACATTGATACTTATCTTATTTATTTGAGTTTTTCCTTAATATCTTTTCCTCCATCTTATTCATATTTTTAGATTCTTGTTAGATATTTTAATGTTTTCTTCAATAGAAGTGGAGATTAAAATTTCCACATAAGGTGATTCAGAATTAGCTTCAAATCTACACTTCATATAAATATTCTAAAAACAATTAGAAAAAATTGATCCAATTAGAGGAATACTTATGCTATTATACCACTTTTAGATCCTAGATGGATCATTCAGGGACAATCGGGGGGGGGGGGTGAATTAGTGTACCCAATTTTTTACCAAATTTTACTTTCATTCAATTAACCCCTCTACTCTTGAACCTCTACCCTGGTTAAGAGGAATGGGTATTTTGTGTTATATTGACAATCACAAACACATGTAATGAAAATAATAAATGAAACAATAGCACAAAAATATTTTTATAAGGTTTAGTTAAATAGATACTCCTTTCCATGATCAACCTGTGGTTGATTCAAGGATTTTCTTATCTCAATTTCTTTATATTGATTAAAAATGCGTAGATTTTTCACACAATGATTATGTAGAAAATAAAAAATATCCCCAAGTTAATGGTGTTATTTATAAAAGTTTTATCACTCATTAATGGTGTTGTTTATACTCTCAACACCAGTTATTTAAATATGTTCAATAAACACACTGAACAAGATATCACTATTACACTTGATGACTTTGCATCAACTTAATAATCTCGTTCCTCTGGTGAATAACTTCCACTACCACTGAATAAATAATATGTCATACATGCAATCCTTATACTATTTAATAAGTGGAATATGTAACTTCAACTTTATTTCACTGCTTTCTTAGAATGAAAAAATGATAAATTTATCAACACACGACAAGTTGAATTTTTCCTCACTTCAATTTCTCAGGAAGATATTCCTTCTATGATAAATTTACCAGCCTCAATAATTTGTGAAAGTGGTGTAAAAACTCTTCTTTAATATTATATGAAAGAATAATACTTTCAAACCTTAACATGAATTCTAATTCATGAATATTTTCATGAAATCCAAAAACCTATCACAAACACAATATTTATTTGTTATTTTTTGTACAACCCAATATCATGTTTTGGGTACCTCAATTTCAATCCTCTAAACTATCTAGTTCCAATGAATATTTAGATTGGGTATTCCACATATTATTTTTGTATGAATGTGTTTAAATCACATGAATCAATGGAATCATGCACCATTTTCCATAGAATTATGCGCAAACCCAAATAGGTGTGCTCAATTCATCAAGAAATCCAAGTGAGTGGGATATGTATAATTTTCCTTATGTAAACCAACATGGATTATAGGAACAATATTTTCATGAAAGTGAAAGAATGGTTATCTTCTCATTACTTCTACATATAACACAATAGATTTTTGTAAACTGGTTAGCAGAACACTTTAATTTTTAAACCTCCATGAGGGTGATTAACACTGGTTGAGTGTTCATGGGATCAAAAGCTTCATGACCAAAGAGGATCACAGATTAGATAATCTATAAATATAGGGAGATGAATATGAACTATCCCTTGTGCTTTGTATAACATGTTTTTCATGAACCCCCAGAGTTCATGAATTGAAAGTTAGGAGGGGCTGTGAGATCTTATCTTCTTCGCGGAGTTAGTAAAACTCATAAAATTTTTTCCTCATGAAACAACGTTACACAGAGCTTTATTTTAGGGATAAATAAAAACTCACTTGAATAATGAATGGAATAAAAAAATCTTAGGTTTATGTCTTGATACATATAGGAAAGAATAAATGATTATATATGTATTTAATGAAATTTCAATATTTATTTGAAATCACAAAAGATATATCATGTCGATCTTTAATATCTTAAAATTCTTGGGTCTTTTAGGTTTTTTAAATGTATGCTAAAAATATAGAGTTTTAGTTTGTACGTTTTCATATCTCTTTTGCGGTGTCATACTCATCTTCATTCCATTTTTATATGCTTCTCATGTCAAAATCCTTCATGATGAATGTTTGTTTGATAGGCCTACTAAAACTATGTTTATAGGTTAGCCGATCCAAGGTCTTTGAATTCTCTGCATGCATGCATGATGATTCAAATTGATAGAACTATCCTTATGTCATTGAAGAGATATTTAAAGATGACTGGATGTGATCATGGTAGTTCGATAGATGCTCTGACAGACTGAATCTACTCATATGAATTCTGAGGTTAAAGATGATCACTCATTAGATTGGACGCTGCAGATGAAATGATCGAGCAACTGTGGTTCTGTACATATTTTAAATAAAAGAGGAATAGTGTTGTAGCTCCTATAATCCCACATTGAAACATTCATTGAACTAGGGCATGGTATATCATCCAATTTCTATGGGGAACGGCTCATAAATCTCCTCTCCCCCTCCTGATTCCACCCATATCGATTCACCTACCGATGTTCCGCCTCGGATGGTGGCACTTCCTCTCTACGGGAGCGATCATGTTCCCACCCATTTTCCCTCAGGATAGCTATAGATATGTCCCTTTTTCTCTATTGAACCTCTTGTCCCAAATGAGTCTAAGGTTAAGCCATGGCCTTGGATGGCTTGTGGGCTAGCCCATTTTTTAATTTAAGTCCCAAATAATGATTATCCAAAAGGCTAATTGAAGAGAGTAAAAACAAATCCATATCAAATAAAATTCAAAGCCACCTTATTATTATCTTATTCTCTCATTCATCATGTAATATATATTCATATTATTTTATGGCCATGATTTTACATCCTCATGCATTAAAAAAACAATGCATATGAATCTTTAATTCATATTTCTAAAATAAATTCATCATGTAAATTAATATTTTCATGGTCTTGATGCAATTAGAAACCCATCATGAAATAATGTACATATTGGATAGCCATAGCAGTATTCATCTGTTGTAACAATGTGCACTCTTAAAACACAATTGGCAATATTATTTACAATTATGAACAATTAAATGATCATATGAGTTAAAAACATGGAGAATTTCTCAAGTATTACATCCAATTATATGAATACATAACAATTCTCCTAGAATCATCACTACTCGTAGATAATTTCCTACCAAATTTTAACCAATGATTCCATAACAATTCTCCAGGAATAATCACTATACTTATTGAATATTTATCAAACACTTTAAATATTTATCGTTCCATGATTAATCACTAACCATGGAGGACTTCACCATACATTTACATTTGATTCCTTATTATATATTGATAAAAAATACAACCAAACTCATTAACCATCAAGATGGGATTTTCAGACAACATTATCCTTGGTCAAAATAATCATAAACCATCTAGAAGAAGAATAAGGATATCAACATATACCTATTGGAGTAAGAATAAAGGGTTTTTGTTATTTATGAATATAAATACCATAAAAGATATTTAAAAACATTTTTGATGAAAACATCCTTTTCATTTGGAAAAACATTTTGAAAATCCTTTTCTTTGAAAATAAAATTTTGAAAACATTTTATTTAAAAATATTCTCGTAAACTTGCAAACGTAGATTCAATGAAATTATATCCATGATCATGGGTAATTATTTACATTCCTAATATGTTAAAAATAAAATTCCTTTTTTTCTGTAGAAAGGGTAGAAAAGTGCCTTTTCCGGAAAACAATAAGAATATTCCTTTCACATTTTTGGTAAAATCCAAATAGGAATTGTTTTGAAAAAGACATAAGATTCCTTTGATTTTTTTTGTAAATAGTAAAAATGGGAGAAATTATTTCAATAAATCATTTTTAAAATGTTAAAAAAAATTGATTTTTTTAGAAAGCATGGTTTTGGAAAAAATAGATTTCCAACTGAATAGATAATTGATCTAAAATTTTATAAAAACAATTTCTTCAATTAATTTAAGTACTAAAGAGTGGGAAAATGGTACTATTAATTTAAAATATCATGAATAACCATAGTAGAATAAAATTTAATGGGTTTATTAGGAAATGGATAAACAATTTTCTTTAATTGAAATTCAATAATAAACAATCCCGATTAAAGTGATTTTGTTAAGTAAACCCTTGAAAAGATCATGGAATTGAAGTGAGAATCAACCAATGAATCAATTATGTATATCAAATTTAATTCTATATAAAAAATTGAAAATATAATATAATATAATCAAAAGTGATTGTTATAAGATCCCTTCTTTTTCTAGCTGTGACTCTTTTTAAATTTTTGGTCAAGATGGGTTGTTTTAAATTTAATTTGTGGCTTAAATTTATTTAAAACTTTAAAAATTTACACCCATAAGATTTCACCACATGTAATATTTCACCATGTGTAATATTTCACCACATGTATTATTTCACCATGTGAAATTATATTTGACCATGGGTAATCTGTATTAATATTTTTTAAATGGTTTGACATGATTTTACTTGGGAATTATTACATGATGTGAAAAGGGAATTAACATCGCGTATTTTTTATTTTTAGATAATTAAAAATGTGTATCCAGAATCATGTGAACCTTCTAACCTCATTTTAATTACTGCAGACGCTCCTCCTAAACCATGTATTCAATCGAACACATCCCACACACCTTTTCCATGGACCATAACACCTCCGCACATATAAATATTCAAGAAAAGACCCTACACATACCTCCCTTCTTATTACGGGTCTTCTGCCATTAATTTTTGGAAGCCCACATCAATCTAGAAGTGATATCACATTGGATTTTGGATGTCTAGACCTATATTTTTAAGGTATACCTTCCGATTATTAATATCATTCTATATCCATTGCTAACAGATTATCTAGTTCTTGTTAAGAGGAATCCATTAGCCAATTTCTATCACAGACGTAGGAATTTTTTCACCTCTTCCTCCTCTTTCAAGGAGTTGAATCTAAATCATGTTCTTCGATGCGTTCTTGATTGATTACGCTCATTTTTCGGATATTCATTAGTGAGCATTCTTCTTCACCAATCTTGAGGTAGGTGGTTTAAAATTTAAATCTCATAATATTGATTACAATTATGTGTATGTAATTGTAGAATTTCTATTTAAGGTTTAGTAATTGCGTTCTTGATTAAATTAATTAATTTTGTGAATTAATTATTCAAGGGAAATGTGGAATTGGGATATTTGGATTTTAGATTGTGAATAATTAATTACTAAATTAATTATGAGATTATAAAATTGTGATTTAGATAATTATTTTCTTGATTAATTATGAAGATATATATATTGTTGAAATTAAATAATTAATGGATGGAATAATTATTTTTACATTAAATTTGTCTAAAGGGGTAATTAATTGTAGAATTAATTATTAGAGATTGTTATGATTATTAAATTGATAGAGATAGAACAATTAATTGATAAATTAATTAGGGATATTGAATTGATTAAGATATAACAATTAATTTAAGAATTAATTGGGGTTAATGATTTGATTAATTCAGAATAATTATTTGATGAATTAATTATATGGGTTTTTTATTATGGGTTTGAATTAATTAATCGAAGAATTAGTTAATGTGAATAAAGAGATTATTTAATTATTGAATTAAATAAAGGGATTAATAAATTTTTAATTAATTAATATAATGTGAATGGACAACTAATTGGAGAATTAGTTTAAGGAACTGAATAAGAATAATTAATTATTAATTAATTAATTGAATGTGATATGGGAAATTAATTAGAAAATTAATTGAAGATATTGAATGAGATTAAATAATTTTGAATTAATTAATAGGATCGACGTGGAAAATTAATTGTAAAATTAATTGAATGGTTTGTATGTGTTAATTAATTATTGAATTAATTAGTATAAAATGTTTTAAATTAATTAGTTGGTGAATTAATTAATGGGGGTTGTTGTGTTAATACAATTAAATGATTTAGATTAATTAAATAGATGAATTAATTAATGGGGATTTTTGTGATGAAAAAATTATGTGAATTGGATTAATTAATATTTGAATTAATTAATATGGATCATTGGGATAATTTTTTGTTGATTTGAGATGATTAGTTATAAAATTAATCATGTGATACTGAGTTTTTTATTTAAGAAGATTAATTTTATAATTAATCATGTGATATTGAGTTTCTGATTTGAGATGATTAATTATTGAATAAATCATGTGATATTGAGTTGTAAATTTAATATAATTAATTTTAGAATTAATTATGTGATATTGAATTATTGATTTGAGATAATTAATTTTATAATTAATTATGTGTTATTGAGATTGATGATTCTATATAATTAATTTTAGAATTAATTATAAGTTATTAAGATCATGAGTGAGATAATTAATTGTGGGATTAATTATGAGATTTTGAGTTTATGGATATTTATTAATTAATTTAAGAATTAATTAATGGGATTTACATGCATAGTTAATTGGGGAAATTAATTAAAGGGAATTATGTGATAAACTAATTGTTAAATTAGTGGTGTAATTGATATGCTTAGTTAATTGTCTAATTGAATAATATAATTGAAGTAATTAATTAATTTTTGAATTAATTAATGTATTTGATGTGATTAATTAATTATTGAATTAACTAATATTATTGATGTGATTAATTAATTTTTGAATTAACTAGATAAAATAGGTGATTAATTAACGGTTGGGTTAATTAAAGTGATTGATGTTCTTAATTAATTGGGGAATTAATTAATGGGATTTATGTGAAGAATAATTATTGAATTAGAAATGAGGATGAGTTGATCAATTAATTGAGAAACTAGGTAATTTGATATTGGGGTAAGAGGTTTAATGTTGATTAATCATTCTTGATGTGATGATGTGCTATATGTGATAATGCAATTAATGTTGATTAACCTTGATAAATGAGATACATGTGATATGTATTATTAAATGGTGAATGGTAACATGCTAATTTAGCTAACTATTATGAATGGTAACATTCTCATTCAATTATGTATTATTAAATAGTGAATGGTAACATGCTCATTCATACAACTATTATGAATGGTAACATGCTCATTTAATCATGTATTATTAAATAGTGAATGGTAACGTGCTCATTCAACCAACTATTATGAATGGTAACATGTTTATTCAATTATTTATTATTAAATGGTTAATGGTAACATGATCATTCATCCAAATATTTTGAATGGTAAGATGCTCATTAAATTATGTATTATTAAATGGTGAATGGTAACATGCTCATGACCAACTATTATGAATGGTAACATGCTCATTCAAATTGTATGATTAAATGAATGGTAACATGGTCATTCATTTGTGAATATAGGATGGTAAAATGGTCATCCAAATTGTGTTATTAAATGAATAGTAATATAGTCATTCATTTATGAAATAAGAATGGTAATAATGGTACTCTGAGATATGGCCTCACGTGACAATAATTCAAACTTTGGCATGAGTCGAATTAGGTACTAAGATATCATATCACCTTAAAATACTTAGAGTTCCATCACGAGTCAAAGTAGTTATTAATTTATGATATACCTGGGGAATTCTTCTTGATCCATTATGAGAGGAAGTTAGTATTGAGGTACGAGTGTCCATGGGAACCCTGGAGTTGATATAATTAATTAAAGAATAAATGATAATGTGATAAATGGTTATTTATGCGTTGTACTTATTTATATATACAACTACATACACTATCTGACTGGATTATTTTATACACCATTGTTGGTGGCCTACTTAGTTGTACTGACACCCTACTTAGGCAGCTTAATCGGTACCCAAATAGACTTTTTTTTTTGTTTTCTAGACAGGTTAAGGGCAAAGTCCCTGTGTTAGATTGCTAATTGGGGATGAATCTTGGAGTATGAATCCGAACCTGGTTTGGGACCCAAGTGGGAGTATTTAATGTCATTAATTTCAGTATATTTTCTTATAAATTTGTACACTTATGATGGCATAGAATGTTTCCCTTTTCATTTAAATATTATATTTTATTCCTTGGTTATCTTATGGAATTGATATTGTACTAGTGATATATTCTTCCACTATTTTTTTTATTTCTATTAGTGTCTTACTCTGATAAAAGATGGTATAATATACCCATGATCAATAATAGATCGTCACTACTAGTCGGAAGCCTCTAGCATATGGGGAGGCGTGCCTGAGGTTATGTGACCGACCGATTTGGTGTACCATTGGGTGGTACCTGGGCTGAGACGTTGCAAAGTGGTATCAGAGGAATTTATTTTATTATTATTTTGTATTAATATTTTGGAAAGGTAGATAGGAGAATAAGATTTGCCATGTCTTGATTAATATCTAGTGCATGGGAGTAGCTACCCCATGTACGAGGGTAAAAGCCAAGTTCCTAGGGTGAGATTATTGTTATTGATATGTGTTGTTACAGTTGATGTAATTTAACCTTGGGTGACGCACTTTTTGTGTGATGTGTTTTTTGTTTCTGGGATTTGTTGAGATTGAATCGTGGCCCTGAATGGTGCCTAACATAAAATTGAGAAATATTGTAAAATAAAGCAATATGAGAATAAATGGGTGTCTAAATGATAAAAATTGGATAATGATAATGTGTATACCCTTGTTAACTAGGACCTAGGTGTAGGATGATTAAGGGTAGAGATTCTGCCTTAGTCTTGACCACGTGGAAGAATAAAGTGGGAAAGACTTTATATAGTTTTTTGTAACTCCCTTTGGTTAACTATGCTGAATGTTGTGAAATAAAAATCCTTTGTTTTTTTATTTGAGCCTTGGTGTGGGTAGTTTTGGTAGTGAGAATGCCCTATCTTGAGAACTCGGTTTTAGTTTGGGTGTGAAACAATATGGTTTTAGATCAGTGTGGTGAGATGTTGGTGGGTAGGGAAGCCTGGGACTTCAAACATATTAAGGTGTTTCCATAGTGGGAGGTAACATAAACAATAGAGGCTTTGTGTTGGTGTTAATTGAAGATTTTACCTTTAATTAGTGACGATCATGTCCCCTACCTTGACATCATTACAGGTACACTAAGAAAGATTTAGATTTATGCCTAACCACCTAAATGTGTTTTGGAAAGATATGGGACCCCTTGGAAGTTGTGATTCTGAAGTGGTATATATGTGGAGCTGGATGGTGTGAGGTACACCATCAACATTTTTAGACGAGTTTCTCAGTATGGACCGAAATTTGATGAATACTATGGGCCATGGGACGTGGTGGTTGAGTTTCTTGAAAAATAAGTGTTAACAAAACCCCTAATGAGGGGAGGGATATGTTAGTATTAGGTGCGTGAAGCAAGACCATTGGGTTGAAATAGTGGAATTGGAATTCCAACGAGGAACCTAGAAGGTGCATGTTTGTTTTCTCAGGATAAAGGTTGTGTGGGCCTTGGAGGTGGTGGATGTACATCCTTACAAGGCAGTTTTTGATGGAAAGTATAACTGATAATGTTAAATGGTTTCTTATGGTTCTTGGGAACATTTAGTTGGGCATCTGATATGTGGGTTGTATTTTCATGAGAAAGTGTTTTAGGAAAACAATGTGCCAATATTTAGTGTGTTGTGGGAACTTGGGCACGAGTAAAGGAGGAAACTTTGAAGATAGAAGTGGATAAGAGTGCATAGTGGACCAACTTTCTTTAACTCAAAATTTTATAGGTGCATGGGAGTAGAGCTTGAGGATGATCTATTTTAAGGTGGGGAAAATGTAAGACCCCCTCATTTTTTATGTGTGACTCTTTTTAAATTTTTGGTCAAGATGGGTTGTTTAGAATTTAATTCATGGCTTAAATTTATTTAAAACTTTTAAAATTTACAACAATAATATTTCAACTTGTGAAATTGTATTTCACCATGTGTAATATTTTACCAGGTGAAATTAGATTTCTCCATGAATAAGATTTAACCATGTGAAATTAGATTTCACCACATATAATTTGTATTAATTTTTTAAATGGTTTTACAGGATTTTACTAGGGAATTATTACATGACGTGAAAAGGGAATTCACATCATGTATTTTTTATTCTCAGTAAATTAAAAATTCTTATCCAGTATCACGTGAACCTACGAACCCCATTTTAATTTTTTTAGACACTTTACGCACCCCTATCTTCAACTGAACACGTCCCGCACACCTTTTCCATGGACTGAAACACCTCCACACATAGAAATATTTTACCTAAGACCCTCTTCTCACCTCTCTCATTATTGTAGGTCTTCTAGAATTATTTTTCAGAAGGCCACTTCGATCCGAAAGTAATCTCACATTGGATATTGGATCTCTAGACCTAGATTTTTAAGGTATGCCTTCCGATTATTAATATGATTCTAAATCTGTTCTAGATGTATTATCTAGTGTTTTTAGAGGAATCCAATAGCCGATTGCTATTGTATATGTATGGATTTTTGCACCTCTTCTCCACTTTCATGGAGTCGAATCTAAATAATTTTCTTTAACATGTTCTTGATTGATTACACTCATTTTTGGGATAATCATTGGTGAGCATTCTTCATCACCGATATTGAGTTAGGTGGTATAAAATTAAAATCCAATAGTCTTGATTGCAATTATGCTTATGTTATTTTATAATTTCTATTAGTGGTTTAGAAATTGTGTTCTTGATTGAATTAATTAATTTGGTGAATTAATTAATTAAAGGAAATGTTAAATTGGGATATTTGGATTTTCGATCATGAATAATTAATTAGTAAATTAATTATGAGATTATGAAATTTTGATTTAGATAATTAATTGTTAGATTAATTGTGGAAAGATATAGATTATTAGAATTAAATTATTAAATGATGGAATAATTATTGTTACATTGAAGTTGTCAAAAAGGGATAACTGATTGTAGAATTATTTATCAAAGAATGTTATGACTATTAAATTGATGGAGAAAAAAAATTAATTGATGAATTATTGGGGGATATTGAATTGATTAAGATATAGAAATTAATTTATTAATTAATTGGGGTTATTGATTTGATTAAGTTGGAATAATAAATGTATGAATTAATTATGTGGGTTTCTGTGATTGTGGGTTTGAATTAATTAATCGAAGAATCAATTAATATGAGAAATGAGATTATCTAATTTTTTAATTAAATAAAGGGATTAAATAATTTTTAATTAATTAATGGAATGTGACATGGAAAACTAATTGGTGAATTAGTTGAAGGGACTGAATAAGATTAATTAATTATGAATTAATCAATGGAATGTAACATGGGAAATTAATTGTAAAATTAATTGAAGAGATTGAATGAGATTAATTAATTAAGAATTAATTAATGGGATTTACATGGAAAATTAATTAGAAAATTAATTGAAGGGTTTGTATGTGTTGTAGAATTAATTAATAGAAAATGTGTTAAATTAATTAATTATTGAATTAATTAATGGGGCTTGTTGTGTTAATACAATTGAATGAGCTATATTAATTAATTTGTGAATTAATTAATGGGTATAGTTGTGATGAAATAATTGAGTGAATTGGATTAATTAATTGGTGAATTAATTAATATGGATCTTTGAGATTATTAGTTTTTAATTTGAGATGATTAATTATAGAATTAATCATGTTATATTAAGTTATTGATTTGATATGATTAATTGTAGAATTAATCATATGATATTGAGTTATTGATTTGAGATGATTAATTGTAGAATAAATCATGTGACATTGAGTTTTAAATTTAAGATAATTAATTGTAGAACTAATTATGTGATATTGAATTATTGATTTGAGATAATTAATTGTAGAATTAATTATATGATATTGAGATTGATGATTAAAGATAATTAATTTTATAATTAATTATGAGTTATTGAGATCATGAGTGAGATAATTTATTATGATATTAATTATGGGATTTTGAGTTTGTGTATATTAATTAATTAATTTATGAATTAATTAATGGGATTGACATGCTTAATTAATTGGGGATATTAATTAAAGGGATTTATGTGATAAACTAATTGTTAACTTAGTGATGTAATTGATGTGTTTAGTTAATTGTTGAATTCACTAATAGAATTGAAGTAATTAATTAATTTTTTAATTGACTAATATATTTTATGTGATTAATTAATTTTCAAATTAATTAATATTATTGACATGATTAGTTAATTGTTGAATTAACTAGAGAAAGTAAGGGATTAATTAATGGCTGGGTTAATTAAAGAGATTTATGTGCTTAATTAATTAAGGAATTAATTAAGTTGTTTTATGTGAAGACTAGCGGTTGAGTTAGAAATGAGGATAGGATAATTAATTATTTGAGAAATTAGTTAATGTGATATTGGGGTAAGAGGTTTAATGTTGATTAATCCTACTTTATGTGATGATGTGCTATATGTGATAATGTGGTTAATATTGATTAACCTTTATAAATGAGATACACAGGATATGTATTATTAAATGGTGAATGGTAACATGCTCATTAGACCAACGATTATGAATGGTGACATGCTCATTCAATTATGTGTTATTGAATAGTGAATGGAAAAATGCTCATTTAGCCAACTATTATGAATGGTAACATGCTCATTCAATTATGCATTATTTAATGGGGAATGATAACATGCTCATTTGGACAACTATTATGAATGGTAACATACTCATTCAATTATGTATTATTAAATGGTGAATGGTAATATGATCATTAGGCCAACTATTATGAATGGGAACATGCTTATTCAATTATGTATTATTAAATAGTGAATTGTAACATGCTCATTCAGCCAACTATTGTGAATGGTAACATGCTCATTCAAATTGTGTGATTAAATGAATAGTAACATGGTCATTAATTTGTGAATATAGGATGCTAACATGGTCATCCAAATTGTGTGATTAAATTAATGGTAACATGGTCATTCATTTGTTAAATAAGAATGGTAATAATGTCACTCTGAGATATGGCATCACATGAGAATAATTGAAACTTCGGCATGAGTTGAAATAGAGTGATGAGATATCATATCTCAGAGTACCATTATTAAAATTCGTATTTTAAAAATTAATGACCATGTTACCATTCCTTTAATCACACAATTTTGATGATCATGTTACCATCTTATATTCACAAATGAATGACCATGTTACCATTCATTTAATCACACAATTTGAATGATCATCTTACCATTCACAATATTTGGCTGAATGAGAATGTTACCATCCACCATTTAATAATAAAAAATTAAATGAGCATGTTACCATTCATAATAGTTGGCCTAATGATCATGTTATAATTCACCATTTAATAATAGGCAATTTAATGAGCATGTTTCCATTCATAATAGTTGGCCGAATGAGCATGTTACCATTCACTATTTAATAGTACATAATTGAATGATCATGTTACCATTAATAATAGTTGGACAAATGAGAATTTTACCATTCACCATTTAATAATAATTAATTTAATGATAATGTTACCATTCATAATAGTTGGCCGAATGAGCATGTTACGATTCACCACTTAATAATACATAGCACATGCATCTCATTTATCATGGTTAATCAACATTAACCACATTATCACATATAACACATCATCAGATCAAGCAGGATTAATCAACATTAAACTTCTTACCCCAATATCTGGTTAAATAATTTCTAAATTAATTAATCAACTCATCCTCATCGCTAATTCAATAATTAGTCTTCACATGAAACCCCTTAATTAATTCCCCAGTTAATGAAGCAAATCAATAAATTTAAATAACCCAACCATTAATTAATCACTTACTTTATCTTGTTAATTAAACAATTAAATAATAACATCAATAATATTAATTAATTAAACAATAAATTAATCAAATCAAATACATTAATTAATTCAAAAATTAATTAATTACTTCAAAAATTAATTAATTACATCAACTCTATAAGTCAATTCAACAATTAACTAAACACATCAATTACATCACTAATTCAATAATTAGTTTATCATGTAAATCCATTTAATTAATTTCTCCAATTAATGAATCATGCCAATCCCATTAATTAATTCATCAATTAATTAATCAATATCCACAAACTCAAAATCCCATAATTAATGAAATAATTAATTATCTCTCTCACGATCTCAATAAATCATAATTAATTTTACAATTAATCATCTCTAATCATAAATTTCAATATCACATAACCCATTGTACAATTAATTATCTCAAATTAATAATTAAATATCACATAATTAATTATACAATTAATTATCTTAAATTTTCAACTAAATATCACATGATTTATTCTACAATTAATCATATCAAATCAACAACTCAATATCACATGATTAATTCTACAATTAATCATCTCAAAACAACAACTCAATATCACATGATTAATTCTACAATTATTTATCTCAAATCAACAACTAATTATCCCAATGATCCATATTAATTAATTTACTAATTAATTAATCCAATTAACTCAATTGTTTTATCACAACAATCTACATTAATTAATTCACCAATTAATTAATCTAACTCATTCAATTGTATTAACACAACAACCCCTATTAAATAATTCACCAATTAATTAATCTATGCCATTTTACATTAGTTAATACTATAATTAATTAACACATACAAACCCTTCAAGTAATTGTCCACATCAATCCCATTAAACAATTCATAATTAATTAATCACATTAAATCTCTTCAATTAATTTTCTAATTAATTTTCCATGTCACGTTCCATTAATTAATTTATAATTAATTAATCTTATTCAGTCCCTTCAATTAATTCTCCAATTAGTTTTCCATGTCACATTCCATTAATTAATTCAAAATTAATTAATCCCTTCATTTAATTCAACAATTAAATAATATCATTTCTCACATTAATTAATTCATCAATTAATTAATTCAAACCCAAAATAAAAAAACCCACAAAATTAATTCATCAATTAATTATTCCAACATAATCAAATCAATAACCCCAATTAATTCCTAATTTAATTATTATATCTTTATCAATTCAATTTCCCTAATTAATTCATCTATTAATTTTTCTATCTCCATAAATTTAATAATCATAACAATATATGATAATTAATTATTCAATTAATTATCACTTTTAGAAAACTTCAATGTAACAATAATTATTCCATCCATTAATTATTCAATTAAAATAATATCTGTATCTTCATAATTAATCCAACAATTAATTATCCAAATCACAATTTTATAATCTCATAATTAATTTTCTAATTAATTATTTATGATCTAAAATCCGAATATCCCAATTTCACATTTCCATTAATTAATTAATTCACTAAATTAATTAATTTAATCCAGAACACAGTTTCTAAATCTCTAATATAAATTATAAAATTACATACACATAATTTTAATCAGGACTATGAGATTTAATTTTATACTACCTACCTCATGATCGGTGATGAAGAACGCTCACCAACGAACATCCAAAAAATGAGGGTAATCAATCAAGAACACATCGAAGAACATGATTTAGATCCGACTCCTTGAAAGTGGAGGAAGTGGTGACTAAAGGCCTACATCTATGATAGAAATCGACTACTGGATTCCTCTCAACAAGAACCAGATAATCCATTTTCAATGGATCTAGAATCAAATTAATAATCAGAAGGCATACCTTAAAAATCTTGGTATGGACATCCAATATACAATTCAAAATCACTTCTGAATCGAAGTGAACTCTCATAAATTAATGTCAGAAGACCCAAAACAAGAAGGGAAGTTCACAGAGGGTCTTCGTTCAAATATTTATATGTGTAGAGGTTTTTAGGTCTAAGGAAAAGGTGTGTGGGATGTGTTAGGTTGAAGAAGAGGGGGGGGGGGGTGCATGGAGCATCTACGACAATTAAAATGGGGTTCGAGGGTTCAAATGATGATGGAGACATGTTTTTAATTCACTGGGCATGAAAAATATATGACTTGAATTCCCTTTTCACGTCATGTAGTAATTCCAGAGTAAAATCCAAACAAACCATTTAAAAAAAATTAATATAGATTACGTGTGGTGATATATAATTTCACATGGTGAAAGATTACACATTGTGAAATCTAATTTCATGTTGTGAAATATTACACGTGGTGAAATCCAATTTCACATGGTTAAATCTTATGGGTGTAATTTTTTGAAGTTTAAATAAATTTAATCCATTAATTAAATTGAAAACAACCCATCTAGACCAAAAATTTAAAGAGTTACACCTGGAAAGAGACGTGAAATTAAAATTTCGCCACCTTATAACAGCCCGTCCTCAAGTTGTACTCGTAAGCACGTTGAAGATTCTGAGTCAAAGAAATTCATGATACTTTTCCCTCTTATCCACTTCTCTCTCTGAATTTTCCTCCTTAACTCATTCCCAAGTTCCCACAACACACTAACTATTGGTACATTGTTTCCCTACAACACTTTCTCACTACGATCCAACCCATATATTAGATGATCCTAAAATAACACATCGGTCTCAAGATCAACTTCCGAAAAATACATGATGAGTTTTCCAACTCACTATTCCCAAGAACCATAAGAAACCATTCAACATTAGCAGTTATCCTTGCCATCAAAAACTGCCTAGGAAGGACATACATCCACCACCTCCAAGGCCCACCCAACCTTTCTTCTACGAAAAAACATGCACCTTTTAAGTTCCTCATTATAATTCAAATTCCACCATTTCAACCTATTGGTCTTGCTTCACACACCTAATACTATCATATAATTCCTCACTTTATGAGTTTGTTAACACCTCTTTTTCAAGAAACTAAACCACCATAACCCATGTACTGCAATATTCATCGAATTTTAGTCCATCCTGAGAACCTCATCTAAAAACTGTCGATGGCGTACCTCACACCATCCAACTTCACATATAGGATGGTAACATGGCCATCCAAATTGTGTGATTAAATTAATGGTAACATGGTAATTTATTTGTGAAATAAGAATGGTAATAATGGTAATCTGAGATATGGCCTTACATGAGAATAATTCAAACTTTGGAATGAGTTGAATCAGGAATTGAGATATCATATCACCTTTGAATTATTCGATCTCCAGCACAAGCTGATGTAGGTTTTAAGATATGATATTACATAGGGAATGCTTTAGGTTCTGGTATGAGACAAAGTCAGTATAGAGATACAGGTGTCCCTAGGAACCCTAAAGTTAATATAATAAATTAAAGAATAATTGATAATGTTATAACTGGTTATTTATTCATTGTACTTATTTCATTACACAACTTCTTACACTGTTTGACGGGATTGTTTTAGACACCATTGGTGGTGGCCTACTGAGTTGTAATCACACCCTACTCAGGCTTCCTAATCGATACCTGAATATAGTTATTTTGTTTTCTAGACAGGTTAAGGGAAAATACCCTATGTTATATTTCTAATTGGGGATGGAACTTAGAAGAGCGAACTGAACATGGTTTAGGACTCAAGTGGGAGTCATTAGTGTCTTTACTTTCAGTAGCATTTTTTAGACACTTATGCTAGCGTAGCATGTTTCCTGTTTTAGTTAAATATTATATTTTATATTTTGGTTATCTTATAAAATTGGTATTGTTCTAGTTATATATGCTTGCTCTATTTTTTAAAATTTATTTTTTCTGTTGTTTTACTTTGATAAAAGAGTGTATAGTCTCCCCATGATCAATAATAGACCTTCACTGTTAGCCAGCAGCCACTAGTATACGGGGAGGAACGCCTTAGGTGATGTGACTTATAACACCCCACCCCTACCTCATTGGATTGAGAAGGCAGTGAGGGCTACTTAGCCTTAAGTGATGTTCCCAAGGCTCCATAGGCTGGCAATAAATGCCAAGGGCTTATAGAACAAATTGGGGAATGATTTTCCCTTAATACAAAACCAACCAAAAATCCAAAAACAACCACTATATGATGCATGTCAATACAACATTCAAGAATGTATTCTCAAAAGACAACCAAGTTGTTCCATAATACATCCCAAACCACTACAACTAGACATGTCCACCAAACATCAGAGTACACTACGGAAACTAATCAACCAAACACCACAAACCATGACACCACCACAGCTCCACACCAAGATCCAAGCTCTAAGCTCCACCAAGGGATCACAATGCTCCACTAAAGGAGGGTGATTCCTTACCATTTCCCACATCACGAAACACGACATCTGCAAAGACACCAATGTGCCAAAGCAGGGGGTGAGTACTAAAAATCTGTAGGATTTCCCCAAATGACTTCCCTACACACGCCACTAGGATAAAACTGTTAGCACATTTATATAAAACATTTTATATAAATTAAATCACAAGTGAAACCATTTTCATAAGCCAAACATGCCCTTACCAATCCATCACACCCAAACCAAGCAACCAAGGGAAAGCCAAACAAACATGCCACAATTCATCTCATCATTTACACGTTAGTACAATAAGTTCTAAATTGAAAATAAGTGAAAAAAAAACAACCAAAAAACCCAACGGTGGAGCTTCCGTCTAACCCGTTTAACCATTCACACTTTAGTGGCACTTTCCATCCACTTACCATTGATGGTGGCCCTTCCGTCCACTATCCATTCCCTTTTTATAGTGGTACTTCTCACCACTTCAACACAACATTCAAAACAAGCCAATGTCAAGCATATAATCCCTCCAAGGTCACAACCACATGCAATCAACCAATTCCATTGCATATCAATCCACTTCAATAAATCCCCCATTTATTGAAAACCATTTTCCATGCCAAAAAACATTTCAATAAAGCAACCCTTTAATTGAAAACCATTCCATCAATCATTTTCATAAATAAACCATAGCATCCCATTTTAAAATCTCTATTTTAAAATCCACAATAATAGCATTTCACCACAAAAACCTCTTTTTCACACAAATCCCCAAAACATCACCCAAGGGATTTATAACAAATTTTGCACATCAAAACACAATTAATTTCAAACACAACCAATTAATTGTAACCAAAACAATTAGATCTAACCAAGTGGAGTCGAGAGAGAAGCCACCAACCTTTAGGGTTTCTGAGAAATCGACCCACAAGCCCCCACACCTCAAATCCGGTGAACACACAACCGTAACCTCTCTAGATCCCCTTTCCCTAACTTCCACAAGACATAATATTAACATCCAAGGAAACCACAACCCTATATCTACACACAAAAAGTGTAAATCTAGAAAACCACGAAAGAGAGGGATGTAGATCTAGAAGAAAATACAAGAGAAACAAGAGGAGAGACTTGCCCGAGAGAAACCGACTTCAATCCACTAAGAAACCTCTTCAAAACACTTACAGAATGAGTGGGAGAGAACCCTTAACCCATGAGAACCCAAAATCCTGAGTGAGGCTCAAGTGGGAGGAAGATTGGAGTGAAATAGGTTAAGACCGAGGGAGCCCAGAACTTATAAAACTATTTTTAAGTGGCTGCACGGTTAGCTCGCACGGTTTGGAAAACCATGCGCTAACCATGTGCACGCTACTACCTCTGGAGAAAGGGTCCACACGGTTTCCTTGCACGGTTTGGAAAACCTTGCGTAGGCCGTGCGAAGCCTACTTTCTCCCTTGCACGGTTTCCTAGGGAATCCGCACGGTTTCCACTAATCGTGCTCAAACCGTGCACCCCTTTAAAAGCCTCCAAAGTCATCCAAAACCATTCCAAACTCTCCCAACCTCTTCCCAACTCATCCCATGCACTTTAAACACAAAAAAATGCATAAAAAGGTCCAAATACCTCAAACCGGTGGTGCTACATTCTCCCCACCATTGGAATTTCCTTCCTCGGAAAGTAGTGAACCCGCCCTTTTCCGAAAGAGCTCGGGCCACTGCTCAACCATCTCTTTCTCATGCTCCCAAGTCTCCTCTTGAATCTGACCATGTTGCCACAAAACACGAACTAAACTGATGATTTTACCATGTAAGACTTTCTCTTGCCTATCCACAACCCGCACTGTAATGTGCACCAACGAAGCATCCGGTTTTAGCTCAACATGATCCCATCGAATCACATGGTCACGATCTGGCTGATACTTTTTCAATTAAGACACATGAAACACATTGTACACTGCACTGAACCTAGGTGGAAAAGAAACACAATAATCCACCTCACCAACCTGCTCAATAATCTCAAAAGGTCCAATATAACTTGGAGATAACTTTACCTACTTTCCAAAACGACGATGTCCCAACCTAGGAGAGATCCTCAAGAACACATGATCACTCACCTCAAACGACAATGGCCGTCGACGATGATCCTCATACGATTTCTGACAACCATGAGCCATCTCCATTCTCTTTCTGATCAACTTGATCTTCTCCATAGTCTCCTGGACAAGACTCGGTCCAACCATCGAGGACTCACCAATTTCCACCCAACATAGTGGAGAACGACATGGCTGCCCATAAAACGCTTTAAACAGAGCCATCTATATGGATGCCTGATAACTGTTATTGTAAGGGAACTAAACCATTGACAAGTGATCATCCCATGATCCACCAAAATCCATGACACAATCCCACAACATATCCTCCAGAGTTTGTATCGGCTTGTCGGATTGACCATCCGTCTGAGGGTGATACGTCGTACTCATTGTCAACTATGTCCCAAGGGATTGCTGCAAGGATTTCTAGAAACGAGATGTAAACCTCGGATCTCTATCTAATACAATCAAAACTGGAACACCATGCCTCTTTACCACCTCTCAGATATAGATTTCGGATGGATCCTCCACCGTATGAGATTCACGAATCGGGATAAAATGGGCCGACTTCGTTAGCTGATCCACTATCACCCAAATGGCATCGTGCTTTCTGACCGTTCTTGGGAGACCTATGACAAAATCCATCGCTATATGTTCCCACTTCCAAATAGGGATTGGTAAAGACTTCAACATTCCTTCTGGCCTCCGATGCTCTGCCTTGACCTGCTGACAAGTCAAGCATCTCGAAACAAACTCAGTAACACTTCTTTTCATACCATCCCACCAGAACTGCACCTTCAGTGCTCTATACATTTTCTGAATTCTAGGATGAACAGCCCACCTAGAATGATGATACTCCTTGAGAATATCCTTCTGACAAGCAACTGGTACAACCATCCGATTCCGAAAACACAAAACTGAATCTCCATTCAGTTTCCAACCCTCAATGGTCTCCCCGCCATTGAGTCTCAACCCCATGGTCACACACTCAGAATCAGATATCTATGCCTTTATAACTGGGCCAACCAAGTCAAAAATCAACAAAAATTTAAAGAAGACCACTTTATCACCCTGTTCCTCACATTCCAACCGCATATCAGCTATAACCGACATCAACTACCACTGGTCTGATGCCTGTTTTACCACCTAAGCATATGATTTTCTACTTAATGCATCCACCAACAAATTTCCCTTACCCGATGTGTACATCAAGTCAAAATCAAACATCTAGAGATATTCCATCTATCTCCATTACCTCAAGTTCAAATCCCTTTGTGAGAAAATGTGCTTCATGCTCTTATGATCTGTATATACCGTGAATTTCTCACCAAAGAGGTAATGCCGCCACACTTTCAAAGCATGGACCACTGCTGCCAACTCCAAATCATGAGTTGGGTTGTTCTTCTCATGCACTCTCAACTGCCGTGAGCCATATGCAACCACATGATTCCCTTGCATGAGAAATCACCCCAACCCTAAGCCCGATGCATCGCAATACACCACATACCCTTTTCCTGGTTCTGGAAAAACCAATATTGGTGCTGATGTAAGACGATCCTTTATCTCTTCAAAACACTGATGACACTATTCATTCCAATGTAATGGAACATTCTTCCTTGTCCAAGTTGTCATTGGTGAAGAAAAACATGAAAAATAACGAATAAAACGCCGATAATACCCATCTAGACCAAGAAAATCTGTATCTCAAACACATTCATTGGAAGTTTTCACGTGATAACAGCCTCTATCTTTTTCAGATCCCCTGAAACACCCCTTTCAGAAATCACATGACCAAGAAAATGAACTTCCTATATCCAAAAGTCACACTTTGAAAATTTGGCATACAACTGATGAACCCTCAAAATCCCTAGAACTGTCTCCAAGTGCTGCTCATTCTTCACCCTTGTCCTTGAATACACCAGAATATAATCTACAAACACCACCACAAATGAATCCGGATATCTCTAAAATATCTAATTCATCAATTCCATAAACACCGCTGGCGCATTCATTAGAACAAAGTTTATAACCACATATTCATAATGGACATATCTACTTCTGAAAGCTATTTTTGGAATATCGTCCTTCCTCACCCACAATTGATGATATCCTGACCTCAGGTCGATCTTGGAGAACCAATGGGCTCCCCTCAACTGTTCAAACAGATCATCAATTCATGGAAGTGGATATATATTCTTTATCGTAACTTGGTTAAGTCTATGATAATCTACACATAGCCTCAAAGTTCTATCCACCCTTTTCAAAAACAACATCGGCGCTACCCACAGAGACATGCTAGGCCGGATAAACCCTTTGTTTTCTAACTCTTCCAACTGTATTTTCAATTCCCGCAATTCAGCTAGTGCCATCTGATAAGACGGAAGTGAGATAGGACTGGTCCCCGGAAGGAGATCAATCGTAAACTCCACTTATCTTACGGGAGGAAACACAGATAATTCTTTAAGAAAAACATCCATGAACTGATCCACCACTACCGGAGGAACCCTATTCTCAACACCCTCTACCGATTCCAACGACAAAACCGCCAACTGATACGATAACGTACCCACTACTGGTGCCAACAAACCCATTTCACCCTACCTTTCATGCCTCTCTCCTCTAAATAGATGTCTAACACCATCATGTGTTTTAAAAGCCACTGTTCGCGCATCACAATCAATGTGAGCCTTAAATTCCACCAGCCAATCCATTCCTAGGATTACATCATACCCATCCATCTCAAGCATTGAGAAATTCCACACTATCTCAAGATTGGTGGATTTTGATTTTGAAACTGAACCGCATGATCCACATGCCTTGGTTCATCCACTTTGTTCCCACTTCCCATATCTTGGAAATCTTGCACTATACTTTGCACCAGCTGCTGGTTCACCTAAGGCTCATGTGCTACCACATTCTCCACAGCCTCCTCCAGTTGGTCTCTATGATGCCTACCCGATGCCGTTTCTATAAACAGAAAACAAACAACCATGAGTCTCACTTCCATAGATATCATGAAATCCCATTTCAAATCACATTACACAACACATTCACAATAAGGCTTTCTAGAAGTTCACATTTCCCATGTTTCACCATTTTGAAAATCATACCATTTTCAAAATATCAAATTTATTCACATTACAGTATCACACAAAAACCATTTCTCAATTCATCCCATATATCATTATACCCCAATGAAATATGAATCTTAGTGGGAATTCATTTCTACCATGCATGCCATGCTCATCTCATTGGCTACACCCATGACCATGAGATTTTAAATGCATATAAGTGTCTCCAAAACACTTATGTACCCAACTCCCTGGTAACTTGAATTTCAGCATAAAAGGGTTAACTACATCCTTTTATGCTATACAATCCAAGTTTCGACAATCCTATGCCTTGCTACCATCCCGACTCAAGGAGTATACCACAAGGAATGTCAACAACAAATATGAGAATCAACTCCAAATCCGAGAATCAACTCCAAAGGACCGAACCCGCCCCTACCTAATTGGCTTGAGGATGCGGTGAAGGATACTTGGCCTTAAGCGACGTTCCCAAGGTGCTAAAGGCTGGCAATAAATGCTAAGGGATACTAGAACAAATTGGGGAACGATTTTCCCTTAAGACAAAACCAACCAACAATCCAAAAACAACCACTATATGATGCATGTCAATACAACATTCAAGCATGTATTCTCAAAAGACAACCAACTTGTTCCATAATACATCCCAAACCACTATAGCTAGACATGTCCACCAAACATCAGAGTACACTATGGAAAATAATCATCCAAACACCACAAGCCATAAAACCACCACAACTCCACACCAAGCTCCAAGCTCCAAGCTCCACCAAGGGATCACAATTCTCCACTAAATGAGGGTGATGCCTTAACTTTTCCCATGTCACGAAACACGACATCTGCAAAGACACCAACATGCCAAAGTAGGGGTTGAGTACTAAAACTTAGTAGGATTTCCCTAAATTACTTACCTACACACGACACTAGGATAAAACCGTTAGCACATTTATATAAAATAGTTTATATAAATTAAATCACAAGTGCAACCATTTTCATAATCCAAACATGTCCTTACCAAGACATTACACCCAAACCAAGAAACCAAGGGAAATCCAACAAAACATGACACAAGTCATCTCATCATTTCCACATTAGCACAAAAAGTTCCAATTTTCAAAGCAATTCACAACAAACAACCAAACAACCCAACGGTGGAGCTTTCGTCCAACCCGTTTAACCATTCACACTTTAGTGGCACTTCCTGTCCACTTACCATTGATGGTGGACCTTATGTCAACTATCCATACCCTTTTTATAGTGGTACATCTCACCACTTCCACACAACATTCAAAACAAGAAAATGCCAAGAATATAACCCCTCCAAGGTCACAACCACATGCAATCAACCAATTCCAATGCATATCAATCCACTTCAATAAATCCCCCATTTATTGAAAACCATTTTCCATTCCAAACAACATTTCAATAAAAAAATACTTTTATTGAAAACCATTCCATCAATCATTTTCACAAATCAACCATAACATCCCATTTTAAAATCTGCATTTCAAAATCCACAACAATAGCATTTCACCACAAAACCCTCTTTTTCCCAAAAATCCCTAAAACATCACCCAAGGGATTTCTAACCAATTTCACACATCAAAACACAATTAATTTCAAACACAAAAAATTAATTATAACCAAAACCATTAGATCTAAACAAGTGGAGTCAAGAGAGATGCCACCTGCCTTTAAGGTTCCTGAGAAATTGACCCACAAGCCACCAAACCTCAAATCCGGCGAACACACCACCGAAAACTCTCTAGATCCCCTTTCCCTAACATCCACAGGCCTTAATATTAGCATCCTAGGTAACCAAAACCCTATATCTACACACAACAAGTGTAGATCTAGAAAACAACGAAAGAGAGGGATGCAGATCTAGAGTAAAACACAAGAGAAACAAGAGGAGAGACTTACCTGGGAGAAACCACCTTCAATCCTCCAAGAAACCACTTCAAAATGCTTTCAAAATGAGTGGGAGAGCACCCTTAACCCCTGAGAACCAAAAATACTGAGTGAGGCTCGAGTGGGAGGATGATCGGAGTGAAATAGGTTAAGCCCGATGGATCCTGGAACATATAACCCTATTTTTAAGTGGTTGCACGGTTATCCCGCACAGTTTGGAAAACCATGCGCTAACCTTGTGCACCCTACTACCTCTGAGGAAAGGGTCTTCATGGTTGCCTCTCATGGTTTGGAAAACCATGAATAGGCCTTGATAAGCCTACTATCTCACTTTTATGGTTTCCTGTGGAATCCGCATGGTTTCCACTAATCATTCTCAAATCGTGCACCCCTTTAAAAGCCTCCAAATTCAACCAAAACCATTCCAAACTCTCCCAACCTCTTCCCAACTCATCCCATGAACTTTAAACACATAAAAATGCATAAACAAAGGACACATGACTTAAACTGGGGGTGCTACATGATTGAACAATTTGGGGAACCATTGGGTGGCACCCGAGTTTTTATGTTACAGTTTTACACATAATCTTATAATATTAACAACAATGAGGAAGTAATATCCCTCAATAAAAAGAAATTGAGTTATGAAATTCTTTACTACTTGGTAAATCTTAAGTCAAATCCCCCTGTATTTAATAATTCACATTGAAACTCAATATACCATGAATTATTAAGTAATCATGATATTACATTTCAAAGGGGAAGTATATAAACCATATAAAAGAAATTAGGTTCATAAATTACAATTTTCCTCAATGAAATGAGATTGAGATAAAATCCCTTACCTAACACTTCCTTTTGATTGAACATTGTTTAACCTCCAGTATATTGGTTTTAAACATATTATTAACTTATTTTAGAACCATATTAATATTTAAAATATCATATATGATCCTTTTTAACATATTATCATCCATATGTTAATCATATTTCATTATTTTCATCGTTTCGTTTGTTAATTTCATTATTTTCTCATGTGTGTTTCATCATGAAAGATATAATTCTTGTGCATATTATATAGTTCAATAATATACTGAATAATAATAATGAAATATTTATCATATTTTTACATCAATTTTGATTTTAAAACCAATCATCAATGATGGTAATGAAAAATGAAGCACATTATGATCAGGTAGACAATAGACCGTGCGTACGCATGAGTAACATTTCCATTTTTCAATAATCATTATTAAGAGGAGTTAAGTAATTTTTAACATTACATAATGATTAAAATATAATTAATATCATATTATATACTTTTATATATAATCCATGTGGTGTTTTGATGAAAGGAGAGTCACATCACTTTGTGGAGATGATAGTCCATACGCACACGAATGATGTTATCATTTTTATGTGAGTGAAAAGGAAAGAAATAAAATGATATATATTATCTTTAAAAAATGATAAATATGTAATTAATATCATCATAATTTCATGTATGTCACATATAATCATTAAATTTATCTCTATCACCTTTCATACGAAGCATTAGTTAAAGAAGAATCACATCACTTTGCGAGTCGATAGTCCACCGTACACATGTGCGACATTATTATATCCCCTATGGAATGTAAGGTAAATATATATATATATATGATATAGTGACTCCATTGGTATATATTTGTTATAAATATCATATATATACTTTATATCTATCATCATACCCAACCTTGAGAGGTGGAAATGGAAAAACGAATGACATCAGTTTGCGAGGTGGTAATCTTTCGTACACACGAATGATGATTTCATAACCCATTTTATGGAAGTGTATATGGTTTTAGATCATGAAATTATTATAAAAAATACCATTATATGTAATATAATGTGGTTTTTATATGATCGTGGTTTAATAAAAATTTAAGTAGGTGGAGAAATAAGTAAAATAATGATGCTCATTGAAGAACATTACCTCTTCTTTAAGTATCATCCTTAGGTTTGCACTAAATCCTTTGAAGGTTGGATTTATTTAAAAAATAATGCTTCTAGGATGAGGGTAGGGATGTTTGGATGTTATTTTTTCACGTATTTGAAGAAAAAAAGGGATTTAATGTGTGAAGAAGAGAGGATAGGGGTGTCCTTTTATAAGTAGGGGAGAGGATACAGTTGGTATTTTTGAAAAGAATTGAGTTCTCCCATGTTTTCTATATGTCACATGTAATATCTTAGAAATTCCATGTAAATTTTTTCTTAATTATATGTAATTATTTTGAGATAATACACTTTGAATGTTCTGGATTCCGAGGCCCGATGATCCCAGAATAGAATTTTGAACTTTTTAAGTTCATTTAAGTAACGTGCGAGCTGGTTTTTCTAACTTTTAAACTGGTGATCGAATAAAAAATATGAGTTCACCGTTGAACTTATAACAACGATATTCCCCTAGAAGGGAACTAACTTTGACTAGAAAGGGTCAACCAGAAATGTTAATTTTCAAACTTTTTTTTAAAAAAATAAAATAATTTGAAAAGTTATTTTATTTGTTTTTCCAAACCATTGAGAAGTGGAACTATGGCGCTGTGGGGCAACGAAAAAGAAAATATGGGTCAAATTAAATAAATCTCATTAATGGATCTTAAACATGTAGTATAACGACACATTATAAAAAGCGTAACAGATACGCTATTTCATAAATGAAATAGTGCAACGACACAACAACGCAGCGTACCAGAAATACTGCGATCTGTTTTCTTTTAATGGGTGAACACGTTGGAGAAATCATGATCAAATGGTGGAATTTCTATGAAAAACCTACAATGAGAATTATCTCTAACTATGAATGACGAATGTCGGTGTATCATTGACAACATCTACGCACCTTGAAAATTGGGACCAAAGAGTGTCGAATTCCAATAGAACTTGAACCCCCGTGGACAAACCGCCTCAACGATGAACAACTTTGAGGTAGGGGTTGTTTTGTTTGAATTTTCCCTCGTTCTTTATTCTAAAAATAAAAATTCTGATCAAACCAAAAATAGGATGATCTGCGGATCACTTGTTCTTACGGGAGGATGTTTTTCTTGGGGTTTTTCATCGGGGTTATTAATTAAATTATGATAAAACTTTAATTATATATTCTATGTTTCTAAACCCCTAATTCGGAGTGTGTGGACCAACATGAAAAGGCCTGAGTCCCTCTACTTTGTGTGTTTTGTGCATTCTTTGTGGATGCATCTTCAAAATAGAAACAAGGAGGATTCGAGGCCATAGTGGGAAAGATGGCATACCCCGGAGTCTGTTGACGCAAGAGGCACGAATAACAAACCATCAAAGGGAACCAGGTGGTCCTTAGCGGTGGCCACGGGCAGGTGGCGGCATGCCATGATGATGTTTCAGATGGGGCATCACAGTCGGCTCAAGCAGCAGCGGTGCGACAATAGCTGCCGACAGTAGGTCGGCGGTTGGCAGATAGAGGACGCGACCATCGGCCACGTCGGTGGATCACAATGTGGCTGTAACCATAGTGCGAGAACTGGCATGCGGTCCCTCGACCACGCGTAGGTGGGAGGTAAGGTCGGCATTGGTTGGCCGCATGGTGCACAATCCGGACGCCATTGGGGTGTCCGGGCTGGAGAGAACCGGCTCGCATAGTGGGTCGGGTAGAGGGTGGATGGGACTCGCCTCCGCAGGCTGGACCTAGGTCGGGCCAGATCCGGGTCAGGTCAGCAGTCCTAGGCCGGGTTGGTGGACCTTGGACCGGGTCAGGTCGCTCTGACCGGGTCGGTCTAGACTCAAACCCAACAGGCCCCTTTTTTTAAAAAAATGCAATATCTTTCATACTGGGTATCCGATTAAAAATCCATTTATGGAATTGTAACCCTCACAATGAGTTAGATCATTTGGAATACTCTATAGAGGCTTTCATGGAAGTTGAATTTTGATGAATAGCTTGAGGAGTGGTTCTCCCAGAATCATGCGCACTGCGTGCAGAAACCCTGTGGTTGGATGAGACCTAAAGACTGCTAACAAGTGACCTTATGTGGATCAGCTATAATGGCCTAGTGGGAAGTGGATTTGTGTGACCTGACAAGTCCACAATGGGTTGTGGCTCTATGTGACCTGACAAACCCATGGTACTCGATGGGAAGAATACCTCAATATGGCCAAGGTGGGAAGAGACTTCTGTGGGACCCGGCATGCCCACAGTGGGGAGTGGCTTCTGTGTGATTCAGCATACCCATGGTACTCAACAGGAATAAGTACCACAGAAGTCCATGGTTAGTGGGAAGCATCTCTAGGTGACCAGGCATTCCCACTCTACTCATTGATGAGGATTTCTCTAGCATCCCAAGGTGTTCGATGATATAATTGATGGTCCAACTTCCCTACTCTATATTATAGTTGTTTTGAGCTATATTGCTTCGTGATTTTCTTTTTATATTTCCTTGTGGTCTTTCCTCATTGGTTTGGGGTCTCTACTGAGTATATTGTTAGTCACCCCTACACAGGCTTCGCCCACATGTGTTGTGCCTGGTGCAGATGACTGCTGTCTTGATGGAGGGCTTGGTGGAATAGGACCTGGTGGTTCCCAATGAGACCAGGAAGGTGAGGCGTACTTCTACAACTTTTAGCGACTACTCTACACTTACCCATTAGGTTGGGTTTTCATCAGACAACTTTCAAATTTTATTTTTACTTTCCTATTTTTAGTTCATCTTTTGTTGGGTTTGTATTCTAGCCTATTTGACCTAAAATTTGTACTTTTAATTAGTGGTTGTTTAGTGGAATGCTTGTTTACCTTTCTAGCTTCGGGACCTGGTTGTGTGTTCATGCATATAGGTACTCATGAAAATGTCTCCCACTTGAAGGTTGATGCCTTCAGTACTAATCGCCTACCCCTGGCCTTCGGGAGGCGATCTCGGGGGATGTCACGTAACGGACCCCAGGGGACTGGTCATGACAAAGTGGTATCAGAAGTGGTCGGTTCTACCTCAAATACCGAGAGTCTATTGTTTTTTTTTTGTGAAGTAGTGTTAAATGTTTCGAGTTCGGCTTTCAGATTCAGGGAGTCCAGTATTAGTGCAACGGCTGACATATCCATACACTAGGACCTTGAATCATGATTTTTGACTCTATACATAAAACACCAGTTACATGCATCATATAGGAATTAAGTGTTTCCTTATGTTCTTATTGAATAAGAGTCATCTCACCAGGTATAATCTATCGATCGTGGTACATCTTGACCTATATCAGGATACCTCAACATAGACATCCAACTAGGATTCTGATGTGTGACTATGCAGATAGCCCACCGAGCGATGAGGCATCAGTTCAGGGAACAGTGATAGTGATGGACTCGTCGGGTGGTTCACCAACATTACCACTACCTGTTGATTGGTAGTTACCATCAACGTTAATGGTGGAGGATTCATGCAGGCTCAATGCCTTGCATGAGTTCCAGATACAGTGACCTCCCAGGTTTAGGGTAGAGGCAAATCCTCAGGCCGCTGAGGGACTGGCAGGAGGTGGTGATGCAGGTCTTCCTCTTAGTGAGGACGCCACTCGAACGGATGGTGATATTAGCTATGATCCTTCTTCAGGGTTCAACAGGGAGATGGTGGAGCATGACGATTTAAACTCATGATGAGGCGACCCTCTCTTGGGATGACTTCGAGTGGATTTTCCAGGAGGAGTTCTTCCCCATTACCTTGTGCTCAGTGCACATACATGAGATGATTCACCTATAGTAGGGAAGCTTGTTAGTGGTTGATTACTCTGCAAGGTTTACAAACCTCTCTCACTAATCTAGAGACATGGTGCGAGACCCTTTCTCCAAGGCCCTGAACTTTGAGCATGGAATCAATTGGGAGATCATGAAATCCATGGTGCCTCTCAGCATCCCCACTCAGGATGGGGTCTTGGAGAGTTCCATTCTTGTGGAGAGCTTCCTAGCAGAGAAGGCACTGACAGCCAGAGCCACTAGCAGACATCATGTGGCATAATCTTCTGTAGTGAGGAGTAGGAAGCATACGTGGGGACCCAAGTGGGTCAGATCTTTCAGGGGATGACCCCAGGACTCGGGGTCGGTAGTGATGGGATCCCAGAGCAGAGGGAGTCAGTGGGGAAATTGGTTGTGCTTCACATGCAGCGGGCAGAGAAACATGGCTCGTGACTGCTCGACCTACCGCATAGACAACCAGAAGACGGTCGAGGGACTTCCAAGAAAGAAGAAGAGGTTATAGTGAGGAGGTCCACATGGTGGAGGATGTGAAAAGGGAGTAGGTGGAGCAAACAGTGGTGGATGATGGTTCAAGGTACTACCTCCACCACCCCCAGGTGGTTCACCACAACCTCATAGAGTAGGTGAAAAGGGGCGAGATCAACTTCAAGCAGTGGAGGCCTATGACCACGACACTCTAGAGATGATTATAGGTACAACCCGTTCCTTCTCCACCTTAGATGAAGTTATTATAGACATAGGTGACAGTCACTCTTTCCTTACCATAGACCTCATTTAGGGCTCGGTGATTCTGTTGGATCTGTTGGCTAAATCCTTATGATTAGATAATTCTAAGGGGTGGAGGGGATTTGACGATTACACACTGGTGTCAGCAATGTGAGCTTACTCTAGGAGGCAAAAGCTTAAGCTAGGATCTCCTAGTAGCAACGTCGAGTCTTTACGACATCACCTTGGGTATGGACTGGTTATCTACATCCCATAATCAGATTGACTATATTAGGAACAAAGTGTGGTATTTTCACAAGGATGGGATCAGTTTTTCCTTCAACGAAGAGAAGGGAACTTTTTCAATATAGGAAAGACTTTCTCAGAGGAGGGTGCAGTCAATCACTCACCAATTGGATAGCATCACCCTCGGTGTAGTGAACGAGAGGAGTAAAAGCTTTCTTGTAGTGGTAGACTAGTATGAGTACGTATTTCTTGAGGATGTTCTGGGGCTACCTACTCGTAGGGAGGTAGAATTCATCATCGACCTATACCCCAAGAAAACACCAATATCCACACCGGCATATTGGGTGGCTCCCGCATAGCTTCATGAATTGATGGTACAGTTGGAGGACTTTCATGATAAGGGATTTGTGAGGTCCAGTGTTTCACCATGGGTATCCCTAGTGTTGTTTTCCAAGAAGGTATATGGGAGCTTGAGGCTATGCGTGGACTTCCGGTGCCCGAACCAGGTGCCTATGAAGAACAAGTATCCACTATCGAGGATTGATGACCTCTTTGACTAGATGAAGGGAGATAGGTGGTTCTAAAATATATACCTCAGACCAGGATACCATCAGCTTTAGGTATGGGATGAGGATGTACCAAAGACAGCCTTTAGATGCTGGAATAGCCACTATGAGTTTTTTGTGATGCCTTTCGGCATGACCAATTCCCCAACAATGTTCGTGGGACTCATGAATAGGATCTTCCAGCCTTACCTTGATTGTTTCATGGTGGTATTCATTGATGACATCATGGTGTACTTGGCGTCGGAGTAGGAGCACACTACACACCTATGGATAGTCCTGGATACACTATGAGAGAACCGGCTTTATGGAAAGCTCTTGAAGTGACACCTAGGAGAGGGACTATGGTGTAGAGTTTATTGAGGTTAGATGGATACTACAATAGGTTCATGCTTGAATTTTCCATAGTATCATCACCATTATCATCTTTGACAAATAAGAGAAAAGACTTTATGTGGACAGAGAAGTGCTGATAGAGTTTCCAAGAGCTGAGGTAGAGATTGACGAGTGCCCCCATCTTAAGACTACTAGAAGATGGCGTTGGGTATGTAGTATTCTATGACGCATCAGGGACTGGACTGGGTTGTATCCTGATGTAGAAGTAAGTATTCATCACCTATGGCTCATGGACATTGAGGCAGTACAAGCAGAACTTTGCGACCCATGATCAGGAGTTAGCAGTAGTGGTCTTTTCCTTGAAGATGTGGAAGCACTACTTGTTGGGTGAACGGTTTACTCTCTACTCGGACCACAAGAGTCTCAGGTATATCTTCTCACAAAAGGACCTAAACTTGAGACAACAGCGATGGATGGAGTTATTTTATGGACATTACTTTGAGATAGTCTATACTCATGGTAAGGGGAATGTGGTGGCAGATGCACTCAATAGGAGGTCTGGTCTACATTTTCTAAGTGAAGCGACAGATTAGTTAGCTTCGATATAGATATCCTTCATGGATGATTATTGTGAAACTTACCTTCATTCAATGACTATCACTCCCCCAATATTACAATGGGTTAGGGAGGCACAACTTGTGTATGTTGACTGCGGGGCCCGATGTGCTCAGTTATCCTCACAACATGCTCCTGATGGATTTTCAATAGGTGGGGAGCACGTCATTTTTTTTAGAGGATGCACTGAAGTTCTAGTGATATTGTGGGAGGAGGTGTTGATAGAGTTACATACATACCTTTGGCGGTATATCCTGGTGTGGTGAAGAAGTACCAGGACCTCTAACATCAGTACTAGTGTCCAGGGATGAAGAAAGCAGTGGCAGAGTTCGTTTCACGATTCCTCACTTGTCAGCAAGTGAATGTTGAACATCAGGCTCTAGCTGGCTTGGCCTAGACACTTCAGGTACTGGAGTGAAAATGAGATGGTATCTTGATGGACTTCATGAAAGGATTACCACACATGCCCAAGGTACATGATTCTATCTGGGTTATCATCGACCGAATCACTAAGTCGGCTCACTTATTACCCATCCGGGAGTAGGGATCAGGACGCCTCTACATCCAGGATAGTTCAGCTACTCAGGGTTCCCTCAATGATCATCTAAGACCATGATTCTCGCTATACATCCTAGTCGTGTAAGGGGTTATAGGAGGAGTTTAGGACTCAGCTACGCTTGAGTACATCCTTTCACCCTCAGACATATGATCATACGAAGCAGACCATACAGACCTTGGAGGACATGCTTCGTGCTTGAGTCCTTGATTTTTGTCATAGTTGGGAGCACCACCTTTCACTAGCGGAGTTTTCATACAGAAACAAATATAAATCCAAAATTGGCATGTAACCTGTCACGACCCCCTCCTACCAAAGATGCCCCTCCTGAGCTGGCAATGGTGAAAGGGAGATAATGACCCCCCAAGTCCTGCCTCTAGTAGGCCCCGGGGTGGCGACTAGCACCAAGGGTATGAGTTTTCACAAATATGGGAGGCATTACCCTTTTTATTATTTAGGATCGGGAAATAGGACAAGTCAACCACCAAAAAGGAAAAAAAAGAACAAGTGTATAGAAATAAACCCAAACTATCCCACATGCATGTTTAAACAATTTTATAACAAGGTACAAGTATAAAAAAGCTCAAAGTACAATACCAAAAGAAAACAAGAGAACAACAACTGCAACAACTCCAATTGTCCGACTAGTAGGGTCCCACACGACCCTGGTAGTCCTCCGGGAAACCTGAAAGTAAACATAGGGTGAGCCTACAATTATACTCAGTAGGGAAACCTAAAGCTCTCGTGCACAAGTGGGGAGACATCCTAATGTCCCGTGAGAACAAAAGAAGAAGCCCAGCAAGGAATTCTATCCACCCAACCTCACCAGCCACACTCACCAAAACACAAGCAGAACAGGTAGTAGTATATAAGAAACAAGAGTATTGGGTACCCCACACCATTTCCCTTTAGTTAGATGATCTTCCTAATGGCGAACGTCCTGATGCTGCCACACTCTCCCCGCCCACACACACATGGGCCTCACAACCACACATCCCGCCCACACACAACTGGGCCTCACAACCACACATCCCGCCCGCACACACCTGGGCCTCACAACCACACATTCCGCCCGCACACACCTGGGCCTCACAACCACGTATCCCACCCACACACACCTGGGCCTCATCCTGAAGATTCTTGGGAAACAATAAAACCTGCCCGAAGAGTCCTGGGCTAAAGCCACCCCAATCAAAACCTACCCGATGAGTCTTAGGTGTAAGGTCACCTCAAACCATCACAGCCTAGGGGAGAAGGAGCCAGAAGGAGATAGTAACAATGGGAAAAACACCCTCTCCCATGAAATGGGAGTGTTCAGCACTAAGTGCTCAACATGGGTGGGGTTCGATAAAATACAAAAGATATAGAGATATATATATATATATATACCAAACACACAGCCCAACCTATGGATTCTAAACAAAGAAACTGAGCACGTGCCTCGACACTGCTACTACGAAGCATGCATACAACAAACAACCCCAACCCCATTCAAGTTTTCTCATTTCAGCAGAATTAGTTTATTAGTTCTTTAAATACTGGGCAACTATCCACAACCAACCATATCGATCATTCATAAAACATATCCTTGCCATCCACAAATCAAGTTAGGAAAACACAAGCAATACAACCAAGTCCTTCTTATCAACCAACCAACCCATTGATTATTAACTCCATTTCATTACCACGCCCCACCATTCATTAACTCTTCCACTTTTTATTTATTATTCACAAACCAAAGTCCGTTCACATTCAAACCATCCTCGCAGCCCCGCTGTCAACCACCATAACCACAACCGCACCAAAACCCGTACAACATTATCCCTTTAATACCATTTATTGCAGCGTCACTGCCCGTCACCAACATAGCATTCACACGAACCCACAACCAAGTCAACCGCAACCCCGCTTCTCACCCTATCCACAAAAACCCACAAAACACCCCCATCACATGCCACGTATCCAATACACCACCCACATGTTCATTATTCTGTTTTGTTCGAATGAAGTGATCACACAAGGGTTCCAGATTTTAAATATCTAACTTTACGTGATTAAAAAATTCTGCATTCCACAAGGTTTCCATCCAAAAAACGGTCTAAAAGATAGGGAAACATTTAATTGCTCAAGAAAAGGCCCCCAACGACCGTTATTTTCATTAGGAATAAGCCTATTGAATTCACAACATAATATCACAGGATATAAAGTAACAACAATCACAAACTTCCCAACCCCGTTCTTTAACCAGTTATTATCTTCATTTAATGGTTCAACTGTTTCTCATGAAAACAAGCGGATACCCACCTCGCATGATGAAAAAATTAGAGAGACGAAGGTAAGATCCGTACCTCGACAGGTTCTGATCACAACACTCCCCCATATCAACCTTAGAAGATGTTCATCGGCGTCCGTCACTTCTATCGGGTCCCAGAAAAACCTCCTCAGGTGGAAGTCAGAAAGGAAAGGCCGAAGGAAATACAACAGATCCAAGCTCGGAAGTTCCGCCTCGTCATTACTATCCCGTGGCCGCTGACGGATTGTAAATCGGAGCTCGGACGAAGAAGTTATGGAAGAAAAGGAGCCTTGAAGTCTCTTGGGAGAGCTCTGCTTAGAAGAAAGGGGGGAGAGGAGTGAATTGAAAAGGAGGAGGGGACCCCTCCTTTTATAGGAAAGAAAAGGAAAACTACACAGCGTGTACTTTATGGTACACGGCGTGTACTCAGTTATTTTACATGGTCTCCACGCGGCTTCCAACACGGCACACGACCGTTGATTGGTAACGCGTACGCGGGGAAGGACTACACGACGTGTAGTACTGGACACATGGCTTGGACCCATTATTTCACACAGAAAGGACACGACCTTCAACACGGGGTATACCCGGAAAGGTGGTACACAGCGTGTAGTTAAACTACACGGCGTGTACTCATTTACTTCACACGGCGAGGACACGACCTGCAACACGGGGTATACCTGGAAAGGGGGTACACGGCGTGTAGTCAAACTACACGGCGTGTAGTTTCAAAATTCTGGAAAGTGTGGAAAATTCCATTTTACCCTCCAGAACACTTTGTGGCCTTCTTTTTGACAAAGGAATGGGTCAGAGATGTCTGTCCCATTACATTAGATACCTCTTAAAACATTCTCGTCCCCGAGAATTCAAAAACCAACCCAGAGGAACCCAATAAGATACCACTTAGGGTTGTTGTTATAACAGGAACCCAACCAACAACCCAAATCATATGTGTTAGGAACTCCTTCTCTTATGTTAAGATATTATCCTCTTTAAATGGCACTAACTCGCCTGCACGAGTTTAATCTCATCCTCATTAATGCGTCTCGATTAAGGATTGGGCCTTCCCACTCCCATATATTAGGATTTTTTTCCAACTTACACTGCCCCCAACACCGTACAACCCACACACTGCTCGAACACATGGCTTGGGGAAATCCTTCTCCCATGTCGAGATATTATTCACTTTAGGTGGCATTGACTCTCCTGCACGGGTTTAATCGCATCCACATTAATTTGTCTCGATTAGGGGTTAGGTCTTCCCCTCCCCACATGATAGGGCTCTTCACGTACATTTAAAGAAAAGCGGGAAACAACATAGCTTTAATAACTCACAAAAACAAGGCCCAGGCCCAAAGAATGAGTAAAAAGAGTTCCAACAATGGAGTGTAATGCTCCCAAACAAAACATAAAAGAGATCATTCAAGAAAACCCAAACATATCTCTATCGATCCGTGGTCCTTCTAGAGATGCTGCCTCTGATGCATGCAACTATTCGCGCCCAGCTCCTTTGCCTATCTATTGAAATCTGCCTCCTCGACCACGTCCCAGTTGGAATCCTTGAGGAACTCCTTGTGGCTGGACACCACCTGCTCCATCTCCCCTCATAGGTACTGGAGCCGGTTGTTTCTAGAAGGGTCTTGATGACGACTGGTGCTGCTGAGGCGGGCGTTGAACCTACCCACCTCCATCGTACTGATCTTGGGTCGGGCACCGACTCTGGACGTGCCCGAAACCTCCACAAGAAAAACACTTTTGTCCTGGGCTCATGAAAAAGGGACGAGGACCCGAAGATTTGAACTGGAACTGCTGGGGCCTGCTCCCTACCGTCCTAAAAAACTGGAAGATCCCGTCGCAGGAGACCAGCTGCTGACTGCCTCCCCCTTCGATGAACCTGGATGGATCCCCTCTCATGGTGCACCTCCCAGCGAGTGCATCCTCTCTACAACCTCTGCCTTCTTCTGTACTGACAAGTACGTCGGAAGGGTGAAGGGGGTGACAACATACTAGAGCGAAGAACGAAGCGCCTCCTCCAAACGTCTCGCCCGAGACTCCTCATCTGAAAAGAGATCCGGAGAAAAGCGAAGGAGGTCCTTGAACTTGATCCCCAGCTCTCGTACTGACATACTCCCCTACTGAAGGGAGAGTAACTCCTGCCGCTTCTCCGCCTTGATCATGGAAGAAAGGAATTCCTCTCGGAATTCCTTCTCAAAGTCAGCCCATGGAACCTCTGCCTCTATCCTCTCTCCAAGGTAGAGTGTCCACCACTTTCGCACTGCACCTCTCAGCTGACTGACTGCTAGGGGAACCCAGTAATCCCTCGGAGCACAGATTAAGGTAAAAGCGATCCCTATCTCTTCAAGCCACCCCTCTGTCTCTGTATCTGAAGTACTACCCTCGTACTTCTTGAGGGTCTGCTGCTAGAAAGAACAGAGAGTCTTCTGCCACTGGCTATCTTCCTCCTCTCGGTCAATCCTCAACTGATCGACTGCCTGAACCTGTAGGGCCTCGGTCATCTGAGCCACCCGGGGACGATGTCCAGGTGCCATAGCTGTACGGTAAACAAGGATCTCCTAAGCCCATGTAGTAAGGAAATTCAAGGTTTTATTTTATCATTTTATTTCAATTTCTTTCCCAGAATACCAAAATCAAGTAAAACACAATCATGATGATGCATGTACCTTTCCTAGGGTCTCTACGCTGAAATCAATGTAGTTTCACTTGGTCGTTCGGTAGGCTCAAAGTCCTTGCATCGGATCACGGGGGCCCCTAAAATCCCGTGTCCTAGCCGGTCTTCCCTGGCCTATGTCACACACTAAGATTAACTAACATTGTCTCCCTACCGTCCCATGCAATCCTCACTATGCCTAACTCTAGACTCCATCCTATCTCTCAAACATCACCTCTGATATCATTCTGTCACGACCCCCTCCCACCAAAGATGCCCCTCCTGAGCTGGAAATAGTGAAAGGGAGATAATGACCCCCGAGTCCCGCCTCCAGTAGGCCCCGGGGTGGAGACTAGCACCAAGGGTATGAGTTTTCACAAATATGGGAGGCATTACCCTTTTTATTATTTAGGATCGGGAAATAGGACAAGACAACCACCAAAAAGGAAAAAAAAGAACAAGTGTATAGAAATAAACCCAAACCAGCCCACATGCATGTTTAAACAATTTTATAACAAGGTACAAGTACAAGGAAGCTCAAAGTACAATACCAAAAGAAAACAAGAGAACAACAATTGCAACAACTCCAATTGTCCGACTAGTAGGGTCCCACACGGCCCTGGTAGTCCTCCTGCAAACCTGAAAGTAAACTTAGGGTGAGAATACAAGTATACTGAGTAGGGAAACCTAAAGCTCTCATGCACAAGTGGGGAGACATCCTAATGTCCCTTGAGAACAACAGAAGAAACCTTTCAAGGAATTCTATCCACCCAACCTCACTAGCCACACTCACCAAAACACAAGCACAACAGGTATTAGTATATAAGAAACAAGAGTATTGGGTACCCCGCACCATTTCCCTTTAGTTAGATGCTCTTCCTAATGGAGAACGTCCTGACACTGCCACAATCTCCCCGCCCGCACACACCTGGGCCTCACAACCACACATCCCGCCCGCACACACCTAGGCCTCACAACCACACATCCCGCCTGCACACACCTGGGCCTCACAACCATGTATCCCGCCCACACACACCTGGGCCTCATCCCGAAGATTCTTGGGAAACATTTGAACATGCCCGAATAGTCTTGGGTTAAAGCCACCCCAATCAAAACCTACCTGAAGAGTCCTAGGTGTAAGGTCGCCTCAAGCCATCATAGCCTAGGGGAGAAGGAGTAGGAAGGAGATAGTAACTATGGGAAAAACACCCTCTCCCATGAAATGGGATTGTTCGGAACTAAGTTCTCAACATGGGTGGGGTGCGATAAAACACAAAAGATACAGATATATATATATACCAAACACATAGCCCAACCTATGGCTTCTAAATAGAGAAACTGAGAACGTGCCTCAACACTGATACTAAGAAGCATGCATACAACAAACAACCCCAACCCCATTCAGGTTTTCTCGTTTCAGCAGAATTAGTTTATTAGTTCCTTAACTACTGGGAAACTATCCAAAAGCAACCATATCGATCGTTCGTAAAACATATCCCTGCCATCCACAAATCAAGTTAGGAAAACACAAGCAACACAACCAAGTCCTTATTATCAACCAACCAACCCATTGATTATTAACTCTGTTTCATTACCATGCCCCACCATTCATTAACTCTTCCACTTTTTATTTATTATTCACAACACAAAGTCCGTTCACATTCAAACCATCCTCGCAGCCCCACTGCCAACCACCATAACCACAACCGCACTGAAACCCATACAATATTATCCCTTTAATACCATTTATTTCAGCCCCATTGCCTGTCACCAACATAGAATTCACACCAACCCACAACCAAGTAAACCGCAGCCCCACTGCTCACCCTATCCACAAAAACCCACAAAACACCCCCATCACATGCCACGTATCCAAGACAACACCCACATGTTCATTATTCCATTTTGTTCAATCGGGGTGATCACACAAGGGTTCCAGATTTTAATCATCCAACTTTACGTGATTAAAAAATTGCACATTCTACAAGGTTTCCATCCATAAAACGGTCTAAAAGATAGGGAAACATTTAATTGCACAAGAAAAGGCCCCAACGACCGTGATTTTCAATACGCATAAGCCTATTCAATTCACAACATAATATCACAGGATATAAAGTAACAACAATCACAAACTTCCCAACCCCGTTCTTTAACCAGTTATTATCTTCATTTAATGGTTCAACTATTTCTCATAAAAACAAGCGGATACCCACCCTGCATGATGCACAAATTAGAGAGACAAAGGTAAGATCCCTACCTCGACAGGTTCTAATCACAACGCTCCCCCGGATCAACCTTAGAAGACGTCTGTCGGCGTCCGTCACTTCTGTCAGGTCTCGGAAAAAACTCCTCGGGTGGAAGACGGAAAGGAAAGGCTGAAGGAAAGACAACAGATCCAAGCTCAGAAGTTCCACCTCGTCGTTACGATCCCATGGCCGCTGACGAATCATAAATCGGAGCTCGGACAAAGAAGTTATGGAAGAAAAGGAGCCTTCAAGTCTCTTAGGAGAGCTCTGCTCAGAAGAAAGGGGGGAGATGAGTGAATTGAAAAGGAGGAGGGGACCCCTCATTTTATAGGAAAGAAAAGGAAAAGCATAGGACATGTACTTTATGGTACACGGCATGTACTCGGTTATTTTACACGGTCTCCATGCGGCTTCAAACACGGCACACGGTCATTGACTGGTAACGTGTACGCGGGGAAGGACTACACGGCGTGTAGTACTGGACACACTGTGTGCACCCATTATTTCACACCTCAAGGACACAACCTTCAACATGGGGTATACCCGGCAAGGTGGTACACGGCATGTAGTTAAACTACACGGTGTGTACTCATTTACTTCACACGGTGAGGACACGACCTGCAACACGGGGTATACCCAGAAAGGGGGTACACGACGTGTACTCAAACTACACGGCGTGTAGTTTCAAAATTCTGGAAAGTGTGGAAAAGTCCATTTTACCCTCCAGAACACTTCATGGCCTTTATTTGACAAAGGAATGGGCCGGATAGGTCTGGGCCATTATAGAACCATTCTAGGCTTTATACGGGCGGCCATGTAGATCACCTCTATGCTAGACAGACCTTGGGGAGTCAACACTCATGGGTCAAGAGTTGGTACAACCTACTATGGAGAAGGTGCAGATCATCCAAGTGCGGATGAGGACTACACAGAGTAGGAAGAAATCATATGCTGACAGAAGAAGGAGACCCTTGGATTTTGAGGAGGGATACCATGTTTTCCTTCGGGTCTCACCCCGATGAGGACTGCAGAGATTTGGATGGGGTAGCAAGTTATCTCTGAGGTTTACAGAACCTTTTCAGATTCTTAGAAGATTTGTTGAGGCATCATACCACATAGCACTTCCCCCACAGATACACCGGGTGTATGATGTTTTCCACGTGTTGTAGCTGAGGAGGTACGTGCATGATCCATCGCACATCATCGACTGGGGCGAGCTGGACATTGATGATGGGGTGACGTTTGCAGAGTTCCCAGTGGAGATAGAGGATCGACCAGATCAGGTCCTTTGTGGATGGTCGATTCCTCTGTTGTGCGTTTGATGGTAGCACAAGAATCTCTAGGAAATCACATGGGATCGGGAGGCTCAGATTCATGCCTAGTACACCATTTATTTGTTTAGCCTTGTTTTTGATTACGAGGACGTGAAGCCCAAAAAGGGGGGAGTAATGTAATATCCCAGAAATTCTTTGTAATTTTTTTAATTATATGGAATTATTTCGAGACAAGATGCTTTAACAGCTCCTGATTTCGAGGCCTGGTGAGCCCAAAATAGAATTTTTGAAACGTGTGAGAGGATCTTTCAAACTTTTAAACCGGTGCTCAGATCAAAAATCCAAGGGAAATGTTGAAATCAGAATGGAGGGATTCTCCTAGAATGAACCTAACTTCGACAGACAAGGGTCAACCAAAAAAGTTAATTTTTGAACTTTTTGGAAAAAAATAAAATAACTTAAAATGTTATTTTATTTGTTTTTTCTAACCATTGGGTGGTGGCACAACGACGCTACGGTGTCGAAAAAAAAAGTGAAGATGATTCACATTAAATGAAGCTCATTAATGGTTCATAAAGGTGCAGCATAACGACGCATTAAATAAAGCGTAACGACATGAAGAAAAAACATAATAGAAGCACTAAAATGTGTTTTCTTTTAATGGGTTAACGCATTGGAGAAATCAGGATCAAAGGGTGGAATTTCTATGACGATCATATGGTGAGAATTATCTCCAATGATGAATTATGAACATTGGGGAATCGCCAATGACATTGAAGCACCTCGAAGAATGGGACCAGAGAGTGTCAAATGCCAACAGAACTTGAATGCCTGTAGGCAGACTTCTTCAACGACGAACACCTTTGAGGTAGGGGTTGTTTTGTTTGAATTTTTCCCTGATCTTTATTCTAATACAACAAACGTGGATCAACCCATGAACAGGTTGATCTAAGGATCACTCGTTCTTGAGGGAGGATGCTTTTCTAGGGGTTTTGTGTTGGGGTTATTAATTAAATTGTGATATAAATTTAATTTTATGTCCCATGTTTCTAAACCTCTAACGTGGAGGGCACAGACCAACACAAACAAGGTCCAAGCCCCTCTGCCTTGTTCATTTTTTGAATTCTTCATGGCTGCATCTTCGAAATAGTGTCAAGGAGGATTCGAGGACATTTTAGGAAAGATGGTATCCCTTGGAGGTTGTAGGTGCATGTGGAATGAAGAAAAGACCACCGAAGCGGACCCGATGGTCCGCAGAAGAACCTGTCGGTGACTGTCGGGGGTGGACCGTGGTTTTGGTCGTGGGTAGGCGGCGACATGCAATGAAGACATGCCAGAGGGGGGCACTATAGCTGGTTTGGGTCGTGGAAGTGCGGTAGGAACTGCCAACAACAGCCCGATGACTGGCAGAAAGGGGACACGACCCTCAGCCGCACTGGTGGAGTACGCAATGGTCCCTCGATTGCATATAGGAAAGAGGTACAACCGGCATCGTTCATCCATGTGATTCACAATACAGATGCCATTAGGGCATCCAGGCTGAAGAGAACCATCACGCACAGTGACCCAGGCAGAGGGTGGGCCAGACCCGCCCCAATGGGCCAGACACACCCCATCAGGCTGGACCTGCCCCATCGGTTTAGGATGGACCCAAGTTGGGCCAGATCTGGGTTGGTTCGGTGGAATCGGGTCGGGTTGGGTTGGTCCGGCCAGGTCGAACCGGACCCAGACCCAATCGTCCCATTTTTGAAAAACCACTAATAAATTTCAAACCGGGCATCCGATTGGTGATCCATTTACAGCGTTGGAACCCTCGTGATGAGGAAGATCTTTTGACATACTCTATAGAGGCTTTCATGAAAGTTGGAATTCGATGAATGTCTTGAGGAGCGGTTCTCTTGGAATCAAGTGTACTACATACAGAAACCCTACTATTGGATGAGACCTAAATATTGATGACAAGTAACCCTGTGTGGATTAGCTATGATGGCCTAGTGGGAAGCAGCTCTGTGTGACTCGACAGACCCACAGTGGGGAGTGTATTTGTATGACCTTGTAAACCCAGGGTACTCGACAAGAGGAGTACCTCAGTATGGTCATGGTGGGAAGCGGCTTTTGTGTGACCTGGCATGCCCACAGTGGGGAGAAGCTTCTGTGTGACCCAACATACCCATGGTACTCATCAGGGACGAGTACCACAGAAGTCCAAGGTTAGTGGGAAATGGATCCGTGGGACCTAGTAGTCCCATTGTACTCATTGAGGAGGAGTTCTCTAGCAGCCCAAAGTGTTCGATGATATGATTGATGGTCCAACTTTCCTACCCAATATTATACCTTGTATGATATGTCTTTCTTCATGGTTTTATTTGTGGATTTATTTGTGCTCTTTCCTTGTTGGTTTGGGGTCCCTACTTAGTATATTTTTACTCACCCCTGCATGGGCTCCACCCACACGTGTTGTGTTTGTTGCAGACGACCGTCACCTTTATGGAGGACTTTGTGGCCTAGGACCTGGTGGTGCCCAGTGAGACCAGGCATACGGGGCATAATTCTACGGATTCTAGTGGAAAATATACACTTAACCATCAAGTGGGGTTTTTAGAAGACGACTTATATAGTTTCCTTGTAATTTCTTGTTTTCAGTTCATCTTTTGTTGGGCTTGTATTCTGGATCATTTGACAAACAGTTTGTAATTTTACACAGTGGTTGTTTAGTGACATGCATGTTTACCTTTACAACATTGGGACGTGGTTGTGAATGTGTGCATATAGGTACTCATTAAAATTCCTCCCACTTTCAGGTTGAATCCTTCGGCGCTAGTCGCCAACCCCTAGCCTTTGGGAGGTGGACTTGGGGTATGTCAGAATACATGCCTTAGGGGATAGGTCATGACAATAGGGGCCAAGATGGTCCATTTTCAAACCCTAGAGGCTTAATGGTAGAAATATGTCCATAAAATATTTTTTGAACAAGTTTATAGTTCATTTATACCCTTACATTTTTAGTTTAACCCCCGATAAACCAATTTTTTCATTAACTGTGACAATTAATTTTTACTGCATTCACTATTCATTTTTGTCAAAAATTAAGTTAAAGTTATTAGATATTATAAATTATGCTTAATAAAAATATGAAATATATTTTTCATAATTCAATTAATATAATTTTTAAAATTTAATTTAAAATTAATCCCCCAAACGTGCCGAGAAAGTGAGTTTTTAAAGTGAAAATGTTCAAAAGTTTACAATGTTTTTATATAAAAATTCAACATGAAAATGATTCTAATTGTATAAATTGGATTAATTGATATAAAATTTAACTAATATTGATTTAAAACTAATTGAAAATCTAATTTAACATTACAAATTATTTAAATGAAAAGTCTTTTTTAATTAAAATTCAGTATTTTTTCACTATTTATAAAAAAATGATGTTTATCGGAAAAATCCCAAAAAATCACCCTAAGATAATTTTGATATTAAGATTAAAAAAATAAATTTTATTTTGTAAAATAAAATTTCTAAAATAGGTAAACCTAATTTTAAATTTTGTACAATAAAGAGTGATTAAACTATCTTTTAGAAAAAAATAATTTTTTTCAAAAAACATGTCTTTTACTTTTAAATGATTTTTATTTTATTTATAATAAATAAAAAGATAATAAATTTGTCTAAAATATATATTTTAATAATTTATTTAATCCTATTATTACACTCTAATTTAAGGACTAGGTTATGACTATTATATTAAATAATAATATTTTGATAATATATTGTGGTTCGATAAAACTGAATCTTGCTTGTAATGTAAAATATTGAAGAAACTCATTATTTCATGTAATATAAGATAAACTTAGTGTTCTGTGTAATTCAAGCTATTAAAGATATTGAATTTATTTTAAAAATTAGTATATCATAAGGTCTCAGGTTGTTATAATTTCTTCCACTCTCAGTGTTGTATTTCATACACACTATAAAATACAATATCCTTATTGTAGAATTTCTGGATGTTATGGAACTAATTTTATTATCATAATAATCTATTAATTGTGATATATTCATTTTTGGGTCAATCTAACCACCTACTTTTACAATGATATAAAATTATATCATGGATGACTATAGGAACTTAAATACTAACATTATTATAATTTAATAAGTAAATAATGATTATTTTATGGTTCCATAAACATTATATTAATTATTTAACTTAGTATTAAAATATCACCATCGATCACTAAAGTTATCCAAAAAAGATTACATCAATTCTATTTTCACACAAACATAAGAAAAAACTATATAGAAAATAAATAGTATATAATAATAAATAGTCCATATTAAATGAAATATATATGAATAAGGTTACTAATAAGGTATATAATAAACTTAATTTGATTATTCAGGATGTTAGGCATGTGCACAAAATGAATCAGGACCATAGTAAGGGTTTCTTTGTCTTATTTTCAACTTCATGGAATAGGTTTGATATTGTGCAACATCATTTTTTCTATATGGTGTATTCACTACCATATTCTTATAAAATATAAAAATATATTCCATTTAATTAAATTTTAATTTCCAATTCATTATCATACTCTTAAAATCCTATGATTATTATGTTACCAATACCATAAGGGTTTTATTGAACCAATTTTCAATTTATTTGGTCATAGTATTTCTAACTTGAATATACTTTTCAAGATTTATTTTATCATTTCATTATACTATTTTATATAATATTTTCTCTTTTTCTCTCTAGAAATTACTTCTCATCATCAATATCCACTTCTTTCATAAAAAAAATATCTGAAATAAATATATAATATAAGTATGAATAACTCTCATTATTACTGATGGATTTTTTCTTCTATGTCCAAATTTTCCTATAAAATTTTCTTTAAATAAATCCAAATTTTATATTTTATATTATTTATATTTTATTTTATATCTTTTATGAAATGATAGTATTTAAATGTTTTTTCAATGTTGTTTTTTCTTTAAAACAACCTAAAATGCTTAATAAAGGTATTTCTCTCCATAATATACCACTCTGGATTTATTAAATTTATTTTTTTATTTTGAAGGATATTTTATCTAGAAAACTTTATATTATTTTTTATATTTATTCTCTTTCCCTTTTCAATTTTTTTCTAAAGTAATTTTCACCTCATATTTTATAACAATGCGTAACAAATTTGGTGAATCACTTTATATTTTCACTTCTATTTTTCCTCCAAGGTTTATCTATCATTAAGTGATGTTTTGATTACCCTCTATTTTTTATTATGGTATTATTCATTTTTTAAAATTATATTTTTAATATCCTATGATTTCTTAAGGTCATGTTAATTTTTGAACAGTTTAAGAAACCCATTCTTTTTCCATGGGTTCTTTAAGATATGATGATTATTGATTTTAAGTGTCACACATATGTTTGGATAATGAATATTGGGGTTATATATTTCCTTAAAATGTATTGTTTTAAGTTTATATCTCATGATATATTCAGGTGTATACATAATTAATATGTTCACATAGGCATGGTCATAATGATTTTTCTCACATTTTTAAGCATATATATAATGAGTTTGTTCACATAGACATGGTCATAATGAGTTTTATCACAAAGGTTTCCCTGTTATTATGGTTGTAAAACATTTACAAGTTTTTTTTATCAATTTAGGAACCATTTAAAAGACTCATTTCATTTTCATGGTATGCCATGTTTTCATGTTAAGCTTTATTTTTAAATTATTTTGCACTCTAATGTCATTCTCACATGTTTTATGATTATTAAGATGTCATTTGAGCAACATTATAACTTTTATTATTAATTAATTATATTTTTATGATATTATGTTTCTATATATTGTTTTATGATTACCATCTATGGTATTATGATATTTCAATAATATATTTATTATTTTCCACATGTTCTAGTTCATGTTTATGATATGATGCATTAAGATATGTTTTTCCCTTACTAGGAATCTGATATCACCCCTTTCTTATGTTTACATACCCCATGTTATGAAGATTATTATATCATATGATATGTCTAGAAAAGGTTCTAGAGGAGTGAAATTATGTATTAATGTTTAAAATGTTGTAAAATAATATATTTATGTAGCTAATATTCAAGACACTAATCGTTTCAGCCCTCGATTTGTGCGACTGTTTGTGAGATATATTATATAAATCTTGAAATTAATGTATTATTTAAGTTATTACTATATTGGGAATATTTATTTAGTATCAAATGTTGGTTTAGATATTTTTGGAGATTATTTTAGTTATTTTGGGGATTAGTTTAGATAAATTTAGTGAAAAACCTAAGGATAATTCTAAGTATAGGATTACATCCTAAAATTTTGTAAAGTAGAGATTATATAGTTTTCTAAGAAATAAAAACCCCTTATAGATAAAATAAGTGAATAAATTATCCTTAACTGATATACCTTGTGGTAATAATCCTAAAAGGGATATATTGGGTAATAACTCAATTTTCACCTGGTGCATGGGAGTCACTTTGGTTGAACCAAAAGATAATTTTTTGGTTTTAAAGAGTAATATATTCTTAAGTTAAATTTTCATAAGATAATTTATGATGATACTATTATGTTGTTAATTATTCATTACACATGTTAACCACTTTTGGCTTTAGTATTGGATAAACCCCATAGGAATCAGGTTTTTGATGAGTTCCATGAACAATGTGGATATTGACCCCATAAGAAACCTAATGAGACAGTATCTAGAGTTAGAAACTGTTTGATTATTTAATAATATCTATTATAAATTATGATTAATTATGTAAAATTACTTGGGTTCCAAAAAAACCAAATAATAGAATAATGGATTCTCATGGAAGTTTAGGTGACGAAGACGATGAGTAAAAGTAGATTCAATTTCCTTTTTTTTGGAAAATTTGGGATGAGGCATCCATGGGAATGTATCAAGGGAAATATAATATGTTTTATCTGTGTTATAGCAGAACATGTATAAAAAAGTTTTAGAGAAAAAAGGAAGAATTTATTCAACAAAATGGAGGGAAATAATGTTCATACTAAAGTACCATGGAGTATTTAATGTCTAAAATAAAGAAACCCTGGGAATTATCCAAGTAAATTTCCCAATACAAGGGATAATAAGGATGATTGGAATGATAAATTTCTAATAAAAAGGTAAATATAAAAATCATATTCAACCAAAACTACTAAATTGAGTTTTGAAAATTATGTGGACTGAAGAATATCAGTCGTCCACTTAAAAACTATGAGTGTTGTATTTGTATCTTATTCAACCCACTCCTTTGTTCCAACAATATTTTATAAGGACATCAATTCATCACATTGATGACTATATTTTGAACTATTAATAAAAAACTTTTATTGTTATAATTATATCATCCAAAGTTTATGTTTATAAGAAATTTAATTGTATAAATCATATTACCCTTCCTTTATAAAAATTTAATGTGATTTTTGGAAATGGATTGGTTCTCTCCACTTAGAGAAAAATTATTTGGAATAAATAGATCATATTTCACATCAACCAATGATATTATATCAATTAAAGGAATATTATTAACAACCTGTATATGGAAATTATATAATGTGGGTATTGATACCGAATAACGATATACTCTTGGATTAAATAGTTGGAGAAAAACTCAATATTAGGGTTCAACCAATTTTGATAAAAAAAATATATATGTTTCTAAGTCTATAAGGTTCATGTATCTCTATAAATTATACCCTAAGTTGTGTTTATATTTTATATACCCTTATCGAATTCCATTAGCAGTTTATAATTAAAATATTGAGGGTGTAATTTATTTAAGGGAAGAATGTAACACCCTGATATTTTAGAATATATTTTTCTAAATTAATAATATGTTGATAAGAACATCAAACTAAAAAGATCTGTAATATATTATATGAATATTATTGATCAAATTTAAAAATAATAAAAACTATAGTAAATAAAAATATTTAAATAAATTAAAATTTATACAAAATATGATTGATAACACATAAAGTTTAAAATTACCATTTCTCAATAAAGGAATTTTTCTTTATATATTTTATTTTCATCTAAAAGAAAAATTTAAAAATTTTAGAATATAATTTTTTCAAAATTAATTTCATTTTTGAATTCATAATATCAAAATTATCCTAAAATAAAATTTTGGGATTTTTATGAAATAATTTATTTTTAAGTGAGTATTGAAAAAAATAGTTTTTAATAAAATTGTAAATTTTATTAAATTGCAAATATATAAGAAATAATTATAAATTTATAAAATATTTTAATAGTTAAATCTTTATTTAATGACAAAAATATGTTTTTAAAAAAATTATTTTGAAAATAAAAAACCTATTTTCAACATTTTAAAACATTTGTAACATTTATTTCTAATTTAAAAACTGTTTTCAGTCTCTTATTTTAATTAAAAATTTTAATGTTAATATTTAGTTTTTTATTTATTTTGATTCAAAATAAATATTATTTTTTATAACAAACAATTTTATTTCATTAAATTCACTGAAATTGATAAATTTATATTGCCCATAAATTTTAAGCTTAAAACACATTATCTAAAAAAGTTTTTATGCGTTATGTGCGCTAATATTAATTTTGTTTCTAAACATTAGAAATTTTATTTCATAAAAATATTATAATATTTTATATTATCGTGTTCATATTATTTAGTAATTTTAATTTTATTTTTGGTCATAAAATTTTGATTACTAATATTAGAGTTAATGACCTTGATAAGGGTAAAACTATTATTTTCAATGAATTATTTTATTAATGTTGTGTAATTTTTATCAAATAAAATAAATTAATCTGTTATCAAAAATGAATTTAATTTAATTTAATTTTTATACCTATATATAAATATATTATCACTCAATAAATTGGTAATTAATACTAAATAATATTATCAACACATAATGTTAAAAACAACATTTTCCTACAAAACAGTTTTTTGATATATAAAATGTTTTAATTTAAAAATTAATTTTATATTATTTATAATTTTAATTATATTAAATTTATATTAAATTTTGGTTCATAAAACTCAAATTTTGTAATATGGGTTACCTTATATATTTAATAATATATAAATTACTTGGTTGAAAACTACTTACAATGGTAAAAAAATGGTAAAATATAAAAAACTTAATGAAAAATGACTTTAAAATTGATTAAAAAGTGTGTGGAAATTTATTTATGATCATTTATAGACCTTATATCACTAAAAATAAATTATTTCTCACTTTTTTATCCTTTTACTCCAGAATAGTTTGATTCCATTATTGAAAAATATTGGGTGTTCAAAAATGTTCCCTTTTCTTTACTTATAAAATAGGACACTTACACCCCTTAAAGTCACACCCATTCCATCTAATTTACTCCTAAAAATATATTATTTTTATCTTCCTATAAAACTATCTCAATTTTATAATCCTCTGGTCCCAATTACTTTTCCTAATCCCTTAATTTTCATAGAGACTTTCAAGAGAAAGTTTAATGTCCTAAAGTGAGTATTGCCTAATCCTTATCCATTTTTTCATATTATTTATCTTCCAAACCTACACAAACCATAGTAATATAATAAAATCAGTATAATTATTATATTTAAGTACTATAATATTAATTTAATAACCCTTATTTATTCCTTCTCATATACTTAGATAAATAAAAAAACATCGATCATGCGTTTGTGCATACTGTCGCCTCCACAAAGCGGCGTCTTCCATTTTTCACCGCCTCCTTTATTAACTAGTTATAAGGATAAAATTAAATAATAAATATTATATATACATATATATATATTACTATTTTTATAGAGATAAAAATTATAATCCACCTTCATCCCATATCATTTGTTATGAAATGAAAATGCCAACTATGCGTTGTGTAGACTATAGCCTCTATGAAGTCACATATCTCATTTTTCATATAGTTTATTTATAATTTATTAAAAAAATATTAAAATATTATTCAAAAAATTAAAAATATATAAATAATATCATTATTATTTTGTAATAATTATATTATTTCAAAAGATCCCACTTTTATTACCATAGTCATCCATTGATTATGGTATGTTCATATTTGGGTTGGTCTAACCAGCAACTTAAACAATGTTATAAAACTATATCAAGGTTGACTATAGGAAATTAAATACCAAAATTTTTATAATTTAATAATAAAATAATTATTTTTTCATTGTTCTATAAATGTTATATTAAGTATTTAACTTATTATTAAAATATCATCTTCAATCGCTTAAATTGCCAAAATAAAAAGACATTGATTCCATTTTCACACAAATATTAGAAAAAATATATAAAAAATGAATAGAATATGATAAAATTTTTCATTATTAAATTAAATTTAGATGAATAAGTAATATAATAAGGTATCTAATAAACTTAATTTTATTTTTTATTAATTTAGGTTTGTGCGCAGAATGAATCGGGACCACCGTAAGAGTTTCTTTGTCTCATTTTCAACTCTATGGGATATGTTCAATATTATTCACCATAATTTTTTTATATATTTTATTCACTACCCTATTTATTACACATATGAAAATTTATCACATTTAATTATATTTTAATTTCAATTTCATGATACTCCTCTCAATTTTCTTTTATTCTTACGTTACCAATACTGTAAGGGTTTCATAGACTCAATTTCTGATTCATTAGGCCACAACCTTTATTACTTGAATATATTTTTAAATATTTATTTGATCTTTAAATTTCCATATTTCGTATATTATTACCTATTTTTCTCAAGGTATATTACTTCTCATTATCAATAACTACTTCTTTGATAATTTTTTTTAAATAAAAGTATAATGTTGGAAATAATAAATCTCATTCTTCCCAATGGTTGTTTTTCATCCATGCCCACATTTTTTATATCAAATATATTTTATTTAAATAAATAAAAATGTGTTTTTTTGTTTATATTTTTCATATTTTACTTTACCTATTTTATTAAATGAATTTATTTTAGCATTTATTTTTTGTTTTTTATTTAAAACAACCTATAGTTTACAATAAAGGAATTTATTTTCATTATTTACCCCTCTAGATTTATTAACTTGATTTTTTTAAAAGATCCATTATTTGGAACTATTTATAATGAGTTTTTCAAAAGAATTATATATACCTTTATAAAAAAACATTTTATAGTAATTTTCAATTTCTCTTTTATAACATTGTTTAAAAATATTTTTTAAAAACTTTTATATATTTAATTTAATTTTTCCTCCAAGGGTTATCTCTCATGAAGTGATATTTTGATCACCCTATATATTTTAATATGATATTATTCCTTTTTTAAAATGATATTTTCGATATCCTATTATTTGTTAAGTTTATGATGTGTAATTTTTTTGAAAATTTTAAGAAACCCATTATTTTTTCCATGGGTTATTTAAGATACGATGATGATTTTTTTTAAGTGTTACAAATATGTATAGATGATAAAGGGTGGGTTCCTATATCTCTCTCCAATACATTGGTTTAACATTATATATCATGAGGTAGTTAGGCATGGAAAAAATGAGTCTGTTCACATAGATATGGGCATAATGGGTTTTCTCATAATTTAATGTGTGGAAATAATGAGTTTGTTCACATAAGTGTGAGAAAAATGATTCTTCTCATAGAGGTTTTCTTATGCTCATGGTTGTGCCACATTTAAAATTGGTTTATCAATTTATTCCACATTTCCAAGATTAATTTCATTTTCATGATATTCCAAGATTTCATGTAACACCTCTTTTTTTAATTATGTTGTGCTCTTATGTCATGATCATATATTTTATTATTATTGAGAAGTATTTCGAGCCATGTTATAACTTTTATGCTTTCTTAATGATATTTTTTTGATCTTTTTTTTCTCTATAATATTTTCTAATTATCATATATCATATTTTGATCTTTTAATGATATATTTATCCTCTTCATCATGTTATCCTACATGTTTATGATTTGATACATTAAGATATTTTTTTCTCTTACTAATTATCTGAGCTCGCCCCTTCCTTATGTTTGCACCCCCCAGGTTATAAAGATGATTATATCATGTGAGATTTATAGGAAAGTATAATGACCTGACCCCATAAGTCCAGAGATGGTGCATTATTTTATTAAATTGGAATATAAACAAGGAATATGCATCCATAAGGACTGAATAGTTTAGTATCTTTGTAACACCACATACATACATAAGTTCAACATTTCAACTTGAAAGGAAATACTATATATAAATTCATCTAAAAACATCCACAACTCCTAGATTATCCCTACATGACATTCATAATATACTTATTCACATCTTAATAAAAATAAAAAATAAGAAATGGGTGATCTTAGATGATCAGTAAGGGTAAGTAATACAAAAAAATAATAAATAATAAGGCATAGTGAATGACTAAAAGTACACATTCCATTAAAGCATAAACTTGAGCCTAATATGGCAAGAAATAAAAGATGATTAAATAATGATATAATAAAACATTACCATGGATATTCTATTAGTCAAATAATTATATTTACTATCAATTACTGGATTCATAATTATGACATTCATAATAACAGACATTATAATCATCTCATCAAGGCCTCGGCCAAGACACTATACAAAAAGGGTTAAAACCCATGATAGTTTGTCTCATGAGACCTACAGATGCATTGAGAGGCTATAAAAGTCTCCACCTGTTACTTAATACTTCCAATGAGTTCCTCATATTAAATGGGTGAAACATAATCAACATATACACTATCATATGAAATGTAAATAAATTTCTGCATTCCGTAAACATAAACACTAACCATTCAGAGTAATATGGTGAATGGTATCAATATAATACATCCATATTCAAACTAATCATAAAAGATTCAATAAAATATGGTATATAATATCATAAAATATTAATCCCAATTAAAAATAATAATCAATAAGAGGGTTGAAATAGATGAAAATACTCGTATAAAATCGTAGAGTAAATCTTGAGAGAAATACTTTTTACTTTGAAAAGAAGAGTTATTCTATAAAAATATTTATACAAAACCAAAAGGGAACTATGATATTTTTTCATAATAAAATTATTAATTTTATAAAAATAATTGTGTCTTAAAATAGATTATATAGTTCCCTTGAAAATAGGTAAGAATTTGAGAAGTTCCCTTGAATCAGGCTTGTTTATTAGGAAGAATTTGAGAAAGATCCTTTTAAAACATGTAAATAACCATAAAATGAAGAATTATTTTGATTGGTACATATATATAGAACATTAAAACATAATTTATTAGTCGTAAATAATAATAATTAAGAATGTTATTGGGGTAAATATAGATAAATTTTAACCCGAAGGAAAACGGAGGTTTTGGTAAAAACCCTTACCTTATGTCCAAATGTGTTCTGAACTTGACCTTAACATTTGGGATAATCAAATTAAACCTATTAATTAATTAATTTCAATCCTTTAATACATGTATTTTATTTATTATAATTTTATTAAGTTCATTTATGGAATTTTTGATGAGTTATAGGATACAATTTTATCGCTCGAGCGTTCATTTCCTTGGTTTTCATTATCAGTATACTTGTATATGAGTATGAAAGTTCATGTTGAATGGAGATAATTATAAAGAATTGAATTTATATATTATTAATAAACATAAATAATTTTAAATGTTTATATATATCATTTGGTTACATGGTATGAGGATTAATCATTAGATAAGACATTTAGTGATAATCCTTTAAATTTTTACGGCGGTTTTTCGATTACAATAAACTAGTTTTGTTCAATTATTTAATATCATGTATAAAATATGGTTATCGAATAATTAAATACGATATAATATATATTTAATAATCTATTTAAAACATAAAAATGTTTTAATGACCATACTTGAAGGATAAATTAAAGAACAAAGTTTTTTCATCTACGAAGGTTGTAAATCAGCACCTCCTAGATGATGATTTCATTATTAAAATAAAAGATAGAGAGAGAGATGGTATTTTGAGGAAATTTATTCCATTATCATGATATAATTCCAATATATATATATATATATTATATTGTATTTATCATGATCATATGGATATAAAAGGTGAGTGAGAGACTAAGAAAAGAAAATAAATTGAAAATAAATTAAATGAAAAAGGAACAGGATTTGCCTCTTGAAATATCCTCTTTGAGAACATCCTTAAGAGAAGGGGTTATAGTATTTTTGAAATACCAAGAGCTAATGGACATGGGTAGTGACTATGTAAGAGTATTTTGGATGAAATTTTACAAGAATCAAGGCTACAATGAGTGAGGAGAAGAGGGGGTGAGGGGTGGTTTTATAGTGCAGGAGAGGGGTGATTTTTGAATATATTATTCATTAGTTTATTATTTTGGATCAAGAATATGAATAGTTTGAGAATTATAATAAAAAAAATTAAAATATTGACGTATATTTTGATATTATGGGATTACATCAGCCATGTATCATCGATAACTCAACCATGATGTAGAAATCCATTTATTTGTTAAATACCAGAAATTCATTATTCCCCAAAAATTCAACTATTTTAAAAAATCCTGAAAATTAACCATAACCATTTTTCAATTTTTATAATTAAAAAATTAAATCAATTTTATGAAAATAATTTTCTAAATAAGATTAATTTAATTTTTAATTAAAATCACCATTTACTCAAAAATAAAGATTTTAAAAATAACCAATTTTATAACACTTTGAAATATTACTTAAGGTATCATAAAATTATCTTAAGACCATAATAAATAAAAATATTAATTTATGAATACATTTTATGAAAATAAATTTTCTTATAAATTATTAAATTAATCATAAAATTTTAATTAATTAATTATGACTTATAAAAATACCAACACTATTAATAATTTTTAAACCATTTATTTACTTAAAATATGATATAATTATACCATACTTTCATTTATAAGATGCCTAAATTTTATTTATAGTTACATGGGTGGGGTTACTATTCATTAGGCCACTTTACCATTCATAAGGGTCATATCACTATTCTCGAGGTCAAGTTACTATTTCATCAGTATAGGTTTCTTAACTTATATAAATACCTATTATTTCATTCAATATTCATTTATAAATATTGTATTATGTTCTCTATGTGGTTTTATGTGATTTATAATATATTAAATAAAAATAAGAAGGAAAATTTATTTGATATAATTATGGGTCATTACATTCTTCCCTCCTACAAAAATTTTGTCCACAAAATTTCATATTGTCACCCCACAAAGTATTTGGGTAGTTATTCATCATAAGTTCCTTAGGCTCCCATGTCAACTCTTAAATTTTATGATTTTTACAAATCACCTTTACTAGTCGAGTCATCCGATTCCTCAACACTTTTTATTTAGTGTCTAGAATCTAGATAAGCTCTTCACAATAAGACAAATTAGGTTCCAATTCTATTCCTTCAGAAGTGAGTACATGTGTTGGGTCTGACATGTACTTACTTAACAAAGAGACATGGAACACATTTTTTACTTTATAAAGGCTAGGATACATTTCCAAATGATAATCCATAGCTCCAATTATCTCTAGAATATCAAAAGGCCCAATGTACCTAGGGCTTAGTTTCTATTTATTACCAAATATTATAACACCCTTCCATGGAGATACTTTCAAGAAAACATGATCTCCCACCTGAAATTCAAAATCCTTCCTTCGATTATCAACATAGTGATTTTTCCTACTTTGAGATTATTTGATATGGATTTGAATAGTGTTTAACTTTGATGTTGTTTCATTCACAAGCTCTAAGCCCACAAGCTTCCTTTCACCATCTTCATCCTAACATGTTGGTGTATGACATCTCTTTCCATACAATGCTTCATATGGTTCCATTTGAATACTAGAATGGAAAATATTGTTGTAGGAAAACTTCACCAAAGGTAAATACTGATCCCACATACCTTGAAATTCAAATTAACATGATCTCAACATGTATTTTAAAGTTTGGATCATCCTTTCTGATTTCCCGTCAGTTTGAGGGTGATAAGTAGTACTCAAATGAAGCTTATTATCCAAATATTTCAAAATAATTTTCCAAAATTTCGATGTAAATTGTGTATCATAGTTAGACATAATTGAGATAGGTGCTCCATGAAGTCCCAATACTTCATTAATATAGATCCATTCAATGGGCTCCAGTGGAAAATCCTCCCTTATAGCATGGAAATGTGCAGGTTTGGTAAGTTGATACACAATTATCCATATTGCATCATTATTTCTTGAAGTTTTGGGTAATCCAATGATAAAATTCATAGTAATGTCATACCATTTCCATGTAGTAATAGGGATAGGTTGCAAAACTCCTCTAGGATGTTGTCTTTTATCCTTTGCCTATTTACAGACTAAACATCTTGATACATAATCAGCAAATTCCCTCTTTATGTTATCCCGCCATAAAAGTTCCTTCAAATCACTATACATCTTAGGGATACCAGGTTGTATAGAGAAATTCAAACTATGGAAATCATACAATAACTCCCTTTTTAGATCAGGTATATATGGAACACATATCATTTCCCCAAATTTCATAATTCCATCTTCATACAAGAATTATTCCAGCTTTCTATCATTCAAATATTTAATTTTATTTTGAATATTCTTATCATCAGGTTGAGAACTTTTAATCATTTCCAATAAAGATGGTTAAGAAACCAATTAAAAAAGTAGCAATGTTTCTCCTTCTTTGATAATTCCCATTTCCATCCTCTCTATATCCATGCATATAGGATCCTTGTCAATTATCATTTTATAGAACTCCATGATATTTCCTGCTCAATGCATCAATTACCTTATTTTCCTTTCTTGGGTGATAATGTATTGAACAATCATAATCCTTTAATAGTTTGATCCATCGCATTTTCCTCATGTTGAGTTAATTTTGTGAGAAGATTTATTTAAAGCTATTGTGATCCATATATATCTCACATATTTCACCATAGAGATAGTGTCTCCATTTATTCAGAGAAAATATTATAGCTTCTAACTCAAGATCATGAGTTGGATAGTTCTGTTCATGAATTTTTAACTTCCTTGATGCATAGGAAATAACTCTATCATTCTACATAAGGACACAACCAAGTCATTTCATTGATGCATCACTATAAATCACAAATACACCACTTCTTGATGGTATATTCAAGATTGGATCATTCACTAACCTCTTCTTCAATTTGTCAAAAAATTCTACACGTTATTTTATCCAAAATAATTTAACCCATTTATGAGTAATCTTGGTTAACAGGTTAGCTAATTGGGTGATGTTTTGAATGAAATATTGATAATAACCTGCTAAACCAATAAAAATACGTACCTCAGTTATGTTAATTGGAGTATGACATTACTTAACTACCTTTTTCTTTGTAAGGTCAACTAATATTCCATATTTATAGATAATATGGCCATGAAAATAAATTTATTGAATCCAAAATTCACTCTTTATAAACTTCCCATATAATTCATTTATTCTAAGAGTATTTATAAAAATATGAAAGTGATTATCATGGTAATCATAGATTTTAGAGTATATCAAGATATAATAAATGAATACAATAAAATATTTATCAATATATTCCTTGAAAAATCTATTCATTAGGTCCATGAAAATAGAGGGTGCATTAGTCAGTCCAAAAGGCATTACTTTAATCTCATAATGCCCATACCTAGTTCAAAATATTGTCCTCAGAATATCTTCCTTTTTCACATGTAACTGATGATATCCAGATCAAAGCTCAATCCTCAAAAAATATTGGGCTCTGTGAAGTTGATCAAATAAATCATTAATGAGAGGAAGAGGATACTTGTTCTTTATTATAATAGCATTGATCTCCCTGTAGTCAATGCACAACTTCATAGATCCATATTTCTTCTTAAAAAAAGAATAGAGGCTACCCATGGAGAAACACTAGGGTAGATAAAACCCTTATCACTCAATTCCTCTAGTTGTTTCTCCAGTTATACTAATTCCACAGTGGCCATTCTATAAGGAGTCTTTGATATAGGTCTTGAACCAAGAATTAAATCAATAGAGAACTCAACTTCCCACTCTGAAGGATGTCCAGGTAAATCCTCTGAAAAAAATCAATATATTCTTGAAAAATTTGTACATACTAAATTTTAAGATTTATTTCCTCACCCATAGATATTTTTTCCCATACTCCCCAAGAATTTCATTTATTAGAGCTACTAGGGATGAATATAGATATGAATCAGATGATGATGTTTCTTCTCTAAAGATAATAGATTCTATATCATTCTAAAAAATTGTAACCTCCTTATTCTTGAAATTTATTTTTCACATCATAATTTAAAATCCAATCCATACTGAGGATTATATCAAATTAAGTCATAGGTATAATGATAAGGTTAGAAACTAAAGCACATTTATGTGTCATGAGGGGGATTTATTGACATAAATTTTTGCAATGATACTTACCTTAGGAGTTTTGATTGAAAAATCCTTTATTAAACAAATTGGAAATATCTAATGTTCTTGGAAAACTAAGAAGATATAAAAGAATTTGATGATCTAGAATCAAATAAATCATTGGCTAAGTTTGAGAAAACAATTAAAGTAACTTCGATTAAATCATTAGAAATTTCAACCTCATCAGTTGTGATTGCATAAGCTTAGTCTTTCTCCCTTGGGCTTATTTTTTAAAATTTTCCATGATTCTTAGCAAAATAATTTTCATAATGTACCATCTCTTTGAAATTATATCATTGAACATTTATAGCTTCTTTATTTTCTTTACAATCATGGTCTTGGTGGCCTTTTTCTCTACACTTGTAACAAACACCCACACCCATCAGGAAAGTACTAGGGTGTTTCTTCCCAAAATTATCATAGGATGAAAAATAAACTCTTTAATTCTTCCCTTTTTCTTAATTTACTTATCCAGAGTGTTCATCATCCCTATTATTCTCTTCCATTCCATTAAATTCATAGGAATTTGACAATTCATTTTCTATCTTGAAAGGAGACGAAAATATATCTTCATATAATGAGAAATTTTGGGAGACCAGTTCCTTCAGAGGAATGGTTTTTAACCACAAAATAAATGATAAATATTTCTACTTTGATTATATATATATTCTATATCATGCATTTCTAATATTGTAAATTTTTCTTCAAACATTGCAACATTTTCATCCTCTCTTTTTTAAAACTTATGAATTGTCTTCCCATATCCATATGATGTTCACGAGGAAAATATTTTTCTAGTAAAATTTCTTTAAAATCCCTATGTTATATATTTTCAATCTCTTACTCATCCTTTGTGTTTTGAATCAATGACCACCTTTGATCATCATCTCCTGATAGAAAATAAACTGTCATGACAACCTTATCCCTTTTGTTACTTTACAAAGTGAGAAATATATTCTCTAAGGAACTTATCCATTACTCTACAACAAATGGGTTTGTATTCCCATTAAATTATGGAGTTTTTTGCCACATAAATTAGTCTAACATTTCTCTTCCACATTATGGATCAAGATTCTCTATACAGGTAAGTTTATTGTTCATAACCTATGTCAGCTTTCTCAGTATAGTTATAAGGTGCTCGGCACCAGGTGTAACTCCATAACCAACATCATTATCTTGCATAGGAGAGAAATACCTACATGGGATACGTGCATTAATGTGGTTTCCATTACTTACAACATGAACCATTTCTAAATAATAAAATACACTAGAATATGTTTTGAATCATTATATATATTCTCAACTAGAAAAATACTTAACATAAATTGAAATCTTATGCTTAGCTGATCTCATAATCATAAACTTGGTTTCCATGAGGAAATTTTTTTAAATCCTTAATAATGGACTGTAAAGAAAATATAAAATATAATAAGCATAGCCCCTAAGAGTGTCAAACTAGGTGTGCAGTAAGGCCTATTTTTGTGTACAAGGTTACCCCATGTTAGGTTTGGGACACCTAGTCGGAGTAGTTACCCCTAAGTATATCTGTTCCAAAACCACATCCACTTATAGTATCTAGAAAGGGATGTATTTTCTAAGAATATACACATAATATCTTCCTTACCAAAGTTCTAGGAAATTATTTTATGCTTATCCTCAAATTCTAGGGTTTTGTTCCCTAATCTACATTTTCTAAATCTATTTTACATGTTTTCTACTAAAATTTCTCTGATACAAACTATAATGCCCCAAACCTAGAAGTCTGGAGTCGGTGCATTGTTTTATTACATTGGAATATAAAAAAGGAAGATTCATATTGAAGGAACAAATAGTTTAGTAGCATTGTACAACCACATACATACATAAGTTCAAAATTACAACTTGAAAGGAAATACAATATAGAAACTATTTTGAAAACATCCACAACTCCAAGATTATCCCTATTCATAATTCATAATATACTTCTTCACAACTTGGTAAAAATAAAACATAATAAATGGGTGATATCATATGCTCATTAAGGGTAAGTAATACAACATAAGCATAAATAATAAGGCATGGTGAATGACTAAAAGTACATGTTATATTAAAGTATAAAATTGAGCATAAAATGGTATGAAATAAAAAGAAAATTAAATAATTTCATAATAAAACATAACTATAGATATTATACAAGTAAAATAATCACATATAATATCAATTACTAGATTCATAATGATGTAATTCATAATTTCAGACATCATAACCATATCATAAAGGCCTCATCCAAGACACTATACATAAAGGGTAAAAACCCAAGCTAGTTTGTCTCATGAGACATACCAATGCATTGAGGGGCTATATAAGCCCAAAAAATTCACTTACTAAGTCCAATTAATTCCTCATATAAATGGGGTGAAACATAATCAATATCTACACTATCATATGAAATGTAAATAACTTTCCCCATTCTGTACACATAAACACTAACCATTCAGAGTAATATGGTGAACGAAATCAAGATAGTACATCCACAGTCAAAATAATCATAAACCATTAAATAAAATATGGTATATTATATCATAAAATATTAATCCAAATTAAACATAAGAATCAAAAAGATTTTTGAAATAGATTAAAATACTCATATAAAATCATCCAGTAATTCTTGAGAGAAATACTCTTTTACTTTTAAAAGAAGTGTTCTTTTGGAAACTTATTTTTAAAAACCAGAAGTTAACTAAGATATTTTTTTCATAATAAAATGCGTAATTTTAGAAAAATAATGGTGTCTTAAGACAGATTATATATTTCCCTTGAAAATAGTAATAATTCTAGAATTTCCCTTGAATCAGGCTTCTTTATCAGGAAGAATTTGAGAAAGATCCTTTTAAAACATGTAAATACCCATAAAATAAAGAAGTATTATGATTGGTAAATATATATATATAACATTAAAATAGAATTTATGAGGATTAAATAAGAATAAATAATAATTTCATTTAGTTAAAGAGAGAAAATGAGTAACCTGAAAGAAAATAGAGGTTTGGGTAGAAAACCCTTACCTTATGTCTGAATGTGTTCTGCACTTGACCTTAACATCCTGGATAATCAAATTAAACCCATTAATTAATTAATTAATTAAATTATTTACATGTATTTTATTTATTATAATTTTTTCAAGTTCATTTATGGCCTTTTTTATGAGGTATAAGATACAATTTTATCGCTCGGGAGCATTTGCTTCTTTGGTTTTCACGATCGGTATACTTGTATATGAGTACTAAAGTTCATGTGGAATGGATATAATTATCTAGAATTTAATTTATATATTATTAATGAAAAAAAATAAGTTTAAATGGTTATATATATCATTTTTTTACATGTTATGAGGATGAATTGTTAGATAAGACATTTACTGATAGTCGTTTAAATTTTTTACTTCAGGTTTCCGATCACAATGAACTAGTTTTGTTATATTATTTAATATCATGTATAAATGATGGTTAATAAATAATTAAATAATATATAATACATATTTTATAATCTTTTTCAACCATAAAAATGGTTTCATGACCATCCTTTAAGGAGAAATTGAAGAACGAAGCTTCGTTGTCCATGAATGTTGTAAATCGGCACCTCTCGGTTGATGATTTCATTTTTAAAATAAAAGATAGAGATATGGTAGTTTAAGGAATAATATTCTAGTATCATGATATAATTATATTATATAGATGATACTAGATTTATCATGATCATTTGGATATATAAGGTGAGTGAGAGACTAAGAAAATAAATTAAATTGAAATGAAAAAGGAAGAGGATTTACCTCTTTAAATATCCTCCTTGAGAACCTCATTAAGGGAAGGAGTTTTCATCTTTTGGTAAGACCAAGAGATCCTGGATGTGGGGAGAGACTAGGGAAACGAATTTTGGTAGAAATTTTACAATATTCAAGGCTTAGAGGAGTGTGGAAAAGATGGGGCGAGGGGTGGTTTTTATAGTGGAGGAGATGGGTGATTTTTGAATATCTTATTCATTAGTTTATTATTTTGGATCAAGACTATGAATTGTTTGAGAATTATCATACAAAAATATTAAAATATTTAAGGATTTTTCTAGATTATGGGATTAAATCATCTATGTATCATCGATGACTCAACCATGACACAGAAATTCATTTATTTGTTAAATACTGAAAATTAACTATTTACAAAAATTCAACTATTTAAAAAAATCCCAAAAAATATACATAACCATTTTTTGATGTGTAAAATTAAAAAATAAACTTCATTTTATGAAAATAATTTTAAAAATATGATTAATTTAATTTTTAATTAAAATCACAATTTACTCGAAAAGTATAAATTTTAAAATTATAACTGATTTTACATAACAATTTTAAAAATTAATTAAGGTCTCATAAAACTATATTAAAACCATAAGACATAAAAATATTAATTTATGAATATATTTTATGAAAATAAATTTTATTTTAAATTATTAAATTAATCATAAAATTATAATTAATTAATTAATTCTCACTTACAAAAATACCAACACTTAATTAATATTTTAAAAAACATTTATTTACTTATACTATGATATATTTATGCCATAATTTAATTTATGACTTGTAATCGCCCGTGCGTTTGAACGGTGATATTGGTCAATGCATATGTTAAACAAAAGAATACTATTTTTCTAAGATATTAATGAAAATTAATATTGCTGATATGTAAACCAAAAATATAAGGTACATAATAAGGAAATAATGATTTAAAAATTGTTGATAAATAATTGACATAGTAGAAAATATAGAGTTGATATAGTAAGGAATAACAATTTATATTAGACATTCATGATGAAGAAATCAAATAGATAAATGGAAGAATTAATCAATATGGATATGAAAAATAAGTCAAATTCTTTGTAAACTATATTTTGTATGGTTAAATATGGACACTTCAAAATGAGTAAAAAATAATTAACATAATTGTTAACAAACCAATCATGTTGAATTGATGAATCCAAAACAGAAACAGTTATAATAAGAATCCCATAAAATGGGTGATTCGGAAAAAATAATTTAACAAAAACTATATACAATGAGTGTATGAATAAAGTTGAAATAATGAGGGTATTTCCTAATCAAAATTTTGAAAAAGAAATTATTCCTGGGGTATTTAATGTTGAAACAATTCTAATAAGGACAATATTGTAAGCTTGTTATAAATTAGGACCTTAAAATTTCATTAAAAATTATTCTTAATATATCATACAGTATAATTATATCAAATAAAACCATGAAAATGTGGCTCTTTACCCAGGAAATAAAAAGAAACTCTTGGATAGTCCATTTGAGTAAAAAAACCGAGAGAAGGGAAATTCTAAAAAAGAGAAGAACATATTACTTTAAGTAAATTTGTAAAATTCATCATGGAGAACAATTTGAATATATTTATAGAGCAGACCCCTTCTCAACAGAGTACAACATTCAATGAGTTGACTGAAATCAGTTGTTGAAACAACAGAAAGATTTGTTTCTCAATGTGGAAGAGATGTTTTTTATACTTAGAGAAAGAGTTGTTTCTCTAATAGAACGTAGACTGAATTTAATTGTTGAAACTATAATGACAGATAACCATAACATGAAAAATGATTAGATTTAAATCTTTTTGGCCATCAATAGATTGATAATTGAATACAAGACATCCTTTTATAAACTGGTAAAAAAAATTTGAGGATGAAAGTAGATTATTAATTCAAGAGGATATAAATTATTCACCTAGTTTCTAGTTTATGAAAACAATTTCTGGACATGAAAGTAAATAAATGTTTTCACTATTTTCAAAATTGGCTTTACTGTTTTCTAAATTCATAGAATGGTGAAGAAAAATCATAAACTATCAATATTGATATTATAACAAATCATTTATAAAAAGTTCTGTAAACTATTGAAGTCTCAATGATAACAGTAAATGGGAACCACATAGGTACCGCTAATTGTGTGGCCAAACACTAAGAATCATAGTAATCTTTTGATCCGAAAAATAAATTAAACTATTTAGTAATCCAGTCTAATTTAATATAGTGAAAAGTAAACAGTACCATGAAATTTGAGTATCGAAAACCCCCAACCTTGGATGTTGCTTGCTTCAGAATGTTTTTGTTCAAAAACATAAGGTCAAAAGATTAAAATATATAATGTGAATCTAAACAAAGGGAACTACACAAGAAATATCAAACAGAAATAGGCAGATGTATCGTAAATTTTAAGAGTCATCATACTATTCACACACAAAAATTCCAACTGTCTCCAAAGGTAGTTGTTATTTCTACGTCAATGCAGAATCCCAATGAAATAAAATGGGGGACGACATGGTCTCCAAATGATTTAGTATTTATATAACATGTTTTCACTGTAGAAAAATACCAAGGAATTCATCCTCAATACTAAAAATAAACCATTAAAAGAATTGACTATCAACCAAACAGTAGTTAAAATCTAATATAATAGGGAAACATATCCAAGAAAATCCTTAAAAAGTGATATGATAACTTATCGAGACTATATAATAGACATTTATAAAAAAGGGTAACGACCATATAACCCTCAATAATTGTTTCCCAAATGTCCCAATATCATAATTTTTCAACTTAATACACTGAACAGAAAATTCCTCGAAGAGGTAGTAGGTTATAGTTTTGGAATGGCATTGGTAGACATCCATATGAAGAGGTAAATCCACACTGCAATGTATAGACCCAATTAATTATCAAAGAAAAAAGCAAGCATTAAAATATCATTAAATAATGGAAAATCAAAACAATAATATAAATTTAAATAGTTTTGGAATGGAATTGGATGTGTTGCTTGTTCGGTCGATGACATTACAGGAGGCACGACCTTCGTCATCCTCGATGTTTGCTACAACTATACATTTTTTTCAGTTCATATCAATGGATTGGGTTTGTTCTTCGCTGGTATGCTTGATGGTTGATTTGTTTAAGGATGTTGGGTCTACGCTGGTCATGGAATTATAGGATTCTCTTGAGGGATTGGTTTTGTTTGTTTTTTGTGCTTGTTTTTTGTTCGTATGGTTTGATTCTGAAGGAGGTTCTGGTTTTTAGATTTCTGTCCGATTCAAAGATGATTTCATGATTTGATGATGGCGAGGTTGAAGTTTGATTCTCCGGTTGGACATTTCTCTTGGTCTTCGGAAGGCAGTGCTGAGGCATGGAGGATGTATTACTTGATGTTGTGATGTCTTTATCGGTATGTTTTGGTGTTTGTTGCGGCTTTTCATGGTAGATGGGATAATGGCGACGCAGTATAGACAGATGCATTCAATGCAGTTTCCTCAATAAGATCGCGTTATATGCAGTGAGGGTAGTTTGAATTTTGAAATAGGTGTGTGATGAAGGTCTTGGCATGATCATTTGGTTCTGTTTTATCATTTTGTTATTTGAATTCTGTAATGTGGGTTATGTGAGGGTGTGACTTGAAGCAGATGGACTGGTTTGTAGGTTTTCACTTACCCTCAAAGTGAATTTTCAATAAAATAAAATAAATAGATGGGGGGAGATAGAGTTACATGTAAACAGTACCTTGGAGAAGGCTGAAAAAAATTTAGTCTAGTTTGGAAGTTTTTTTTTGTTTCTCATCTCCATTATATGGAGATGATGTTCATTGGAAAAATTTGATATTGGCTTGGGGTCTGGAGACAGGGAGCCTTCCACCGCAGCTTCAGCATCGAAGTTAGTCAACAATTATTTCTACATGAAGGATCAATTATAACGAATGAGAAGCAGTCAATACTTATAAGTCATACAATTGAAGCATGAATATAAAATTTGACATATGAAAAATCACCATAAATAAAGTGTTTTTATAATAAAAGGTAATGGGAAATTGAAATGAAGAAAGATACATTATTGTATACAACATGTACGGAATCACAGTAAGAGAGTACGAAGTTGGATATTTTATACCTGGGTTAAAGAGACTACAGTAGTACTTGTATCAATGGCAGCAAAAGTGTTCAAGCTAAGTCCTAAAGATCGAGCGCTTTGATGTTCCTAATAAAGATGGTTAAAATAGTACAAGTATGTGGTAAATGTTTTGATAATAATATGAATTGTAAAGAAGAAAAACTAAATAAATTCTTTTTATTTTCTTTAAAAATAATCTTGTTATTTGATCTTCAGCATGCTGCCAAGAAATTCCTATGGAAGAATGAGACTGCATACCTGGATGTCTATAGAACTCTGATTATAGTTGCTGATATAATCTTCATTATCACTGATGTAGAGCACTGTGTATGTGTTCTGTTTTGAACTGCATTTTCGATTTTGAATGTTTTACTCTGCCACGTCTAGTGACAACAGAAATTTCTTTGATTTGAAAACATTTAACTCATGGGGAAAACCAAACTCATCCTAGTCCTATATTATAATTAAATGGTAAAGTGTGTTAAATAATAGAAATTACATGACCATAACACGTAGTTGAATAATCTTACTTGAATCATAGCATCTTTTAACTATGAAGCAGATTTGCTTATAAACTGCATGACTTGCTTCTTAAAGAGAACAACAGATAGAGAGTCTATGCAGTGTTATGATCAAATTATAGATAAGGTATAATATGAAGGCAAATAATTCATGGAATGTACATTTAGTGTGTGGTAGGGTTATATGACCAAAATGTACCAGCTACAGTTATCAAATATGAGAAATATAATGTAAACCATGATAGTAACGATTCATCGAAGAAATATGGCTGATCAGATATAACATGTGTAGTTGGTGGGTGTACTGTGAGAATAACGTAGACAATATAAATGTTGCAGTCAAGTAATACTTAGATTAGGCTTGTACTGTCATTTCTATGGTAGGTTGTATAGTTATAGTCTCATTCTGTTATTAGAAGATAGTAGTTTCCATCTAAAAAAAGACCCCGACTATTGAAATAGGATAAAGTACTATGACTGTTTAGTAAACTTATGTAAACCTTCAAATAATATACTGAAGAAACATATAACCATGTTATGCAGTGTTGTGATCTAATTATAGTTAAGTTTTAATATAAACACAAATAATTCTTTGAATGTACTTGTACTTAGTGGTAGGGTTGTATGACCGAAAGGTTCCCATTACTGTTATATACTGTGAGCAATATAATGTAAACCATTATAATAATGATTCGTCAAAGAAAAATGTGTGATATTAATTAACATTTCTAGTTGGTGGATGTGGTGTGAGAATAGCATAGATCATGTAAATGTCTCAGTCAAGTAATACTTAGATTGTGCTTGTAGTAAGTGCTATGGTTGTCTGTACAGTTACAGTCACATACTATGATTATAATACCATAGATGCCATCAAAAAAATAAGACATCGAGTATTGAAATAGGATAAATTACTATGATAGTTTAGTAAACTTATGTAAACATTCAAACAATATACTAAAGTATTGAATGGATATATATCCTAATGGACTTAGATAACATACCTTCCAGAAGGGACTGCAGTTGTTGAACCAAGGAGAGCCTGAGTAAATTGTCAGTTCATATTAGTATAGATTGTAGTGGATAATTCATGATAAATATTCAAGGTACTTTGTCGGTCTTTCCATTATTTTAGTACGTGAATGAATTTCAGGTGGTCAACCATGGTGTATAAGTTTAGTAGGTGGGTTTACTATGAGAATAGCATAGAGAATATAAATGATGTAGTCAAGTAATACTTAGATTGTACCTGTAGTAAGTGCTATGGTTGGCTGTACAGTTACAGTCACATACTATTATCATAAGACAATAGATGCCATGAGAGAAATAAGACTTTGAGTATTGAAATAAGATAAAGTACTATGACAGTTTAGTAAACTTATCTAAACCTGAAACAATATATTTTTGTATTGAATGGATAGATATCATAATGGACTTGGATAACAAACCTTGTAGAAGGGACTGCAGTTGTTGAACCAAGGATAGCCTGAGTAAATTGTTTGTTCATATTAGTATAGATTCTAGTGGATATTGTAGGAAAAATGAGCATAGGGATTTTTCAGGCTTACCATTACTTTTGTAGGCGAATGAATTTTGGGTGGTCAATGGATGAAGGTACACATATCATTACTACACCGCCATCCTCATTTTCATACAAAGAATTTTAATGTGTTAGATCTAGTGATGCAGGGGAAAGTAAAAATTTAAAGTAAAATAAAAAACTAATTATAAAGAATATGTAACAGTCATTAAATTAGAGAAAATTAAAATAAGTTAGTACTAAATCATGAATTCTATTTGTCCATAATTTTTAATTTAAAATAATTTATTAGGATCATACCAAATCATGAGTACTGATTAGGCCTAAATAGTAGAACTGGGTCATATCTTGTATCCTAAAATAAAATAGGGTTTCATAAATGAAGACTATTGGACAAAGGTTAGGCCAGAGTAAATGAAGTCTGTTGTAAAAAAATTATGGTTTCATAAATCAATAAAGGTGTAGGAGGAATAAAATGTTCCCTTTTGTCTACTAAAATTCCATCATTGAAACATGAGTACAGAAATAGACCAATGGTTCCTATTCACCTGAAATCAAAAAAAACTATGGATAATCAATGAAGTGAGATGATAAAATAATTTAAGACAGTAATAATTTAATTGGAAAAAACTTATGGAAGTGAAATACTACTGATCATACAACTACAAAACAAATGGTTATATGCGGCACCATGTATGGAGAACAATTTTAATAGATTTATAGAGCATAATGTTTGTGTTCGAATGTATAGTATTACTACTTCACTGAATCGTGTTTAACTGAAATTAAATTATAGAGGACAGTAGGATGAATACGTCAATGACATAAGGAAAACATACCTAATACGGAGGTTTCAATTTATACTTTCCAAATTAGGTATAGTAGATGGAGGAAAGGTAGTAGTGAGAGGACGACGAATGGATTAAATGAGGAGATAGATATATGAAAATATACCCGAAACCCTAGAAAATCGATGGGGTAACCAACAACGTGAGAGGGAATATGTCGATGGAGAAGAATACCAATGGAGGAATTTAGATGTGCTATGAAAACCAAAAAAATTACATTGGTTTATACCTGGGATTAGTCACTGGAAACTGTATGGTGCAGGAATCGTAGGTGGAGCAGAGGACCCAAATGTGGAAGAGCCGAAGGAGGAGTAGCCGGTTGTCGATAAGGCGGAGGCGTAGGAGATCTAGTCAGAGTAACCGAATGAAGCTGAACCGATGTTGAAGTCACGACTAGAGAGGAATGTCGAGATCTGGAAGAGATGATGACAACCAGAGACAGGGTTAAGGAGGAGTCGGAGATGAGGAGGATGGGCTTCGAATAGAGACTGTAATGCTAAAACCCTAGACGCCGAGGAGAGGATACTTGTGTGGGTACGGGGGAGAGGGTTGGGGATGTGGGAGGAGTCAGTGAGGGAAGTAAGGCACGGGGGAGACATGGGGTCATAAGGATGTGACACATAGGTAGAGAAAAGCCTTATTTAGAACATATATAGATATGCCTAAATTTTATTTATAATTACATGGGTGAGGTTACTATTCATTAGGCCGATTTATTATTCGGAAGGGTCATATCACTATTCCCAAGGTCAAGTTACTATTTCATCAGTATAAGTTCCTTAACTTCTATAAATACCTCTTATTTCATTCAATATTAATTTATAAAGATTTTATTGTTTTCTCTATGTGGTTTTATGTGATTTATAATATATAAAATAAACATAAGAAGGGAAATTTCTTTGATATAGCTATGGGTCATTACAAAAGGGTATAAAAGAGGACGATTATAGAGTAATGTTTTATAGTGTTGTAAAATAAGATATTTATGTAGATAATATACAAGACACTAAACCTTCTAATCCTTGGGTTGCATGACTATTTATGAGATGTATTATCTAAGTCTTGAAATTAATGTATTATTTAAGTTATGTTTGTCTTAAGTTGATTTATCAAGTATCTTCTAGATGAAATAATGATTGATATCAATGTACTTTCCCCATGAATGAAACACAAGATTACTCATCGGATAAATCATGCTCCGAATATCATAGAATAATAACCCATTTTCCAAAATCCTTTTGAGTTCTTTCAAAAAATACTTCATCTAGACAAATTTGTACCATGTTTCCATGATGATTATATACTCTTATTTTATAGATAAAAGTGAATCTATGGGTATAAGTCTTGGAATCTAAATTATTATTTTCCTTATGAAAGTGAACAAAAAACTTATGGTACTCTTCCATACATCCATATCTCCTTCAAATTCTACACCAGTATACCATTGTAACAGATCATCTATTACAAAAACAAATTGGATAATACTTTCATTCCTTTTAGATATCGAAGAATCCAGTTCATTGCTTCCCAATGTTCTCTTCCCATATTTTCCAAATACCAACTAAAAAATACCACTACATTTTCAATATTTTCCCATGTACAAACCACCACATACATCAAACTTAAAACACTAATGTATATGAAACTTTCTCCATGTATATAGCCTAATTTTCAATTTTAGGTACTTTCTATTTGTATAACTCGAAGTGTCTAACCAATGGAGTGGTGAAAGTTTTATATTTATTAATTTTTAATCATTTAATGATCATACAAATATTTTTTTGGGAAAAAACTAACATCCTGTTCTCCATGTCCCTTTCGATCCACATCCTCAAAATAAAATTAGATTCATCAAGATCCTTCATCTCAAAACTTCAAGATAAATCATATTTTTTACCCATTAATATGATCTATATCTGGACCTTTATTAATCATATCATCCATTTAAAAGAGATTTATGAAATAAATTTCATCATTGAACATCTTATGGAAACAAAAATGACATGCATTACTCTAGAAAACCCCTTTCTCTTCCATAAATACATTGAACTTCAAACTCTACCAATTTAACTCTTACTTTAAACTATACAAGCTTAGTTTTAGGTTGAAAACTAGGTCTTCATAATATTTATCAATGATACCCTCTAACTACTTCGTAACTTTCTCCTCCTCCAAGTCACTATGAAGGAAATCTATTTTACATCTAACTGTTTAATATGTAATTTTTCTAAAGCTACTTGAATTAACATCATTCAAATTGTTGTATGCTCAAAAACACGAGGAAAACAATTCATATAAATATTTTACTTATATATATTGAAACCTTTTAAAAATTAACATGACTTTGTACCATTTTCTTCCATATGTTTCGTCTTTCAACCTATATAGCCATTTTTCTACAGTTCATTCTTTACTTGTGGTAATTACATCAGCTCCCAGGTTTCCTTTTCATACGAAAAATACTCTTTCATTGTTATAAACCAACCCAATACACCCCTAATTTGGGTTCCTAATCTAACAGATCACATGGTCCAAATTTCATTATCACTCCATATATGTAGGAAACTATTTCATGTTCATCGAATATATACAAGTGGGATTGATTTCACCTGATAAAATAAGAACACAAGACTTCCACACATAAGTTCAACATGAAAACTTCATATATCGGATGATCCCACATACAAAATAATAGACTCTTAATGATAATAAAAACTAAATGAGGCATAAACATACGAAATTAGTCATCAATAATAACAAAATCCAAAAATCATAGTTAAATAATATCAGTATAATAAAATTTAATTTAATAAAAAAATCTATATAAACTAAAAGGGAGTAAAATTATATGATTGACAAGGAATAATATATAAGAAATATGAAAAAATAAAATAAATAAAATACTAAAATTTCACATATATATGTGTCATGAAAAATATCCATCTTCTTGGAACCATCCCCATACCCCAATCCAAACTCATGGACCAACTTTTACACCCAAAAGAATCGGAAAAGAGACATAAATGTATAGGCATGACAAAAAAAATCTCAGTTGGTATCCTCCCCACACCCCATACATGCTCTTTAAAAATGAAACCCTCCATGAAAGTTTGAAATCATAGATAACTAGGTTGGTTTTCAATTTTATTCTTTTAAAAAAGTCACATGAAAATACCTTTTTAGTTTGTTTTATCCAAATTATCCATTTTTTCATTTAAAATAAGTACCAATATTTGACACATTTTAAGAAAAGGTAAACATTGAGTTAGAATAAACTATGTCTAGAAAACCATAATTTTAAGAACACCCACCTTTAGAAATAATGGTAAAAGATAAAACTTTAATGACCTATTTTTAAATTCCCCTAAGAAAGGTAAAATTATATTTTAATAATAAATTTGAAATCCCAATGATAATAACACTAGCATTAAAATATACACAGTGGATAGAACAAGTCACTATATAAAAGAAATGTAAAAAACAATACAATCTACTCAGAATAAATGAAAAAAATAGCTAAATGTAAATATAAATATCATTACTCAAACCATGAAAGGGGGAACCCTAGAAAGTGGTACCTAATACATATCATATAAATGTTTAGTTAGCATTGTAGGGTAATATTAAGGCTAGTTAATCCATGAAATTTCTAGAAGTACTTTTCTTAGCCTTCACCGGCCAAGTTCTCATGTTCCCATGATCAACTAATCAGAGGTGAGTATACTAATAATAAATTCAATCACAAAAATCATCAATGGAAAAGAAAAACATTCCTTACCTACTCTCTAATCATAACATTTTCTTGATGGAAATAATATATACTGCATAATCATAAAATTTAAATCATAATAATAAGAAAGGTCTCACCCCAAATATTTTCTTAAAATGAAAACCGGGACTTTGAGAATATCTTTAAGAAACCCAAAATACAAATTTATTTCTAGAAAACCAAACCATGATAAAAATATTTAAAATACTTAGAGAATACCCCTTTCTTTTAGAAATTTCACCAAACCACACTCAAACGAAAATATCAAACAAATATGAACAAAATATATTAAATAATCATCGAATAATATTACATATTTAAAAAAAATAAAACCCTCTTGAATTTTTAACCCATTTTTTAAAACATGAGGTTCAACCCTTTTGAAAGATTCATTAAATACTAAAAACCCATTTTTTATCAATTAAATCCCCTGGAAAGTGCCTAATTTTTTTTAAATAATGGATTATAAACTGTGAAATTTATATGAAAATGGATTTTGAGCTTAAAAGAGAGGAACCCCTCGTTAAATCTAATAAAATTGGAAAATATACCAATAAACTTAGGAATGGGAATATATATAATCATTTATTGTATAAATTTTATTAAATTTAAAGGAATTTCTAAAGGAAGATAAGTAATCAAGGTTTTTAAATTTAAAGAGTTATGCATGGAGAAACATACCTTGATCTCACTAAACTCACAACCTAGTTGTTATTCCACTACTAAGATGAAATTCCAATTGATTATTCAATCATAAGAATCTTCATCTCTAAAAATAAAAAAAACAAATTTAATTAAATATGGGTAAAAAAATTGATGCCTATGAAAACAAACTTAAGCCTTATATTTCTATTGTTGAGATAAGTACAAGGCCACCAAGGGTGTGTCATTCCAATCAATATAGAAATATTTAAGGATAGAATAGGATAAGATAAATTTAAAGTGATTGAAGAGACAGAGAGATAGAGTCAAGATAAAGGAAAATGGGGGTAAAATTTTTACCTCATGTGTTCTTGTCTGCTAAAAACATAACCCCTTCCCATTTTTAGGTTATATATATATAATTATGTTTTCTCTTTTTTAATTTTTTATTTAATTTTTTTTATTATATCCATGTGTAGCATACCATCCCCCTCCCCCACTTTTTTTCAATCTTTAACTCATCCCTGTATAGCACCCCACATGCCACTCCTCATCTAATATACTTTATTTTTTTTAATAAATCCAATTAAGTTCAAAATAATGATAATAATAATATCATCACATTATTATTATTATTATTACTATTAAATTAATAAAAATTATTAAAATTACATGTGTATGTGTTTGACTATATATATTTATAAATTAATACATAAACAAAGTAAATTTTCATTTTTTAATCACAAAGAAAAATAATGAAAATTATATTATTGTTATATACCAAACCAATTGTTAAGAACAATAATTTTTCAAGTATCAACTTTAAAAAATTCAAAAAATTATTTATGTTATAACTCACCAAAAGTTTCCCATAATTTCACCAACTCATAACAATGTGGTTCATTAAAACCTCCCCACTATAAAAACTTTCAGACCCTAAAAAGTCCCACAGACTTCCTTTGAAGGAAATCACTCATACAATAAGGGAAATTTTCATATACTCAAAACTACATAATAAACACCATAAAACTATCATTAAAACCTCATAAAAAATTGGGGTTCTCAGCACAAAGAAATCCCTTTAATCCAAAATACAATTACTATTAAAATGGTATCCAATAAGTAGAAACTAAATGGTAAGAAAAAATTTAATTATAAGGAATCAATTAAAATAACAAAATAATCTTAATCCCTATATATCACATGAAATGGAATGATCTTGAAAATATTAACCATATTTAACATGTGAAATATTACCAATATAAAATAATCCCATAAGACCTTAAAATTGAAATCATATACATTTAAATAAAATAGTTACTCATTTTAAAAATGAACATGGAATAATTTAAAAAACATCCTATAAAACTACAAGATTTAATATTTAACTCAAAAACTCAAAACCAATATCTCCAATGATAAAAATAAAAATTTCTTTTAACATTTAAAACCCATTTCCTTATAAAATAAACTAATATAAACATTTTTATTCACATAGGTATCTATTACCAGCTTGGTAAAAATATTTATTTTTAAAAAAAGGGTCTTGAAATGTTCAAGACCGTGATTAAACCTATAGGAATTTTTAGTTAAAGAGACCGTGAAGATAAAAACAAAATATAACCACAATATTAACACACACATGAAATAGAAACATAAAAACATAATTTAAAACACATTAGTCTATAAAATGAAATGGTAACCCCTTTCTAATTTGGTTTCCATTAAAATAAGATATTTATATAGATCCATGTAACTTATTTAGAAATTATTAAATTGACATAGTTATTATTTCCTTTTATATCCCTCCACCACAAACCATGAATTTAATGTATACAAACCATACATAAAAACCAATTCATATTTAATAATAAATATGTATGAATATATATATATATATAAATCATACATATGAATATTTTTTTTATTATTAAAAATGTTTTACATAATTTTAAAATAGTTTAATTTCCAAAATACTACCATTATACCAATTCAAATTATAATTATACCTAAATTTTAACCTTCCAATTAAAATACCCATAAAAACCATTATTTCCTTATAAAACATTTAAATAAATGGAAACCATTAATTCTAAAACCCATACATCAAGAAAAATAGAACTATTACTCTCATCAAAATCACTTAAAATTATTAAAAGTAATTTCCAAATGTTCATCTTTTAAAACACTCACTATGTTAAATAATTAAAAAATAAGACCCAATCATAATTAATCAACAATAATATCTTAAGAACATATCAATTAATCACTAATTTAAGGTAAAATAAGTCAAAAGTAACTTGATACTATGCAATTATCAACATAAATAATATTTAATTCATAAGGTCAATAGGAAACATTAAGAAAAATAAAACAAAACCACACCCTTATGAGATACATGGAATGTGTGTGTAGTCTAAAAATTGTGAATCCTATTCATGATGCTCATTTGTTCCTCGACCATCTTCCTTAAAATATGTATTTAGACCCATAAATAAGGAAAAATTAAACTCTAAATTAAAATTACACATTCCTAAATTTCCCTAACAACTCAAGGTTCGGTATAAAAGGTAGTGATAAGGAACCCACTCATAACATAACTCCTGAGTTTCTGTAGTTTTATCTCATACTACTTGACACCCAAAATAGCATAAAATAAAACTGGGATTCGATGCCATTTTTTCATGACCCTAACTCTCTAGTCCATTAACCTAGACATCTAACCCCATGGGTATCCTCTTATACCTTTGGATATATTCCCAACAAACCACAATCCATTTCCCATCAGAGTCACATATCATAATAATGAATCCCCCGTAGGTCGATACATATTATTTTAGTGTTATTTTTCCTCACTCACACACACCCTAATAAACCTTTTAGGAGGTTACCCATCCTAACACTACTCCAGGCCAAACACCTTTCACTACAGAGTTCTTATTCAACATGCTCCCTGAAATAAAGGTGAACTGTGGTAAAATGGGTAGAAAATTTTATCCCTTTAAGTATAAATTTTCTATGGGTATTCCCCTTTAAATCATAACACCCTAATTTTATAACCCACTCCTCATACTTGGGAAGGGACACTACACTTCCAGTTGGGTATTAGCTCTAATATAATTTGTCAACCTGATTCACCACTGATTGAGGTTTCCAGGATAACCAATGAAATTTCCCAAAATTAATTCTCAATACCCATAGGATTTAAAATAGTTCTTGGGAATCAAATGTATATAAGTGGGAATGACTTCACCCAATAAAATAAGAACAACATGGGACTTCCACCTGAAAGTCCAACATTACCACTCCATTCATTGGATGATCATGCATAAAAAATAAGTAGTTCTCAACAATAATAAAAACAAAATGAGGCATAAACATATGACATAACTAAAAAATCATAACAAAATCTAACATATGGAACCAAAAAATATTAGCATAAAAAAATACAATTGAATAAAATAACCAATATAAACTAAAAGAGACCAAAATGATACATCTAACATAGAATAATATATCATATAAAAAAGAAGGGCTTCAGGCCATTTGGGCTAAAATAAATCAAAGACTATGGTCACCCATCTACACATGTCAATGAAAATCTACCTATACTTCAAAAAATTAACATACCCAAAATAGAAACCAAGGACCAACAACTACACCAAATAAAACCTGAATAGAGCATAAAATATATTGGTTTGGGAAAAAATACCAGTATGAATCATCCCCACATCCCATGCATACCATTTAAAAATGAAACCCCTTTATTAGAGTTTGAAAGTATAGCTAATAAGGTAGGTTTTACAGTTTATTTTATTAAAAAAAGTCACATGAAAATCCCTCTTTAATTAATTTAATCCAATGTAGCCATTTTTTCTTTTTAAACAAGAACCAAGCTTCAAAATATTTTAAGAAGAGGTGACATTTGAGTTAGAAAAAAACTATTTATAAAAAAACTTACTTTTAAGAACACACACCTTTAGAAATAAAGGTAAAAGATCTACCTTTGAATACCCTTTTTTAAATTCCCCCTTGAAAGATAAACTTATACTTTAAAAATAAAGGAATAATACCAAAGACAATAACACTAGCATTAAAATATGCACAAGAGAGAGAACAAGTCACAATATGAAAGTAATATAAATATAAATAAAATCAACTCAAAATTAATAAAAATAAATAATTAAATATAAATAGAAATAGCATTACTCATACCAGGAAAAATAAACGAACAATTATAAGTAGTAATTTTATTTCCAAAATAAATAGAACATACTTGAATAAAATCATGGGAGTAGACCTAGGAAAACTAAGGTTAGAGAAACGTAATATCCTTATACTATCTTAGTGATGAAAACTAATCATATACCAGCTTCCCAGAGGCTAATAGGGAAGGTCACATCATCCCTAGTAATACAACCATATCCAAATATGTGAAAGCTTCTAATGTGAGCATCATTAGTTCCTAGTGGAAATGGGATACCCTATAAAGTGGAAACCACTACTAGAAAATAACCTTTTAACATTGGTTTTTTTAAATTTAACATTGGTTAAAAAGAGAAGTTAATGTAGTCAAAGTTAGAAGTTTAGTTTTGATATCCATTTTATTAAAAATAACATTAAAAATTACTTTAAAATGACATATAGAGAGTCTTTCACATCAATTTCCATGAAACCCAACACTAAAAAAGGATTTTAACATTAGTTTTTAAGAAAATAATCATTGAAATCCTTCCCATATGACTTTAAACATCGGTTTTCATGAAAATTGATGTTGAAAAAACCTTTTAACATTGGTTTTCAAGGAAACTGAAATTAAAAGTGTAATTTCCAAACCCTAGATTCCTGGAGTTGGTGCATTATTTTAATACATTGGCATGATTATAAGTAATAAAATCTCTAAGGACCAAACAATTTAGTAGTCTTTAAAAATAGATTACATACATTAACTTTACATTAAAATTCAAAACATAATATACAACATAGATAATCCTTTTAGAACACCATTATTCTCTTCGTTTAACCCTGCATATCAGTCATAATACACATATTAGAATCCTTGGAAAGTAAAACATAATAAAAGGGGGATCTTAGATTCTTAGTAAGGATAAAAAATATAGTGGAAGCTATCATAACTGAGCATAAAATTTTAAGTCATGGTATAAAATTAAAACAAAAGGCTTTTAAACATAATATTCAATATAATATGAAAATAATAAATCAAATAATTTCATTTAAATATTCACATGTATATTCTAATAGTTGAATAATCACATGTAATATCAATAACTAATCTCATAATGAAGGGATTCATAATTGCTAACATCATAACAATATTATCAAGGACTTATTCCAAGACCATACATAAACAGGTAAAAACCCAAACTAGTTTGTCTCGTGAGACCTACCGATACATCGAGGGGATATAGCGGGCCCCACCAATCACATACTAAGTCCAATGCATTCCTCTTATGAAAGGATTAAAACATAACCAACATAAACATTCATACTAAAACTAGCATATGAAATCTTAATACATTATCCATAAACCATGAATGGTATAAAAATATAACATCCACAGTCAAACTATTCCTAAACCCTTCAATACAATATGATAGGTTGTATCATAATAAATCAAACTCAATTAAATATAAGATCCAATAAATGATATTAACATATATGAAAATGTTCTTAATAAAATCACGAGAAACTTCTTTAGAGAAATACCCATTTTTATTGAAAATTGTTATTTAAAATTCCATAAAATTTAAAAAGAAAATATATTCATTGAAAATAATCTTGTAATCTTGTAATGGAATCTTCAAAATGTTAATTCCTCACAACAGTGTAAAAAACCTCTCATGCAGTATAAGTTAAAAAACATTCTTCTTTTACTTTATCGACAAAGTCAAACAAAGTACCTCATAAGGAAAATGACAAAAAGATTTCATTTTATAAAATCAAACATGGGTAAAAATTTCTTTAAACAATTTTAAAAGAATAGTATTAATGTTTTGAAATAAATTTTTAAGAAATATGGACATGGATGATAAATATTTCCCAGTAAATGCTTACGTAAAAGAAATCTAGGATAATAAAGAGATTGTGAAACTAATTCTTATATAAAACCTTAAAATATTCCTTTTGAAAACATTTGAATGAAATTAAAAATAGACTTAAAATGTACATTATAATCATTTTATATTCACATAAATAGTTATGTAAAATAATATCAAAAATATTGAAATGGAGAAAGGATTAATTCCATAAACATTCAAAGTGTCCCATTCCAATTTGAATATTTAAATCATAATCCTTATATATTCAAATAAATCTTTAATTACCATGAGGATAAATTTATTCATGATATGAAATATAATAGGGGTAGTACATACCCACACACAAGAAATAGGTTGTTAACATATCTTATATCTCATAAAAATTAAAAGTGAGATAGAAATTCCCTTACATTAGGTATTATACTCTCATTACGTGTCCAAAACTCATGTATAATGGTTTTAAAAATATTATTAACTTCTAACTGAATCATAATAATATTTATGATATCATATATTATTAATTTATGGCTTTATATTACTCATTTATTAATAATTTCCAAGTCAAAGCAATATTTCATGTAATAATTGATTTGTTTATCGTACGTGTTTTGACTTATTATTCTTGATTATATTACTTATATCATGATTTTATTACTTCAAAAATGTAAAAAATAATATAAATATATATATAATATAGATATATGGAATGGAATACACCATTCATGGAGACGGTAGGTCGTACATACGCATGAACGTGGTTTCGTTTTCTTATTGTATTGAATGGAAGAAAGTAAATAAAATATATATATATATATATATTATTAAATTAGAATTATTATTTCATATATTTCATACTTATTCATTATATATATTTTTATAATCATTATTGAATGTTTAATGTGGAATATGAATCTCATCACATTGTGGAGACAGTAAGTCGTACGTACACACGAGCGATAGTATCATTCTAAAATGGTAAAGGGGATAAGTAAATGGATGGTGTATTAGTTATAAATAATAATTATATTGTTATATTAATTATTTATATCTATTATATTCAGCATTATACCAAACAAAATAAAGTATATATGAAAAAAATAGTTTACACCACGCCATGGAGACTGTAAGTCGTACATATGCACGCATGTTGATATTTTTTTATTGGATGGGTAAAATGAGGAATATGGTTGTCCAATAATCATAGAAACAACTAAGCATATATTAGATGCTGGATTTATTACTTTATTATCGAAAAAACTTCAGAAAATTATGTATAATAAGAAACTTACTTTGAAACAGCTGGTAAAACATTTACCTCTTCTTTGAGTATCCTTTTTTTTATTTTCACAAAAGGACTTATTAGGTTGGATTCATACCCAAATTATGGTCTCTAGGATAAATTGAGGGAATTTAGGAGGATAAATGGTTAGTTTTTTGCAGAGACAAAGGGATTTAGATATGTGAATAAAATATAATGAGAGGATCTCTTTTATAAGAGAGGGGAGGGGAACTTTTGGAAACTCCAAAACTATTAATTTAATATAAATTGATTTTTCAAATTAAAATAGCTCCAAAGTTAGTGATTTGGAGTCTAAGATTATTATGGTTCTAAATCATCTCAACTAATTATTTTTATACATGTTTAGGTCACAAAGGTAACCTTATCTTTTTGTTTTAACCCTTAGTTAAACAATTTAACTCTTACCATGATAACTTATCTTTTTACACTATAAGGTTAATATAGTTATTATAAAATTAAAAACGAACCCCAATTGGATCATTTATGACATATTTAAAATTATCCTAGTTATTTGGAAGAATTAAGGATTTTTATGATTTTTATATAATTTAATGAAATATTATTTATTTTAAAGAATCATTTTAGTCAATTTTGATACAATTTATTAATTGACTTTTTAAAAAAATCATAAAAACTTTGTTCCTTAAAAAAATACATTAAATCATACCTAACGTGTTAAAGTCATCAAAAAAATTGTATGGAAAAAAATATTTAAAAAAATATTTATTTTAATTTTATTAATATCATTTTATTGATTATTCCTTTAATAAATTAATTATTGCATCATTATTATACAAGCCTTCAATTAAATTATTTATTCTCTAAAAAATTAAATATAAATTATCATGATGAAGATAAATTTATTATATTTATAATTAATATTTATAGTAAAAATTATCTTATGTTTAACCCTATATTAAAAATTATTTATTTATTAACAGTTTGAGTACGACATTTTTAACTAATCATAAAATAAAATACAATGAATGGCTTATTCTTAACCAAGTGTCTTAAAATAATCTTAATTTCAAAAAAAGGTTTATTTTGGTCTAAACCCACTTATCTAATGAAAAGAGGAAAAGTTTTAGGCTAACTTTTAAATATTATAATATTATTTTTACCTTTAATTACCTGATTTACCCTTAAACGTGGTAAATAAATAAAAATTTATTAAGGTTACTATTCACCAAAAAAATTAAGTTGATCCTATTAGATCAAAAATATCATACTAATTTCAACCATGTATGTCTATTTTTTGAAATTCAATTCACAGAAGCGGTAAAATTATGTTTAATGTTAATCCAGCAGATGTGGCTAGAAGGCGGGTAAAAGAGATGTTCAAAAGTTCAATAAATTTTTATAACTAATTATATTATAAAAAATGATTCCAATTACCTAAATATAATTAATATATGTTTTATTTATATATTGTGACTTTAAAACCAATTTAAATTAATATAATTATTTAAATGAAAAGTTGGTTTTTAACAACAATGCAGTATTTTTCACTAATCATCAAAAAATGAAACTTTTCATAAAAATGAAAAAAATCACCCTAAGCTAATTTTGATATTATGAATTCAAAAATGAATTCTATTTTGAGAAATAAAATTTATAAATTTCATAATGTGGTTAATACTATTCATAACCGCTTTTTAAACGACTAATTTGATATATCATAGTGCACTCGAACTCAGTGTTGCGTACAATATAAGATATGAAATTTATTTAAAAGGAAAAATACCATGGAATATTGGGGTATTACATTCTCTCCTCCTTTAATAAATTATTTCCTCACAATTTTTGAATTCAGGTTTGGTAATTGGGGTTTGACTATTCAAAATTCCTTTATTGAAATCCCACATTGGAACAAGGGTCGATAAAAGTTATAATTTAAAATAAAGGGAAGTATGAAGGTTACCATAGATAACACATACAAGGCTTCCATTTAGGAAAACATGGACATGAAAGAAAAATCTAATAATCATGTTCTAATGTTGAGTGATAGAGAACATGATTAGGATAAAGTTAACAATCACAAAGCTTTAAATATTCAATGATCTAAGGGACTATTTGATTCATCAAAAAAAGTTCTGTGATAGTATTTTTGGTTTCAAAACCCTTTCCATGGAGTTTAAGAATTATTTTACTATTTATAGAAGCACTTAATTTATTTCTTTCCATGTCATAAGAATAATATAATCCTTTGGTTTTTCTTTGATCTATTTTCACTTCATTCCTTACTCATGGAAATGAAAGTTCAAAAATAATTTTTCATGCCTAAAGTACTTTTGATAAATCATAAGGCCCTCAAGTATTTCATTAATCCTCTAAATGTTTATTAAAACCAATAAGGTTATACCAAAGTATCTAATAAATCATACTTTAACCTCAAATAATAATATCCAATGTTCAACCTACTCCATTTCATAAATGGTTAAAATTTTCAAAATTAACTTATAATCTTTTTGCAATATGAATCATATCTTATTTGTCACATTCCAAAAATGTTAATACCTTCATCATGTATTCCCTTGAAACATGGTAATAACCATAATTACAATAAAAATTTATAGAAAACAGGCATGCTTCCTTATTCCTTTAATAGAACATGGGTTATTAGATATATTCCTTTAATACAAAAATTTTTAGACTCATGAATGATAATATAAACCACTTTTTTGATAGATCATTAATCAGTTCTAAGGTATTCAGCACTTATCCAATTAACATTATCCAAAAACAATCATTTCTTTCTCCAAACATCATTGTCTCAATATTAGGAACAAATTAAGGGTAATTTTTCCCTTAACCGTGTAATTTACAGAAATATTAACTTTATAATAAATAAACATTCTTGGTAACATTCAGCATATGATATCATATTCTTAAAAAAATTGCTACAGTACCTTCCTCATATATTACATAATTCATATAACAAGTAAATCATTGATAAAATTCTCAAATGACATAGTTCTTCAATCCAAACATAAGCACACAAATCATTCCTCTTCTTTTGTGGTTGTATCATAATCTTGACCATGATCCATTAACCTCTTTTGGGGTATGTTCCCTTGAAGCATGAAATATTTATTTTCATAGTGCCCCATCTCCTTGTAGTTGAATCAATGTACATCAAACACCTTTTTCTTATCCTTTCTGTCCAAAGCACGGAGTCCTTTATTTCCACACTTGTAGAAAACTCATTTTCCTCTTAAGAATATACCATGGGGTTTCCTTCCACAATTATAACATGTGGTGAAATCCTTCTTTATCTTCTTCCCTTTATCCATATTCTTCTTAGTTGTCCTCTTCTTCTCGTGTTTCCCTCCGAATACATAATAATTAGGTACTTTTTACCTGTCTCGTTATCTCATGATACTATTTCTTCAAATGATTAGAATTATTGGGAGACTATTTTCCTTCAAAATATTGTATTAAGGCTATGAAATATATAATTTTTATTACTCTTTTGATCAAATTCACTAGTGATGTTCAAATTCATTATACTAGGCACCATTTCTAAATGATGACATACACTAGGTTAGATCATATCATAATATATAATTTAACAACTAGAAAATTTCTTAACATAAATTGAAGATTTATGCATATCTAGTCTCAAAAACATAAACAGGGTTTCTTTGAGGACATATTTACTTTTAAATCCTTTGTAATTGTTTTGAAATAAAATACGAATTATCCTAAGCATATCCCTCAGGAGTGTCAAAACTGGTGCGCAATAAGACTCGTTGTTGTGTACCAGGTTACCCCGAGTCAGGCCTAGAACACCTTGTTATATTTATTACTCTGAGGTACATCTGTTTCAGAACTATTTCCACTTGTAGTATCCAGACATGGATATATTTCTAGGAATACCCACATATTTTCAACCTTACTAAAATTCTAGAATGTTCTTCTACACTTATCCTCAAAGTCTTTATTAGGGTTTTGTTCCATAATCTATGTCTTCAAAGTCTAATTTCCAAGGTTGTTATTAAACATCCTATGATACCAAATGTAACACCCTAACCCCATTAACCTAGATACAGTGAATTATTTTAATACATTTTCATGATTACAAGGAACCAAATCCCAAAGGACCGATCAGTTTAGCAGTCTTGGAAAATTGATTGCATACATGAACATTACATTATAATTCAAAATATAATATACAATATATATATATATATAATCCTTTGATAATTCTATTAATATCTTAGATTAACCATGAATATTAGTCATAATACACATCTTGGCATCATGGGAATGTAAAACATAAGAAAGGGGTGAGCTTGGATGCTTACTAAGGGTAAACAATATAGCGAAATCTATCATAACTAAGCATAAAATTTTAAGGAAAGGTATAAAAATGAAACACGAGACTTTTAAAAATAATCATCAACATAATATGGAAAGAATAAATCAAATAATTCTATTTAAACATTCACATGTATATTCTACTAGTCTGATAATCACATATAATATCAATAACAAATCTCATAATGAGGGATGCATAATGTCGGACATCATAACCATACCATCAAGGCCTCGTGATAATACCATACATAAATAGGTAAAAAAACTATTTTGGCTCATGAGACCTACCAATTCATCGAGAGGCTATAATGGGCCCCACTCATCTCTTACTAAGTCCAATGCATTTTTTGGGTGGATTGTCTTTAGTGGTAAAGTTGTGAAGGTATTTTAGTGACAGTGTTCTTGATCCATGGAAGTTTTGGTGTTGGTTTTCATAGTTGTGTTGTGCCATGGACCCAAATCAATGGAGTTTATTTAACAAGTGTGGAAATTTTCCAAGAATTGCATATTGAACCTAGTTATCTGCAGCAGAAGGGTGCAGGGGTATCATCTAGTGTTGGATTTTGGATGGATTTTTTCAGACCTTCTATAAGGAAATGATAGAGAAGAGGATCAGAGTATGTGATTTCACCGTGCATGAATATTTAGATTTGGTAGTTCGAGAGGGTATGGATTTTCCATCGGTACCAAGCTCGTGAATTTATGTATGGGGCAACTAGATGAATAGTCATTCAATGATGGAGGTTTTTCATAATGATGTTGTTGCTGGGGAGGGGTATTTTTTAGTAGTATAGTTATGGGTTGTGTCCTTTGATTTATGTTGATATATTTATGTCCTTGAGTCAAGTGAGGTTTCCCCCTTTATCCTTAAAAGTTTTTTATCCAAGAAAACAAATAAAAATTTAGGCCTTCAGGCCATTCAGTCAAAGGGGTAAAACATAACCAACATAAAAGTTTGTATTAAAACTACCATAAGAAATGTTAATACATTATCCATAAACCATGAATGGTATAAAAATAGAACATCCATAGTCAAAATATTAATAAACCCTTCAATACAATCTGATAGTTTGTATCATAAGAAATCAACCTCAATTAAATAGAAGATCTAATAAAGGATGTTGACATAGATGAAAATGTTCTTAATAAAATCATGAGAAAATTCTTTGGAGAAATACCCATTTTATTGAAAATAGTTATTTAAAATTACATAAAATTTAAAAATAAAATTTTTCATTAAAATTAATATTTCAATGTTATAAAGGAATGTTCAAAACATTAAGACCTCATGATGGCGGAAAAATCTTCTCACGTTGTATAAGTTAAAAAAACATTCTTCTCCTACTTTTTCGACAAAGTCAAACAAAGTACCTCATAAGGAAAACAAAAAAAGATTCATTTTTATAAAATATAAAATAGTTAAAAATTTCTGTAAACAATTTTAAATGAATAGTAATAATGTTTTGAAATACATTTTTAAGAAACATGTACATGGATGATAAATATGTCCAAGTAAATTCCTACGTAAAAGCAATCCTGGATAATAAAGTGATTGTGAAAGTAATCCTTACATAAAACCTTAAAATATTAATTTTTAAAACATTTGAATTAACTCCAAAATTGATAAAAAAAATCTTTTATAATCCTTTTATGTCCATATAAATAGTTATGTAACATAATATCAAGAATATTGAAATGGAGAAAGGATTAATTCTTTAAACATTCAAAGCATCACATACCACTTTGAACATTTAAATCATAATACTGATATCTTCAAATGAATATTTAAATACCATGAAGATAAATTCATTCATGATATGAAATAAAATAGGTTCATTACATATACCACACTCAAGAAATAGGTGGGTATCATGGCTTATATCTCACGAAAATTAAAAGTGAGAAAAAAATCCCCTTACCTTAGGTCTGATACTCTCTATACGTGTATGAAACAACTGTATAATGGTTTTAAACATATTATTAACTTCTAACAGAATCATAATAATATTTATGATATCATATATGATTCATTTATGACTTTATATTACCCATTTATTAATAATTTCCAAGTTAAATAAACATTTCGGGTAATAATCGCTTTGTTTGTTGTACATGTTTTGACTTGTTATTCTTGATTCTATTACTTAGATCCAGATTTAATTACTTCAAAAATTTAAAACATGATCAATATATTATATATATTCATTATATAAAAATATATAAAATCTATACATATGAAATGGAATACACCGTTCATGGAGACAGTAGGTCGTACGTACGCATGAATGCTATTTCTATTTCCTTATCATATTGAATGGAAGGAAGTAAATGAAATATATTTGTTTATATATATATATATATATTATTAAATTATTATTATCATGTCATATATTTCAGACCTATTCATTATATATATTTTTATAATCATTCTTGAATGGTTAACATGGAAGATGTATCTCATCGCGTCGTGGAGACGGTAAGCTGTACGTACGCACGAGCGATGATATCATTATATAATGGGTAAAGGAGGTAAGGAAATATATGGTATATTAATTATATATACTAATTATCATTTAATATTAATTATTTATATCCATTATATTCATCACTATACCCATCGAAATAAAGTATATATGAAAAAATATTTTAAACCACGACGTGGAGACGGTAAGTCGTACGCACGCACGCATGATGATATTATTTTTAATATGATAGGTAAAAGGAGGAATATGGTTGTATAACAATCATAAAAACATATCATAATATATTATATTCTGGAGTTATTAATTTACTTTGGAAAAAACTTAGGAAAAGGAAGTAGAAGAAGAAAATAACTTTGAAAGCGTTGGTAAAACAATTATCTCTTCTTTGAGTATCTCCTTTTGATTTTCACAAAGGACTTCTTAGGTTGGATTTAAGCACAAGTTATGGACTCTAGAATAAAGTGGGTTAATTTTATAGGAGAAATTGGTAGGTTTTTTTATACAAATGGCATTATAGGTGTGAATAAAATAGAAGGAGATGTGTCCTTTTATAAGAGAGGGGAGGGTCACTTTTGGAAACTAAAAAACTATTAATTTAATATAAATTTATTTTCAAATTAAAATTGATCCAAAGTGAATTATTTATAGGATAATATTAGAATGAGTTTTAATCCTCTCAAAAACTTAATTTTATACATGTTTAGGTCGCAAATTTAACCTTATCTTTTGGCTTTGACCCTTAGTTAAACAATTTAACTCTACCATAATAACTGGTCTTTTTTACATAATAGGGTTAATATGGTTACTATAAAATGCCAAACGAACACCAATTGGATAATTTCTAAAATATTTAATATTATACTGGTTATTTGAAAAAAAATTATATTTTTATTAATTTTATATCATTTAATAATGTATTATTTATTATAAAGTGTCATTTTAGTCAATTTTGATACTATTTATTAATTCACTTTTTTTAAAACCCATAGCAACTTTATTCCTTAGAAAAAACTACATTTAATCATCCCTAACATTTAAAATTCATCCAAAACTTTTGTGTATGACTAAAATATTTTAAATTATATTTATTTTAATATTATTAATATCATTTAATTGATTCTTTCATTGATAAATTAATTACTGCATCATTATTATACAATCCTTTAATTAAATTTTTTATTATCTAAAAAATTAAAAATAAATTGTAAAGATGAATATAAATTTCTTATATTTATAATGAATATTTATAGTCGAATATATCTTATGTATAACCATATATTAAAAATTATTTAGTTATTAAAAGTTTGAGTATGACATTTTTAACTAATCTTTAAATAAAATATAATAAATGTTTATTTTTACCCAAGTGGCTTAGAAATATCATAATTTAGATCTAAGGTTGATTTTTTTCAAAAACCACTTATCCAATGAAATTAGAATGAGTGTTAGGGTAACTTTTAAATATTTTAATATTATTTTTACCTTTAATTACCCGATTTACCCTTAATCGTGCCAAATAAAGAAAAATTTACTAAAATTACAATTCACCAAAAAAATTAAGTTGAACCTATTAGATACAAAATTCCATAGTAATTAAAAATATTTATGTCCATTTTTAAAAATTCAATTCTCAAATGCTGTAAAATTACCTTTAATGTTAATCCCTTAGAGGTGGCTAGAAGGCGGGTAAAAGAGACGTTCAAAAGTTCAATAAATTTTTATATCTAATCCTATTATAAAAAATGATTACAATGACCTAAATTTTATTAATATATGTTTTATTTATCTATTATTACTTTAAAACCAATTCAAAAGAAAAATAATTTTTTAAAGGAAAAGGTTGGTTTTTAACTACATTGTAGTATTTTTCACTATTCATCCAAAAAATGAAACATTTTCGAAAAATACCAAATATTCACCCTAAGTTAATTTTGATATTTTGAATTAAAAAATGAAGTCTATTTTTTAAAATAAATTTTATAAATTTTATAATTTGGTTAATACTATTCATAAACACTTTTTAAACGGTTAATTTTATAGATCATAGTGCACTCGAACTCAGTGTTATGTGCAACGTAAGCTATTGAATTTATTTAAAAGGAAAATAACCATGGAATCTTGGGGTGTTAATAAAAAATTCATGTGTGAATTTCAATGTCATATTTCTTCAAAACTAATGTTGATACATCTTCTAAAACAACATATGGGAATGCTTTCAACATCAGTTTTCATAATAACTAGCATTGAAAGAAATTTTTTTATAATACTATTAAATATATTTAGCATAGGCCTGCAAGATTAATTTTAGTAGAATGAGGTAAAATGGAAAGTTTAAGGTGTTTTAAAAGGAAAATATTTCAGATATTTGATCAGCCGAATATAAAGATGGTGAAACCTATAACTAAGAGGTGGGTGCCACTATTGAAGGTGACCAATTTCTACACTGAATATCTGGATGATGATTTATTATGTTTTAGAGTATTTTTTATGTGTTTTCATACAATATTTTCATGATATATTTTAATAAAAAAAATCTTTCTATTCTCTCTCATTTTCTCTCCACTATCATTATTCATTATGAATTTTTGCACTCATAATAATGAGTGACTCACTCGAGGACTCTCCGAGGGGATTAATCAAGTGCTCAACTCAAGTCTTCAAACATTCATACTTAATGTTTCTTAATTTATTAGATCTATGTTTAGGGTAATATATGTGAGAAATACTTTGTGTGTCTCTACTTGGTTATTCAAGGTCTAGTTGCTTCTTTTTTAACCACTCTCCTTAAATAGAGGATTTATATGTGCAATATACTTTTTGTTCATTAAGTAAACTATATGTTAAAAACTAGGGAAAAGAGGGTGGTTAAACTCAAAGTATAGTATTAAATAAATAAATATAAAATTAATAATAAGATAATTAAGCTTTTCTCTAAATTATTTTCAGGGAGAATTCTTTTCTTCTTACTAATTTTATTTTTTCTTTGTTGCATCTTTATGTTTCTTTTCAGTCCCACATTCCATTCCAACCCCCCATGTTTTTATTTATTTCATAAAATATAATAAAACAAAAAATATAAGTATTTGAATTGGGAAAAGTGATTTCTTGAACTAATAAATCTCCTTAAATGAGATAACCATTGTCCACCACTATGCTAGACTAGGGAAATAAATAATAGTTTTTTATACCCTACAACAAGTGTGTCAAAACATGGAATTGTTTTCTAGTATCCAAATGGTCTTTAACCAACTATTTTTTCATTTTTTAAATATTTAACCATTTTAAAATTTAAAAAATATACCTTTTTTGAACCATTTTCTAATATACACTTACCGATGGGAGAGACTCTTATCTTAATTTATAGGTAGGTGAGGTGAGATCAAAGCTTAATTTTGTTAGTATAAGAATTAAAAGAGGCCATCTAGAACATTAGAAAGGTCCTCAAGTATCTAGTACTAAATGAATTGGTATGATAATTAGCTAAGTGCAAAGAGTAATTTCTATAGTTACATCAAGAATAAGTCAAGGCAAAAAATGAGTGTCTATTGTTTCCAACCAATTTTTATAAATATATTTTAGAGGTTGAGAATGAATTGATTGAGGAACTGCAACCAGACCTTATTCAGCCATGCCTACAGAATATTCATGAATAATACATGCATGTTGATGAACTTATATGGGATCAACATTATTTAGATGAATGTTGGAATGGTTTTGTGAGTATTTACATGCACGTGATCCCCTTAAATTTGAAGAATAAATATTATTCTTTATTTCCTTATTTATAGAAGAATAAGACACAAAATTAGGGTAACTTAAAAAGATTTTGGAGGATCTATATTACCTAATTCCATCCTTAATAACCCAAATCCTTGAGGCATCTGGAAATGAAGAAAAACATGAATCCAAACCAACATAGGGAGTTAATAATTTCTTTAACTCATTTTTATTAGGATTTATTGAAACTAAATTGAAAATTAACTTCCATTGTTTAAATTTTATAGATTCATCCATCATGTTTATTGCCTTGGAAGATGAAAAAGATGATGATGATGCAGCTAATGAGGAAGAAATTAATATCCTCATGCCATTTGAACATTATTAAGAGGGTGTAAAGGAATAATTATTGATGGATTTTCATGAATAGACTCGGTTATATATTATTTACTTTAGAGGAGAATATTTTGATATCATTTATGCATGTTTTAATTTTTTTCAAATAAAATTATTCACTAATTTTTCCTTTAATTATAACAATACAACACATTGTGAGCAAGCCCTGTACAATGAATAATAGACCAAAGAATCAATGGAAAAAGAAAAATAAGACAATACATTACTTATCCTACCCTAGCCATGAAAGTTACACCTGATATCCATGGGGATGGAACTGATGTACTTTATTTATGGGATTATCTAAAAAATATTTTAATTGAAGAAAATTATAGTCAATCACATGTGTTGGTTCAAATCAAAGAAACTCTACCCGCCATCAGATTATGAATAACCACTAGAATTTCATTTTGGGGAAAACCAAAACCCAAGGCCTACATAGGGGTTAAACCAAGACTTTTCCCTTTATTTCCTTTTTCTTTTTTATATTTATTTTCAATCTATTTTCAAAACATTTTTTAATGTTTTCTTGATTTTTACTTATATATTTTCAATGGGTAAAACTTAGAATATTAACTCTAAGCTACCCTTAGAATCAATAAACCAGGTAGTATTCCTATTTTAAATATTTTTAATCACTGATAATATTTTGTGATAATTTTTAACCATAAATTATAGTGTTATATAAGTTTGGGGGAGTAGAACCAAACTATTTATGACTTTCATGTTTTTTTAGATTTTGGTGTGTTTTTAGGAACCTAGAGCTTTATTTAGGGAAATTAAAACCATCTTTATGTTTTTTAAGAAACTAATTTATTTTTTTAGATTTTAAATTATTTATAAAATGAAATTTATTTATTAATTTTCAAGTTTCTCATTTAATGAAGTTGTATCAAATTTAAAACTCATTTCCACTAGTTATGTTCACAATGTTTAAATTTTTTCCAAACCTGGGAGGTTTCTAAACCAGTTTGAAATATTATTTCTATTTATTTATTTTTTCTTAAGAGACTTTAGGCATACCATGAAATCAAGAACTTTTTATTTTCATACTTTTTAAAACTATTTTATTTCATTAATTGTGTAAAATATGATTAAGTCACCATTTTGAAATCTCATTTTTATTTTGAACTCTATTTTTAGTCCCTTCATTACAACTGAAATTTTTGTTGATCCCCTAGTAGCCATGAAAAAACTTTTTAGGTAGCAAAATTATAATATAAAAATCCCCATTGGCCTACTCTTGATGTTAGTCACATGACCATGATTGAACTCAAGTGAGGGGGGGGGGGTTCTGCTATTTTTAGAAATCGGTTACTAATGTATTTTGAAGTGTTGTACACTTTTTCTATTTTTGTTTGGGAAACTAATAAATTTTGGGAAGATATATGGATGAACAAAAATATCATTAAAATATAGGTTGGGATTTTCACACTACTTTAAGATCAAAATATACCTCTCTTTCCATTTGAAAACTAAAATATGAACAAATATTTTGAAATAGAAATGTTGGAATCAAATCTGAATAAAATATGTAATAATGACACAGAGGGGGAAAGAGGGAAGAAATATATCATATTCTAAAAATTATAAGGTGTGGACTACTCAAGAAATCAATAGTGTTTTGGAGGTCAAAAGTTTCAAAGGGGGAGTGAGTGATGACCCGTTCTTTATTTTAAACAATTTTATGCATTTTACTTCACTTTAGGGCTAAGCCTCATCATTCGACCTCAATATTTTTTACATTAAAATCCTATTAACCCTTAAGCCTCAGAACAACCTAAGTAAAATTCTTCATGATTAAAAAAAATTATGATTCCATGAAATTAATATTCTAGGAAGGAATCAAGATTATGAAGATCATGAATTCTTTTGAGAATAAGAAAAATCCAAATTCAAAATCCATGAGTGAAGAGATGTACACATCCAAGAGGTAATCATAAGATACATATGACAATTAAAAATATATTTAATGAAATTTATGCTCAAGGGGAAAGAGAAAATTGAAATCCATTTATGAGGCATGATATTTCTTTGGTTGTTTAAATTTAAAATTGATGTCAATTACATCTTGATAAATCTTGATTGGCCATGGTATAAGATGATTGTCCAAAGTGTAATATTTTAGTGTATGGGAATTTAAAATCCAATATTTTCATACATTATTATTGATATTTTAATGATTTAAATCCCACCTTCTTAATTTTTAATAGGTAATTATCCCATATTTAGTATCAAGAAAATTTTGGATTCAATTATGAAAATGGTTTAATTTTTAACTTCTAATTATTTTTCCTATCTTTATAAAAATTAGAATAAATACTGCATATATTCATAGATGTTTTGATGGTAATTACATGTGTTTTGAGAGTATTACAAGGAATAAAAGTGGTTATATGATGGAATAAGGAAGCTCAGAATAACTGTTGGTTTTAGGTTTGAAATATGGAAAAGTAATTTGGGTGTAAGTGTCATCACAATTAGCATATGTGTTATTTTTGGTGTCTATGTCAGGAAAAATGGGAAAGGAAGATGAGTTTTTGTGTGAACCTAGCTCTGCATAGGTGTTATTTGGATCATACTATGTGTTATTTGGAACCTATTAATATGTGAATCCACTAGTATATGCACCATTCATACCTTTTCAAAAATCGGTCAAAGGGTGATCATAAGTAGAATTTGGGGGATTCATCTTCACTTCAAGTTGAGGCTTTGGGAAACCACCTCAGTAATCATACCACCGATAGAAGGCTATCATATGGATTAAAATCATGTATAATATATTGATTAAGTAACTATAAGGTGAATCTGCATATTTTTAAGAGAAGTGGATCGTGGATAAAGAAATGTTTTCCTAAAAAATGGAAATTTTTGAGGATTTAAAAATGAAAATGATTTCAAATATTTTACTGGATGAATAAGAATATATAAAATCCTATAATTAGGATTAGGGAACCACTATTGAAGGTAATATACTACTAAATTAAATATTTAGTTAAATTTATACTATTTTTTATAGTTGTTATATTATGTTTTTTCATAATTTGTTTATATATTATATTTTAATAAAATTTCTCTTTCTCTTCTCCCTCATTTTCTCTCCTTATTCATTATTCACTATGATATATTTCACTCATTATAATGAGTGACTAATCCAAGGAATATTCATGGGGAGTAATATAGTTTTGAACCCAAGTCTTCACGCATTCATACTTAATGATTTCATTGAGCTAGGTTGAGGGTAATCTAAGTGGGAAAGACAATGTGTGTCTTTAATTAGTCATCTGAGGTATAACATCTTCTTATGTGACCATTATCTCTTGATAAAAGTGTTATATGTTCAGTTTACTTGGAGGTCATTGAGTGCACTATATATTCTCAACTATGGAATAAGAGGGTATCGACAATAAATAGTAAGTGTTAATTAAGTAAATATAAAATTAATAATAAGATTATAAAGGTTCACTCTGAATGATTTCCAAGTAGAATTATTTTTTTATTACTAATTTCACTCTATCTGTATCATATTTTTATATTTATTTTCTACCCTACAACCATTCCAAACCCCAAAATTTTCATTTCTTTTATAAAATATAAAAAACCCAAAAATATAATAATGTGAATTAGGAATAGTGATTGTTTGAACTATAAAATCTCTACAAATGATATGACCTTGTCCAACCACTATGTTACATTAGGGAAATAAATAATAGCCATTTCACACCAATTTAAAGGTGTATAAAATTTCTCAAGTCTTGTTGTAGCATAGACTAAAGGGTGTTCACAATCCCCATGGGATGGAAACAAGTTCCTAAGCATAAAATGTACCCAGGTGGGGATGGTTTTCCCTAATAAAATAGGAATAACATAATACTTCCACCCTAAAGTTTAGTATTACCACTATATACATCATATGATCATGCATACAGAATAATTAATTATCAACAATAAGAAAATCCAAATGTGGAGTAAACATATGACATAACTCATCAATGATTTAAAAACCCAAAAATCATAGCCAAATAATCCCAACATAACAAATATACAATTCAATAAAATAAAAAATATAAACCAAAATAAAATAAAAATATATAGATGATATGGAATAATATATTAGATAAATAAAATACTAAAACAAATCAAATATTATCATCACCCATATCCATGGGTTAAAAAAAATATCCCTCTGGTTAGCACTATCACCATACCCAAACCGTAACTCAAGGAACAATGATTACACCCAAAGGAACCCAAACATAAATTGAAATATATAGGCATGAGAAAAAATACCAATATGTGTCCTCCCCACACCCCATTAATAATATTTAAAAATCAAATCCCTTCATGTTAGTTTGAAATTATAGCTAAAAATGATGGTTTTTAGTTTTATTTTATTAAAAAGGTCACCAAAAAATATCTTATTAGTTTTTTTAATCCAAAGTATCCATATTTTCTATATTAAATAATAACCAAGATTTAAAATATTTTAATAAGATATTACCTTTGAGTTAGAAGAAACTATGTCAAAAAAACCTTCCTTTTAAGAATGCCTATAATATCATAGATCCTGAACTCTAGGATCGAGTGTTAAAAACATAGTCATTACATTACTTCCTTGATACCAATAAACATGAACCAATTTTTTACATCAAAAAATTATAAAAATAAAAGGAAATTTTGGATCACTTACATACCCAAGGAATTTTTTGGTTTACAGTTATAAAGAATTAGGAAAAAATCTTACACCAATAATTCCCATGACTTAAAGATAGTATTTTTCCACTATACCCAGCTTTTCTTATTTCACATTATGTCATCATCATCATCCTTATGAAATTATTCTATAAATAATTAATTTAACATAATTCTGGAAAAATTATGGAAAATGAAACATAACAAGGGTGTGATCAAATGATCAATAAGGGTAAACATAAGCATTAACAATTGAATGTCATTAGTCAGTATAAGAAGATAATTAGGGTATGATAACATAATAAAAGTTCATGAGCATAAGATGTGAATATATTTTCCCATCAATACCTAGATCATCAATCATGAAACATGGATTAAATATTTAATAAAGGTAAGAGTAATAATAATTAATAGTAATAATCTATGTGATTTTAATATTGATCAAATGAAAAATTTATAATCCATAACAATCATAACAAAAATGTGGTGGTGCCTTGAAATATTATCTTCATAGAGCCCTTATAGAATACTTATAAACTCGAATATCCATATATCTAACTTATTATATAATTATAGTGGGAACTTAATCATTACACAATGGATTGGAGAGATATAATGGGGCTCACCTATCATATCGTGAGCTATAATGGGGCTCAACCCATCATATCATGAGCTATACTAGGGCTCAAACCGTTATATCTTGAGCTATAATGGGACTCAACCCTTTGTATAAGCTATATCAAGATCAACCATGAGATATAAAGGGTATCAAACCATTATAAATTTTTTCCAAGAACCATAAAATAACTAAATTATATATATTTTATTTCTCATCAAGAAAAAACCATAGAAACAACCACTATTCCATTTATAACATGATTAACTAGTTGAAAAGGAATGGGTTCCACGAAAATATCTTTAAAAAATCATAATTTATCCAGAGAAATAATGTGGATGGTATCATTTCAAAATATCCCTTGTGTATCATAAATAAAATCAAGGTTTTTTTATGTTGATGAATCAAAATACATTTAAAATGTCATTAAAATCATTTATGAGGAAAATAAAGTTTTCACTTTGAAAATATCTTTATAAAAATAAAAATTAAAAAAATATATTTTGAAAATAATTTTCTTTAAAAAAAATCTTGGAAACATGTAAATTAATATTCCAAGAAAATAATGTTCATGATGGTAGTAAAATCCATTCATGATTTAAATGTTAAAAATAATAATTCTTTTTAAACATTTTTTAAAGGGAGTCAAAAGTGAACCATTTGAAAAATGATAGGATATTTCCTTTTAAATCCAATTAAAATATGGTTAAATATCAAGTATATTATATTTAGGAAATAATTTTTGTTTATAAAATAATATTTTTGAAAACATTTTAAAAAACATGGATATAAAAGAGAAAAATTCCCCATCTAAAAGAAGATAAAAGATCAATATCACTTACAAAAAACTATCTTAATATTTCTTCAATAAATAGTGGAGTAAATATAAATTAAAAATATGGACCACATTCATAACCATATTTGAATAACAGAGATGTGGTTTAAGAAAATAATATTATATAATTTACTCCAAATAAGACTTCAACATAAACAATCTCGAAAAGAAAGGATATTATAACATAAAGCCTTTTCGACTTTGGTAACTTTATAATCATAAGCCCCGTTAAAGAATAAATTAAAATAAAACATAAAATATCAATAAACCAAATATATTAGTGGTATTAAATGTCTAATTGGAATTATATACACCTCATAAAACAATATAGGTCCATATCATTAAACGTATGTCTCAAAAAAGGGAATCTGAGATGAAAAACCCTTACAAAGATCATATCATTGAATTGAGAGTTAATAAATGGATAGATTATGTGAAAAAAAAATTAATCCACATAGAACAAGTGGAAATAAAACCTAAGTAAATTAGAGTTCATTTCACACATAATCATAATATATCAAATACAATGAGGAAATAATATAATCCAATGAAAGGAAATTGAGTTTTGAAATCCCTTACCACTTAGTAACTTTCATGTCAAATACCCTTAGATGAAATAATTAAAATTGAAACATAAAATATAATTAATTGTGAATTATTCAGGATATAATATGTAAAGGGGTAGTATATACACCATATAAATAAATTAGGTTCATTATAATAAATATGCATCAATGAAGGGAAATTAAGATGAAATATATTACTGCATTGGTAATCTCACCTCATAAAAGTGATAACCCCATATGAATTTTTAAATAATAATGATTTTCATGAAAATAATCATAAAATAAATTCATTTTCAGTCTATAAACAACATAATAAAAATAATTGGTGAATATGGTATATGTCTCACAGAAATAAAAATTAGACGACAAACCCTTACCTTGAGTCTGAAGTTTCCATGTTTGTCCTTTAAATGATGTATAATAATTTTATATCAATTATTTAATTTACTAATAAAATTTTTATAGGTTTAATACCTTAGACTTAAATCATTTATTTTAATTAAATATTTAAATACTTAATCAGTTAACTCTATGTCCGGTGTTTTGAGGACGTTCGGTTCATATTTTCAAAATGGCTTTGGTATGTTGATCTTGGTCAAAGGGGTTATCATTAAATAATAACCATAATAATAATAATAACATAATTATAATTTTTATACATTAATTATTCTTTTAAAACCAACCATTAATAATTTTTATGAAAAATGAACTATGTTATAATCATGGAGACGGTAGACTGTACGTACGCTTTAACAACATTTTCATTTTTCAATGATCATTATGGAATGAAGTTAAGTATAATTTTATCTTAAAATAATTATAATTAAATCATAAATATAATATTATTTCTTTAAATACATTTACTTATATCATCCATGATATGTTTTTATTAAAAAATAATCGCATCGCTTCATGGAGGTGATAGTCCACACGTATGCGCGAACGGTGTTACCATTTTTTAGTGAATGGAAAGGTAAAAATTAAATGATATATTATATTTTTATAATGAAAAATTTATCATGAGTATCATATATAAAAATTAATTCCATAATTAAAAATATATATATATATATGAGATTCTATGATGCAAAATGAATTACATCGGTTCGTGAGGCGGTAGTTCGTTGTGCACATGAATGATGGTTTCGTTTCTCATTTTATGGAATAAAAGATAGATTTAGGTTATTATATTAACATAATATAACATAATTATACAGTATATAGTTATTTATATTATATAAACTTGTTTTTATAATATTTTATTGAGGTGGAAGACTAAATAAAATAGAACACTCTCTTAAGAATGATACCTCTTCTTCAAAGAACCTCTTTAGGTTTGCACCAAAGTTTTTTCTAGGAGGGGTTTTTAATAAAACCAATGATTCTAGGATGTTGGGAGGAAAATTATGAAGGTATTATTTTGGTTATTATCCTAAATAAAATTATTTTAAGGTGTTAATAAAAGAGTATATTGGGTGACCTTTTATAAGTAGGTGAGAGGATGCGCTTGGAATTTTTTAAAAGAAAACATTATAACAACATCTTACTCTTATAAAAAGGATAAAAAATGGACCATTATAGATCCTTATATGATATAAGGTATAAATATGTACATAAAAAATAATTTAGACAGATTTTTATTTCATTTTAACCCTTATATTTTTTATTTTATCACCCAGTAAACTTGTTTTAACATTAACTACAGTAAAATATTTTTACTATTTTAACTATTCATTATGAAAAAAATAAGTTGAACTTATTATATAATAAAAATTATTATTATTAAAAATATTAAATCCATTTTATCAAATTTAATTCACATAAGTGAAAGATTTTAATTTAAAGTAAAACCCGTAGATGCGGCGAAAAGACAGTTTTTCAAGAAATGTATTTTTCAAGAATAAGATGATATTATATTAACTTTATGATTAGTAATCATCATTATATGAATTTAAACTAATATTTATAGATATATAATCTATATATTTCATTTAAATAATTCATAATTATATGTTATTTTAATTAATTAAAATGGATAAATATTATGCACTTTAAAACATTTTTCAGAAAAATTCATTTTTAAACCCAAAAATAAACTTATATCAAAATCCATTATATTTATGATTAAAATATAATTATTTAGGTTAAATATAAATAAATAATACATATTTTACTTAAAATTAAATAAAAATCATAATTTTATATTTTAATTACTTAATTTATTGAAAATAAATTAGAGTTTTACAAAAAATGGTATTTTTCACTATTCACTGAAAAATCAATATTTTCTGAAAAATACCAAAATTTCACCCTAAATTAATTTGTATATTATAATTCAAAAAATTAATTTCATTTTTTCAAATAAATTTTTAGAAAAATTCTATAAATTAATTATAATATTTTCTCACAAAAACCAATAAAAATCATTTTTAAAGAAAACATGTTTTTTATGAATAAAATGATATTACAAAAAATTGAGTGATTATTTACTAATTATTAATAAATATATTTATATTTAGTGGGAAATTTAAATATATATTTTATAAAATAGTTTATCCTATTTATACCATCCAATGGAACAGATAGGTTATAACGGTCATATATTTCACAGGTCATTTAAGCTCGGTGTTGCGTGTCGTATACACTATTGAACATAATGTACATCTTTAAAAATATCATGGTGTTACAACACCCACCGTTATAAATAAGATAAAAATATATTAATTTAGATAACCCTTTAATATTTCCCCAATAAATGTAAAATTTTACTTTAAAAATAAAGGGGTAATCCCAAAGATAATAAAACTAGCATTAAAATATACACAAGGGAGAGAAAAAACTACTATATGAAAGAAATGTAAACTGATATCCCATACAATCAAAATAAATTAAAACAAATAACTTAATATAAACAACAATATCACCACTTACACAAGTAAAAATAAATTAACAAGTATAAATAACAATATCATCAAAGAAAAATAAATGAATAACATCATGGGAGAGACCCTAGGTAAACCAATATCCGAGAAACCTAGGATCCTCATACTATATCGGTAAATGAACCAATAATATACCAACTTAACTAAGTACACTATGGAATATATCATCATCCCTATAAATATAATCATATCAAACTATGCACAAGACACTAGAGAGAACATCACAATGCCTTGTAAAAAGGGGAAACCCAAGAATATGGTACCCTATCTATATCACACAAAAAAATTAGTTATTGTTATAGAATAATCTAAATAATATTCAAGGTTTTAAATTCCTAGAGGTAATTTTCATAACATTACATAACTAATTTATTAGGTTCAAATGATAAACTAATCAGATATGATTATACTGATCATAAAATCAATCACATAAAGTGTCAAAGGCATATAACAACATTCCTCACCCATATCCAAGTATAAAATATTCCTAAAAAAATAAAATATACCGTAAAACAATAAAACTCAAATCATAAAAATAAGAAAATTCTCACCCTAACTATTCTCTTAAAATTCCAATCAACCCTTTGAGAATATTAATAAGAAACCAAAATATCAATTTATTTATTGAAAACCAAACCATAAAGAAAAAATTTAAAATCCTTAGAGAACACCCACTTATTCTATAAATTCCACCAAACCACACTCAAGTTAAAATATCAATCATATATGAATAAAATATTTTAAATTATCATCAAATAATATGACATCTTTAAAGACAACCAAGCCCCTCTAAAATTTGTAACCCACTTTCAAAAACATGAGGTTCCTCCTTTTAAAAAATAATTTAAAACTGAATGGATTTTTTATCACTAAAAACCCTTGGAAAGAACCACTAAACATTTTTAAATAAGGACTTGAAATTTTTTAACTTTTTATGAAAATCTATTTTGAGCTTAAACATGAGGAACCCCTCCTCACTTCGAAAAAAACCGGAAAAGCAGCCAATACACTTAGGAAAGGACATATATATAAGAATCAAGTGTATAGAATTTATAAAATTTAAATCATGATATGAAGGAAAATAAGAAATTATGGTTTCTAAATTTAAATAGTTTTGTATGGAGAAATCTACCATGGGTTTTCTAAACTTCTAACCCGAGTGTTATTAAACCATTAAAAGGTAGTGCCAAAAAAAGATTCAATCATAAGAGCCTCTATCTCAAAAAATTAAAATAAAAAATCAAATTTAATTAAATATAGTCAAAATACTTTGAAACCTATAAAAAAATTAGTTCCTACCTTCTTATCATTGATAAAATTCCAACACCACAAAGGCATCATAATTCTAAATAATATTTAAAGATATATATAAGATAGAATAAAAGATAATTTTAAAGAGAGATGAGATTGAATAAAAAGGGAGACAAATGTGAGAGAGGTGAAACGTGGAAAATTTTTTACCCCTTGTGCACATGTCCACTGCAAAACATGACCCCTTTCCATTTTTATAATACATAAATACATATATACATACATACATACATACATACATACATACATACATATATACATACATATATATTATTCTGTTATCTCTCTTTTTTTATTTTTTTTCTATTTTTTCTTTTGTTTATTTTTTTCTTTTATCCAAACATAGTATGTTATCCCCCTCCCCCCTTTATTTCAATATCCTCTTCCATTCTGTACAATACCCCATTACCCACTCCACATTTGATCTATATTATTCTTTATTTTTTTATTATTTTTTTTTTAAAATCAAATTATTTAGTTAATAATAATAATAATACCATTCCAATATAATTATTACTTTTGAATTAATAAAAAAATTTAAGACCTTGTGTGTGTGCTTATATTTTCCTATATATATATAATAAATTAAATTTTCATTTTTGTTTATACACAAACAAATATAATAACACTATTATTAGTGTTATATATTCAATTTTTATTCAAGAACAAAAAGTTTTCATTTATTAATTAAACAAGTCAAAATATTAATTTAGTTTTAACTTAATCAAATTTTCCCAAACATTCACCAATTAGTTCATTAAATTCATCGTTAACTCCAAATTTCCAAAAATCATCAAGATATTTCACATCTTCTGTGATCTTGGGTTCTCCATTATCTATTAGAATCAAGTAGTGAAGACTAATTTTGAACCATTGCATTGATAATATGCTCCTTGTATACCCCAATAACTCAACTTTTGGATATAGTATTTCTATAACCACTACTTCAAGAACATAACCTTTTAAATATCTTCCTTGAGCTACCACAATCCTGAATCATTCTGATACTCATAGTCTTGTTTTTTCTTATATATATTTAGTACTTTTTTAAAATTATAGAAAATTTAGTCTTCTATTTAGATCAACTGGGATATGCCCAATTGATTCTTTTCTATCAATTATATATTCCACAAATTTTCAATATTTCGATAATATATTCTTAATGAAATGAACATTATGAATTCAAATGTTCTTCTATTTATCATTATCCTAAAGTCAAAAGCTAATGTTTTCATTGACATTCTCTATAAAGAAACATACTCAGGACCTTGATTCAAGTATGTATCATTGGCATCATCATGGATGTATATGAGTGGTCTAAAAAATTAAGTTAAGAAACATCTATTTTTCTTCTAGACCATAGATGTTCTATAATATCATTCACCATATGTGTGGATTGACTTTTGTTAATTATATAAAAATAATAGTTAATGGATGCATCCAAAAACTCTTTTAGGAACCCTACATGTAGTCTCATGCTTTGATATTTCTTATTTAGTTTCCACTTCATCTGCTCTACTAGACCATTTTATTTTGTTATCATGAGTATAATATTCTTATCAAATTCAATTTTTCTAGTAAAACATCTATAATTCCCTACTATCATACTCATCTTCATTATCTAACATCAAACATTGAATCTTATTTCTAGCCTCTTTCTCCACCATGGATCTCCATTGAATAAACACTCTGAAAACCTATGATTTTTTCTTATGTAAGTATACCTATAAATTAAAAGTTGTGTCATCAATGAAGGTATAATAATACAACAACCCACCATGAGAACGAGCTAGATATGGCCCTCAAACACCTGTATATATGAAATCCAACTTTTGAGATTTAGGTATCCTTCCATTTTCAAAAAACAACATATCTCTATTTTTTCTAGAATAAAACTCATACATGTTACAAAATCTATATGATAAAGCTTCAGTACTCCTTTATCTACTAATAATCATATTTTCTTTTTTACTTAAGTTTCAAAAATGGTAATACCACAACTCTAGAATTTTGGGCATTCATGCTATGGGAATAACTGCTCCATTCTAATTTCTTACTAGATACAATGTTCCATCTTTTGTACCTTTTTCCACCACCATAGATCCATGATTGATCTTAAAAACTCATTCTACAAAGGTTGTACAAAATTTTTCTTCATCTAGCTAACCTAAATATGTTAATTTATACCTTAATTTATATATGTTCGAAACTCCCTATAACTATAGAAAATTTTCAGTTGACATTAGAAATTTAACATCACCTTTCTCTATGATCTCAAGAGTTTCATAACCATTAAGATAATCCTTTCCAAATCTTCTGAAAACATATTTTTCCATGCTTCCTCTATCAGACCTAGAATGAAACAATACTTCAGAATAAATGATTCATGATTCTAATGGAATATTGAAACTTAGAAATAAACTATATTAACCTGTATTTTTAGTATTTTAAAAACATTCTAAAATTTACCTTTATAAACTCTATTATCCCTAAAATATTTATTTATATGCCCCTTCTTCCCATAATTCTAATATACATGTCTATGTACAGTTAATTTACTTCAATTTATTTTCATATTTTCCTTTAATTTCTTCATATATTTCCATCTAACAGAATCTCATCTACCTTCCATAATGAACCTTATTTTTATAAGTTCCTAGACTTCCCTCCTATTGATCTTTTCATTCATAATGAGATCATGAACATATTTAAACATAATAATGGACTCACTCTAAGAATTCATAACAATGGTAACCATCATGTACAATGATTTTGTAAGTGGTGAAAATAAAGATAAATCCCACACTAGATTTGTAAACTATACTCCTACTAACTCTAACTGACTCCAAATCATGTTTAAGTCACTTATATGATCAGTCTTTATCCATCCTTTTGAAATTATCATTCCAAACAAAATTCCCCTAATAAACAATTTTTTTATTATAGTTATATTCTCATACTTATCAAATAGATCCTTTATAAATTCCTAAGTGGCCGTTATTGGGTTTCATAGGGATCTAATAACACTTATTAGAGGTAACATAAATGATTAAGAAAACCAAACCCAGATCTCCATGAATAGATGAATAAAAAACTTGCACACTCAAAATTAATAACTCTGTAAATGTATACCATATACCAAAGCTACCACTAAATCATTCTTCATCCGTCTTTATATGGTTTGATGAATACTACTAGAATAATAATCAAAGCACTCCCATCTTCGAGGTATATATGAGTTGTTCTTTAATATCTCAACATCCAAGTAGAATAATTATTCTCATCATGGTATACAAGTTCCTTTTTAGGTAAATATAAATTATTAAGAGAGCATCAGGTTATATAGATATTTATCCTAAACATTAATGAGTAACAATTCACATGAACAATCATACGCTAACATCATCACATGGTAGTAGGATTTATAAATCCTTCAAGGATTCTCCTCGACAGTGTATATATTTACTCATTATTTATAATGCATGAGTTGATTCTTTATCTAATTCATTCACAATATTCATGAGTGAAATAATCCCCCTCATGTTATATATTATGAAATGACCTTTAATGATAGATTATGTGGAATATATCACTTGAACATTAAATCTTAACATTAAGCTATCACTTTTATCATGGGTAATAGCATCTCATTCCAAGAAATGAAATACAGTATGTCATATAATACGACTCACCTGGTTAATGACATATAACCATGAATTATGACATAGCCAACAATATCCAATTATTTTCCATTTTGTTTCATGTTCGCATTCCATATGATATACTTATATCATTAAATATGATATATCCAAATTGAATCTCACGCACCATGGATTTAAGGAATACCTCCTTTAATGTCCCACTTACATTAAAGCCCCATATACTTGTTCTATTTCACCTTATATTGTATCATATACAATCACTTGTGAAATCGTATCCCAAAATCCTCTTTAATATCTTCCAAAACACTTTTGGAATGTTATCATTAACTTCACCGTATATTATATCATATATAATACCTTGGTAAAACCTATCCAAAACTCTTTTGGGATAACTCTAGAACACTTTTATAGTGGCTATATGAGTTATTCTCAATCCCCATTCATTCAACCATGAAGTGTTCCCCCATGTGCCTTCATACTGCTCACAAAAAATATGAATATATGGATCAGTAGATGTAAGAAATGAGTGTCCTCTATCAACGCATCAGTGAAACTCAAAATAAAAAGGGATATGACATGATTTCCATCAAATACATGTATCTCTATACTCATTTCCATAATTCAAATCAAATAATAGAATTAACTCTCATGTATTATAATTTCCCAAGACATCAAGAGACCACGGGACATGAAGTTTGTCAATCCTATATACCTAACTCACATATTCTTGATTATTCAACTATAGACTGAAAAATTTTATGAATAAATTACACAAAATTTACCTTTATAGATGAGAAAATCACATTATCCTCATACTAATATATAATTATATCATATTTAATATCTAGGTGTGGCCACACACTCCTCGGTCTATTTAAATTGAAGTTCCATATGTCATAATCTCCATATTAGAGGATAAATCTCATCTTAGTTGAGCTCCAACAAATGGCATGATCATAAATATACCCAACCAACACCTGATTAGATAATCCTCAAGGATTTCACAATAAAGATATAAAATTATAATGGTTATCAAGCTAGGTATCTCACCAGCCCCATTCATAGATTATGAAACTCCATGTGGTAGATTTAATGGGTCATCCAACACATAAAAACAATATTTGTACCTTATGAGAATATTTTGTATCTCAATAAAATAATTGTAATCACGCTAACCTTTATATTTTATCATAACCAATAATAATATAGGATTAACATTTGTTAGAGGTGATTCAAAGTCATACTTTTAGAGCTAAATTATCATTACATTTCATTAAATATATATTAATATACAAATTTATATAGTGAACATAAAATAATGATAAAATAGAGATTTATTTTATATGATACATTTTATATTCTCAAACCTCTTTTAATAATAATTAATAAAACCCTACATAAGCACCAGTATACCACATAATATATTATAAACTTCCTGAACAAAGTTATGTTTGATTCACTTTCTAGGGTTTTGTTAACTCATTACACCTATATGTAATTCATACCACATCTCTATGTGAAGGCCTGATAAAAAACTCCAACTAAAATCTTTATTGAGTACAATCAATGAAGAAAGTAATTTTTAATAATGTTGAGATTTATGAGTCATATTCCTAATGTTCAAATCCACGAATATATTGAAAATTCTTATCTTTATAACATATGATGTTATGATGTTAACAAATTTTTTTATCTACTTAAAATATATATAAGTTTAACATCAAAATACTTGAAACACTTGTCATCAAACATTTTCATTTAAATATATCACTAAATAATTTAACTTTTTACATTATTACGCACCTGAACAACCTAAAATCATTTAGGATAAAGTGACATTCACATTGTTATAGTAACTAAATGTAACTCTTTACATTTATTTTTTACCATCACATCTTCAAACTATTTTAGTATGTTAAGTGTAATTAACATTATACTTTTACTAAAAAAATACTTTAGAAAATAATGATATTCATTATCTCAGGATAACTAAATGTAACACTCTAAATTTCTATTTATTGTTACATATACTAAACTATTTTAGTACATTAAGTGAAAAATCACTTTAATTATAGACTAGAACTATGAAACACCATATAAATTATAGTCTCAATTACATGACCTGAATACAATACTTAATTAAAATACATTCCTAATAACTTTTAGGTTTATAGTTTTAGATAATTAGGAAAAAACATTAACTAGAAAAAATCATATTTTTTTCAACAAATGGGAATTTTTTTACTATATTAGAAACTGCTTAATACATAACAATACTAAAAAATATACCACTAATTCTCTACATAAGATATTCTTCTATAAATTTCATGATTTTCTTATCTTCATAACATGAAGAAGTAGAAATATAATAAAAGGGTGAGATCAAATGCTTAGTAAGGGTGAAAATAGGTGATAACAATAAAATATCATAAGTGAGCATAAGAAGATCGTATGGTTATAATAAAGATACACAATAAAACCATACCCAATGAAGTTTATATCATAAAACCCGATTTAAGGAATATTACATGGTATAACATAAGAAATGAATCATGTGATTGTTGAAACATGAGTCCATAAACATGATATGTGAGAGAATAGCATAGTTATTATATTTCTTGTATCCCATATATGTGTACATCTAATTACATGAATTAAATCAAATATTTCATTACAATACATTCCAAATACCTTTTTGGTTTATAGTTTTAAAGAAATAGGAAAAAAACTAACAAAATCCATTTTTCAGCTAATGGGCACTTTTTACATTATATAATTAATTTTAAAAATAACCTAGGTATATGGTAGCATAAGAAAGGTATGACCTCAAATTTTCAATAAAGATAAACATAAGCGATAACAATCAAAGATCATAAGTGAGAGTAATATAAGAATATTGTTATAATAAATATATATAATAAAATTATACCCAATAGAGATTAGGTCATAAATCATGGAATAAAACTTGACATAAAATAGTACATGAATCAAATGAGTGACTCAATAAGCATGAGACTTGAGATGATAACATAATAATGAGAATAATTAAAAAACTTTGAAACATATTTCCAATATATCACATAGATTAATATAGGGAACATAATTTTTATTATCCAAACCATCAATTCCCATTCTTACATGCAACCAAAAGGTACTCAAAAATCCCTATATGATGATATATAAACTCTAAACCCATGAATTAGAGGGTGATATAGGACCCCACCTTCCATTCATCCATACTTAAGTGTTCCACTTGTAAATTATTCAATTATCACATCATAAAGAACCCATATAAATAATGTGGGTTTTATAAAACATTCCAATGAAAATTGTTCATTTTTTATAGCATAAAAAACCCATAGAAATAAAATGTATTTCATTTAACACATTATAAATAATCCAGGGAAGGAAAATGGGTTTCATATAATTTTCAACTAGATTCACATAAGGGAATCATTAATAATTACATCAATAATCATAACATGACAAACCCATGGAAGAAATGGGTGTACAATGACATCAAATGACTTTCAAGGTAAATATCATTCAATAAACATAATAAAGCATATGGTATTTACAATATTTAAATAAAGGGTATATAATTAGGATAATAATTTACCAGATCAATTGATGTATGTAACCTAGGTAAAAATATAACAATTAAAGTAATTAAAAATAGGTTATTCACATAGGTATAACATTAGAAGAAAAATTTGATTTATAAACATTCAATGACTAGGAAAGACAAAGGTAGTGACTGATGCGCCCATGCGATAGTGTCGTTAGTTCATTCGGGGTGTATCAAATTTATAATTTATAAATAGTCCCAAAATTTCACTAACTATATATATTTAGTGTATTGGGTTATTCATGATCAAATTTACCCAAGAGATGAAGGTATAGCGGCCCTTGTAGTCTAGCTTAGTTGTCGAATCCACTGAGACCTAAGAAGATACCTAAGATCCACAACCTATGAGATGGATTTTTAGATATGAAGTGGTAAAATTGGTTTTGATTTTAGATGGTTTTAAATAACACTAAAAAAACTAAGTGAATTCAATTTAATGAAAATGGGTTGATCTTATGATTATGCATGGGGTGGATTGAATGAATTTTACTTCTTTAGATAATTTTGGTTTTAATAATTCTTGATGATTCCATTATTAAAAATAACACTACCTTCATCATTTTCTATTTTGATGATAAATAAACTCAATTACTAATCCCCGAAACACTTAGATAACCAAATTCAGGATATCTCCAAAGTATATGGTGATTTTAGTACTTGGATCTATCTTCATCAAACACAGTGAAGATGAAGAGTGGAAATAATTGAAGAATGGAAGTCTTAAATTAGTTAACTAGTTAACAAAAATTCATTCATAAAATAACTTTCAATCCAAACTTTTAATCTTACTAATATCATACCATTAAATTTTTATCCCTTCATTGATGGTATACTCTTAATGGTAGGCGTAAGATGGCTTATAAGAATTGGATTGAAGAAATTAAAACCGTGGAAATAACGAGCACTCCTTCGTGTATGTGAATGAAATTGAAACCTATGTGTGAACTAATTCACCACAACGTGGATATATCACTGTGATTTGTGATTATAGTGTTTTAATGAAAGTAATGGGAAGAATATAAGATAAATATATTGATTAATAACATATAAATACAAAAAGAAACTTACATGGCAATTGAAAACATCACAAAGGAACTTTGGTATAATAACATTGCATAAAAAACAAGAGATATCTCTTCCCCCTCAACACCAATGCCTTAAATAGGAAATTGGGAAGCCTTAGTCCGAGCCTAAATCAATGTATTCACAATTATTAAATTAATTTAGGCCTTAGGGTGGTGGAAAGTAGTGGATAAAAATTGATTCCCTCCTTTGACCCGAAGTGGAAGCCAGCTTGCATCCACCGAACAGACACGTATAAATGACCTTCTAGATGGTAGAATTATAGTGGGTCATAGAAGAAGAAAATGCATATCCGTAAGTATCCTAAATTAATATAATATTTGGGCGCATTTGGAGTTGTGGATCTAGAGTTATGGCCAATTTAGTGGGATAACATTCCGGGCCGTAGATTCTGACCTAGATTTTGATATTCTATTTGGGCAGCATTAATTTCTAGTATGGAGGACGAATTAGCAATGTATCATGAAGAATAATTTGTTCCTATACATATATTCTAGCATCCCACGAAATTTGGGATTCATTTGGACTGTATTGTGGGCCCCACATTCTCATCTTTGGGCTGGTGTCCAATCTGCCTTCTCTAGGATTATTTTCATTCATCTCCAAATATCTCAATCATACTTTATGAATCCTCCATTGATCTCTAAATGAAAAATGTTCATATTAAAGTTTATAAACATTTATAAAAATATAAAATTAAAATATGGACAATTAAATTCCTTAAAATCATATGAATCATTGGGCCCAAATTGGTGTACATTAGGCATGAAGTGCACAAATGATGAGAATGGATGTTCAAAATTAAATTCCACTAGCTTAGACCCATAAGATTAAAAATTAACATTTAATACCATTAAAATTTCATTGACATATGTGTTTTTATTGGCAAATCACACCCCCAACTTGAGATTTTCTAGTCCCGAGAAAAATGTATCTCAACAATATGAAATTCGAATTCCCTTTTCCAAAAACATTTTAATACACAATGATCACCAAAAAACCTTATACTAAACAATCATGAAACCCATCATAATATTTTAATACCAGATAGTTTCATAATCATATCTAAATCCCAAGCCCATTCCTTTGTTCAAATTCATTTCCATATTTCATCCAATGTCAATTAAGTATGATAATGTGTTGTTTATCACAATAAACATGGGGGTTCATCTTTATTCAAGGGGGGAATAACGGAAGCACTAGCTGGAATCACATTTCAATATTAAGATGATTATTCAATTTTTTTTGCAATATTTCCATGGTAATTGAAATTCGATGCAAAAGAGTCAACCCATGTAGCGAGACTTTACTAATGACTCCTAGGCTTAAAGACCTTAGGGAACCAAGTGAATCTCACATACTCGGGCATCATCTCGAGTTAACTCATTCAAAAACAAAGTCAAATTACCAAAAATAGAGATAAAATTACTATGGGCCAGAAAAATATGGAGATATTATCCTCAAGTGCCTAAAGCTACGCATTAGGTCATTTCATTTCTCTATGCGCAAATTTATTGTTTTTTTATTGATTTTTTTTATTTTTATTTTGAATACTCATATTAAAACTAAAATGATTAACAAACCTATGCTATTTATTTGGGGGAAACCATGAACTCAAACTAATACCCCACAATCTAAAGGATGTGCATTGTGATTCTTTTTTTATTTGGATGAAAATATAAACAATGAAATATCACATTATACAACCACACTTTCCAAAATCTATGCTCATGAAATTATACATGGATTAAAATTATAATTGGGGAATGATAAATTATTTGATATTCAGTTTCAAAGTGTACAATGTCTATTATCATGTTCATGGTTAAAGAAATTTTTCCTTCCATTTAGGAACACTTTTTTTCAAATCATTCATCTTTTTTTTGACAAAAAAGAATTTTTTGTATCTCCCTCCCCCCCAACTTAAAATAAAATTTTCCACAGTGTTTAAAGAAAAGAAAATTTAGAAGGGGGTAGAGGCAGAGAATGGGATTTCAACAAAAATTGAAAATGAGTATCGTGGAATGAAGTTACCTGGTGGTTGAAGTTTAAATTATTTTTTCTCCCTTTTAATCCCTTGATCTCCATGTCACTCTGAGAATTCCCTACTAGAAGAGAGAGAAAACAAATAGAAAAAAAACTATATATATATATATATTTATTTATTTATTCATATAATTAAAAAAAGTAAAATATAAGTATATTTACAAAAATTATAGAATAATGAAGCACTATAAGATGTAGGTCAGGGGTAAGCACGCACCCTTGTCTCCCGTAGGTTCTGGGTTTGAGTCCCCGCATCTTCTCTGGTTGTGATGGGGTTTGTCCCACGACCTACAACATGTCCTTTTTTTATTATTATTATATTTTTATTTATTTTTTTGTATTTTTATTTTAACCTAAAAACACATAAAATTAAAATAAACTGATGATACATTGTCTTCTTTTTAAATTTTTGGGTAAGGTATTACTTAAGGATCACACCACGTGACACAGATGAATATGGAACACCCCTTTCATACCCATCCATACTCATAATAGAAGAACAAGTCAACAATATATTTTTTTATTTTTTAAATATCAAAATGATTCATTAATCCAATTTAAAAAAAATATGATTTACAAAAATGAAAACCACGGGTTGCCTCCAGTGCAGCGCTTTAGTTTAATGATGCTATCTCGACTTAGACCATAAAACTATCAATTTTTTCTTGGTTCATAGGTTAGCTCAGTTAACTCAACCTTTGTTTCCTGTTTACTGAATGATTCAATGAATGGTTTTATCCTATGACCATTGACCTTGAAAATATGACCAATTATAGGATATTGAATCTCTACTACTCCATAGGGGTACACATGATGCACTATGAAAGGACCTGACCATCTAGATCTTAACTTCCCCAGGTGTAAATGACGTTTTGAACTATACAAGACCACGAATTTTCCCAGTTCAAAGTGTTTAACTTTGAGATTCCTAGATTGGTAGGCTTGGAATCTATCTTTATTTATCCTTTAATTTTCATAAGTCTCCATCCTAAGTTCCTCAAGTTCATTAAGATCTAATTTTATCTTTTCTTCAGCTAAATAAATGTCAAAATTCATTTTTTTGATTGCCCAAAATGCCTTATTCTCTATTTCAACAGGTAAATGGAAATATTTTCCATAAACCAACCTATATGGTGACATGCCTAAGATGGTTTTGAATGATGTACAATATTCCCAAAGTGAATCCAAGTGTTTCTCAGACCAATCTTTCCTAGAGGGATTCACAGTTTTTTCAAGAATTTGCTTAATATCCCTATTCGCTAACTCAACTTGACCATTGGTTTGAGGATGGTATGAAGTGGAAAATTTATGATAAATACCATAATTATATATGAGTGATGAGAATGGACGATTGAAAAAATGAGTTCCATGATCACTAATGATAGCCCTAGGAATTCCAAATCTAGAGAAGATGTTTTCCTTGAGAAATCTAATCACAATTTGATGATCATTTGATTTTGTAGGAATGGACTCAACGCATTTGGAGACATAATCTATAGCTAAAATAATGTAAATATATCCCCTAGATTTTGGTAAGGGACCCATGAAAGAAAATTCCCCAACAGTCAAATATTTCAACCACTAAGATGGGAGTGAGTGGCATTTGATTCCTTTTTGTGATGGACCCTACTTGTTGACACCTAGGACGACTTGGACAAAATGTGTAAGATTCCATTGAGAGGGTGGTTCAGAAGAGACCACACTGAAGAACCTTAGCAGAAGTTTTCTTAGAGGAAAAGTGACCTCCACATGCCTCACTATGAAAGAATTTAAGGATAGGCTCTTGTTCAGATTCTAGGACACACCTCTTAATGACTTAGTTAGGGAATAACTTATAGAGGTATGGATCATCAAACACATAGTTCCTAACATCAGAAATAAATTCCCTTTGATCCTAGGTCCCTAAGAATTTTTTAATTACTCATATAACTAAGAAGTTGGCTATGTCGGCATACCATGGGCAATCACTCACTGAATAGAGTTGCTCATCGGGAAATGTATTAGACACAAAAAGTTGATTTTAGTTGTCTTTGAATTCCATCCTAGAGAGATGATTAGCTACAGCATTTTCAAAACATTTTTTATCCTTTATTTTGAGGTCGAATTCTTGTAATAGAAGGACCCACCTAATCAGTCTAGCCTTAGAATCTTTTTTTTGGAAGAGGTATTTTAGTTCAGAATGGTCAGTGAACACTGTGATGGGGGATCCTAAGAGGTAGGACCTAAACTTTTCTAAGGAAAACACAATATAAAGTAACTCTTTATCAGTGGTGGTGTAGTTGATTTGTTCATCATTTAAATATTTTCTTGCAAAAGCAATGACACATGAATTTTTCTCACACCATTGTCCTAAGACTTCTCCTATGGCCAAGTCACTCGCATCACGCATGAGCTCAAAATGAAGTTTACAATTTGGAGAATGCATGGTAGGTGGAGAGATAAGAGCTGACTTGAGTGTAGAGAATGATTCATCACAGCTTTCTGTCCATAAAAATGGAGCATCTTTCACCAATAGAGCACAAAGTGGTCGAGAATTAGAGCTAAAAATCATAATGAACCTTCTATAGAATCCTCCATGTCCTAAGAAATACATCACTTACTTAACATTTTTGGGTGATGGAAGGTGAGGAATGATGTCAACCTTGGATTTGTTAACTTCAATCCCCCAACCTAAGACTAGATGGCCATGGACTAGTCCCTCTTGAACCATGAAATGACATTTTTCCTAGTTTAGGACCAAATTATTTTCTTCACATCTTGAAAAGACTCTCTCCACATTCCTTATAAATACCAAAAATGTATCCCCAAAAACATATAAGTTATCCATGAAGACCTATAGAAAATCCCCTACTATGTCTGAGAAGATTCCCATCATGCAACGCTGGAAGGTTATGGGGGCATTGCATAACCTGAAGGGCGTGCGTTTGAAGTAAAAGGTGATGAATGGACAGGTGAAAGTAGTCTTCCCTCTATCCTCTAGGGATACCTCAATCTGATTGTACCCCAAGTACCCATCTAAGAAACAGTAGAAGGCATGACCTGCCACTCTCTCAAGGAATTGGTCAATGAATGGTAAGGGGAAATGGTTCTTCTTGGTAAATGAGTTTATCTTCCTATAGTTGATATAGAATCTCCAGCCACTACTCACCCAAGTTGGAATAATCTCTCCATCCTTATTGGTTATCACTGTGATTCTTGCCTTCTTGGGAACCACTTGGACTGGGCTCACCCACTCACTCTCAGCTATGGGATAGATGATACCAACTTTTAACAATTTCAGAAGTTCCTTTCTTACCACCTCCATGAGATTTGGATTGAGTCTCCGTTGAGTTTGATTACATGGCTTTGAATCATATTCTAGAATAATCCTATGAGTCCCGATTAATAGTCTAATCCCAGGAATATCAGATAGGGTCCAACCAATGGATTTATTATTTTTCCTGAGGACATCTAGAAGCAACCTCTCATGATTGGATTCAATAGAAGAAGAAATGACAATAGGATGTGCTTGATTGTCCCCTAGGAATGCTTACTTGAGTGCAGTGGGAAGTTCCTTCAATTCAATATCATGTTGGTTCATAATTTTAGCAGAATAGTGGTACATTGGATCAAGATTGATTATGTTTCCTAGAATTTTAGATAGAATAAAATCCCCATGTGTAGAAGTTTTAGCTAAAATATTGGTTTGATCAGATTTAGGGAAGGAAGTTTGATTGGTCTCTATGAAAGTGGTTTCCTGAAAGGTTTCACTAATTTTGGACCTAATACTTCATCATAAGAGTAATTTGAAAATGATTCAAACTAAGGAGATAAACTTCCTTCACATGAACAAAGGAAATCAACATCATCTTGACTTAAACATCCATCAAATATTCCTTGATGCTCTATGGATTCATTATCAATGATTCCTATCATGTTTACTTCATGAATTCCCCCATCATCCCCTATTTGTGAGCTTTCATTATAGATGTTCAAGTCTAGACTCATGTTTCCAAAGGTGATGGTAATGTTCCCATTTTGGATTTGGATAACAGAGTTGATTGTTTCAAGGAAAGTACGACCAAGGACGCTTGGGGTTTGTTCCTTATTTACTAAGTTTGGATGGTTTTCAAGGATAATGAAGTCAGCATGGTAGATGAAGTTTTCAACCTTTACCAGAATATCCTTTAAGATTCCCTTTGGAACCCTAACGCTACGATCAGTAAGTTAAAGTGTGACAGATGTGCGTTGGAGCTCTTCTAGGCCTAATTGTTAGTACACATCATATGGGATGAGATTGACATTGTCACCTAGGTCACACAAGGACTTGACAACTTTTCGCTCTACTAGTTCAACATTGATGTAAGGGAAACTCGGGTCTTTCAACTTAGGAGGAATGATCCCTTGAATGGTGGTACTCACATTTTCAGCCAAAAGGATTTGGTTTTTATATGAAATTTTTTTTAAAAAGTTCACAATTCCTTAAGGTAGTTTCAATAGGAAGGTATGGTTTAGATTGCATCGATAAGGTCAATGTTCAACTTAACTTGTGAGAAGATTTCTCTTAATGTTTCACTCAATTCAGGCTTGGTTTTCCCCCTCATGTGTTGAAGAATTGGTGCAGGTTGTGGAGTTTTTTTTTTGAAGAGTTTTTTCTTAGATAATGTTGTCGTGTTTTTCAGTTTGATCATTTGGTTCATTTGAATTTTCATCCAAGTTCGAATCTTCATATGGTTCTGAATTAGTTGTTCAGGCTTCTAAATTTATTTCCCACTTCTTAAAATAGTCACATCCTTTAGTTGTTCATGAGTTGTTTGAGTGCAACATGACTCTCCCCTTAAATTTGAGGATGGTACCACCTGAGTAGGAATGGGTGCCTTTCTAGTTTTGATGGTTTGAAGTTCTTGTTTAAGGGAAGAGAATTCTGAGTTCATTTTGTCCATTTGTTTACACAACTGTTCAAGGATTGGAAGAGGGATAGATTGAGTGGGGGCTTGTGTTGGTTGGTTTATCCCAAGAGGATACTTTGGTTGTTGGATGGGTTGTTGGTATTGGATAGTAGGATGTTGGTATTGGACTGGTTGTGGTTAGAAATGGTTATGGTTTTGGAAACTTTTTGTAGGGTAGGGGTTTATTCCTTGTGTTTGGATAGGTTGTTGGTTATCTTTCTAGCGGAAGCCTGGGTGGTCATTATACCTTGGGTTGAAGGTGTTTTGGTATTGAGGCTTTTGAAAGTTTAGAGAATTAACCTCTGCAGGTGGTCCTCCTAAAATAACATCCTTGATGGATGGAATGGTTGGGAAGTTGTCTGTCATATGGTCATGTTTGTCACAAATTGTGCAAATAGTGTTTACAGTTAGGATTTCATGGACTTTCCTAAGATCAATCTCCTCGACCTTCCTAGAGAGTGATGTGAGTTTAGACATAAGGATTTCATGTTCTCTAAGTGTAATAATTACATTAGTTCTTTGTGTATTTTTATAATAAGGTGAAGTTCCCCATGTTTGGTTTTATTCAGCAAGGCTTTCTAGATACTCGTAATCATCATTTGGGGCTTTTTTTAAAGTTATCATTACACATCATGTCAATGAATTGTTTGTTCCCTGGGCCCAACCCTTCATAAAAAATTATCACTTGTTCAGGTATAGAAAAACCATGATGTGGAATCATGTTTAGGGTATCTTTGAACCTCTCCCATGTTTCATAGAATGACTCTCCCACTTTTTCAAAAAAAAAATTGGATGCTCTTTTTAAGTTCAATTTTTTTGTGGTGGGGAAAGTATTTTTTGTAGAATTCTCTTTGTAATTGGCCCCAAGAGTTGATGGATGATGATCACAAATTTTTTAGACAATTTTTAGCCTGATTGTTTAAAGAAAAAAGGAAATAGCCTCATCTTAGCTGATTCTAGTTGATAAGTGGGACACATTGTTTCTATAATGTCATTGAACTCCTTAACATGAAGGTAGGGCATCTCGGACTCCATTCCATGGAATGTAGGAAGGTGGTTTAGGATATGGGGTTTAAAGATGTAGTTGGAATCTCCTTGGGAATTGTGTCTAATGCATGAGGGGGCATTTTTCCAAGAATTTTTGAGGTAGTCATTCATGGTTTGATCGACTGCATTCCCCAAGTTTGGGGTTACCTCATTTGGATTTCCATTTTAGTTTCCACTCGGGTTTATGAGTTGGTTTCTTTGAATACCTTACATTGAAATGGGCTCAATTTTGACTCTAGAGTATCAAGAATATTAGGATCTAATGGAAACAATCCCATAGGTTCACTTGACTCCCATATCATAGGACTATCCACCCTAACTAGTCTGTTTGAATTATCACAGTTGTAGGCGGACATGCGCCAAAATAAAAAAAAACAAGAAAGGGACAAGATAAGAGATCTTGGGTGAGAATAGAAAAATGAGGATGAGGATAGATGTTTTTGGTCTAAGGTACTTACTTGGTCCCCGAAAATGGTTCCAAAATTTGATTCATGCTCAAATTTACCCAAGAGATGAAGGTAGAACGGTCCTTGTAGTCTAGCTTGAGTTGTCGAATCCACTAAGACCTAAGAAGATACCTAAGATGCACAACCTATGAGATGGATTTTTTGATATGATGTGGAAAACTTGGTTTTGATTTTACATGGTTTTAAATAACACTAATAAACCTATGTGAATTCAATTTAATGAAAATGGGTTGATCTTAGGATTATGATCGGGGTGGATTGAATGAATTTTACTTCTTTAGACAATTTTGGTTTTATTAATTCTTGATGAATCCATTATTCAAAATAACACTAACTTCATAATTTTATATTTTTATGCTAAATAAACTAAATTACTAATCACCTACACACTTATAGAACCAAATTCATGATCTCTCCAAGGTATATGGTGATTTTAGTACTTGGATTTAGCTTCCTCAAACACAGTGAAGATGAAGAGTGGAAATAACTGAAGAATGGAAGTCTTAAATTAGTTAACCAATTAACAAAAATTCATTCATAAAATAACTTTCAATATAGCCTTATAATCTTCCTAATATAATCCCATTAAATGGTTTGACCTCTATTTATGGTATACTCTCAATGGTAGGCGGAAGATGGCTTACAAGAATTGGATGGAAGAAATTAAAACCGCGGAAATAACGAGCACTCCTCCGTGTATGAGAATGAAATTCAAACCTGTGTGTGAACTAATTCACCAAAACACAGATATATCCTTTTGATTTGTGATTATAGAGTTTTAATGAAAGTAATTGGAATAATATAAGAGAAATATATTGATTAAGAACATAGAAATACAAAAAGAAACTTGAATGGAAATTGAAAACATCACAAAAGAACTTTGGCATAATAACATTACATCAAAAACAAGAGATATCTATCCCCCCTCACCACACCTACCTTAAATAGGAAATTGGGAAGCCTTAATCCAATAATCAATCAATTTATTCCCAATTATTAAATTAATTTAGGCCTTAGGGTGGTGGAAAGTAGTGGATAAAAATTGATTCCCTCCTTTGACCCGAAGTGGAAGCTAGCTTGCATCCACCAAACAAATGTGTTGAAATGACCTTCTATATGGAAGAATTAGAGTCGTCCATATATGAAGAAAATGGAGATCCGTCTGTCTCCTAACCTCTTGTAATATTTGGGGCCATTTGGAGTTGTGGATCGGGAGTTATGGCCGATTTAGTGGGATAACATTCTGGGCCTCAAATTCTGGCCCAGATTTTGATATTCTAATTAGTATGCCTTAATTGCTATCGTGGAGGCCGAATTAGCACTAGATGATGAATAATTATTTGTTACTCTATATTTATTCTATAATTCCACGAAAATTGGACTTCATTGGGCCTGTATTGTGGGCCCCACATTTTCATCAGTGGGCTGGTGTCTAATCTGCCTTCTCTAGAATTGTTTCCATTCATCTCCAAATATACCCATCATACTTTATGAATCATCCATTGATCCCTGAAATAAAAATGTTCATATTAAAGTTCAGATACATTTCACAAAATATAAAATTAAAATATGGGCAATTAAATCCCTTAAAATCATATGAATGATTAGACCTAAATTGGTGTACATTAGCCATGAAGTGCACAAATGATGATAATGGATGTTAAAAATTAAAATCCACAAACTCCAGACCATAAGATCAAAAATGAACATTTAATACCATTAAAATGTAATTAACATATTTTTTTTATTGGATAATCAGTGGCAGTATGGAGTTGAATCCATAGGGAGACTGATTTTTGATTTTAGGGAACTCTGGTTCCTAAACCTGTAAGGGAGTCCTTTATAGAATTCTCTCTTTGGGAGTTTGATCTAATTTCTATTTTGGGATGACTTTATTTAATTAAATAGGGGTCGGGATTAAGTTGATTATCTGAGAAAATAATGGTCTTTATTTATAATATTGGTAAGGTCCTTCAGCTTAGTCTATGACCCAAACTTTTGTTGCTCATTGACATTGGTCTGGAAACCTAGATCTACCTAGGAAGTAACTATTTTGTGGTCGGAGGTGCATTATATTTTTCTTCAAATGTATAAATTTTACTAGTATAGTGTTTGTATCCAAGTATAATCCACTAAAGATAGGGTCATTTTCTTGAATGTCTCGTGGTCAAGGACGTTCTAACAAAGGGGATGGCCAATTAAGTTTGATCCTGATTACTAATCCTGTTAGGGTTTCCAAATTTAGAATTAAATATTTATTTAAGCTCGAAGATACATAGAACTTGATCCCTACCCCTAAGGAATTTATCTACTAATTTCAAGATAGGATTCAATTAAGTAAATAAAAGACAGCGTGCTTAGTGGGTTGATTAATGGAATTGAGATCATAAAAATATTTAGGAAAAAAATATTCACTAAGTAAATTAAAATTATAAATAAAATACTTACTTGAGAAGGAAATTGGAATTGAATCAAAATGAGGAAATGGAATTAGAAATTCATTTATGAATGAAAACTCCACATCTCTTATATTAGAAAAAATATAAAATCATGAAGAATTAGAGAGTTTGAAAGTATAAAGGGTGATAGAATTCGTAAAAGAGATGGAAGGAAGAAGCGAAGCATGGATGGAAGTGTGTGAAATGCCCTGCCGCTCTGTGGCTTATATAGGCATATTTCATCACAACGTGTACCTAAATTAAACCTCATGGAGACTCGATCCACGTTATTTTCTATGTATTTTGGATCTCCAACGTGGCGTGCGGGTCTCTCACAAATTTAAGAGGTTTTACTGGGTACACAACGTGACCTAGGAGTTCCTGACATGAACCTCGCCTCTATTTGACTTTTTCATGGATTATTTTTTGATTTATCACTCGGGGCTTTGACTGGAATCATGAAGTGAGTGGGTCATTTACAACGTGAAGTGGATTTTTCTTTGCTGGCTTCGTGGCTTGGTCACGGCTTGGCTTCATGACTTGTGGCAGGCTGTGATTTGTAGGTTTGTGACGTATACTGGAGCATCATGATGTTTACAGGTCCATTTTTCACTTTTTCTACCTATATTCCTTGGAAACCTATGAGGATTTTATTCCTGCAAAATTAGACACATACCACGTGCATTATCAAATAATTTAATTAAAAAATATAAACAATTGATAGCAAAATGTATATATAAATTAGGCTTATTAGTGATATATCATTTCCATGATAGAAAATAAAATTTCATAATACATATGGTTAATTAAGGTGTGTGGTATCAGTTGAATAATATCCTTTATCAAGGATAATATATATCAAGGGATAATGAATTAGATGAAAAACACTTTTTAGAAGTTTTAGGAAAAAACACTTTGAAAATAAGAAATATTATTGAATGCATTTTAAATGAAATATTTTATAAAAATAGGATAATTTTTTAAGATAATCCATGAAAACATAGTGATAAGTATTCATATAAAACATTAAAGGTGGTAGAATGACATATTAACCTGTAAACATTAAAAATATAATATTTTCACATTTTTATAAAAGAAACCCATACAGAAAATGTTAAAATTTATTTAAAACTTTTAAAATAAGGTTAATTAATAGAGATTGTACTTAATTAATTATTTAAGAATATAAAATGAAAATTTAAAGAGAATCTAATTAATATAAATTGGGGAAAATGGGGGAATCTAACCAAGAATAAGAGATAAGTTTAGTTTCACTTATAAGAAATGCCTCAGGTAAAATATGAGTCAAAGAGAAAAGAAATTATAAGGGAAAATATAAAAACCCATAAATATCCAATAAAATAGTTGAGGATTTTTAGAAATAATAAAAATTATATAAATTTATTATCTTTTGGAAACAATTTTTATTTTTAAAATAATATTTCAAATCAAAACCCTTATAACTCGAGTAATATTTTGATAAAATCCTATTTCAACATTGTAATCATTGGAATAAAATGTAATTTAAATAAATTAAATGATATAGATCTAAAAACCCCATGAATATGGTAAAATATAGTCATTATGTTGTAATAATTCTATATTAAAGGTATCATGGTGCACATTAAGAAATAAGTCTTAGGAAATTAAAACTAAGACAAAGAACCCCTTACCTTTCTCTTGATTCCCAAGGAAGTGATTCAAACTCCTATATAACAAACATAAATATTTTAATAGACAATTTAATAACCATATTAATACCTAAAACTATTTTTAATTTTCATTTATAATCATTATATACATGTATATTAGTTATTTTTTACATATTTTTCCATATCAGGTGTTTAGAGTTTTATCTGTTTGTACTAGTTTCATAAAATCAATGTTAGTATTAATTTTTCTCACAAATTTTATCATTAAAAGTTCATTAAATTTACTATAATGTATTAATTATAATTATTTATAAAGTTTTAATTTCATTGGATGTGTTTTTCATTCTTTATCCTTGAAGACGAAATCCATAATAAGCACACTTTGAGGATTTCATTAACCAACGAAATGTGTTTTTAAATTATTGAGTTAAATGTTAATTTATCTTTTAAATAAACTGAAAAAAATAATTATTTAAAATTTTATATCATATTATACCATTAATTAAAGTTTCATAGTCACCAATGATATAATTATGTGGCATTGTTCAAGTATGTGTTCAGACTAACCCAAACATGAACACAACATGATTAATGGATGATTATGAGGTCGTTTAGTTATAATATCATTATACCAGTATCATAATGATGCATTATAGTTTTTATCAGAGTGATATATCAAAATTATAAGGAATTATAAGAGGATTTAATGGATATGAAAATATTACATAATATAAATAAAAATTTTTTCCTCTTTGTTCTCTTGTTTAAGGAGATTAATTTTATAATGATTATTTATCATTCATATCATTAATAGTTTATTAAATTTTTATTAAAATAAACTTATTAATACCATATTAATCATATTTATCCTTTAAAAAAATTCTCATGACCATCCATATAATGTAGTGATGAAATGAAAAATAGAAATCGATCATTCCATGGAGGTGGTAGTCCACACGTACGCATTGATGATGATTTTGTTTTCTATAAAATAGAGTAAATGATTAATATGGTTTATAATTTAATAATATAAAATATGTAATAAATTTCATAATCATGTATTAAATTGTCTATTAGGATTTTACTTGTACGGTGGTGAAGGAAAACAAAACACATTGTGTCGTGTATTCTACACAACGCATGATTCACGTTTTCGTTTTTCTTAATGAAAAAAGGGAACGGTGGTTAAGTATTTTACCATAATTATAATAAAAAAATTAAAATAATGATACTTATTTTATCATTATAATATGGTGAAAATAAATTTTAGGTAGAATAAATAAATATAAAGAAATAAGAAATAGGGGGGTCTATTATAAATCTATACCTTACTACTTGGATTATCTCCTTTACAAAGAGGATTAAACCTTTGAGGGACGGTATTTTGAGAATAACACAACATAATTAAGTATTCTAAGATTATTTAGTAGTGTTTTGGACATATTTTGGGATTAAATTATGGGTTTTTATGTGACGTTAGGTGAGGAAATAAATACCCCTTTTATTAGTGAAAAGGGATGGTAATTTTGTAAATAGCCAAAACCATTCAATAATGGGAATTCAATCTCAAGTAAAGTGGATAAAATTTTGATAAATAATAAAAATGAGAATATATAAGGTCAATAAACACCTCAAACACCCAATTAAAAACGTTTTTTAACATGTTTGGCCCTTTAACTATTAGGTTAATCATTTTTTCCATTTTGGGTTTTACCAAGATAACTAGTTTTTACCTAGGTATTTCATCCTTTATGACAAAAAATAAAATGGTCGTTATTATATAATTTGGACCTAATGATTATAAATTTTAATACCATTTTTTCAATTTTTTAAGGTGATAAAAATTAATTTTGAAATACTAAATTTATAATATATTAAAAACTATTTTTTGAAAAATATAAATCAAGTTATAAAATTTAAAATATGGGTCAATAAATTAAAATTGTGATTTCTCACCCCACCTCACTGTCTTGAGTCGAGAAAGATGTGATACTTGGACTTAATATACATCCCCAAGGCACTAAAGGTTAGAAATAAATGTTGAGAGATTCATGAACATTGGGGGAGATGTTCCCTTAGAAAAGAAAACAACAAACCAAATAAGCCATTACCCACACAACTACATGATTCATGTCAAAAATGTATCAAAAATAAACCACTTTCCAAAAAAAACATACAAAACCATAAAATTAAAAAATCAGAGTACCAAGTAGAAAGATAAAACAATACAAATCAAGGGACCAAGACTAGAAACCACAGCCCTAATCCAAGCTCCATGCTCTAACTCCACAACTGCCCAAGCATCATGATATACCACTACAGAAATGAGATAAATTTCCTTTACCTATGTCTCGGAATAAAACATATGAAAGATCACCCAAGTTACAAATTAATGGGATGGGTAATAATACTCATTAGGCTTTCCCCAAATGAGTTCCCCACTCATGACACTAGGGTAGAACAAGTTATCACAATTATGTAAAAAAAATTATATAAAACCATTAACAATGAAAAAAATTCAAACAATCAAAACACACCCTTACCAAAATAATTTACCAAATAAACACATTATCAATTAAAGAAACCAAATAAGTTATTACCCTTTTTCCCATTTCCCAATGGCATAACCCGTTTTATTTTTTGTGGACGCACTCATATATCAACTATGCACACAATTCCACCACACAAGCTCGGTGTTACTATTGATGGTGGAACTTCATGTCCAACCCCTCCCCCTTTTTATTATTGTACTTTAAGCCAAATTCTAATCTTTTTTAGGGGTACTTCACACCCACTATACATTCTATCCAACAAATGATTAAACAATTAATCCAAACAACCATTCCAAATAACAAATACCAAATTCAAATCAAACAATGCTTACCAAACCAAATAGATCCTTCAATCCACACAACATTTAAATTAAAAAACATTTTTATTGAAAACCACTTTTTCAATACTTTTTCCAAACAACCAAACCAAGATATTGATTGTAAAATCAACATTTTCAAATCCAATGATGAGGCACATTTTACAAAAATATCATAAACCACCCAAAATCCATAAATCAACAACGAAGGGTTTCCAAAAAATCTTCACACATCATTTTCAATGTAAATTTCAAACAAAAAAATTAATTTAAAACCGAATCCTTTAAGTTCTAGTAAGAGTAATCGAGAGTGAATCCACCTACCTTTAAGTTTTTGGTGAAAATAACCAATGCACAACCGTAACACAAATCTAGGTTAAACCTCCACAAAAATACCTTAGAACCCTTTTACTAGCATCAATAAACCCCAAAATCATAATTTTCAGCAACCAAAACCCTAGATCTACATGTGATAGGTGTAGATCTAGAAAATCAAGAGAGAGAGAGAAAGGTAGATATTGAGAAAAATCAAGAAAACCCAAAGAGAGATTCTTAAAAATTAATAACCACCTTCAAACCACTAATAAAACCCTTTTATTCAATTCAAAAATGAGTGAAAGAGGTTCTATAACCAATGAGAAGATAAAATCCTAAGCTTGGATCATTTTTGGGGTAAAATGGGGTGTTTTGGGGTGTTTTGGGTTAAAAAAGCATAAGGTTGTTTTAAAAAAAACATTTTTAATGTCGTACATGATTTGCTTGCATTTTTAGACAAATCATTACCAAATACCATTATCCTATTATGCATGATTAGAATGAGTAGGCCACACAATTTATAAATTTTGTGACAACACCCTTGCCTCTTCCTCAACTTTCATGGTTTCCTGTAAGTGTTTCATGGTTTTCACTAACTCTGTTCCCTTAGAAAATCCCAAATCCTTCTCAAGAAGCTTCCAAACTCTCCCATAGTTTACAAAACCACTTAAAATAAATAAATAGAAATAAATAAGGGTTAAATAACTCAGATTGGGGGTGCTAAATTCTCCCCACCATTGGCCTTTCCATCCTCATAAAGTAAAAAACCATCACATTTCTGAAAGAGATCAGGCCATTATTCATACATTTCTTTCTCCCATTCCCAATTCTCCTCCTGAAACTGACCATGTTTCCACAAAATCTGTACTAGTATGATTCTTTTCCCATGAAATGATTTCTCTTGACTATCCACAATTTGGATTGTCATGTGCACCAATGAAGCATCTGGCTCTATCTCAACATGATCCCGTCAAATTACATGGTTAGGATCCAGCTAATACTTCTTCAATTAGGATAAATGAAATAAATTATGCACCACACTGAACCATGGGGCTAAGGACAATCGATATGAAACCTCTCCAACCTACTCAAGTTTCTCAAAAGGACTAATATACCTTAAAGATAACATGTCATTCTTTCCAAAATTATGATGTCCAAGCCTAGTAGAAATTATTAGGAATACATGATTACTCACATTGAATAACAATGATCATCGATGATGATCCACATACGATTTATGATGACTTTGATCCATATCCATTCTTTTCCTGATCAAAATAATATTTTTCATAGTCTCTTACACAAGGATCTTCCCAACCATAAAATTATCACCTATTTTCACCCAACATAGTGGAGAACGACATGGACTCCCATACAATTCTTCAAACAGATCCATATGTGTTGATGCCTGATAACTGTTATTATACGAAAACTCCACCAATGGAAAATGGTCCTCCAATTAGCCACCAAAATCCATCACACAAGTCTACAACATATCCTCTAATTTTTTTATTTTCTTATTGTATTTCCCATTCTTCTAGGGATGATACTTCATACCCATAGACAATTGATCCCCCAAGCCTTGCTGCAAGGATTTCTAGAAATCATATGTGAACCTTATATCTTTATCTGATACAATCGAAACTGGAACACCATGCCTCTTTAACACCTCCTCGATATAGATTTTGGATAGATCCTCCACAATGTAATATTCCTAAATAAGGATGAAATAGGCTGACTTTGTGAGCCTATTCACTCTTAACCATATGGAATCGTGCTTATGAACTATTTTTGAAAGATCTATAACAAAATCCATAAATATATTCTCCCACTTATACATAGGGATATGTAACAACTAAAACATACCTATTGGTCACTAGTGATACTCCTTAACTAGATAACAATTCAAGCATCTCAATACGAACTCATCCACTTTATTTTTCATACCCACCCACCAAAACTGTGCTTTCAAGGCCTTATACATTTTCTGAATTCTTGGATGGATAGCCCATATGGAATTATGATAGGCACTAAGAAGTTTTTCCTAAAAATACAATGGTAAAACCATCTTATTCCTAAACCAAAATATTGAATCTCTATTTAGTTTCTATCCATCAATGGTCTCCTCACCGTTGAGTTTCAACTTAATAGCCACACATTCTGAATCATGCATCTATGCCTCACTAACCAAACCGACCAAGTCAAGAACTAATAAAACTAGAAAGAAACCCACTACGTCACCCCATTCTTCACATTCCAACCGCATTTCATCTATTACTTTCATCAATTACCACTGATAAAAAGATTATTTTTACACTTGATCATATGACTTCCTACTTAATGCATCTGCCATTGAATTTCCTTTAACAGGTGTGCACATCAAATCAAATTCAAAAATCTGGGGATACTTCATCCATCTACTTTTCCTCAGGTTCAAATCTATTTGTGATAAAATATTCTTTAAACTCTTATGATTTGTAAACACCATGAATTTATCATTGAATAGATAATGATGAAAAGTTTTCAAATCATGCACTACCGTCACTAACTCTAAATCATGTGTTGGTTAGTTCTTCTCATGAAACCTCAACTGTTGTGAGCCATACATAACCACATGATCTCCTTTCATGATAACACACCCCAACCCTACTCCCAATTCATCATAATACACCACATATCCTTTACCTAGTTCTATAAAAACCATGATTGGTGCTGATGTAAGGTGACCCTTAAGCTCTTAAAAAGAATTTTGACACTCCACATTCCCCTAAAATGGAACATTATTCCTTATCATGGATATCATCGGTGAAGCTAATAATGATAATTCATAAATGGAGTGTTGGTAATAACCATCTAGACCTAGGAAGCATCATATCTCAAAAAACATTCTATAGTGGTTACTAGGAAATATCTGCCTCTGTCTTTTTTGGATCAACTGAAACACCTTTCTCAGAAATAACATGGCCAAGGAAACGTACCTCTTGTATCCAAAAATCAAACTTTGATAATTTGGAATACAACTGATGGTCTCTAAATATTCCAAACATTATTTACAAGTATTTATCATTCTCCTCCCTTATCCTAGAATACACCAATATATCATCGAAAAACACCACCATGAAATAATTAAGTTATCTATGAAATATCTAATTCAGCAATTCCATGAAGACCGCTGATGAATTTATAAGACCAAATGGAATTACTATACATTCATAATGGAAATATCTACTCCTGAAGGATGTTTTTAGAATATCCTCCTTCTACACCGGCAACTGATGATATCCTGATCGCAAGTAAATTTTGTAGAATCACTGAACTCCCCTCAATTGATCGAATAGATCATAAATGCAAGGAATTTTTTATTTATTCTTTATCATAACTTGGTTAAGTTTACAATAATAAACACAAAGATGAATAGTTTCATCCACCTTTTTAATGAATAAGACTAGGGCTTCCCACAGAGATGTGTTAGTCTAGATGAACCCTTTCTTTTATAGGTCTTCCAACTGTACCTTCAATTATTTCAATTCCTCTAGTTCTATCTAATAAGACAGAAGTGAGATAGGACTGGTCCCCAGGAGGAGATTAATCATAAACTACACTTCCCTTATGGGTGGAAACATTGAAAATTCCTTAGAAAATACATTTATAAACTAATCAATAATTGCTGTAAAATTGCTTCTCTCAATATCTTTCATTGATGTCAATGATAAACCTACAAATTGTTATGATATTATCCCAAATAATTGGTCCAAAACGTCTATTTCACCCACCTTTTCCTTCTTCTCCCTTCTAAAGAGTTTCTTGATTCCTTCCTCAGTTGTGAAACTAATTGTTCGTGCTTAACTGTTGATATTGGCCTTAAACATCTCTTAACAAACCATAACCAATATTATATAATAAAAATCCATCTCAAACACTAATAAGTCCCATATTAATTCCACCCCTTAATAATTATATGACATTCTATACATAGAAAGCCTTGAAAGTCTCTTTGACCCATAGGAGTTTGAAGTTTCAAAACTGAAGGCATCATTTCCACATTTAAACCCAAAATTTAAACAATATGAGAAGTAATGAAAGAGTGAGGAACACCCATGTCAAATAATTCTTACATAAAGGTATATTTTAAAATAATCATACCTATCACTATGGATAGTCCTAACTGATCATCTACCATAACCTTCTCAGCTCTGAAAATCTACGTATTGGCCACTGTTTTCTCTTTATTACCCTACTGAAACTACCCCTGCTAAGGATTAATGGTGTTACTAGAATAACCATGGATAACTCTACTCTTATTATAAGGGGTGTGTTACTTCCCTCATCTTGTGGAAGTATAAGAGGCCTGCGGCCTCTAAGAAGTGTCATGAATAGTTGACCTCAGATCATTACGATAATAACATTGAAGATGCCCCATCTAATTAAAATTATGTCATGATCGGGGTTGTTATATACATTATTGATTCATGTAGCTTAGAGATCCACAATAGAAACATCCCATATTACTCTTAGGATTTTGATGAAGATTCATAGATCTTTTCGACTGATTCTGATCCATACTCCCACTTTGGAAATAGGTGTCCCTCTTACGCTTTCTCCCTGTGTTAGAGTTCCCACTATTTCCTAGGGGTATCAACATACCTCCTCCCTATGAAACTCCCAAGATATATCTTTTATCCACAATATATCAATTTACCATTCCTGTATAATATGTTATACAAATCACTTTAATCTTAAAATGGATTTTCTACTTCAAGCTTAATTCAAAAATGTGTGCCTTTAAGGGTGTACTATCAGCAACCTCGAGTGAAAACTGGACTCATTTAATGAAATTTACCACATATTATATCACCAAAAAATTCTCTTGTTTCACAATAAATAAATTTTTGGTTCTATGAATTTTGAACTAGTGAGGGTAGAATTTTTTATTGAATAATTCCTCAAAATCCTCACATGCGATACCTTGGACCCCTTTAGCTTGGACCACTAACTCCCACCACTACCGCACAAGATCTTCCAACATATATATTTCTAATTTTACTTTTAACTCCACCAGTGTTACATGGAAATCAAAGATTAAATTTATCATATTGATCCACACCTACCCCTTTTTAGGTTCCGAATCACCCCAAAAAGTGGGTGGATTTTATTTCTGAAATTGGACTGAATGATCCACTTAATTTGGATAATCATTTGATTTACCTTTATCTACTGCCTAAAAAGCCTTCACTATGCTCTAAACTAGCTTATAGTTCACCTATGGTTTATGTGCAACCACATTTTCCATAGCTTCCTCTGGTTGGTCTTGACGACGCCTACCCGGTGCCATTACAACCAAGGAAAGAACCACTATAAGTCCAACACTCTAGAAACTGAAGGCTTAAAATTTCAAATTCTATCAAATTTCAAGTATCACGACCATGATTTCCAAATTTAAACATTTCCCATATTCAATAATCTTGAATAAATCTATCATTTTTTTTAAAATCAACCCATTTTCAAAACATCACAACTGTTTTCTTTTCAAAATCGCTCATGTGAATCAATTTCCAGATTTTTCAAAAATAAACACATTTATATCACAATATAAATCATTACCGCAAATTATATATTCAATCTCAATTGGAATTCATTTCTACAATTCATTCCATATTCTTCTCATTGGATAAACCCATGATAATGAGATCACGCTCCTAGAAGTGTCTCCAAACACGTATGTTCCAAACTCCTTGGTAACTTGAATTCCAACATAAAAAGCTTAGTTACCTCTTTTTATACTATACATTTCATGTTCTGACAACCCTACTCCTAACTACCATCCCAACTCAAGGAATAAAATGATAATTAATGTCAACTCTAATACTGACGATTGATGCCAAAAGGACCGAACTTGTAACATCTCGCCCCTCCTCATTGTCTTGAGTCAAGGTATAAGTTATACTTATACTTAAGAGACATACCCAAGGCACTAAAGGATGGAAATAAATGTTGAGGTATTTCTGAATGGTGGGGGAATATTTTTCCTTGTAAAAGAAAACAAGAAACCAAACGAGCCATCACCCACACAACTACATGATGCAAGTCAAAAATGTAATACAAACAAACCACTTGCCAAAAAAACCATAAAATTACCAAATTATAATACCAAGTGTAAGAATAAAAAAAATACAAATCAAGACACCAAGACCATACACCATCACCCCAAGAAAATCTCTAGGCTCCAACTCCACAACCTCCCAAGCATCACAATGTACCACTACAGAAATGAGATTCTTTTCCTTTATCTATGTCTTGGAATACAACATCTACAAGATCACCCAAGTTCCAAGGTAGGGGTGAGTAATAATAATCAATAGTATTTCCCCAAATGAATCCTCTACTCACCCCACTAGCATAGAACAAGTTAGCACAAATATATAAAATAATTTATATAAAACCATTAACAATAAAACAAGTTCCAACAAACCAAACACACCCTTACCAAAATAATTTACCAAATCATCACATTATTAAGGAAAGAAACCAAGTAATTTATCACCATTTTACCATATCACAATGGCATAACCCATCTTATTTTAACTAGATGTACACATATATCAAACATGTACACAATTCTACCACACAATATCGATGTTACTATTGATGGTGTAACTTCACGTCCAACCCTACCCCCTTTTTATTGTGGTACTTCACACCACATTCCAATCCTTTTTTGGAACTTAACACCCACTATCCATTCCATCTAACTCATGGTTAAAAAATTAATCCAAACAACCATTCCAAATAAAACATACCAAAATATTATCAAATAATACTTACCAAATCAAATCAATCCTTCAAGCCACACAACATTTCAATTAAAACAAGAAATTTATTGAAAACCACTTTTCAATCCTTTTTCTAAACAATCAAACCAAGAAAATGATTTTAAAATCAACATTTTCAAATACATCGATGAGGTACATTGTACAACAATATCATAAACCACCCAAAACCCATAAATCAACACAGATGGGTTTCTAAACAAGCTTTAAATTTCACTATAAATTTCAAGAAAATAATTAATTTAAAACCAAAGCCTTCAAGTTCTATAAATAGGAGTCAAGATTCAAGAATCCTACCTTTAGGGTTTTTTTGAAAAGGACCAACACACAACTGCACCTAAAATCTAGGTTAAACCTCCACAAAAATAACTTACAACACTTTTACTAGCATCAAAAAACACAAAACTCGTCATTTTAGGTATCCAAAACCATAGATATACATGTGATGAGTGTAGATCTAGAAAATATATAGAGAGAGGGAAATTTAGATCTATAGAAAACCCAAGAAACACCAATGAGAGAGACTTACCAAGGAAGAATTTCCTTCAAACCACCAAGAATTCCTTTGATTCACTTCAAAAATGAGTGGAAAAGGTTCCCTAAACCATGAGAAGATAAAATCCTGAGTTAAGTTAGTTTTGGGGGAGAAATGGGGTGTTTAGGGTTAAAAACATGTGAGGACATTTTTAAGAAAAAACATTTTTAATGTCGTGCATGCTTAGACAAACTGTGCGCTAATTGTGCGCCTACTAGTGCCTTAATTGGGTGACTCACACGATTGGATCACACTGTTGGAAAAATCATGCTCTAACCATGAAAAATCTCATTGTCATATGATACACGGTTAGACTAGGAAGGATTAATGGTTTGGAAACTATACACCTTAACTATGCACCAATATCATTTCCTCTGCCTCAACTTGCATGATTTCATGTAAGTGTTTCATGGTTTTTACTAACCGTGCTCAAACATTATGCCCTTAGAAAATCCCAAAAACATTCCCAAGAACATTCAAAACTCTCTTAAAGTTTAATAAACAACTTAAAATACATAAAAAGGAATAAATAATGGCTCCATACCTCAAACTGGGGGTGCTACAAAAACCAACATATATAAAATTATAAAGTCACTTATTAAATACATATTTTTTTTATTAAGAGTTTTCATTAATTTTTAATTATTAATTATATACTAATAATGTTGTAATTATTTTTATATGTTTTTTAATAATGATACACTAATTAATGAATAAATTTTTGTTAGTTTAATTCATATATCATATGACATATTTCCTAATTAGTTTCAATTGATTTAAACAAATCGAAAAAAATAGTTTATAATTATAAACATATAGTTTATAGAAATAATATACTTCCTAAAAAGCTATTTAATTATAATAATAATCATAATACTATGTCACAAACATTATAATAGGGAAAAATCATTATCATGAGTCTCACACTTGAATATATTCTTGTGAGAAAACATAATTATACCCATGTATACATCACTTTCATGATTCATTCACTTTTACCTATTCTTTCGAACAAATAAATTGTTCTAGTTTATACATATCTCATAAAATTTAAATTTTGAACCAATGTATTGGATAGAGATATAGGAATTCACCCTTTATTCATCCATACTTACATGTTCCACTCGAAATCAAACATTCATCGTTTCAGAAAGAACCCATGGAAAGAAATTGGGTTTCGTTCATCACATCATAAATACCCATGTAGGTAAAATGGGTTTCTTATACTTTTTTAATGGAATCAAATAAATAAATAATTCATAGTTCCATCAATAATCATAATAGGATGAACCCATGGAAAATAAATGGGCATCCAAATATATTCAGAAAATTTCTAGGTAAATACCCTTCAATCCTAATAATAAAGCTTATGGTATTTACATTGTACAGGTATAGGGTATATGATTAAGTGAGTGATTTCTAAAATAAATTGATGTATAGAATATATATTAACACTCTTAATCAAAGGAGTAAAAAATAGGGTATTCATAGAGGAAAGACATTATAAGAAAAATTTTGTTTGTACATCGAAGATGATTAAGAAAGAAAAAATTAGCGATGGATCATTTATCTTATTGAGATTTAATGTTTATAATTTTTGAAAACATAGATAAATAATAAATTGGTATATAAATAATACTTTTAGAAAAATAGTTGAATTTTTCTTTTAAAATCATGACAAAAATGAGCATTTTCTAGGAAAATAATTTTTAAATAAAATTTATAGAATAATGGTAAAATAATTTATTCTTTAAAACCATGAAACATGGGAAATAAGATTTAAAATTATGTTAAATATGTTCTTATGAACAAGTTTTAAAAATAAGTTTCTTTTCTTATTTTTATAAAGAAAGTCTAAGTAATAAATTAACTAGTTTCTTTTGAAAATTCATTTTCAAACAAAGATTAGAAATAAAACTTTTGAGATATATTGAAACATTAAATTTTAATAAATCTCCAATAATGGGGTGTTGAAAAATAAATAATTTTTTTATATAGAAAACATAGAGTGGAAGATAAGAAATATATCCATGATATGTAAAACCTTTTAATATTTTGAAACACCTTTAATAAAAACCCACATCCTAAATAGGGTAATAACATTTTCAATTGAAAATTAGTGATTAGAAGCAAGATGATCACATGAATTAATCAATATTTTTGTCCATTTAAATAGAGGAAAAAATTGGTGGGAAGGATAATATATAACTGGAATAAAATATTCATTGGTAAGAATGAGAGTTATTCTTACCAACTTTATACTTTTATTTTGGAAAATATGTTATAAAATAGGATGTTATTGATGATGAGAAATAATTTTAATAGATAAAAATATGAAATACCATAATTAATATTTTCATATAAAGATCAAAGAAATCTTGAAAATTGTATTCAAGTAAGAAATGCTATAACATAATTTTCAAAAAATTGGTCAATGAAACCCATATGAAATTAGAAACTTTCGAATAAGAGCCCCTTAAAGGATGTGATTTAAAACGAAACATTGAATAACATGAATAATGTTATGATCATGATACACAATATTAAAGGGGTATTAGTTACACCATTCCAAATAAAACATGGTGTATAATGAGAAGTATGTCTCAAGTGATTGAAAATTGAGATAAGAAACTCCTAACTTAATTCTTGACTTCCATTAAATCACTTGAATCTCATATTTAAAAAAATAACTTTATTAATAACCTATTTCATAATATTATTAATATATATAAGCTTTTATAAAATTCATTTATAAGTATTGTATATATATATATATATATTAGTAAGTTATAATCTGTTTTTAACACCAGGTGTGAGTTATCTTGAATGTTTTAAACTAGTTCCACAATAGTAGTGATTTTAGTTATTATTCTACAAAATTTAATAATTTTTAGATAGTTTAAATAAATTTAATTTATAACTTATATTTATTTATAAATATCTTATCTCATTCCATTAGGTTTGTAGTTATGTTGCATGAAAATGGAATCAGTGTCGACTTATTTTTGTAATATTAATGTTTGAAGATGATATTTTATTAATAAGTTAAATAATTAATATAACCATTCTAGAACCATAAAAATCATGGTTTTATTATTAAGTTATAAAAATATTATTATTGAAGTTAGCATAGTAATCCATGATATATTTTTATATAAATTTTCAAGTTGGTGGTTAGACCGACCCAAACATAAACATACCAAAATTCGATGGGTAATTATGGTCAAGAAATTGTTTATTTTGACATAATATCATTATAAAAAAATAATAATGATATTATTTATAATTTTTAAGTTTTTTAATCAAATATTAAGTGGTTTGAATAAAGAAATACAATCAATATGAAAAATGAAAATTGTTACTTTGTGGAGATGGTAATCTGCACAATGCATGGTTAACGTTTTCATTTCTTGGTGAATGAGAGGGGATGAAAGAGGATTATAATTATTCAATTAATATTCATAATTATATAATATATTTTTATTTTATTCTTTAACTCCATCCTTATAACTAGTGAAGATAGGTGGTGGTGAAAAATAAAATATGTCGTTTCGTGGAGGCGGTAGGATGCACAACACATGATCGATGTTATTTTTTTTCCTAAGTGGGTGGGGAAGAATAAATAATGGTTGTTCTATTAATATAATAACACTTAAGTATAATAATTATAAATATTTCATTATATTATAATATTTAGGTTAGGTTTAGAAGAAAAATATTAATAATAAATGGTAAGAAGTAAGTAATACTTATGTTGAGACCTTGAACTTCATCTTGATGAGCTACATAGAATTGAATGGATTGGGATAAAATTTAGTGGCCATGATATTTAGGAAATAAAATTGAATTATATTAGAAAATCATTATTCAGGGTTTCATGGATATTTTGAAGGGAAAGTGGAACATTGGAAGGGTAGAAGTGATCCCCTTTTATAAGTGAAGAAAATGTCTCTTTTGTGAATACCCTTTACTTTTCAATGATATAATTACACTATTAAATGGTCACCAAAAGTTAAAAATAATGGATTTTGGGGTGATTTTTAGTCGATAAATCCTCAACCAATTATTTCTATATATGTTTTAATTCATTTACTATTATATTTTTACTTTTATTATTTTTTGTTTTTACCAGGGTAACTGGTTTTTACCCAAGTAACTTATGTTTCAATAAACATATAAAATAACACCACATAACAAATTTGGGTGTCATGAACCAAAATTAAATCTCAATTTAATCCAATTAAATTTCTAAATAATAGAAAATTAACTTTTAAATTAATAGATTTTATATATAAAAAACGTTATTTTGCAGAAAATAATATAGTTTTCACCATTAAGTGTTCTTAGTCTTATTTAGTATTGATTAATAATTTAATGAGTCATAATATATTTAAATATAGATTTAAAAATTATATTAAATTAATTTTTTTGAAGATATTAATTTATTTTATAATATAAAAAATATACAATAATAATAAAATAGTTCTTTGAAAATAATAATTTTACCATTATCAAGGTCATTAACTTTAATCCTATTAATCATAATTTTATGAATAAAAATGAATTTGAACTTATTAAATAATATAAACATGTTTATATAAAATATTTATTCCATTTTTTTAGATTTAATTTTTGAAAGTGATGGAAACTAATTTATAAAATAAGCGAATAAAAACATTTTTTAGAGTAAAAAATTACATAATATTTCAAAACATTAAACATGGGTTTTATAAATTAACTATATATTTTTAAATGATTTATTTTAATTTATAAATATTTTTTTTTATCGAAAAAATGTTTCAAAAACTTTAAGTTATAAAAATGACGGTAATAGAAAAATTGGTATATTCTTAACTATTTATACAAAAATCCATTATTTTAGAAAATATTAAAAAATAATCCTAAGATAATGTTAACATTATTAATAAAAAATGAAGTTATTTTTTTCAAATTAAAATTTCATAATTTATAAATTTATCCTTTAAATAAAAATATAATTTACAAAGGAAACATATTTTATTGAAAAAATCCCTTCTAAAACCTAATGTGTTCTTAATCCTATTTTGTATGAATTTCTAATTGATTAATATATTTTTATCTACCATTGGTCTTATCCTTTCTTAAATTTTATTATCTAATATTTCTTGGATCCTTTTAGTTTAGGGGTGCGTGTAGAACAAGCTATTAAAATAAGGATAATAAATAGTGAAATTTCATGTCATTATAAGAATAGTGTTTTATTTGTTAACTTTGATCTTCTTTAAGTCCAAACATACTCTCACTATCCTCTTAAACACTCTATTATCTTCATAATATCATGATAAGTTTCAAAAAATCTTTTTTGTTAAGAAATATCTCTTATCTCCTTTAAATAATATTATTTAACGAATAAACCATTGTTTTCATATCATAAATGGTATTTTATGTGTTTGGAGTATTTTCCTCTAAAAAGACTTTATTAAAATATTCCATTAATTAGTGGTGGGAAGAAATTCCCTAATTTTTTAAAATACATCTTTATAAAACTATTTTATCCTTATCTTCCTATCTATGTTATAGAATTTTATAAATCATAAACCATGTGTATTAATTTAATCATCTTATATTTTTTTACAAAAAATATTTGTTAATGAACAACTTATTTTATCATATAAGAGAAATGAGATAATATTCACATCCTTTACAAGATCCATTTTAGATTTACATATTCCTTTATATTTAAATATTTTAATGTAACAACTCTTTACTTCATCACTTGAATGAAAAATACAATCTCTATTAACTATTTCCTTGATTTTGAACTCCCATATACTTACAAAAATTTTAAAATATACATTTTTGTTTCATCCATGAGTTTATTTTTATTTGTTTTTAATAATATTTATTACAATTGGTTTGAAAAATATATCAATATGTGTTGGTATGATGTAAATAATGATTGATGTGTTGATTTTCTTAAAGATGGTTTGAGATGGCTTGAGATGGCCCTAGTCTGAGCTGAAGTGGTTCTAAGAATTCTAAAATTTCACTATTTTATAATCATAAACTTTTTTATACATAACCAATATCCTTATGTTATGTATGCATAAATTCCACCTTTCCTAACCATCATCCCTATTGCATAACCACCATTTCTCTATATATGAATGAATTTCTTATCTCCGTAAGCATCATCTACTAAATCATGATGTCTATAAGCATCATTTAGTGTGCTATGTAAGCATGAATCTAGGAATAAATGAGTATAAATATGTCTCCACGTAAACATTATACATGGCTAGGTAAGAATGAAATTGATCTATATAAACATCATCTACACTATGTAACCACCAATGTGCTACATATACATTAAAATATGAAGTGTCCATATTTTATAATATAAAGATAAAATAAAATAACTCAATATAAAATACATTCTTAATGGATATTAAAATAACAATATTACTTTTTTATTCAAGCATAAATTGAGAAGGGAATTCATGGGGATTTTCATGGACTTTTAGTGACTTCTTGAGTTGGAAAGTGGGTTTAGTTTCAGGAATAAATCTGAAAATAATTGTGATGATGTTAGTATTGTTATCTATTTTTATTAAACATCTCTAAATATTAAATTTTATGGGATTAAATATGATGATCAATAATAATTATTGTGTGAGTGATAAAATTGGGTTTCATCTATTTTAAAGAATAATATAAATATAAACAAATAGAAGCTCGATCTATTCTACATTATTGTTCAACAGAGATTATATATCACAAAAACATTTTTGATTCTTGTTTATTTTTCAAATAATATTTATATTTTAAGAATATATATATTATTTGATAAAGTGGTTGAATATGAGGTGAGTAATGTTGCGCCATAAACTAAAGCAGTCATTTTTTGAATATATATATATATATACAAGGAAGTTGTGTTTATAAAAATAAATATTATTTATTTTGAATTTCTAAATAAGATAAAAGTGGTTTTTTTAGATTAACTTTGAATGTTGAATCTTATAGTTCGAGAAAAAAATATAAAAAGTTTATTTCTGTAAATAAACATTTAGATTTGATCCATGAGAGATCTTCTTGAGCAGTTCAGCAAAAGATCATTGGGATCCTAAAGTAGTTATTCTATGATCATGCTTTTGGATGGAGGCTAAAAAAATTAAGGTATTTTAACACTCATTGTTTTAGTAACATGAACCTTTATTTGTGTATTTTGAGTCTATATAATTCACTAGTTATGTTTCAAGAGGTTTTGAGGGGGGTTTTCTGTTTTGGAGGCATTTTTAGAGGTGCACAGTTAGTAGAAACTGTGCACCATCTCCAAGGAACCATGGAAATGAAGATGGTGGGCACTGGTTAGGCACATGGTTGGTGCACTATTTGTTCAAACCATGAAACTTTAAACAAATTTAAAATCATGGTTGGCACTTGGTTTGTCTAACTGTGTGAGGGGTTGGCATACGAAAATAGCACCAAACTATTGGTGCATGGTTTTAAAAGTTTTGTGATGTACAGTTGGTCCACCTTAAAATTTGGATCTAATAAAAATTAAGCCTTAATACCCCCTATAATACCCTATTATCTCCTTAGCATGAATTCTGTTTTCTCTCAAGGATTTAGATACATTTCCTTTCAATTCGGAAGTAATTATTAGGCGAATCAAAGTGTGGTGGAGGCCTAGATTCATCGATAAGTCATTATTCTTCATCATTCTTCTTCATTCAACCCTTCTTATTTATCCCATATTATTAGATCTAATATAGGGTGGATATATTTTGTTTATTTATGGTAATATTGATGTTTTATCATTATATTGATTGATAAAAAAGAAGATCTAAGGCCATATCTAGAGTTTCATTGTGTCATTCTTCATTTTCTCCAATCGTTGTAAGGTAGGTTTCTTCTATATTATCTCCACTTGATTTAGAACTTGAAGTATTGTTTTTAATTAAATGTTTTAATTGAAATTTAAGTGAAATAATTTTTTGACCCTTGGTGTAAATCCTTATTGGTATCTACTTTGGAAAAAATGTGGGAAAATTGTTTAGATTTTTGGAAAAAAACCTTTGGTTTATAATTTTAGAATATTGATTTTTAAGTTATGGTTTTGTTTTGATACATGGAAGTTGTTTATTGAAATAATTTAAATAAGGAAAGTTTTATGGAATTTTTTTTACATGGATTTCGGTATACATGGTTGGTATGAGTTCATTTTCATTAGGCGTGACCCTATGGAAAGGGTGTGTTCTATTTGAGGAACCTAATATTGGTCCCCATGTGATGATTTGGTGGATTGATGAGAAACCACTCATGAGTTTGGAAATATCACCTGGGAATGCATGGTGTGTGTGAGACATGGGTATGGGTATTCCAAATGATTATAAAAAGGTTTTAATATTTCAATTTTTCCCTTGGGAATTTTTTATGGTTTTGATATAAATTTTTTAAAATGAATTGAAACTTTTTTATATAAATTGTGATAACAAGTTTTTTCCTAGTGGTGTGAGTTGGGAAGTCATTGGATAAATCCTAATGATTTTAAACTCAACCCCTTCTTGGGAACTATTGTGAATTTTCATATTTCATATATTGATACGTAGGTAAAGGAAATGTGTCTTGATTATTTAGGGATACTTATTTATATTGTGGGAACGACATGTAGATTTGAATCATGAAGTCATTTTGGTGTTTCTAGTTTATATTTCTTGGGAGTTTTGATTTTTGTGGTATTTTGGTTCTCCTCAAGTGTGTATTTTTCTTTACACTTTCACTTTGATTTGGTTTATTAATTTGGTTATGTTTTGAGTTGTATGTTATACTCATTCATCATATAGAGGTTTAGATAGTTTTGTTTATATAGTTTAGATTTTGTGTCTTTCAAAGATAAATTCATCCCCTAAATATTTTTGAGGTCTTCAGTATTTATTTTCATCATTTAGTGTCTTTAGGATTTCACATAAGGCCTAGTAGTACACTCATCACTTCTGAAGCCAATGAGGAGGGGTGGGATACTACAAATGGTATTAGTCTTGGTCGGTCCATCTTTCATTTTGGGACAAATGTTGTCATCTTTTTATTCCCTTGAAATTGAAATGGTATTGTTCTATCTCTTGGTATGGTAGTATGGAGATAGGATTGTTGGAACTTGAAATATAGAGTATAAAAAGGCATATCTAATCTCTTTATGATAAACTTCAAGTTACCATGGTGTTTGTGTACATGAGTGTTTTAAGAAAATTCTAGGTGAGTTTTCACCTCATTGTCATGGGTTTATCTAATGAGAGTTACATGAGACACATTGATAATAAGACCTCCCAATAGGACTTAATTTTTCATTTTGAGTTCTGTGGTTTATTAAATGGACAAAAAGTTATGATTTTTGAAAATAATGAAAATGGTTTATTTTGAAAAGCATGGATGTACTATTTTCAAAAATGGTTGAAATGTTAAAAATGGTTTCATTTTGGAAAGGTATATTGTGATATGTGTTGATTTTGTAAATTGGAATTTCTAAGCCTTCAGTTTCTAGTGAGTGAGAATAAATAGAGTTTAGTTTTGGTAATAGAGAATGGCATCGATTAGGCATCATATAAATAAACTAGAAGAGACTATTGAGAATGTGGTTTCTCCTAATACATAGGTGAACCAATAGTTGGTTTAGAGTATTGTACAAGATTTTTAGGATATGGATAAATGAAATCAGAAAGAGCATCCTTGATAAGTGGACCATTTTCAGATCAAAAAGTAGAATCCACCAATCTTTCGAGGTGATTTTAAGCCTAAAAAGCATAAGTCTAGTTTAATAGGATAAATCAAATCTTTGATTCCCTTGGGACATCAATAGAGTTTGAAGTAAATTTATAAATGTATATTCTAGAGGATTCGGCATGCTAGTGGTGGGAATTTACAGTTCGGGCTAAATGGGACCAATCCATGAAAAGGGAGGATTTTGTAGAATAATTTATAAGGAAATTATATCCTCACACCTTTCATATTTTTATATCAATTGGATTCTTCTGTTTTAGGTAATATAACCTCATAGTGATAGAGTATGTATCTAAATTTATGAATTTGGTCTTCTTTTCTTTGGAAGTTGTTGTAAGTGCATCCTTGAAGGCACACAGTTTTTAGTCAGGATTATGAACATATATTCACTTGAATATTTCCATGAGTTTTATAACGAATTATATAGAGATTATAGCATCCCGTCTTTTTATAACATAACTTTTCATTCCATTACACGGAACTGAGGATCTTTAAGGTTTAGTGTCTTGGAAACAAGGAACATAAAACATGAAAAAAAACATTCTTCTTAAACACTTGAAAGGATTCTCCTCATGTTCACCCTAGGCTCATTACTGCATCCCATAACCTGGGGACATACATCAAAAGGAAGGGTGATCAGAAGGCCCAGCAAGGGAAACAAGTGAAACATTTTACATATGAACTTGAGATACATCAATAAAGTCATGAAAAGAACTTTAAGGCATGAAAATGAAATCATGAGGCATATCATAATAAAAATAAAACTTTTTCATAACTTGAAGATGTGGCTACATCATTTAACATAGACAATCATGAACATATCACCAAGGTCCATCCCCAAGGTGTCATTTTAAAATTACCAAGGTTATTCACCAAGGTATCGTGAAAATTGTAATCTCTAGTGGTTACATCATTACCCAATGCATTGGAGCGCTATCAGGGAGCACCCTTAAATTTTCCTTTATTATCATGTGAGCCACATATATCATCATCAAACATTTCATAAATAACCCATATAGCATAATGGAAATGGGTTTCATTTCATAATCATAACTTTTTAAAAACTGCTTTAAAGACATGATCTTTATATCACTTTAAAACCCACAGAAAAGGAAGGTGGGTCTCATGTATGTAAATCCCAGAATTTAAAATAGAACATTTTTGTATATATGTGAATACCCCTTTAGAATAAAGAGATTTTGGTATTCACTTAATAAAATAAAAGGACTTTAGAAAAAGAGATAGACATTTTGAAACAGAAATTCTGCAGCATAACGACAATGTTCCGAGGGTTTAGAAGACATTAAAAGAGAGGTAAAATGGGTCAAACATTCATAAATGACCCATAAAATAGTACATGGACAGAATAAGAAGGATACATGATCATGGTAATGATATTTCAAGGACATACCATTTGAAATGAAAAGCATGGAAGGAAGAAAAAAAAATAGATTTCTCTTATGAAAGTTCGGCAGCCTAACGGCGTTACTTAAACATCAACAAAAATGATTTGAAAAGATCAAATAGGATCTCTCATCATGTGAACATAAGAGTTCATTATGATAGATATAGAGATAATTCCCCAATATAACAAAAAGGAACTTGAAAGAATTGACATGAAAGTATAACTTCAAAACGAGAAGGGTGAAGAACCACTTAAAAATTCGGCAGCCTAACGGCGCCACTTAAAATATCAAAATACTGAATTGAAGAGATCAAATGGGGTCTCTCATCATATGAACATAAGAGTCCAGTATGATATATATAGAGATCATACCCCAATATAACAAAAAGGAACTTTAAATGATTGACATGAAAGTAGAACTTCAAAACGAGAAGGGTGAAGAACCACTAAAAAATCCGGCAGCCTAACAGCGCCACTTAAAACATCAAAATACTGAATTGAAGAGATCAAATGGGGTCTCTCATCATATGAACATAAGAGTCCAGTATGATATATATAGAGATAATACCCCAATATAACAAAAAGGAACATGAAAGACTTGAATGAAAATAGAACTTGAAAACGAGGAAGGTGAAAGAATCCCTTAAAAATTCGGCAGCCTAACGGCGCCACTTAAACATTCTTAAAACGAATTGATGAGAGCAAGGGGGGGTCTCTCATAATATGAACATGAAATAGGCAGTAGTATGAATATAAAAGAACATCATCCAACATAAGAACATGGAGTATAAAATAAAATACATAAAAGAGATTACTTGAAAAGAAAGAGAGAGGTCGGATCCCTTACCTTAAAATGTAACTCTTAAACCTCAAAGGTTGGGACCTTGAGGGCTTGGGGGCACCTTGAGAGGACTCCTTGGGAGGTAATGAGACCATAAATTCGTTGGGAATGAGTGGGGAGTCGAATGGATGAGAGGAGGGCTTGGTATTTATAGGGAAAGTGAGGGGACAAGGCATTAATGGCCAAGGGACACCTCACATGTGCTTTTCTCAAACCCATGTGCTCTCCCTTGTCATTTATCATGGATTTAGGCCACATGGGGCCCCCAAAATAATAATTCATCACCCTTGTCCGGCCAACCCTCAAAATATCTCATGACATCATCATGACACCGTTATGATGTCATTAAACATACTGAAACCCTAAAATTGTATTTTTACTATTCACTGAAAATTCAACTTTCTCAGAAAAATCCCAAAATTTCACATTAACCAAATATCAATGCTCTGATTTCAAAAATGAAATCCATTTTATAAAAATAATTTTCTGATTATTTTTTAATTAAATTTTTAATTAAAAAACACTATTCACCTGAAAAAACTAATACTTGAATAATAATTAATGAAACCGTTATTTAACTATTTTATTGAATCACATTACTTAATCAAGGTGCCTATATTATTTTAAAACTTTCTTTAAGTGAGATTACTAATCCATTTGTTCATATTACTAATCCTAATCATAAAATCACTATTCATAATTTATTATTCATCAAAAATCAAGTTGATCTTATTAGACTCTAAATTTAGTACTGAACATAATTGCAGAAGACTATTTTTTGAAAATCATTACACATTTTTAATTATTTATGGTTTACATAAACATATTTAAAATATCCTTTTTCTAAAATTCATCAAAAATATGCATACTATATTTATCCGGTCATTTCAAAATTCATAAACTTCATCATAAGAAGAAATCCCAATTTTTATTTAAAACAAGGATTACACAAGGTAGTTACGGTCTCGTTACATAACCCCTTATAATACCAGCATAGGACCTAAGAGTAAGGTGTGCTAGGTTGATAGAAGCTTGGGGCGGCTCAGTCAACATTGCCCGAGTAGTAATTTCTATCAGTTTGAACTTCTCACGAAGGCGATTTCGTTCCAGCTTCACATGATGAAGTTCGGCTTGGATTTGATCCAGAGCAAAGCCCAGTGGTGCTACCTCCTTCCCAAGCTCTGTTAGATGGGCTTCGATCGGTCCAAGACTACTAGGTGAGGCCATCGAATCTTCTTTCTATAATAATTAACCAAGATTACTTATATCAAAACATTTTGTTCACAGCGGTCATATTGACCGATGGTTATATAATAGTCAAAACCCACTGATCTCATTTTAATTATAATCATGTTTATCAAATAAAACGTTTTTTTTGAGTATAACAATAACACATAAAATTGGGAAACAAAATTTATTTAAAAAAATTCGGGTCGTTACAATCATCCCCCCTTAAGAAATTGCGTCCTCGCAATTTTAAAATTGGGTTTTGAAATTTCATTGAAAGTCCCACATCGGAAAAGGAGTCAGTAAAACTATTACTTTAAAATAAAGGGAAGTACAAAGGTCACCCGAGTTAACCCACACTAGGGTTCCATGTAGGAAAACATGGACATGGAGGAGAAAACAAAGGGTCAAGTTCTGAGGGAGAGTGATAGAGAACATGATTAGGAGAAAGTTAACCATGAGAAAATCCCAAACTTATGATGTGTGTAAACGGTCTTTGATTACCTAGTAGGAAACGTAAACCAACAACATTTTTGTTTTACGTTTCTTTTCATAATTTTGAAGATTTCATTTACTACAAAGAACAAAAACATAAGAAAATATACCTACCTTCAAGTAGAGTTTCATCCTTTAACAAGTCCCTACCAACACTAATCTTTTCTCCAAATGATGAGAATTCAAAAACACTTGGTCTCATAAAAGCACAAGAATCATCTTCTATAGAATCACATAATCTACAAAAGATTAACTATCTATTTCTTATATCTTTAAACATTATCCCAAAAACAGAAAGGTTAAGGTAAAACAACTCTTCAAAAAGAAAGAATCCCATAGGAATGGAAACTACTTTTAAATCATCAAAGTTCCATGGTACTACCCAAATTTCATCATAGACCATTCCCTAAATAACGGTCCTTAAAATTACTCAAAACAAACCAAACTAAGATTGAAACCCAAATACAATAAGGATTTGATAACATAGTCTTCCAAAACAACTTCATTGTTCATCTCCAGACAACATCAACCACTCCTAACATCTTATAAAAAAAGTAGCTAACCTAAACATATTTTACCCAAGATAGGTTAGTCATTCCCATAAGTAACCTAAATTACTATAAGTTCACCTTAAATTCATCGATTCTTCAAAATATAAGTCAACCTTACTCCTCAATGAAAATACCGTAGTAATCTATTTACCTCGATCAAATATGGTTCCCAAAATAATGAACGTCTTTCAAAATAATAATCATATTTTAATCCCATAATCATCCCTGTCATATTAATACGAAAATCGTCGCATTTCCTATCACATTGGTTGTCGGAACATGTTCTTCCATTTCCCACCATTAACTAAGAAGAGAAAGCATAATTAGGGGCTTATGTACTTAGCTAATAATCATGAAAAGGAACTGAAAGCATATAAGGATAACTTGTATATGAAAGGTATACCCTAACTTGTGATCTCCTAGGTTCCCATCTAGGTTATTAATGATCATATATTCTTATGTGAACCTTTATTTTATTTTATCTTTGTTCCTTTAAAAATGGTTCATACCAAGCTTATGAATTAACCAAAGAATATCCCCCGGGAGTGTCGTAACCAAGAGTGCAGCAAGGCCCGTTGTCGTGTACCAGTTCCCGTTCGAGTCTAGCTCAAAGCGGTGTTTTCGGGTTTTACCCCTATGTACATCTGTGCCAGAGCCACCTCTACCTGCTCGTATCCAGACAGGGATGTATTTGCTTGGCAACCCCTTACTCAATACTCACCAAAATACCAGGAAGATTTCCTATATTAAACTTTTCTATAGGGTTCCTCCAAGAGTTTTAATATCCTAATTTCCACAAATAACTAAACCATCCTTTGATACCAACTATAGCATCCCGTCTTTTTATAACATAACATTTCATTCCATTACACGGAACTGAGGATCTTTAAGGTTTAGTGTCTTGGAAACAAGGAACATAAAACATGAAAAAAAAACATTCTTCTTAAACACTTGAAAGGCTTCTCCTCATGTTCACCCTAGGCTCATTACTGCATCCCATAACCTGGGGACATACATCAAAAGGAAGGGTGAGAAGAAGGCCCAGTAAGGGAAACAAGTGAAACATTTTACATATGAACTTGAGATACATCAATAAAGTCATGAAAAGAACTTTAAGGCATGAAAATGAAATCATGAGGCATATCATAATAAAAATAAAACTTTTTCATAACTTGAAGATGTGGCTACATCATTTAACATATACAATCATGAACATATCACCAAGGTCCATCCCCAAGGTGTCATTTTAAAATTACCAAGGTTATTCACCAAGGTATCGTGAAAATTGTAATCTCTAGTGGTTACATCATTACCCAATGCATTGGAGCGCTATCAGGGCGCACCCTTAAATTTGCCTTTATTATCATGTGAGCCACATATATCATCATCAAACATTTCATAAATAACCCATATAGCATAATGGAAATGGGTTTCATTTCATAATCATAACTTTTTAAAAACTGCTTTAAAGACATGATCTTTATATCACTTTAAAACCCACAGAAAAGGAAGGTGGGTCTCATGTATGTAAATCCCAGAATTTAAAATAGAACATTTTGGTATATATGTGAATACCCCTTTAGAAGAAAGAGCTTTGATTATTCACTTAATAAAATAAAAGGACTTTAGAAAAAGAGATAGATATTTTGAAACAGAAATTCTGCAGCATAACGGCAATGTTCCGAGGGTTTAGAAGACATTAAAAGAGAGGTAAAATGGGTCAAACATTCATAAATGACCCATAAAATAGTACATGGACAGAATAAGAAGGATACATGATCATGGTAATGATATTTCAAGTACATACCATTTGAAATGAAAAACAAGGAAGGAAGAAAAAAAATTAGATTCCTCTTATGAAAGTTCGGCAGCCTAACGGCGTTACTTAAACATCAACAAAAATGATTTGAAAAGATCAAATAGGATCGCTCATAATGTGAACATAAGAGTTCAGTATGATAGATATAGAGATAATTCCCCAATATAACAAAAATGAACTTGAAAGAATTGACATGAAAGTAGAACTTCAAAACGAGAAGGGTGAAGAACCACTTAAAAATTCGGCAGCCTAACGGCGCCACTTAAAACATCAAAATACTGAATTGAAGAGATCAAATGGGGTATCTCATCATATGAAAATAAGAGTCCAGTATGATATATATAGAGATCATACCCCAATATAACAAAAAGGAACTTGAAATGATTGACATGAAAGTAGAACTTCAAAACGAGAAGGGTGAAGAACCACTAAAAAATTCGGCAGCCTAACGGCGCCACTTAAAACATCAAAATACTGAATTGAAGAGATCAAATGGGGTCTCTCATCATATGAAAATAAGAGTCTAGTATGATATATATAGATATCATACCCCAATATAACAAAAAGGAACATGAAAGACTTAAATGAAAATAGAACTTGAAAACGAGGAAGGTGAAAGAATCCCTTAAAACTTCGGCAGCCTAACGGCGCCACTTAAACATTCTTAAAACGAATTGATGAGAGAAAGGGGGGGTCTCTCATCATATGAACATTAAATATTCAGTAGTATGAATATAAAAGAACATCCTCCAACATAATAACATGGAGTATAAAAGAAAAGACATAAAAGAGATTACTTGAAAAGAAAGAGAGAGGTCGGATCCCTTACCTTAAAATGTAACTCTTAAACCTCAAAGGTTGGGACCTTGATGGCTTGGGGGCACCTTGGGAGGACTCCTTGGGAGGTAATGAGACCATAAATTCGTTTGGAATGAATGGGGAGTCGAATGGATGAGAGGAGGGCTTGGTATTTATAGGGAAAGTGAGGGGACAAGGCATTAATGGCCAAGGGACACCTCACATGTGCTTTTCTCAAACCCATGTGCTCTCCCTTGTCATTTATCATGGAGTTAGGCCACATGGGGCCCCCAAAACAATAATTCATCACCCTTGGCCGTCCAACCCTCAAAATATCTCATGACATCATCATGACACCGTTATGATGTCATTAAACATACCGAAACCCTAAAACTGTATTTTTACTATTCACTGAAAATTCAACTTTCTCAGAAAAATCCCAAAATTTCACATTAACCAAATATCAATGCTCTGATTTCAAAAATGAAATCCATTTTATAAAAATAATTTTCTAATTATTTTTTAATTAAATTTTTAATTAAAAAACACTATTCACCCGAAAAAAACTAATACTTGAATAATAATTAATGAAACCGTTATTTAACTATTTTATTGAATCACATTACTTAATCAAGGTGCCTAGATTATTTTAAAACTTTCTTTAAGTGAGATTACTAATCCATTTGGTCATATTACTTATCCTAATCATAAAATCACTATTCATAATTTACTATTCATAAAAATTCAAGTTGATCTTATTAGACTCTAAATTTAGTACTGAACATAATTGCAGAAGACTATTTTTTGAAAATCATTACACATTTTTAATTATTTAGGGTTTACATAAACATATTTAAAATATCCTTTTTCTAAAATTCATCAAAAATATGCATACTATATTTATCTGGTCATTTCAAAATTCATAAACTTCATCATAAGAAGAAATCCCAATTTTTATTTAAAACAAGGATTACACAAGGTAGTTACGGTCTCGTTACATAACCCCTTATAATACCAGCATAGTACCTAAGAGTAAGGTGTGCTAGGGTGATAGAAGCTTGGGGCGGCTCAGTCAACATTGCCCGAGTAGTAATTTCTATCAGTTTGAACTTCTCACGAAGGCGATTCCGTTCCAGCTTCACATGATGAAGTTCGGCTTGGATTTGATCCAGAGCAAAGCCCAGTGGTGCTACCTCCTTCCCAAGCTCTGTTAGATGGGCTTCGATCGGTCCAAGACTACTAGGTGGGGCCATCGAATCTTCTTTCTATAATAATTAACCAAGATTACTTATATCAAAACATTTTGTTCACAGCGGTCATATTGACCGATGGTTATATAATAGTCAAAACCCACTGATCTCATTTTAATTATAATCATGTTTATCAAATAAAATGTTTTTGTTGAGTATAACAATAACACATAAAATTGGGAAACAAAATTTATTTAAAAAAATTCGGGTCGTTACAGAGATGTACAATAGAGTAATGGTGGTAAAGAGGAATATTTTAGGAAATACAGTTTCAAGGATCATGTTTATCCCTATGGGAACATGTGGGTACTCCAATTTTAGGAACAAGTTGAAGAGGTACACCTATTTCTCAAGTGGTGGTACACCTCATAATCATACCATGTGATTAGTAAAAATTCATCCTTGATTGAAAAGTAAGTTGGGATGTTTTCAATGTTCTTTTTTTTACTATATGAAGTGAGATTATACAACACCACTTAGAGCATACCATAATTGAAACCAGATGGGACATATTTAGCACTATTATCACAGTTCTCTAAGAATGGGTTCTAGGGATGCATATCATGTTTCTCAAACAATATATTATTCGATGGGATGATTACAATAGAATAATTATCATCATTAGAATAGAGTGAGCCAAGGTGATTCTAGGAATACTATGACTCCTCAACCAGTGAAATCTCAACAAGGTAATAAAGATAAAAGTACAGTAAATAAGAAATTTTACAAAGTTAATAAAGTGATCATGGATAATAAATATGTTTCTTCGATAGTGAGAGGTATGATTCTAATTAATTCTACCATTATGAAAAAAAAATTGATATGGGAACTTCCCATTCATTTATTGCTTCTAGTGTTTTTTATTATATGGGTTTGATTGTTGATATGATGTCTTCTATTTTGAAACTTCAAAATCCACTTGGACAAAGATAATGTTAAGCCTTTATGTGTAAATATTGTTCTACAACTATCAATGGGGCTGAGTTGCTTGGGGATTTCTCTATGCTTAATATGGATGTCTATGAATTTATTTTGGGCATGTATTGATTGAAATTGTTTAATTCACATGCCAACTATTATTCCCAAAATTATAGTTTCACATCTCTAGAAGGAATCAAGAACTTATTCAGAGGAGGTTGGGATATAAAATTAAGTAGAGTAACACTTTTGGTAATGGTGGTTGGAGAAATCTCTTATCAGTTGGAAGTTATTACCTTGGCATCTATGGATGAGATTGGGAATAGATATTTTCTAACTATTTTTAACCAATTTCCTGATGTTTTTCCTGGAAAAATCTCAGGGTTGACACTAAAAACAGAAGTGAAGTTTACAATTGATCTCCCACTAGGGTCCAGTATATTTATCTTCCATATTATTGGATAGACTCAAAATAATTAAGGGAATTTAAATTTCAATTATAATAGTTATAAATTAAAGGGTTCATTCAAGCAAGCACATCTCCATGTGTAGCATCATTTCTATTTAGGAAGAAGGGATATTCTACTCTTAGGATTTGTGTATATTATCATAATATTAAAAAAATTAGGATAGATAATTGGTGTCATATTCCATGCATTAATGATCTATTTGATCAATTGAGGGGATCTCATTAGTTATATAAAATTGAATTACTTTTGGGATATCACTAACTATGATTTTGGAAGGATGATATTCTAAAAATAGATTTCAGAAGTAGATATGGACACTATGAATTTTTCATTATTCTATTTGGTCTAATGAATTAACCAGTCATATTTATGGAATTGATGAATCAAATATTTCAAAGGTACCTAGATTCTTTTTTGTTGGTGTTTTTTGATGATATTATAGTGTATTCTAGGACAAAAGTGGGTCATTTTCAAAACTTGGATATAGTTTTAGGTATCTTGTGGGAGCATTGTTTTCATTCCAAGTTATGAAAGTGTGATTTGTAGATACAAGTAGTGTGTTTCCTTGTCCATGTCATTTTTAAAAAAGGAGTTTATATAGATCTATAAAATATAGAAGCTATTATATCTTGGAAACCACTAAAGAATTTCTTTGAGATATATGGTTTCATTGCCTTAGTGGGATACTACCGACATTTTGTACCAAATTTTTCATTTTTTCTCTCACCGATGATAGATTTGATGATGGAAGGAGTTTGTTTCCAATGTAACGATGAATTCTATAAATATTTTCAAGAACCGAATGTTAGACTTACATCAATACCTATCCTCATGTTTTCAAAGTCTAGACAGGGCTATGTAGTCTATTTTGATGCATCGGTATCTGGTTTGGGTTTTGTTCTCATGTAGGGAGATCATGTGGTTGCTTATGGTTTATGATATTTATTGTTACATGAGAAGAACTAACCAAAAAATGATTTGGAATTATGTGTTGTGGTTCATTATTTAAATACTTTGTGTCATTATCTATTTGGTGAGAAATCCATAGTGTTTATGGATCATAAGTGTTTGAAACACATTTTCTCACATAGGAATTCAAATTTAAGGCAGTGAAAATGGATAGAGTATTTGCATATGTTTAAATTTGACTTGATGAATACACCAGGTGAAAAAATATATATGAAATATTCATTGAGTAGGAATTCATATGTTGAGCTAGTTAAATAGTATTTGGACCTGTGGTAACTAATTTCATTCATAGTGGATATGCATCTAGATTGCTTGGAAAAAGGTGGTGTTGTAGTTTTTTTCCTTTTTTTATTCCTAATTTGGTTAAGCATGTTAGATTTTCTCAAATATAAAATCTTGATTGTGTTTATATGAGGTAAAAACTCAATGGTGGGGAGACCATTGAGTCTTGGAAACTAGATGGGAGTTTATTGTGGCAGTGTAGATATCTTATGGTCATACCTTTGGATTTTTAGGAACAAATTATTAGTTCTTACCACCATTCGAGATGGGATGTTCACCCTAGGATTCATAAAATTTATAAAGCATTGAAAGCACATTTTTGGTGGGTTGGAATGAAAAGAGATCTAGTAGATTATGTCTCAAGATACCTCACCTGTCAGCAAGTAAAGGTGGAGAACCAATTACCAGTAGGTAAGTTGTAGTATTTACTAATTATCATGTAAATATGGTAGAATATATCCATAGATTTTGTAACAGGACTACCAAGGATGGTTAAGAAACATGATTGTATGGGTGATAGTGGATTGGTTAATAAATTCGGCTTTCTTCATCACTATTCGTGAAACTAATTTTGTGGAATAATTTTTAAAAATATATATTTTGGTAATTTTAAAGATGAATGGTGTTATAATATTGATTTTATTGTATGGATACCTCAAGTTTACATTTAATTTTTAGAAATCCTTATAGCAAACCCTTGGGACATAGTTGATTGTGAGTTTGAATTATCATCCTCAAACAGATGGATATTCTTAATGGAAAATCCAAACATTGGAGGATATTCTTAGGGATTATGTGATGGATTTTGGTGGCTCTTGGAAGGATTATATACCTTTATTATATTTCGCATGTAATAAAATTTATCAAGTCTCAATACATATGGATTCTTTTGAATCATTTTATGGGAATCCTTTTCGTTCTCCAATTTATGGGGTGGAAACAAGTGAGACTTCACTAATTGGATCTAGCCCTGTGAAATATATAATAGAGAAGATTCAATTAATCAAAAAGAGGATATAGATGTCTCAGAACCATCAAAAATTATATTTTGATCATCATCAGTGACTGTTGTTCTTTGAGGTGAGTGGTCATGTGTTTTTGAGAATCTCTTCAAGGCTTGGGCATCGTCATATTGGTAATCATGGAAAGTTATATCCTCAGTAAATAGGACCTTTTAATATACTTTATTGAGTTAGTGAGGTGTAATATCAGTTATATTTTCCACTAAGGTTAATTTGAGTGCACAATGTGTTTCATGTATCTCAGTTGAATAAGTACAAACCTGATCTTTACAATGTAATTTGATGGGATCTCGTTGACCTAGAGAAGGGATGCTACAATGATTCATGTGCTAGTATGGATTATGTATATGCAATAGAAGATATTTCTTGGTAAGATCATAATTCTATTGTGGGTTTTATAAAAACATGGTTGGATTTAGGAAGAATCATGGGAGTGTGAAAGGATATGTTAGAGTAGTGGACCAAACTCTTTCATGAAAACAAGGGTTTTCTACTTTCAAGGGACATAAAGTCTAATGTTTGGGATAATTTAACACCCTATATTTTAGGTACATTACCATTTATTCATTTATTTTGAGTCTATATCATTCATGGTTTACTATTCAAGAGGTTCTGAGGGTTTTTCTCATGTTTTTAGGCATTTCTAGAGGTGCGTAGTTTGTTCACAGATAGTATAGACCATGAACCATCTCTAGAAAACTGTTTAAAGGAAGACAGTGTTCATTGGGAAGGTGCACATTTAGTGTGTGGGTTAACCAAACCATAAAAGTACTTAGGAGAAACCATGTAACTTTAAATATAGGGAAAATACAGTTGGTTCATGGTTTGTCTAACCATGTAACCCAACTATGTGAGGGGTTTACTTAAGACAATAACATCGCACAATTGGCACGTGGTTTTCTAAAGTGTGTGGCCTAACCAGAAAATATATAGTTTTACCTACTTAAAATTTGTATCAAATACAAATTAAGCCTCTATACCCCCTCTAATCCTCTATTATCTCGATAAACCAAATTCTTTTTGCTCTCCAAGCTCGATATACTTTTAATTTCGATTTGAAAGTGATTACTAGGTGAATCAAAATGTTATAGAGTCCCATATTTATTGGTAAGTCGTCATTATTTATTGTTCTACTTATATCTAGCCTTCTTCTCGCTCTGGGAATCTTAGATCTAATCTTTAGTGGATAGATTCATCTTCCTTGATGGTAATATTGATGTTTTATCATTGTATTTATTGAAGGAAAGGATATACAAGTCTGGATATAGAGTTTTTTTTATTCTTTATTTTTGAATATCGTTATACGGTAGGTGGATTACCTCTTATCTTCACTTTTTTTATAACTTTATGGCTTAGTTTTAATCAATTTTTTTATTGAAATTATAGTTAAATCCTTGTGTGATCCTTAGTGGAAATCATAATTGGTATTAACTTTGGAAAAAAAATGTGATAAAATATGTTGGATTTTAGAAAACCCATTTGGTTTATAATTTTAAAATTTTTATTTTAAAATTATGGGTTTTTTATTTATGGAAATTTTTTGTTGAAATTATTTAAATAATGAATGGTTTGTGGAATGATCTTACATGGATTTTGGAATACATGGTGTGCATGTGTTCATTTTCATTAGAAATGACCCTATGTAAGGGGTGTGTTCCATTGGAGAATTTGGTATTTGTCACCTTATAATGACTTGGTGGATCGGTGAGAAATCACTCATGTGTATAAAACTATCACCTAGGCATGTACGATGTGTTTGGATACATGGGTATGGGTATGAAAAATGATTATTAAAATGTTTTATGATTTCAAATTTTTTTCCTTGGTAATTTTTTATGGTTTTGATATAAATTATTTAAACTACTTTTAAACTATTTTAAATAAATTGTGCTAATTAGTGTTTCCTAGTGGTGTGAGTTGGGAATTCATTGGAGAATCCTACCAAGTTTAGAATCACCCCCTTTCTGGTCATTATTGTGTGTTTTTAGATGTCATCTATCAAGACACAAGTAAAGGAAATTTATCTTAGTTATTTAGTGATACTTATTGATATTGTGGGCATGGGATGTGGAGTTGGAGCTTAGAGAAGGTTGGGTATTTCTAGTTGATGTCACTTGGGAGCTTTGAGTTTTGTGGTCTTTTGGTTCTCCTCAAGTATGTATTTTGGTTTCCTATTCCACTCTGATTTATTTTACTATTTTGGTTATGTTTGAGTTTTATTTTTTTACTCATTCATCATATATAGGTTTGGTTGGTTTTGTTTATGTATTTTTTATGTTTTATCTTTAAAAGGTAAAATCATCCCCCAAATTTTTTTGAGGATGTTGACATTTATATCCAGCCTTTAGTGTCTTGGGGATGTCACCTAAAACCTATTAGAACACTCTTCATTTCTAAATCCAATGAGGAGGGTGGGATGTTATAGTATTACATTTATAGATACTGATATTGATTATATTATTTTAATTTTCTTGAATAAAGATATTACTTTTTGAGGTTACCGAGAACATTGAAAATCATTGATCAAAAATAAGAAAAGATATATCATAAAAGACACATGGTATTGAGGGTTAAGAATTTAGTGATAATTGAGATAAATGTATCTCTTGAGAACTAATAATACTTAATATATTGATACTAGAAAAGTATCAAAGATAAGATAAGTAAATTAATCTATGAGTCTAGTGGTGGGAGAACAAGACTTAGACAACTGAGTATTCAGTATAGTGAGAAATATCTCTATAGTTTATGATTTAAAAAGAGTTTTAAACCCATATGATTTGTTTAAGAAAATTATTTATTGAATTTACTGAAGTAATGTATATGAGTAAATTAGTGATCAATTCTATTTATGGATAAATATCATTTATAGGTAGTGTATAAGAAATCGTAATTTGAAATATTTATTTCATATGTGTTGAGTTTATTTTTCTCCTATTTCATATGAGGTAGGGTGAGTTACCTATAATTTAGTGGATCTTGGAAAAAACTGAACATGGAGTTTAATTTTTATAAGAGAACTTTTAAAAATAAAAAAAGGAATCACTGATTCACCCCATCCCTCTCTCAATGGTTTAATCGAACCAAGGTAACTTCAATTGGTATTAGATATAAGGTTCCCATTGAAAGATCTAGAAAACTATTTAGTTGTGGAGAATCTTAGTTATGAGAACTATAAATGTGTTTTTATTTTTGATATAAATAAATATCATATCTATAAGAGTGGTATGCTTTGATAATTTCTTTCTATTGGCCGGAAAGTGAGATATGTGATAATGGTGGTATTCCAAAAAATAGATAAGGATAGTCTAATGACCTTCACCGATAAGAAAAATTTTTATGTGTATGGGAAATCCCAAAATTCCATACTAATACCTTTATTAGAAAAGGTATGTATAAAATTAATGGACCTTAAAATTATAAAGGAAAATAGGGACAAGATGAGAAGTAGTTAGGAAGGAAATATTGAAGTGAATGAAATCAAGCTACAAGTTTTTAGGAGTAGGTTTAAAGATAATAAAATAACCAATGAGGAAAATATCAATGATTATTTTACTAATGAAAATTATATAGTGAATAATATTTGAGTATTTGGTGGGAAATTTGATGGTTCCATCATTGTAAAAAAATTTATGATAATATTTCTAGATAGATTTGATCCCAAGGTTTTAGCTTTGGGAGATATGAAGGATTTATCTTTAGATTAACTTAGAAAAATTTTCATATAATATGGAATGATAAAACAACAATCTTTTAAAAAGAAGGATAAAAGATGAAATGTGTTTTTTAATCCATGATAAAGTTAAATATTAAAGTTAAAGAATTTGTAGAAACAATTGATTTTAAAAGTGAGGAAGATGATGAAGACTTTAATGATATTATAACACTTCTATCGAGGAAGTTTAGGTAAGGAAATAAGCAATTAAATAGTAAGAGACCACAAATTTTCAATAGATTTAATTAAACTTGGAACTTTTCAAATAAATGTATAAATAACGAGGTTGTAGAATCTGAAATAAATGAGGAGTATGAGAAATCTCAAAAAAATGGGGTAAAAGAAATAAAGAGAGTTTTATGAACAATAAGGCACAATATGTTTTAAGAAATCAATCAGATGATGAATTTAACTTCCTTTATCATATTTAGATTGTTTTTAATACCTAAAGTAGTGATAAATATGAAGAGAGAACAAATCTTGAGTAAATATTGGAATAAAATTTGGAATCTATCCTTAAGAAGAATACACAACTCAAGATAGAGAAAATAAAAAAACTGAAAGAAAATAAAAACCTGTTTCTATGAAATAAGATTATGAAAATAAAGAATAAAATTTAGTTAATGAGATTAATATGTATAAACTAAATGTGGATTAGTAATAAAATATGTTTAAGGATTTAGAATAAAATGTAGTTACAAAGGAAAAAGATCTATTTGAGGCACAAACAATCTGTATTGAGGATCAAAATTGGTATAAGAAATCCAAATAAAACTTTATAAGCTTAGTGGAGATTAAATTTTAGTCATCTAAATCTAGTTAGATGATAGATATAAATAAATGTATTAAAACTACACCCAATGAGTTTCAAATTGAATTTGTTTTTACTAAAATTTAGGGTCATAAAAATAAATTCAAGGAGGATTTGACCAAGAAGATAAGTGGGAAACACTCTCCTACTTTAAATAAATATAAGAGATTTTTAATAATTCCACTCACCCCTATTCATGAGAAGTCAAAGTTTTATGAAAGAAAAAACATTAAAAATCTGGACATATTCATCATCAAAATTAAATAACCAAGTTTAGAGGTTATTGGAAGTATTATGGAAGGTATGGAAATGGATCTTATTCATTATGGTATAATAATAATTTACCAAGTAGGAGGTATGAATCTAGGTGGAGTCACAATGATAAATAAAGAGAATATTTTCAAATAAAAAATTTCATTACTCAAATCTATCAAGTCTACCTATGAAAAATAGATTTGGGTTCTTAAATTATATTTTTAGCTGGTGTGATCATCAAGGTCACAAATCTGAGGAATTAAAGACTAGACTACTCGTATTTTATCCATATGGTTTTATAGGGAATGAAATTCAAAATACAAGAAAATAAGTTAGATCAATCAATAAGTTTGGGTATACCGAGCAAGCATTATTAATAGTTTGTCAAGACCAATTGGATAATGAAAAACAATTTCAGAAAATTCAAATTGATATTATAGATAAAGGAAAGAAAGTAACTTCAGAAGAGAAGAATGAAGTTGGTGAGAGGTTTCTTACAAATAGTGATCTAAAAATTCAATAAAAATAGTGTAAAATAAGTGGAAATATTTGGAATGGAATAAAATATTATATGGATAACTTACCATCCCAAGAAGAATTGTTGATGAAATGGATTTAAGAATCAAACAAGGAGTTTTCATTGGTAACTTAGGTGGAGAATACCACTCCACACAAAGAAGTGGTCCATGGGAAGAAGAAATATAATCACTCTATTGAGGCATATTTCATTAAAATAGGCATGAATAATACTTTACACACAGATATTTAAAGGAAATAAAAAACTTAGTTAAGAAGAAAATCTCAGTCTTCTTACTGTTAGCGAGGATCAAAAATTTATTTCCTTATTCCATTATATCTTATTGAAATTTTTATAACATATATAGAATTAAGGGAGGGGTTTTAGAGTTGTACACACTATATAAAAATGAAGTTATTTTTTATAGAGTTCTAAAACTTCCATGAGGGAGAACAAATAAATGCATCCCCTAACGGGGTGCTTACTAGATGAGTAGGCTGTCAAAATAAGAATTCCATGAAAATCTTTAATTCCTGTACATATTTGAAAATTTTCATAATTTTTTATTTTAATCCCACGTAAAAACATTTTTTTCTATATCAAACATATTACATAGGGGGTTATGGTTAATCAAAAAATGAGTCAAATTGGGAAGATTATCTATCTTTTACTTGAACTTTTTTATGGGTTTTCTGAGTTGTGTGTAGGTTTCATTTATTTTAATAAATCTATCTTAAATAGCCCCAAAGTGATAATTTTAGATTGTATTATATGTTTTGTTGTTTACGGATAGTGTTGATAACCTTAGTTAAATCACTCTAATTTTTTACATAGGGTTAGCCCATATAAAGTTGACCAACTTAAGGCTTATTGATAAAGAAAATATGTGGTTCAATTTATCTCACAAAATTTTCTGCTGAGAATGACACTACACTTTATTTTTAATTTCTATCAATAAAGGAGAGAATATATTATTATTTACCACACATATTAATATTTTAGGTTTGGTGGTATTGATAAAAATGCAAAAGGAGAGATTATTGTGCACTTATGTTTAGTTGTATTTTTTCAATAAGAGTTGTTATTGTTTGGTTAGAAATGTTGTCAATATGTGTTGTTATGAAGTGAATAATGATTGATGTGTTGATTTTATTAATGATTTTTTAATCTATACTTCATATGATCTGAATAGGTTCTGGGAATTTGGAAAAGTCACTACAGCATAAGCATCAACTCTGTCATGCGTAACCATCATCCTACTACTTCATATGTATGAATTCCACCTTATATAACCATCATCACTACTAGGTAACCATAATTTCTCTATATAGGAATGAATTTATTATCTATATAAGATACATATACTAAATCATGTTTTCCATAAGAACCATTCAATGAGATGCATAATAATAAATCTAGGTCTGCATAACCATCAATTTGTCTCTATGTAAACATGATACATGGCTATGTAAGCATGAAACTGGGCTATATAAACATCATATTCACTACATAACCATCAGTGTTTTGTGTAATAATCAATGTGTATACTGAAATATAAAGTGTATAGATTTTATAATATAAAGATAAATAAAATAAGATGATGCCAAATCCATTTTTTAAGGATAAAAACATCAAAAAATTACTTGTGATTCAAGCATAAATTTAGTCGAAATTCGTGGGGGATTTTCATGGATAGTGAGTGACTTCTTGAGCTAGAAAATATATTTATTTTTATAATTAAATCTAAAAATAACTATGATTATTCCGGTATCGTTATTCGTTTTTCTTAAACATCTCTAACACTCAAGTTGTATGAGATTCAAGATGATGATAAAAAAAGTTCATTTTTAATGAGAAAACGCAGTTTCATGGGTTTTTAGGAATGATGCAGATATAAAAAATTGGAATCTAGAGTTGTTCTAGAGTAATTTTATTTAGAGAATATATATAAAAAATCATTTTTGATTCATTCTAAGTTTTCAAATACTATTCATAGTATGAAAATAAGAATAACCTTTGAGAAAGAGGTTAAAGTTGAGGTGGGAAGTGTTACACCATGAAATAAATAATTCATTTCATGGATGTATATTTTCTGGGAAATTGTGTTTATATAAATAAAGATTATTTCTATTTAGTTTTTAAGAATAAAAAGGGTTTTATTTTTTGATCTTAAATTTAAAGTTTAAAACTTCTAGTTTGAAGAAAAATATCAAAAGGATATTTCTAAAAATCATTATTAATATTTATTACACATGATATATTCTTGATCAGTGCACCAAAATATCATGGGGAACCAAAATTAGTTATTTTATGATTGTTCTCTTAGTTAGAGGCTAAAAATTCTTCAAGGTATTCCTTTTATGGATACTGATATTGATGAGAGTATTTAAATGTTCTCAAATGAAGATATTACTTTTTGAGGTTATTGAGAATGTTGAAAATCATTTTGCATAAAGAAGACAAGATATATCATGGAAGAAACATAGTAGTGGGGTGAACAACTTTTCGATAATTGAGAGAAATATATCTCTTATTAAGGAAGATGAACAAGGAGATCAATACTAGAAAATTATCAAAGAGAAAATTAAAAATTGACTAAATCTAGGAGTCTAGTGGTAGGAGAAGAAGACCTAGACAACTAACTATTCAAAATAGTGTGAAAGATACATACTGTTAATGATCTATATATATATTTGTGAATAATATATTCGATCAAGATAATTGGAAATGGATGTTTTTAGAGGAAGGTACCTGAGAATATCAATGATATAGTATTTTCATAGAGAAATTTCATCATCAAACAATGTGGAAGAAACCATAAGATGATAGAGGTTATTCTTATTATAGATCAAACCATTAGAGGTGTGTAGTATGAACATTATTTCACTAGTGGGACCCTAGATCCAAAACACTATGTGACTCAGTGTTGGTATGTGAATAACTATAGGAAAGGATAATAACTACCCACACCCATTTTAAATTGATAACAATATTTATAGTGCATAATCCATAGGTTGGGGGACTAACCAACTATAGAAAATAGTAGGATTTTATAGTTGAATCTTGTAAATCCTTATGTGTTGTGTTTCTTTAATTCCTATTGAATATGAGGTGAGGGTGAGTTATTTTATATTGAGTGTATCATGGTAATAACCAACCATATAGGTTCAATTTGAGAAGATAAATTGTAAAAATAAAACAAGTATCATTGATTCAAAACTAAAGAATCAATTTCTATAACATCAATACCTAAGATGTAAATTTCAATGAGTTTTATAACCCCCTTAATATATCCTAAACAATTCCATATTATGGAATCATTGCTTCTTATTCTTTATAATACCCTTAAGTTTAAATGACCTAAATTAACTATTTGAAGAAAAAAAATATTGTACTCTCTAACTAACTTTTCTTCTTCTCATTTTAACTTTTAACCTTTTAAATTTTATACATAGCACCAGAACCAAGGAATCATATGCCTAGTTTTTCTATTCTCAATTATTTGATAATATTGGGTAAAATTTTCTTGAACTCATCCATGTTTCAAGAACATTTTCATGATAATAGGATGAATTTATTAACCAGAACAATCCTTAAGGAAATTTCTAGTTTCACAATGTCATAAAAATGATCAATCATATTTAGTATCTTTAACAAACCTAGCCATATTAAGCATATAACGTTAAAATACCTCAATAATTTTTACATATAATTCCTTTTATATCCTAAGTGAATTGTTATATTATTATGATAAGTATCTAGATTAATTTTTTGAAATACTTCAATACTTGGTTACTTAGGAAGGGGATTCACTAACATTTTAAATTTTTTTAATTAAGAACTCTTCTTTAGTTAGTAGTCTTAAAAGTTTCTTACATTAATATTATCTTTTTAAGGACTGATTTCAAAGATAATTTTGATGGTTATGATTTTATTATCAACAACAGAAAATTTTATTAGATGACTATCTTGTTTTATTATCATTTAATAATGAATTTTATTAAATGGGTTCCCATTAAAATGATGACCCCTTCAGAATAAAATAATATCAATTAGTGGTAAAATATCTATATTTTATCATTATTTTCATCGATAATAACTTAAATAATACATGAATATATTTGGTAGACATTAATTTTCAATCGTATCATAAATGACTCTTGGATAGTCAAGCAGACAATTTTTTATCCAATCCATCATGTGGAAAAACCTAAATATATTCCTTTGGCATCCTAATTGTTAGGATTTCTCAACTAAGTGTAACCCGAATATATTTCCAAGAACAAGTCACTTAAATTTTAGGCACACCACATTACTTACTTGCCTTATGCAATATAATTCATGAGAAATTAACCTTCAGGGTCACCTGTACTAAATGATTGAGGTCTTGAAAAATGCTGCTTTTGAAGAATCTTACACTTAGTATTTAAAGAGTAATTTAATCTCAATATCTTATATCATGTTATTCCCTTTATTTATGAATGTTTATAGTGATTTAGTTTAGAATCTTGTTCCTTCCACTGAATCAATATATTGAAACCATATTGATGTGTAACTCTTTATACATCCCATAGATTTTTTTATTGACCTAAAAAATAAAAACCAAATACATTTAAACATATACAAATCCATATCATACATAAGGTATATTAACTCTTCATGTAAAGTTTTATAGTTATATAAAATTGATAATCTTCACAAGAGTAATCTCAGAGCCATAAATAGTCAACCCTCATATTTCTAGAAAACGACATATACCTCTGGGCTAGTGGCAATTTAGACACAAAGCCCCTATACTTAGGGATACTTTACTCAATATATAATCCAATTCATCATGAATATAGAACTTAATATGTATAAAGTATTCTCAAAAACTAAATTCAAACTAATAACTTCAATTAAAAACTGAATTCAAGGTATATGGAAACTGAATCCTTTTATCATACCTAGCATGTAACAACTTGGATGAATATATGATAATCTATAAAAGTGTTCTAATAATTAAACTAAAGAATAAAAATATTCATAATATAAATAATTTTTAACTATAAATAAAGTAGGTAATACTCTTTAAATAAAAGAAAATTTCAAATATTTAAACATGAGATAAATATTTATGAATAATTCATCAACAAGATCTAGTTATAAACATTTTATAATTTAGTAATCATTATGGAAATTAAATAATTTTTAATATAAACACTTTATATTCATTTCATAACATGAATTATTTCTTATTATACATTATATGGAATTTAATTTAAATTTATAATATTTTATGAATTATAAAAAATTTATAATTTAATTTCTTTTATTTAAATAGTTTATATAATCTAAATATCACAAACTAAATATAATTAAACCCTTCATCAAATAAATCATCAAAAATATTTTTATGTGGTATAAATAATATCCCAAATATGGCCACTTAATTTGAACACTTCAAATTAATTAATTATTAACTATCCATAATATTAAATATAAAAACTTTATATTTTTCCCTTATTATGTAATTTATACACACTTTATAAACTACCCTTATGATTTATAAATAAAATATTTATTTATATTTCATAAGACATTCCATATGATTTGGTAAAATTTAGTTTTAATATTACCTTTTAATATTGAGGAGTATTTAATAATAAATTTTTCATAAACATTAATTAATTAATTATAAATTCTTTATATTTAATTAATTTATAAACACTTTATAAATTAATTAATATCCCTGAAATAACTTTTATAATTATTTATAAACAATTTATAAATAAAATCATTTAATTAATAATTGAATTTTAAGAAAAACAAAATTTTCATACCAATAACATTATATGATTCATATGGAGTTGAAGGATATGACTGATAGGTCACAACTTAACATGATATTATCCATGATTTACAATTAATACTCACATCATCAAATATAATTAACTATCAGTGTGGTATCATTCATATTTTATGATTGATAGTCTAATCATCACCTATGATCTCACATATCATATTTATAGATAAGCACCCATGTTGTATTTATGATATGACACTCCATTTTTTGAAACATGGTGTAGCCCAAACATAGGCTAAGATATCTCTATATCATATGCTATGATTAGTACAAATCTAAGGGATTTATATTCAGCCACTACTTATGATATCCTTGTATTATATGTCACGATTCATCTGGATATAACAAAACCAGAATCATATTTTATAATGGGGATTAGGATATGAAATATGATTCCAATATTCTTCATTTCAAGAATGATTTCATAAATTTAATTGTATAGAAGGATATAAAACCACTGCAAGATTGCATAGGGGTCTAATAACACTTATTAGAGGTATAAAAAATGATAAATAAACCCAAACAAAGATATACATGCTTAGATAAATAAAAAACACACATACTAGAAATTAATAACTCTATAAATATATATCATACACCAAATCTTTTATTCACTACTACAAAATTGGGTTTATCTAGTGTCAGTGCTTGCTAAACGCGCTGTTAAAAACCCCCTTTATTAGTGCTTTTTTTAGCTCTGTTAAAGGGGGCCATTTATCAGTTCTTGTAAAGAAATAACTGATAAATCCCCCCCCCCATTTATCATCGCTTGTAAAAAAGCACTAATAAAATAGGCATTTATCAGAATCTAAAAAATCGATGATAAAGGGTGGGGTCTTTATCAACGCTTCTAAAAAAGTGTTGATAAAAGGGTGATATTTATCAGTGATTTTTTAGAAGTTCTGATAAATACCCCCTATCAATGTTTTTTTACTAGAACTGGTAAAGGGTATATTTCAAATATATATATATATATATATATATATATATATATATTTCATTAACGGACACTCGTAGAAAAATTTATGGTCGTTTGGATTCCTTGGTCCTTTCTAGCCTCAATAGAGATGATTGAGGGTTCATGTGGGTCACCTAGGTTTAAATATCATCACAATATTAGATTTTATATGTGGTAGAGGAAAAATAGACACCCCGTTAAGAACTTATGGCCATTTTAAATGTTTTTGAATGTAAAAACCCCTAAAAACCCCTAAAACCCTAAAAATACTGAAAAGATCATAAATTTTTATCCTGGAGTCCATTTCAGCTTCACAACCAGTCAAATCAAAGTTTATGAAATAAGATAAAATCAAATGATATCTTAATCATTTGATAAAAAAAGTAATAGAATATATTATTGTTTCAAAAAAAATTAGAAATCGATCTCGGACTTCAAACAGCCATAACTTTTGATTCGGGTGTCCGTTCGGCCTCTACCACATATCAAATTGAATCTTGTGATGATATCTATGCATGAGATGGTTTTGGACTGAGTTAAAAGGACTATTTATAGTTTTTAAATCCTATAAAGTTATAGAAGGCCTCCAAAACTAATTTTTTGTCACCGACCCCAATTTCATAAAATTAAAATGCCTATAACTTTTTATTCGAGTTTCCATTTGAATTGTACCACATATCATATCAAATATCATTTCATTATATTTTATTTGACTAGTTTTGGAGCTAAAACAGACTCATAGATCACAAGTTATGGTCATTTAATGGTTTTTAGGGATGTAGGGTTTTCAGAGTTTCTTAACGTTTTTATGTGTTTTAAGGGTTTTTAGAGTTAATATCCATTTTAAAATATATATAAATAAATATGTTTTTAAAAATATATATATACTATGTATATAAACATATATATATATATGGATAAAAAATATAAAAAAGTATATATTAATATATATTTATATCATAAAATGTAAATCAAAACAGTATAGTGGATTGGAAATGGTGTTGGTGTATAATTTAGAGGTCTTAGGTTCAAAACTCACTGGAGTAAGGGGTGTGCACTGGGGGTAGGATTATCTAAATCATTGATAAAGGGGTGGGGGAAGAGCTAATAAAATGGGTGGGGAGAGCACTGATTAAGGTGGGGGTGGTCCATAAAAAAATATACCCTTTATCAGTAGGTCCATTAGCAGCGCTAAAAAAAGTATTGATAAAGGCAGCCTTTAACAGCACTAAAAAAGAGCTGATAAATTCACACTTTATCAGCGCTAAAATAAGTTCTCATAAAGGACCCTTTATCAGTTCTTTTTTATAGCATTTTTAAAGGGGGAATTTATCATTGCTTTTTACGAGCATTGTTAAAGCTAACCCTTTAGCATCGCTTACATTATCAGCGCTTCTGTAGCGCTGATAAACCCCTTACACTAGCACTATTAAAGGCCTAATTTGAAGAAGTGATTGTATAATTATCCATCCATATTAATATAGTTTGATGAATATCACTAAAATGGTAATAAAATTACTCCCACCTCTAGAACTATCCATGATTTTTTCCTAAATCTCTTGACATTTGAGTAGAACCATTCTCTTCACAACGGTATGTAAACACCTCACTTTGTAAAGGAGTAAAATGAATAGAGAATCAAGTTCATGAGAGATTCAGGCTAAACATGAACAATTCACCATTCACATGAATAACTATGAACTAAAACCATCACAAGATAGTAGGATTTATAAAGCCTTTTAGTATTCTACTTGACATTTTATGCATTAACTCATGCATTATAATTCAAGATTTAATTCATTAAAAATTTTATATATTGCATGAATGAATACAACAGGCTTCCTCACATTATATATTATGTAATTCTTTTTAATGATAACTTGGGTGTAATATCTCAATCAAATGTTAACTCTTAACATTCATCTACCCCTTCTATCAAAGGTGATAAAATTTCATGCCCAGCTATGTGATACAACATGTCATATGATACCACTCGTCTAAGTAATGATATAAAACCATGAATTACAGCATAAATTAATTGTATCATTTGACTATCTATGAAGCTTCATGTTTACGTGCTTTATGATATACATATATTAATAAAATTATATGGAAAAAAATCATCTCATGAAAAATATCTTTAAGGAATATCTTCTTCAAACTTAACCTCATGAATATTGTTGGAAAAATTCCTTTCTAGTGACATTTGTATCACACAAAGTGTACTCCTATCAATTTTTTCCCATTTTAATATATCTATTTCTTATATTTTATCTTTCTTCAATGGAATCTTGAGCTTTTTCTAGAATAGAAAATCCTCCTTCAGCATCCTCCAGAATCTGAAGTTCATTCTGCTGATTTTTTTAATCTAAACCTTTCCTTCTTCCAACGCCATTCCTTATCAAATAGAAAACTCCCATTGAAACAGAAAGGAATAAAGATGATAAAATTACCAAATATTTTTATTTTTATTTCTCTTAGCCTTGTTGAACCACAATAACTTGTTGGTTCTAGAACAAAAGATCCAGAAGCACCCACTAGAACATCAAACGCAGAACAAAGTCTGGAACTTCTAAAATATGACGAACAATCATAACAGTGTATCCAAATTGAGATGAAAAATTAACCTCATACATACACTAAGACACTCCAGTCTCATCACAAATAATATTCCAGAATGGAATAATATAGTTAAATAGAATAACTAAAGGGAAACATCAATAAGTGATTGTATGGTTCATACTTAGTCTGAATCCACGGTAGAACATTACTGCTTTCATTTAATAATAAAATAAGAAGTTTCCAATACTATAACTTTATATTACATTCATAATTTATCATAAACAACCAATTTAAAGTGGGGTTCATTCAGTTAAACTGGTGTCACCACCCTTTGAAATTTATATATGAACATTGCTTTGACCATCACCATCGGCTGAATGTTACAACCTCAATTGATTTATCTAGTGAATAGTTAAATCCATTCTTACATATTTCATTTATGATTCAAATTTTACTTTTTAAACCTATGGTTACTTCAATTTATCTAAAAAGTAAATTCCATACATATTCAACTTCTTCAGTCCCATCATCTTGACATAGTCACTTGTCAAGTAGTTCTAAAACAATGTCATCTAAACCATGTCTACCTCTACTGGCCTTCCATTTTCATAATCCTCCCTCAAATATTGAATCGCAACTTCAAGATTATTTAATTTTGGATTCAAATTAAAGAATCATTTAATGTACCATAATCCTAACTTCTTGATCTAGTTCTAAATACATAAAAAATTACATTTCGAACTTTGATACTGATAAATGTGACCCAATTTTTCCAACAAGACTTATAATGTCAAAAGGAAATCTTGGATCACATACATACCCAAGAACCTTCATGTTTAGAGTTTTATAGAATTAGGAAAAACTCTTAACAAATTGAGCTCATAAAAAATGGATTGTAAATATTGACACTATCTCACACTATACCAAACATTCTCAATAGTTCATCAACATCATCCATGTGAAATCCTTCTAGACATAGTTCATGTAACATAATTCCTCATAACCTGGGGAAAATAAAAAATAATAAGGGTGATTTTAGATTATTAGTTAGGGTAAAATGGGGGATACATAAGCATAACATGATCATAAGGTTAGGATAAAATGAGAATAACATTTTAAAATAATTCCCTACATATCAAAGATCATAATCTTCAGTCATATAAAAAATCATAAAAAAACATAAGACATGAGTCCTAAAATAATAAATTTGGAATAAAACATGGAATTGTGGAAAACACATAAGCATAGAAAATAATTTTATTAGTAGTAAATGATCTTTTCCAATATTGTCATAGTGTAATTTTTTCACTCCCCAAACAATCGTAGTAGTCAAGGTTCTCTCTCAAGACTATCATGGCAGACAAATTCTTTTACTAAACCGGTTTCCCTTCTCATTTCAGACCTGTCTGAACCGAGTTCAATCCTCATTCTAGTAGTTTCTCCCTCATGAGATATAATATCATTACCCAATGCATTGTAGATAGATATAGGTCCCATCGGTCATATAATCAAAACTATACGTACGTGTTCCACAAGAACATAAATCATTAATCATATCAGAACCCATGAAAAGAAATAGGTTTCATAAATATCAATCCACCATAAACATAAACCAAGAATTAAATTAATAAGGATAATTTCATTTAATATTATCCCCATTAATGTATAGGTAACATCAAAAAATGTTATCTTATATGGAAAATAATTTTGAGAGATCACTTGAAATAATTCTTGAGGAAAACATCCTTTCTATTTTGAAAACATTTTTTAAATCATAAAATATTTTGAAAACATTTTTCATTGAAATTAACCTTGAAAATTTATAAATTAATCTTAAAACCCCCCATTTTAAACATATTTGAAATCATTTTCCTTGAAAATTCTTAAAATATCATTTAAAAACATTTTTAGAATATGCATATTTTGAATAAAACAAATTTCTGATTGAAGAGAGAATAGAATTACATGAAACATATAATATCATGGAATTAAGTATATTCATGATACAATAAGTCAAATTGAGGTATATACACCTCATAAAATAGTATATTTTTTACAGCACAACATGTGGCTCAAAGAAGGAAAATTAAGACAAAATTATCTTCCTGATTTGGTAACTTTTGAAACATAAAACCCATGAAAGAGAGATCATAAAATGGATATGTAAATACCCATAAATGTAAGGATTGGGAAAATATATTACATTAATGGGTAGTATATACACCAAAAAAAATAAATTAGTGGTGAATATAGACAAATTCTTGCATAAAGTGAGACTAGAAATCCCCTTACAAATATCATATCATTGAAGTATGCATCAATAAAATTAATTGATTATGTTTATTAACTATAAATCCATATAAAATAAGTTAAAATAACAAATAATATAATCAAAATTTATTTTAAAAATAATCTTATGATGAATTAATTGATTAAATAGAATTTTAAGCCAATGAATGTAAATTTATTTAAGAAAAACCTTTCCACTTGTAATCAGTCAAATCATATGCCCATAATAGTAAAAATTATCAAATAAAAAATTGAATACCATGAATATAATGATATTAATGATATAATATATCAAATATAAGTATACATACACCACACATAAATAAGTGGTGAATAATTCAAATATCTGATAGAAGTAAAAGGTTGACAAGAAAATCATTACCTCATGATTCACTTAAGTTTTGTGTAATTTAACCTTCTATATAAAGTGTTAAAGGATGTTATTAATTAACTAAATAAATATATTCATATTTATTATACCATATGTGATATTTTTTTAACATATTACTACCCATTCATTAAAAATATTTCACAATTTTCATTGTTTTGGGTGAGTTTGCTTCATGATTTTCATGATCGGTTCATTTGTGTATAATTATGTATTATCTTTTAAAATGAGAATAGAACTCAAGAAGTGGGATGAAATGGTATTAATGAACTTACATGTGTATTAATAGTCCCATATATCATTTTTATTTCTTTTTTTATGATGATTCATTTTATAAAATGTTAATGAAAACTGTGTAGTTCAATTTTGTGATTTTTTTAGACCATCATTAACTAGTTTTATTTTATTTAACATTATGTATATATATTAGTTACAGAACATGAAATCAGTGATTATATACTGATTAAAATATTATATAACCAAAATAATATTTTTATGACCATCCATTAAGGCGGTAAAGGAAAATGAACAAAATCATTATTTTCATGAAGGCGTTTAACCAACATAATTTGGACAATAGCTTCATTTCATTGAAAAAATTAGGTAATAAAAGGGATGGATATAAGATATTACATTAGCAATGTAAAATTCAATTATTTACATTATTATGGAATTATTATGCCTTGATGGATAAAATATATGAGGATAAATTATAAAAAAGAAATTAAGAGAGGTTTTTTGAGAAAATTACCTCTTGAATATCACCTCCTTGAGAGACCCTTGTGGACCTAGGATTTGGTATTTTGGTGAGACCAATAGCAATTGGATGTGTTGAGAGTGAGTATAATATCTTTTTGACATATATTTGAGGATATTAAAGTCTTATGGTGTAACACCCTGAGATTTTATGAAAAATATTCTTTTTAATTTTATTAATGTCTTCGGTTCTACGCTACACCAAAAGGATCTTGCACAACATGCATACCTGAATTGCCTTACATTACACGCAATCGCGACCTTCCTTGATAGCGTGTGTAGTACGCAATACCGAGTTTCACTAAACGAGATATTATTATGAACTAGCCGTTCTGAATAGTAATACCCAATTTTTGAAATTTTATAAATTTTATCTTTCAAAATGGGATTCATTTTTGGATTCGGAATATCGAAATTATCTTAGGGTGAAATTTTGGCACTTTTCGGATAACTTTCATATTCTAATGAATAGTGAAAATTACTAAATTTTAATTAAAAACAACTTTTTTAATCGAAATAATTAATAGTGATAAATTATTAATTTGAGTGGTTTTAAAGTATATTTAAAATATATTTTTATAATTTAATACAATTTTGGTCATTGGATGTAATTTCACATTTAAACCAGATATAAACAAGTGTCAATCTTTTGATAGTTATTATCTCTTAAAAACACGCTATTTGTTTTGACGACAGGAATTAATTTTTAAATTAGTTAATCTAACTAATATGTTTTGAATTTGATAAAATAGACATCATTTTTGAATTCATAATATCAAATATAGCTTAGGCCTAATTTTTGGTATTTTTCTGAAAACTTTCATTTTTTGATGAATAGTGAAACCACTAAGTGGTAGTTAAAAAACTGAATTTTTTATAAAACATAATTTTACTGCTTCTATGGGTGGAATTTCGAAAATATGAGAGACACGGTTAATATCAAGGACAAAAATTTGGTTCAATGAGATGAAAATAATTTTTGGTAAATAGTAACTTTTTACTTTTTTTTACCACGGTTAAAAGTAAATAGGGTAATTAAGGGTAAAAGTGTTATTATTATTACCCTAACACATGTCCTAATTCTATTGGATAAGTGTAATTCGACCAAAAACAACCTTAGTAATAAAATATGACCATTTAGGCCCACTTGGATTAGATTAGAAAATTTATTATCAATTTATTTAAAGAATGGTTAAAATAGTTAAAATCAATGTTTAATAACTAAATCATTTTTAATATAGGGTTATACATAAGATAAATTCGACTATAAATATTCATTAGAAATCTAAAAATATTTTCAACATAATTGTATTTTATTTTTAATTTTTAGACTTGAAATAATTTAATTTATTTATGATACAATGATGATGCAGTAATTATCCTATTAATGAAATATTGACATAATTGATGTTATAAATAACCAAATAAATGTAATTTGAGACTTTTTATGAATTACAATAATTTTATATGTTAATATGACATGTTAGTATTGATGTAATTGATTTTTTTCGAACTAATCATTCTGTTATGATTTTCACAAAAATCAATTACCAAATAGTGTCAAAATTGACATAAAATAGTTTTTTAAAAAAATATTATATTATTAATTGTTATTATATTACTAAAAATCTAAGGTTAGGCCAAGATACTTATATCATGATATTTTTATCATTAATGGACCACTTGGGGGTCTCTTGGATGTATATGGTAAGTTTATTAACTATATAATATAAAAATACAAAGTGACATGGTAAATGTCAATCTAATTAACTAAGAGTTAAAACTAAAAGATAAGGTTAATATAATGACCTAAACTTGTCTAAATTCTATTTTATGAGAGGATTTCGGCCCATCCCCACCTTATCTTCGAAATATATCAATTTGGATCTATTAAAAACCGAATTTGACTTTATAATAAAATAATATTTTTAGTTATTCCAAAGGTGCCCCTCTCCTCCCTTATAAAAGGGCACCTCCTCCCTCTCTTCCTCACACCACTTTGAGCCTTCAAGCTCGGCCAAACCCTGCCAAATTCTCTTCTCCACTTCCCTAGAAACATCCTAGAGGTCCTGGTATTCTTCAAATACCAATTTTTGTACCCTAAGAGGAGGTCTCAAAGAGGCGCTTCAAAGAAGAGGTAATGTCTGTTAGCGATTCTTTCAACTTTATTTCTTCTTCCACTTCTTCTTCTTTATTTGTTTCATTATCAAGTAATAAAATCAGTATCAATCATATAATTATATGTTATTATAAGTATGAAACAACCATATTTCACCATCTATCCATCCTATGGAAAATGAAATCACCACGCGTGCGTGCGTACGGAATACCGTCTCCACGCCTTGGTGTAATCTATTTTCCACCACCACCTTACTTTTATGGGTGTAATGGTGAAAGTAATGAATATATATGATTATTTTAAAGTGATATTGATTCTGAAATAGTATACATACACTCCAATACAATTCCATGATCGTGGGAATGATATCATCGCTCGTGCGTACGTACGGACTACCATCTCTACGAACGCGATGAGATTCATATTCCATGATTAACCATTCAAGAATGATTATAAAGTATATATAATAAGTAATCATGAAATATATGACATAATAATGCTACTGGATTTATGTATATATATATTTATGTCATCTACTTATTTCCATTCAATACAATAAGGAAACGAAAACAGCGTTCATGCGTACGTACGGCCTACCGTCTCCATGAATGGTGTATTTCTTTCCATTTATCGAACCATTATATATATGTATATTCTGAATATATATTATATATAAATAATGTTTTACATTCTGGATGTAAGTAATCATGATCTAAGTAATCATATGAATAATTACAAGTTAAAAAACGAACGACAAATAAAACGATTTTACCCAAAACGCTACTTTAAGAACGGGTAATATAAAGTCATAAGTGAACCATATATGATATAATAACAATGAATATGATTCTGTAATAATTCAATGACATTATTTAAATCATTATACAGGAGTTTCGGATCCATACTAATCATATCGGACCCAAGGTAAGGGAAAATATCACAATCTCATTTTATCCGAGATTGTTTATACTTTGGTATTTACTGGGGTGTATTTTATCATCCACATCCATGTTTCCTCAATATTTAATATTGTTTCCATCCAACTACAATTGTTTAAATCCAATTTTACCCTTCGGTGAGTCTTTAGTAAAAGATATGAAAGGAATATTTTGTCATTTTTCGTACGAGGTACTTTTTTACTTTTCTGAAAAAAGTACGAGGAGAATGTTTTTTTAACTTATACAGCATGAAAGGATTTTTACGGTTTTATAAAGCCTTATTTTTGTGAAGCTTCCTCCAAAATATTTCATGACTATTTTCAATAAAATCCTTTTCTTTTAAAATTGAATGACGTTTTGTGAAAAGAAATTGATTTTGAAGAAGAAAGGATATTTTCCTCAATAATTCATTTCAAATGTTTTATCAAAACCATTTTCCATCTAAGATGAAATCATTTCATATGTGTATGATTCAAGTTTAATGTATCCATTATTTACATGGTTTCACTTTTCTTATAATTAAATATTCATTTGTTTTATATGGATTATGAAATGATGGGATGATGATTATGAAACCCATTTTATTCTTTGGGTTATGGTGAATGTTTTAAGTTTATTTTGTGGCACAAGTAAGAATGATTTAAATATGAGATGGGTGGGACCTATGTATCCCTCCAATGTATTGGGTAAAGATTTATATCTCATGAGATAGACATGGCTGGAACGGTATGTTAATCCGGTTCAGTGTTATAGGACTGAAACGAGGAGTGAACTCGATTCAGAAAGGGACTTTGTCCACTAAGATGGTCTTGGCAGCAATGCCTTGGCTACTATGGAAATCATAACATGTGATGAATGGTTTCCACAATTACATGTTTTATTCTCATTATATTTTATCATGGTTGATGTTATATTATGATATATACCTTACGTACTTCCACGATTTATTTCTTTGCTCAAGATTTTGATGTTTAAATTTCATGTTAATGTTTTTGCTTCCAAATGTTTATGGATTGTTTTATGTTATCTATGTTTGACCTTACTGAGCATTTGAGTTCACCCTTTTTATGTTTTATTTTCCCCAAGAAATAAAGAAAGGTTTTAGGTAAGGAAACAAAAAGGGGAAGATCGTTATGGGAGTTGTTCAAGATATTTCAACATGATTAGACGTTTATATTCGGAGTTTCCAAAGACACTAAACTATTACGGTCCTTGTGTGTCTGTTTTTTGTTATTTATTAAGTATTCCAAAAAAGTAATGTAATTTCCATGTACGTCAAGCTCCGGGTCTCTACAGTTGGTATCAGAGGAAAGGTTTAGTCAACCTTTGGAAACTAGGATGCGAAAACATTAGTGAGATACCTAGTGATATTTCTAAGGTATGTCTAGGGATGTCCCTAAGGATAAGTATACCTATAGGATATAGTCCTAGAACTATGGTAATGATCTTAGAATTTAACCTAAGATGTTAGATATTGAGGGTTCTCCCACTTTACTATTTTGTTTTCCCTAGCATGATTTTTTCCTCTCACACTATTCTTTTTGGGTTTTAGACGATGGCTGGAACCCGAAGGAACCGTGTTGATCAATGTAATGGACAATGCAATGACTGTCCTCCTGCACAAACCAATGTTATGGGAGATGGAGTGAAAAATCTTATTTCTATACTTACACAATATATGAACCATTCTGGACTTCCAAATGAGCAGAGAAGGGAACAATATTCTATTGAGTTCTTCATGAGGCAACGTCCACCTTCTTTCAGTGGGTCTTCCGATCCAATTGTTGCTGAACAATGGATCAGTACCACTGAAAAGATATTTTCAGTTCTTCAATTTTCTAAACATTATAAAGTCATCTTTGCAGTATATCATTTGGAAGGTGAAGCTGATCAATGGTGGAATCTTATCAAGAATACGAGGCCAAGAGATGAAATTGAGTCCATGGAATGGGACGAGTTCAAGAACTTATTTTTCAATAAGTACTTCCCTCGTATTCTTCATACAAAGATGGAGAAGGAGTTTCTTGAACTAAGGAAAAAGGATGATGAATCTGTTGGTATATACGAAGTGAATTTTATAAGGCTTGCAAGGTATGCATCTGGCTTTATCATCCAAAGTAAAGTTGATCGATTCTTCAGTGGCTTAAAACCAAGTCTTCGAAGGTCATTAGCTATAAGAGAATTCAGTAGCTATGAAGAAATTGTGCGTTGTGCTGTCAAGGTAGAAATGGAAGTTGGTGTTACATATCCATCTCATGGTTTTGACAAGAAACGAAAGATGGAGTTCAAGGAGAAATCTCAGAATAATGGTGAAAAGAAGATGAATGTTTCCTTATGCTCAAAGTGTGGAAAGAATCATGGTGGATATTGTCTTAAAGGGACTAGAAAATGTTTTAAGTGTGGAAAAGAAGTTCATCGAGCAGCTGAGTGTCGAAGTAATGGAAAAAGGGTTGCTAATGATTTGAATAAAGAAAAGACTATAGAGAACGCACCACCAACACTTCAATGCTTCAAGTGCAAGGAAATGGGAAATTATGCTAATAAATGCCCTAATCCAAGGGTTAGTGATGATTGACATGAGCAACCACTTAAGGCAAAGGACAAAGGGAAGTCACATGCGATCACTATTGGCGATGTTGAATATGACAACGATGTGGTGGAATGATTAAGTGTTTATGTAATGGGATTCCAAAATAATGTTGTATATAGTATCGTGGAATATTGGAATATTTATGTATTGGTCTATTGTGGTTTTCAATAATTTTATGGTACCAGTAACCATGGAAAGTGATTGAGATATTTTTAGAAAGAAGATGATATGCGCATAATGAAGGGATAAGGAGAAAATGAAATGTTTGACAGTATTCATGAGATCATGACTGATATAAGGAGAAGGTTATATCATGGTTTGAGTATATAGAATTTTTGGATTTTGGTATGTGGAAAGAGTTAACTTTTGACATTATTCATGTTTTCTCTAAGGTTCAATGTGTATTCATTTTTCAAGAGAATACATGATTAAGGTATTCCCATGATTGAAATGTGACCAACAAGATAATGGGGAATAAATGATGGTTGGTTGATGACATTTCAAGTAATAGTTTTCTTTATACTATGAGCTTGGCCCAAAGTATTTTAGATAAAGATTGGAATGGATTATGTTGGACATAAGATATTATTGTTTAAGGATAGAACTTTTTTCGATATTATTGACGGGATGTTATAGTAATGTAGTTTTAGAAAAAGGACAACCTGCAGGACGGGCGACAGCCCATCGCGTCGGACAAGGATGTGGGAATCGAACCCACAACCGAAGTGCGACTGGCCTTTATCGCCTACCACTGGCCTACAGGAAGTCCCTGTTTAGTGGAAACTAGTTTTATTATATTAAGAAGTATGATATATGAAGTATAAGTCCATTTTAGGAACCATATATGATTAATCTCACTATAGATCGACTTATGTATATTTAATAACTTTTGCTAACCTTTTGTTTGAGTTAGATAGAATGACCCGTCATTCTATCACATGATCTGCTAACACTTCACGAATAACAAATTCAACTTCATTTCTTTAAGAGATGAAGTGGAAATTGTTCAAGGCACGAACAACAGTGAGATTGTACCAAAATAAAGTAAGTATTTATTCTAATTCAAATTCTTCAACTTTAGGGAAATGATATTGAAAACCAAAAATGTTGTCCTAGTGCCCTTATATCTGATGAATCAGATGGTACCCTAGATCATCACAAATTTATGGCTTTGTGATTGTTGTCTTTTTCATAGCCATTTTCTCTACCACTCTCCATCAGAACATGACAGTTAGATTTCTCTTCCATATCCATATTTTCACCTATGTTCTTCTATGTAGAAACCCAGTGATTAGTTACTTTGGGTAACCGTTACGTTTCATACATTAGTTTTTAAAACCAAGTTTTGGTATTCCTTTTTACGATGTGAGTTTCTATTAAAGAAACTTTCGAGTAGTAAACCATTTATAACCCCGACGAATTTCGAGGGCGAAATTCATTTTAAGGGGGGTAGAATGTAACACCCCGAGATTTTATGAAAAATATTATTTTTAATTTTATTAATGTCTTGTGTTGTACGCTACACCAAAAGGAGTTTGCACAACACGCATACCTGACTTGCCTTGCATTACATGCAATTGCAACCTTCCTCGATAGCGTGTGTAGTACGCAATACTGAGTTTCACTAATGAAGATATTATTATGAACTAGCTGTTATGAATAGTAATACCCACTTTTTGAAATTTTATAAATTTTATCTTTAAAAATGTGCTTTATTTTTGGATTCGGAATATCAAAATTAGCTTAGGATGAAATTTTGGCACTTTTCGGATAACTTTCATATTCTGATGAATAGTGAAAATTACTAAATTTTAATTAAAAACAACTTTTTTAATCGAAATAATTAATAGTGATAAATTATTAATTTGAGTGGTTTTAAAGTATATTTATAATATATTTTTACAATTTAATACAATGTTGGTCATTGGATGTAATTTCACATTTAAACCAGATATAAACAAGTTTCAATCTTTTGATAGTTATTATCTCTTAAAAACACGCTATTTGTTTTGACGACGAGAATTAATTTTTAAATTAGTTAATGTAACTGATATGTTTTGAATTTTATAAAATAGACATCATTTTTGAATTCATAATATAAAATATAGCTTAGGCCTAATTTTTGGTATTTTTCTGAAAACTTTCATTTTTTGATGAATAGTGAAACCACTAAGTGGTAGTTAAAAAACTGAATTTTTCATAAAACTTAATTTTACCGCATCTGTGAGTGGAATTTCGAAATTCCGAGAGACAAGGTTAATATCAAGGACTAAAATGTGGTTCAATGAGATCAAAATAATTTTTGGTGAATAGTAACTTTTTACTTTTTTTTACCACGGTTAAAACTAAATAGGGTAATTAAGGGTAAAAGTGTTATTATTATTACCATAACACATGTCCTAATTCTATTGTATAAGTGTAATTCGACCAAAAACAACCTTAGTAATAAAATATGACCATTTAGGTCCACTTGGATTAGATTAGGACATTTATTATCAATTTATTTAAAGAAGGGTTAAAATAGTTAAAATCAAAGTTTAATAACTAAATCATTTTTAATATAGGGTTATACATAAGATACATTCGATTATAAATATTAATTAGAAATCTAAAAATATTTCCAACATAATGATCTTTTATTTATAATTTTTAGACTTAAAATAATTTAATTTATTTATGATACAATGATGATGCAGTAATTATCCTATTAATGAAATATTGACATAATTGATGTTATAAATACCCAAATAAATGTAATTTGAGACTTTTTATGAATTAAAATAATTTTATATGTTAATATGACATTTTAGTATTGATTTAATTAATTTTTTTCAAACTAATCGTTCTGTTATGATTTTCACAAAAATCAATTACAAAATAGTGTCAAAATTGACATAAAATAGTTTTTAAAACAAATATTATATTATTAATTGTTATTATATTCCTAAAAATCTAAGGTTCTGCCAAGATACTTATATCATGATAGGTGTATCATTAATGGACCACTTGGGGGTTTCTTGGATATATATGGTAAGTTTATTAACTATATAATATAAAAATACAAAGTGACATGGTAAATGTCAATCTAATTAACTAAGAGTTAAAACTAAAAGATAAGGTTAATATAATGACCTAAACTTGTCTAAATTATATTGGATGAGAGTATTTCGACCCATACCCACATTATATTCGAAATATATTAATTTGGAGCTATTAAAAACCGAATTTTACTTTATAATAAAATAATATGTTTAGTTATTCCAAAGGTGCCCCTCTCCTCCCTTATAAAAGGGCACCTCCTCCCTCTCTTCCTCACACTACTTTTAGCCTTCAAGCTCGTCCAAAACCTACCAAATTCTCTTATAAAATTCCTTAGAAACATCCTAGAGGTCCTGGTCTTCTTCAAATACCAATTTTAGTACCCTAAGAGGAGGTCTCAAAGAGGTGCTTCAAAAAAGAGGTAATGTTCGTTACCGATTCTTTCAACTTTATTTCTTCTTCCACTTATTCTTATTTAGTTGTTTCACTATCAAGTAATAACATCAGTATCAATCATATACTTATATGTTATTATAATCATGAAACAACCATATTTCACCATCTATCCATCCTACGAAAAACTAAATCACCGCGCGTACGTACGTACGGAATACCGTCTCCATGTCGTGGTGTAATCTATTTTCCACCACCACCTTACTTGGATGGGTATAATGGTGAAAGTAATGAATATATATTACTATTGTAAAGTGATATTGATTCTGAAATAGTATACATACACTCCAATACAATTCCATGGTCATGGGAATGATATCATCGCTCGTGCGTACGTACGGACTACCGTCTCCACGAACGCGATGAGATTCATATTCCATGATTAACCATTCAAGAATGATTATAAAGTATATATAATAAGTAATAATTAAGTATATGACATAATAATGCTACTAGATTTATCTATATATATATTTATGTCATCTACTTATTTCCATTCAATACAATAAGGAAACGAAAACAGCGTTCATGCGTACGTACGGCCTACCGTCTCCATGAACGGTGTATTTATTTCCATTTATTGATCCATTATATATATGTATATTATGAATATATATTATATATAAATAATGTTTTACATTCTGGACTTAAGTAATCAGGATCTAAGTAATCATATGAATAATTACAAGTTAAAACACGAACGACAAATAAAATGATTTTACCCAAAAATCTACTTTAAAAACGGGTAATATAAAGTCATAAGTGAACTATATATGATATAATAACAATGAATATGATTCTGTAATAAGTCAATGACATTATTTAAATCATTATACAGGAGGTTCGGATCCATACGAAGCATATCATACCCAAGGTAAGGGAAAATATCACAATCTCATTTTATCCGAGATTATTTATACTTTGGTATTTACTGGGGTGTATTTTATCATCCACATCCATGTTTCCTCAATATGTAATATTGTTTCCATCCACCTACAATTTTTTAAATCCAATTTTACCCTTCGGTTAGTTTTTAGTAAAAGATATGAAAGGAATCTTTTGTCGTTTTTCGTATGAGGTACTTTATGACTTTTTCGACAAATGTACGAGGAGAATGTTTTTTTTAACTTATACGGCATGGAAGGATTTTTACGGTTTTATAAAGAATTATTTTCATGAAGATTCCTCCAAAAGATTTCATGACTATTTTCAATAAAATCCTTTTCTTTTAAAATTGAATGACGTTTTGTGGAAAGAAATTGATTTTGAAAAAGAAAGGATATTTTCCTCAAGAATTCATTTCAAATGTTTTATCAAAACCATTTTCCATCTAAGATGAAATTATTTCATATGTGTATGATTCAAGTTTAATGTCTCTATGATTTACATGGTTTTACTTTTCTTATGATGAAATGTCCATTTGTTTTATATGGATTATGAAATGATGGGATGATGTTTATGAAACCCATTTTATTCTTTGGGTTATGGTGAATGTTTTAAGTTTATTTTGTGGCACAAGTAAGAATGATTTCAATATGAGATGGGTGGGACCTATATCTCCCTATAATGCATTGGGTAAAGGTTTATATCTCATGAGATAGACATTGATGGAACGGTATGTTAATCTGGTTCAGTGTTACAGGACTGAAACGAGGAGTGAACTCGATTCAGAAAGGGACTTTGTCCACTAAGATGGTCTTGGCAGCAATGCCTTGGCTACTATAGAAATCATAACATGTGCTAAATGGTTGCCACAATTAAATGTTTTATTCACATTATATTTTATCATGGTTGATTTTCTATTATGATATATTCCTTACGTACTTCCACGATTTATGACTTTTCTCTAGATTTTGATGTTTAAATTTCATGTTAATGTTTTTGCTTCCAAATGTTTATGGATTTTTTTATGTTATCTATGTTTGCCCTTACTGAGCATTTGAGTTCACCCTTTTTATGTTTTATTTTCCCCAGAAAATAAAGAAATGTTTTAGGTAAGGAAACAAAAAGGGGAAGATCGTTATGGGAGTTGTTCAAGATATTTCAATATGATTAGACGTTTATATTCCGAGTTTCCAAAGACACTAAACTATTACAGTCCTTGTGTGTCTATTTTTGTTATGTATTAAGCATTCCGCAAAAGTAATGTAATGTCCATGTATGTCAAGCTTCGGGTCTCTACATATGGGTTGAAATGGTGTGCTAAGGGGTGGTATTTATACTTGAGGAGAGGTGGGTTTAGGTGATTAAAATAATGATTATTTTATACTTAAAGTCAACTATGTTGAGGTGACATTAATTTCCAGGAATTTGGATATAAATTAATATTATATTTTTTAGGGTAGATCCACACCTCAAAAACCCATTAAATTTTTTTGTTTTTAGGTATTTTAAGCCTTTACCTTTTTAACTTTAACATGAATCATTTTTTACCTATACCGCGGTAAATAATTTTTTTAACATGGTAACTTTTTTAATGAATAAAAATAAAGTTATCCTTACAACCTAATTTGTAAATTATTATTAAAAATATGGAACTAATTTTACCAAATTCAATTCACATAATTGGAAAAATTATTTTTAAAATTAATCCTATAGACATAACGATAAAGCAGGTTTTTAAAGTGAAAATTTCTAATGTTTGAAATGTTTTTATATCCAATTTTAATGTAAAATTGATTCAAATAACCCAAATTGGTTTTATTGATATATAATTGAACTAATTATACTTTAAAATAAATTTAAAATGTAATTTAACTAGATAAATAAATTAGTCAAAAAATCATTTTTAATTAAAATGCAGTATCTTTCACTATTCATCAAAAAAATGAAACTTATCAGAAAAATTCCAAAAAATCACCCTAAGATAATTTTTATATTACACTTTCAAAAATTATTTTTATATTTTCAAATAAAATTTATAAAAGTTTAAAAATTTAGTTTTAAAATAGGTGTGTCGTGAAAAGGTTGAAAATTTCCTTTTAGAACAATATAGTTGTTTACGCTTGAAATTGAATTTATTTCTTATCTTAAGTATATAAAACTAATTGAATGTATTTTAAAAAAAATATTTAATATATAAAATATAAATTTCATTAATATATTTCAAAAATATTGATTAATTTAATTTATTAAGATAAAATACCATTGTGGGCATAAAATATAATTTTATAAAAATAAATACTTTAAGTTAAATTGGATTTTATTTTCATGTATAATTAAGTGGTAAAAAAATAATTAATTATATAAACATGTGTAAAATATATTTTCATAATTTAGTTAATATCATTCATTACCTTCATTTCAACGGCTAGGCAATAACTATCATAATTAAATAATAATATTTAATCGTTTGTTTAAGCTTGGTGTTCCGTGTAACATAATATATCAAAGAAATTAATTTTTTTTAAGAAAAATGCGTAGCATAAAATCTTGGGGTGTCACATTCTACCCCCTTAAATTGAATTTTTTTCCTCAAAATTCTTTACTTGGATATAAACAGATGAAGATACCTCGGCCTCATCACATCCTCATATTCCCACATAGCCTCATCAAATTGGTGGTTTTTTCACAAAAAATTAACCCGATGAGTATCCTTGTTTCATATAAATTTATCATTATAACATAGAATATCTGATAGTTCTTCATTATAAGAATGATCTTTCTCCAGCTATATGACCTCTGAGTTTAGTACATGTGAAATATTAGATATGTACTTACTCAAGTGAGATACATGGAACACATAATGAACTTGATAGAGATTATTTAGAACCTTAAATCGATAGGCTACCATCCTGATATGATCAATAATTTCAAGAAATTATGTCTTTGAAATTTGAAATTTCACTTTGAAAATAAAATATGGATGTTTGAACATTTCCTTTTTGGGAAACCCACATTGGAAAAGGGGGCCAATAAATATTCCTCTTGAAAAGAAATAAAGTTATGTATGATGGTCGCCTAAGATAACACATACTAGATTTCCATGTAGAAGAACATGGAAATGGAAGATAAAACTAAATCTCAAGGACTAATATAGAGTGATAGAGAACATGATCATGGGAAAGTTAACCATTACAAAACTCTAAATATGTGATGGGTTAAAATTCCATTGATAAAAGTAAATGGATAACATTTTTCAAAATACTTTTCCTAAAATTTAGTGATAATTTTACTACCTATACTAAGAACATAAGGAAACATACTTACTTGAAAAGTATAATTTCACCCACATCATCTCTCCAAATGATGAGTATTCAAGTTGAAATTTTTTTATACCATAAGAATCATAATCAACATTTATAGATCATAATGTCCATACAAGTATAACTATATATTCCTCCTATATTTAGGCATTAACCAAAACCAAAATGGTTACTTAAAGAGAGAATAAAACATTATATGATGAAAAACTACTTTAATATCCAAAATTCATAAGTAATACCCAAATTTAAACATAAATCATTTGATAAATAACTATCCTTAAAATTCCTCAAAATTATTCTAGACAAATATTAAAACACAAAAAATCCTAAGGAATTTGATCACATAGTCTTTCAAGATAAATTTTAACATTTATCTCTAAAAAACAGCAATTACTCTTAATGTCTTATACCAAAAATAAAATTTTCTAGATCATATAATCTCCAAGATATGCTCTAAATAACCAAACTCACCATACAAAAAAAATTATACATTCTTCCAAAATATTTTTTTGACAGATAATTATATTTTTATTTGATTTTCGAAATCCGCTTTTTGGGTGAGCAAGAACCATAAAATTCTAGATAACCAATTCAAAAACACCACAAAATACACTAAAGAATTAAACAAAGTCATATGCTTGTCAGTAAAACCAGATTCAAAATTCAAATGTAGAGAAATTCCATAGCCTCGGGCCGCAAACCGAGAGCTTTTGGAGCCACAAGCCGCAGACCATGGCGCACCTACAAACCCATACCCTTCATCATCGACTGCTCTAGAAACGTCGTCGGAGCCATCATCCGTGCCACCGGAACCACCGCATCAAACCCACAACACACACAATCTTGGCAGATTCCAAAAAAAACATCAACCAACACAAACCAAATCAAATAAATCACCAGAATTTCACCATCATCATCACCATCAACGAGACTCCAAATCCACACTAAAAATAGAATTAATCGAAACAGAAAAACTTCACCCAATGCGCAAAAATCCCACACAACAGTTCAAACAAAATGAGAACTCGATTCAAAAATCCAGGAGCGAAGAACATCACTGAAATGGAAGCCACCCAAATGAGAGAAGACTCAAGAAGAGAGGAAACATTGCAAGCTAGATATCCAATCCCATCACCGTCTTCAAGACCACACTCTAAGACCACAGAGAACCTCCCAACGCTCCCACAGCCGGCGCAGAAATAAGGATGAAACTCTCAGACCGCAGAGCTGGTACTCGACCATGGACTCATCGTGATGCTGTGAGAAACCATAGCTAGATCGATCCCATGAAGCCGTTGAAAGATCATCGCACACCATGGATGCGTTGAGAAGAGGAGCGGAAGAGAGGATCCACCGCCGTCATGAGCTAGAGAAGAGAAAGGCGGCGACAGGGGGAAACCCTAGCAATGTGAAGCCCCTTACGGGCTCATCCGCCAAGTTTTTCTATCCTTCCAAAATATAAATCAACCTTTATTCCTCAAATAAAATCCCATAGTATTTGATTTACCTTAGTCATATAGGGTTTAAAAAATTGTGAACATCTTCTGAAATAATATTAATCACTTAATCACAAATTCATTTACAATGTTATGGTTATATATAAAACATATTTCCCTAAATTCAACATTACCTTTATACATTAGATATTCTAAATAAAAGAAAATAATTTTATACTAATTAGGACATCACATAGGCCAGTGGTATGGGATGAAACCTTTTCTCCCTTGGGTTGTGAGTTCAATCCCCACATCCCTTTCGGATGCGATGGGTTGTCACCCATCCTATGGGTTGTCCTTTTTATAAATCTATGTTAATATAATCCTTATAAAATTTCATAAATGTGATAAATATCCTGAAAAATAATATTAATATGTTTTGAACTCAAAGTTTATATCATACCTTTCATTTTGTATCACAAAATGTAATAACCCATAATTACCTCAAAAATTAATGTTCCTAAAAATAATATTAGTCACATTAAATTTTTATAACTTAAATTCTCAAGAGGGGTTTCTAAGACATGGAACTTATGATCAAACTAAAAATTTTAAACCCATGATGATATCTATAACTCTTAATAACACTGCAAAAGAAAACATTATAATATCCAAAGTTTTCTAAACCCTACTCTGATACCAACTATAACAAAACTGAATTTGAACTTTCGAAACCAATTCTAAAAACAAAAATATTACATTTATGGATTTTATATTAATAAATATGACCCAATTTTTTTCAAAAATACTTTCAGTGTTGAAAGGAAATATTGGATCACTTACATACCCAAGAACCTTTTAGGTTTAGAGTTTTAAAGAATTAGGAAATACTTTTAACAACTCAGTCTCATAAAAAACTGGCTCATAAATATTGAAATTATCACCCACTATACCCAACTTTCATAATAGGTGATCAACATCATCCATGTGAAATCCTTCTAGACACATTTAATTTAACATCTTTCCTCATAAACTTGGGAAAACAAACATAAGAATGGTGATATCAAATGATTAGTAAGGGTAAACATGGATGATACATAATCATGAAATGAACATAACGGTATGAGAACATGAGAATAATATTTTAAAATCATACCCTTTATATCAATGATCATAATCTCGGGTCATTGAAAAAATCATAGAAAACATAAGACGTGGATCCTAAAAGAATAAATTTGGCATAAAACATGGAATTTTGGAAAACACATAATGATAGAAAATCATTTAATTAGTAGTCAGGTATTTTTTTTCCAATACTATAATAGAGGAATAGGTTCACTCCCCAAACTATCATCATAGTCAAGGTTCACTCCCAAGACTATCATGGTGGATAAATTCATTTACTAATCTGGTTTCACTTCTCGTTACATTCCCATATCATCCGAGTTAAATCCCCATTCCAGTCATGTCTACCACAAGATATATAATATCATTAACCAATTAATTTTATAGAGATATAGGTCCCGCACATCACATAATTAAAATCATATGTACATGTTCTATAAGAACATAAATCATTCATCATATCAAACCCCAAGAAAAGAAATAGGTTTCATAAATATAGATCCATCGTAAACATAAAACAACTTTAAAAATAATAAGGATAATTTCCTTGAATAATATCCCCATTAAATCATAAGTAACAACAAATAGTGTTATCTTACATGGGAAATAATTTTGTGTGATCACTTGAAATAATTCTTGAGGAAAATATCCTTTTTGTTTTGAAAACATTTTTTAAATCATAAAACATTTAGAAACCCTTTTTCATTTAAAATAACATTTAAAAATTATAAATGAATCTTTAAAAACCCATTTTAAAAAAAATTTAAATCATTTTCCTTGAAATTTCTTATAAGATCATTTAAAAACATTTTTGAAAACATTTTTAGTAAACATGGTATTTGAATAAAACAAATTTCCAATAAAAGAGATAATAGAAGTACATGAAACATATAATATCATGGAAATGATTAGATTCATGATAAAACATTTAAAATTTAATTATATACACATCATAAAATAATATAGGTTCATAACACAATATGTGTCTCAAAGAAGGAAAATTAAGACAAAATTACCTTACCAATTTTGTAACTTTTGAAATGTAAACCCCGTGAAAGAGAGATAATAAAATGGATATTTAAATGAACATAAATTTAATGATAAGTATAATATATTACATTTATGGTAATTATATACACCACAAAAATGAAATGAGTGGTAAATATGAAAAAAGTCTCATAGAAATATAAGTGAGACTAGAAATACCCTTATAAATATCTTATCATTGAAGCGAGCATCAATATAATGAATAGATTGTGTTTATTTAATGTAAATACACATAAAATAATTTTAAATAACACATAATATAATAAAAATTAATTTCAAAAATAATCTTAGCATGAAATAATCAATTAAATAGAAGTTTAACCAAATGAATGTAATTTAAGTTAAGAAATCTCTTTCCACTGGTAATCAGTTGAATCGTATGCCCATAAAATTAATAATTATAAAATGAAACATTTAATACCATTAATATAATTAGATTCAAGATATGATATATCAAATGGAATTATATATGCGTCATAGACAAGAAATGAGTGGTAAATAAGTCATATATCTCACAAAAGTAAAAGTGAGATGAGAAAATCCTTATCTCACGAAGCCCTTTAGTTTTTCATATTTTAGACTTCTATATAAAGGGTTAAAGGATGTTATTAATTAATTAAATAAATATATTAATATTAATAATACATTATTTGATATTTTGATAACATCTTACCACCCATTCATTAATAATATTTCATGATTTTCATTGTTTTGGGGGAGTTTGTTTCACGATTTTCATGATCGGTTCATTTGTGTATAATTATGGATTATCTTTTAAAATGTAAATAATAATACATAAGTGAAACTAAATGTTTTAATGAACTTACATGAGTATTAATGGTCCCATATATAATTTTTCTTTCTTTTATGAGATGATTCATTTGATAAAATGTTAATGAAAAATGTGTAGTTCAATTTGGTTGTTTTTTCCGACCATCATGAACTAGTTTTGTTTAATTTAATATTATGTATATATATTAGTTACATAACATGAAATAGGTTATAATATAATTATTAAAATATTATATAACCATAATAATAGTTTTATGACCATCTATAAAGGCGGTAATGGAAAATGAACAAAATTACTATTCATGAAGGTGTTTAACTGGCATAATTTGGACAATAGTTTTATTTTTTTGGATAAGAGGAGGTAATAAAAGGTATGGATATAATATATTCCATTACAAACATAAAATTACATAATTTAAATTATTATGAAATTATTATTCATTTATTGATGAAATATATGAGGATAAAGTAGAACAATAAAAGAAATTAAGAGGGGTGTTTTGAGAAAATTTCCCCTTGAACATCACCTTATTGAGATACCCTTGAGGACCTTGGATTTTCTATTTTGGTGGGACCAGAAGAACTTGGATATAGGAAGATTTAGTATGAGATTTTTTTGTTGGATATTTTAGGATATTCAATAATTTTGGGTCAAAATAAGGTGGTGAGGTGTGGTATTTATACTTTAGGAGGGGTGGGTTTAAGTGATTAAAATAATGATTATTTTATACCTAAATCCAACCACATTGAGGTGGCATTAATTTTCATGAATATGGCTAGAAATTAATATTTTTTAGGCTGGTTAGGGCCTATACACACCTCAAAAAACCATAAAAAAATTTAGGTATTTTAAACCTTTACATTTTTAACTTTAACATGATTCATTTTTTACCTATAATGCGCTAAACATATTTTTTACCATTGTAAATTTTTTAATGCCTAAAAATTAAAATGACCTTAAAAAATAATTTTTAACATATTAATATAAATATAAAATTTATTTTACCAAATTCAGTTTACATAATTTTTAAAATTATATTTAAAATTAATCCCACAGACACAAAGAAAAAGCGTGTTTTTAAAGTGAAAAGTTCAAAATATTAAAATATTTTTATATTCAATTTCAATGTAAAATTTATTAAAATTACTCAAATTTTTTTTATTGATATATAATTTAAAAAATTATACTTTAAAATAAATTTAAAATATAATTTAACTATATAAATAAATTAGTCAAAAAACAATTTTTAATTAAAATGTAGTATTTTTCACTACTCATAAAAAAATTAAACTTGTCAAAAAAATACCAAAAATTAACCCTAATATAATTTTTATATTATTATTTAAAAAATTATTTTTATTTTTTCAAATAAAACTTATAAAATTATCAAAATTTAGTTTTAAAACAAGTGTGCCATAAAAAAAGCGGAAAAAGTGCCTTTTAGAAAAATATAGTTTTTTATACTTAAAATTGGATTGATTTCTTATATTAAGCCTATATATCTAATTTAATGAATTTAAAAAAAAAATATTGAATATATAACATATAAATTTCATTAATATATTTCAATAATAATGATTAATTCAATTTATTAAGATAAAATACCATTATTTTCCTGAAAATAGTTTTTTATAAAAATAATTTTCTTTAAGCTCAATTAGATTTTATTTTCATTTATAATTAATTGGTAACCAATAAATTCATATTTTAAATATTTTTAAACTATATTTTTATAATTTAGTTAATCTCTTCCATTTCATCCATTCCAACGGCTAGATGATAACTATCACAATTAAATAATAATATTTAATCATTTTTTTAAGCTCTGTGTTCTGTGTAACATAATCTATCAAAGAAAATAATTTTTTTTAAAGACATAGTATAAAATATTTGGGTATTACAGATAATTAAAGGTTTATTCACACTTCCCTAACATATTTTTTATGTTATTTCAATTAATGGGGTATCATTCACTACACAATTATCGTGTGAGGGTGGTTTTATCATGCATAACACAAAACACACTAAGAGTGCAGCTAATGTGATGACCATCCAGCAGGACTGTTAACCTAATTATTGAAGCATATGGTTATAATATGAATGTGTGGTTGAGATGATCATGAGGATGAGGTAATTTTTTTGATGTCATTTATGATGTTTCTATTAATGATTTTAAGGAATAATAGAAGAGGTCGGGCCTATGTTCAGCAATGTTTTTTTCAGTCTCTTCGGATAAAATCCTTATTAATGGATGAATGAAACCCCAGTATGCTCAAAGAGAGGATATTGTAAAATATAATTTATAATTGATTTATAATAAATAATTTCCTTGGCTTGATCATTCTTCTTTTATTGATAAATTTTTTGATCTTGTTGTCGTATTGTCATTATGGTCAAGAATCCACTGTATAATTCTTTTATAAATATCCACACATGATCCATGAATCTCATAATTTCACCATTATAACTCTAGGTGTTATAATGGAAGAATCAAATGACTTGTTTCAATCTTCATTGATCAAAAAAATAATCCTTTCAATCTATAAATATTCTTTATTATTCTCTCATTTTTTAGGTGGAGGAAGCAGATGATCATCTCTTGTTCTTGAGAGAATTATTAGGAGAGTTCCATTTAGTCTTGAGAGAATTATCCTGATAGAATATGTTGTGAAAAATAATTTACTTACCCCTATAAATGACATAAATTTTATTATATACTTAGTGTTAGAAAACATGTTTTTACACAAAGGCCCTAAATTGATTTCTTTAATCTAAGTAAACCGCATGTCCAGCAATAATAATATTATTATTAATATATTTCATAACATTATCTAACTCATTAATATTTAAATATATTTAAAAAAATAAAATAGTATTTACTTAATAGATATTAAATAAATTATATCATTTTCACCCGGCTAGTAACTCATCCTGTCAATCCTCTTCGACATTTATTAAACCATGAATAATAAATAATTATTTTAAAAAAGAAATATATTTTATATTATTTATTTAATAAATAAATAAATATTATATTTACAAACTAGTGAATAAGTATTTATATAAAATTTACATAACTAAATAAATGATTATTTGGTACCTTGAGAATAAAAATGTGATAAATAAATATTATATATTTTCCAACTAGAAAATAATAACTATTTAATATTCAACTCACATTTATTCAAATAATAACTAGCAATTGGATTTATGTGATCAAAAAAACCTAAATAATTATTATTCCTTGTCCTTGAGAGAAATAATTATTCTAAATATTAAATTAAAATAAATTTTAACTAATATTTAAGATACACTTAGTGTGTAACCTTCTAGGCATCTGTCTCACTAACATTAGTAATGCTAGCCTAAATTTCAATATTATCATCTAGAAACATGTAAAAGGATACCATAGAGAAATAATTTAATCTCACAGTGATAAAAATATCATATGAATGATTTCTATGTAAAATAATTCTTTTATCATGATATCTCATCAAGCAGGTTGCATACTTATTTAATCAACCTATATGCCTGATATATCTTTCTTTGACTATCAGAAATGAACTCATCGATTAATGAACATGTAAATATATTTAATCAGTTAGTTATATTTCAATCCAATGGAATGAGATATCATCTTCTATTATTGGAATAAGAAAATCCTTTCTTATCTTATTCAATTGATGAAATGTCTCTTATGATGCATTTAATGACCCATACTCCAATAGACTGATGTTGGTGGCTTAATTTATTACATTGGAATAAGATACAAGAAATCAAATCCCAAAGGACTGAATAGTTATTATTCTTGGTAAACTAGATACATATTTTAAATTCAAATTACATTATAGAATAAAAAATGTATTTTCTTTGAGACAACCATTATTCCTCTTAGTATATCCACGTATATCGATCACAAAATATATCCTTGTATCATAGGAAAAAATAAAACATAAGAAAGGGGTGATATCATATGATCAGTAATGGTAATAGTTCAATATAATGTATGATTAAATAAGGCATAAAAAAATATGTCATGGTAAATAATTGAAACACATGTCGTTTAATCAATATATTGAGCAAGATATGTTTGGAATAAAAGATGATCAAATAAGGCCATATAAATAATCACATGATCATGAAAATCAACTGTGGATATTCTACTAATTGAAAAATAACATAGAAATCAATAAAAAAGTTTCATAATGATGGATTTCATAATTCCGAACATTTGAGACTTACTATCGAGGCCTCGACCAAGACATCTAAAAATAAATGGGTAAGCCCTCAGCCAAAACTCAATCTGGTTTGTCTCATGAGACCTATTGATGCATCAAGGGGATATATAGGGCCCCGCCCATCACTTACTAAGTCTAATTCATTCCTCACATGAATAAATAATATAATTTAACAAATCAATAACTATATTTATTAGAAGAACTAGTCATACAGAATGAATGGAAATTGAGTTAAGAATTCCCTTACCACTTTTTAATCAGTCAAATCATATGCCATATAAACATAATAATTATCAAATAAAATATTTAATACCATCAATATCATTATATTCATGATATAATATATCAATTTTCAATATATTCACCACACAGAAGAAATGAGTGGTGATTTTGGCGTATATCTCACATAAGTAAAATTGAGATGATAAAACCCTTACCTCATGCTTCCCTTTAGTAGTGCCTACTTTAACCTCCTGTTTAATGGTTTCCTCCAAATCATTTTTTTTTAATTTTCATAAAAGCCACTTTATGGGTAGAGTGGGAACCGATTAAATACACCAAACAGTAGGACATTAAAAATTAAAAATTCAAAATTCAAGGAAAAATCCTGCAAATCATGTGATCCGCCAGAGAATCCACTATACCTTCGCGTCATAGATGTCGTCATCACATAACTGACTTCAGTATCACATCGCCTCCCATTTCCATCATCATAATAGGAAAAACCACTGCCGGTGTCCCCGCCCATCACTGCCGGAGACGAAGACCGGAGAACACAAAATGAATCCTTCAACCGATCAAACTCTCTATCAACATTCACCACCTTTGTCTTTAGTCACCACCTCAAAACTCCATTGATGCCGTCAAAAACACGTCATGACAGAACACAAAAATAGAACATTGTCGAGAGAGAAATCATAAACAAAACAACCGTCTGATCACCATCAAAAAATAACTCCAACCATCGTCGTCGCCACCTCAAACAACCACCATCACAGAAAAACCACCTCAACATCACATAACCAACATCATAACGTCACTATCTTAGACCTTCGATGGACTCCAACACAACCAGAAGAAAAAATACCCAAAAACAGACATAAATTGATCACAAAAACTCACCAACGAAGAGATGTTGCCAACCCAGAACATCACCAACGTCGAAGAGAACGTGGCTGGAACAGAGATGGTCGCTGAACCTTAAAAACCAGAACCTTATTGTTACTAACACTCTATATCCAACTTGGAGAGGATCCTCAGAACATGAGGTCATAGTGGGGATGAGATATCGAGGACTTAAAGCGATGACATCGATGACGAGGTTAAAGACTTGGGTGACGCCTTGAAACCCGTCGACCGCCAACCATAAATCCCAAAACCCCTTTGTTACCCCTGCTCCCTGACTGACATGGAGAGGCGCTGAGGAACAAGGGGTCATAGCAGGTGAAAGAGAGACCAAGGGATTCTGCAGTACACAACCGACACTGGAACCCAAGCGTGGAGCACCGTGATAGAAACACCGGGCCGGAGCCCATGGAGACGTCATGCAAACGGAGCAGGAAAAAGATAATAGGAGGCGAGAATAATCTAAAAGAGGAAGGGAAGAAGGATAATGGCGCTCAGGCATGCCGTCGCCCCGCAACGGAGGGTTTCAGGAGGAAACCCTAGGCAGAGCCGAGAGAGAGGAGCAATCAAGGAGAGAAATGAGCCATACACCACTATCAATTCCTTTGTTTTGAGTTCATGTTTTAAATAATTTTATTAAATCATTAAATAAATATATTAATTTTTGTAATATCTTATATATTTAATGATTTTATAACATATTATGACCCATTAATTAATAATATTTTATTATTTTCATGGTTTCAGGTGCGTTTATTTCATGGTTTCATGATTGGTTCATTTGTGTAAAATTATGGATGTTATTATAAAATGGGATTAAAACTATAGAATTGGAATGAAATAATATAAATAAACTTAAATAATTATAAATGGTCCCATATATCATTTTTTTTCTAACATTATGATTATTAATTTCATAAAATGTTAATGATAAATGTTTAGATTATTTTGGCGGTTTTTTCGAACATCACTAACTAGTTTCATTTTATTTAGTATTTTAAGTACATATTAGTTAAATAACATTAAATAGGTTATAATATACCAATTAAAATATTATTTAACTATAATAACAATTTTATGACCATCCATGAAGGCTTTAATGGAAAACAAACAAAAAAATTATTCATAGAGATTGTTAATCGCCATAATTTAGATAATAGTTTCATTTTTTAATAATAGGAGGTGATAAAAGGAATGGGTATTAGATATTACATTATTAAAATAAAAATTTAGTATATATGTGATTTTGGAGTTATAATTCCAAGATATATTAAGTATATGAGGAGAAAGTATAGAATAAATTAAAATAAGAGGAGTTTTTTTAAAAAATTACCTCTTGAATATAACCTTGCTGAGAGACCCTTGAGGACCTTGGATTTGGTATTTTGGTGATACCAGTAGAAATAGTACATGGGGAGAGTTATGAGGAGAGTTTTGGGAAGATATTTTAGGATATTCAAGGCTTGTGAGTCAAAATAGGGTGGTGAGGGGTGGTATTTATACTTGAGGAGAAGTGGGTTTAAGTGACTAAAATAATGATTATTTAATATTTAAATCCAACCACATTGAGGTGGCATTAATTTCCATGACTTTGGATGATAATTAATATTTTAGAGACTATATATGGTCGAGAAATTCCACAACCAACCATTAAATTTTGTAATTTTTAGGTATTTTAATCTTTTACCCTTTTTAACTTTAACTCATTTCATTTTTTACCTATACCGCTCTAAATAATTTTTTACCACGGTAAATTTTTTAATACCTAAAAATAAAATTAAACTTAAAAAATAATGTGGACCTTATAATTCCAAATATTTAATATATTTTACCAAATTCAATTTAAAGAATTGGAAAATTAATCTTGTAGACACAATGAAAAAGCAGGTTTTTAAAGTGAAAAGTTCAAAAGTTTAAAATATTTTTATATCCAATTTCAATTTAAAATTGTTTAAAATGACCTAAATTGATTTTATTTATTTATAAATGAACTAATTATACATTAAACCCAATTTAAAATTTAATTTAACTATATAAATAAATTAGTCCAAAAAGTAGTTTCTAATTAAAATTCAATACTTTTCACTATTCATCAAAAAATGAAACTTATTAGAAAAATAACAAAAATTCCACCTAAGATAACTTTTATATCCCACTTCCAAAAATTAATTTTATTTTTTAAAATAAAATTTATAAAATTATCAAAATTTAGTTTAAAAACAGGTGCCCCATTAAAAGGCGGTAAAATTATCTTTTATAAAAATATGTCTTTTTATACTTAAAATTGGATTTATTTATTATATTAAGAATATAAAAATTATTGGATGAATTTAAAAAAAATATTTAACATATAACATATAAATTTCATTAATATATTTCACTAAGAGTAATTAATTTAATTTACTAAGATAAAATTCCATTGTGGGCATAAAAAATAGTTTTTTATAAAAACACATCCTTTATGTTCAATTAGCTTTTATTTTCATTTATAATTAATTGGTAACCAATAAATTCATTTTATAAACATGTTGAAAATATATTTCCATAATTTAGTTAATCTCATTCAATCTCTACATTCCAACGGCTAGGTGATAACTATCATAATTAAATAATATTTAATCATTTATTTAAGCTTGGTGTTCTATGTAACGTAAGCTATCAAACATAGTATTCTTTTAAAGTCTTGGGGTTTCATGCATTTTATGTTTTTAAAGAGTTAAAATTTATTTTATAAAAATGAAATACTATAAAATCTTGGGGTGTCACGTTCTCTCATCCAATAATAAATTGCTTCCTCGCAATTTGAAATTTCACGTTGAAAATCAATGGTTGACACTTGAAAATACCTTTGTGGGAAAACTACATCATAAATAGGGTTAATAAAACATACTATTAATAAGTGGTAAAGTGAAATGAAAAGGTATCCACAAAATTAGGCTTTCGAATAGGATAATATTAGTGTGAAGTGGAAACCGAGACATGGAAGAGAAATCTAACCATCTAGTTTTGATGAAGAGTGATATAAAACATGGTCATCAGAATGTCTAACATCACAAAATTGTAAATATGTGATGGGTTAAAGAGTCAATTGATTTCCTTATATAAAAATTAAATGAATAGTGTTTTTCATACCAAATTACTTTCCTAGAGTTGAGGGTTTATTTTTCTTTCTAGATAACAATTTGAGAAAAATAAACTTACTTGATTACTTTCCATTCCATAAGAATAATCTCATTATTTGGTTGTTCTTAGATCTAATTTCACTTCATCCCTTACACAAGTAAATGAATGTTCATTATGATTTTTTTTATTCCTAAAGTGAATTAATGGATCATAATATTAAAAATTCATTCCTTCGGCCTTTACATGTCTATAGAAACATAAATGGTTAGAACATGATATCCAATATAATAAATCATATTTTAACCTCAAACAATAATATCCAATGTCCAATTTAATCCATTCCATAAGTAGTTAAATTTAATACTATTTTCAGAAAAGTGTGTCCAAATTCAAAGACCAAAAAAAGTATAATTAAGGTCACTAAATTTCCAAAATCAACTTAACATTTGATTCCTCAAAGAATATAATGTAGATCTTATTTTCAAATATCAAATATATGAATACTCTAATCATTTTAAAACCTTAATGTAAACTTTCCTACTTCCAAATCCTTAAATAAGAAGTACTGAAGTACAATCCTTATATATTTCATTATTCTTATAACTATAATATCATTGATAAAATACTTTTACAACATAATTATTGAATCCAAAAACCCAAATAAATTAATTATTTAACTTCGATTGTAGTAATAGAATAATATTGACCATGATACCTTTGATTATTCATAGGTATATTCCCTTGATTCTTTGGGAATTTGTTTTCATTATGCCCCATCTCCTTATAGTTTAAACATTTCACATTTAAATATTCTTTCCCTTTCTTACAATCATAATCCTAGTGACCTTTCTCTCTACACTAGTATCAAACTTTCATTCCATTCAAGAAAGCACTAGGGTGTTTCCTTCCACAATTATCACATGTGGGAAAATCCTTCTTTAGCTTCTTCCATTTATTCATATTTTTCTCTTCCATAATCTTCTTATTTTTCTTCATTTTGAAGTCATAATACTTGGAGAGTTCTTTCTCCAACTTTATATCACATGATATTATATCCTCATATGATGAGAAGGTTTGAAAGACGAATGACTTTCTAATAATTGGATTAATTCAATAAAATAAGTGGTTAATATTACTCCTTGGGTTATGTATGTAGTATATAGAATTCCTTTATAATCATGTAAATTTGGATTCATATTTAGAAACATTATCTTCCTCCATTTGTCTCAGACTCAAGAATTTTCTCTCCATATTTGCTCGTAGTTCATGAGGGGAATATTTTTATAAAAAATATCCTTAAATTCTTTCCATTACATGTTTTATATTTACTCATCCTATTTAGTGTTTTGAATCAATGACCATCATTGATCCAAATCTACAAAGAGATAATGAACTACCATGAAAACCTTCTCCCTTTCATTACTTCCCAAAGTGAGAAATAACTTCTCTAAAGATCTTATCCATTGCTCAGCTACAAATAGATTTGTAGTCTCATTAAATGATGGAGGTTGTTGTTTCATAAAGAATTATAAAATTATTATATTGTGTTGTGGATCATTCCTCTCCATAAGAGTAAGGTTATTGTTCATAACATGAGTCAATTGTCCTAATATAGTTATAATTTGATCAGCTCCAACTCCAGCTCCATCTCTAGCTCTAACTCCAACTCCATATTCATTATCTTTCCCAAGAGGTAAATCCCTACACGATTTATGTTCATTAATATAGTTGCCATTACTTCCAATGTGATATATTTTTATATAATTTCATACATTAGATTATATCATAACATTATGAAACATAATGTATAATCTCAAAACTACTTAGTGTAAATTGAAATTTTTTAAGTGTAACTAATATCTAAATCATAATTTTGGTTTATTTAGGAGTAAATCCAAATTTTTTCATAGTGTTTCATTATTTAATCTATTTTTTTCCTAAATATGGTTTCCAAGGTTTCTACTAAACTTGATTTGATTCCAACTATAACGAACCAGACTGTAGTAGCTCAGATATGGTGTCTTACTTTATTACATTGGAATAAGATACAAGAAATCACATCCCAAAGGAACAAATAGTTTATTAGTATTGGTAAACTATATGAATATTTGAAATTAAAATTATATCATAATATAAAAAGTTATTTTCTTTGAGAACACCATTATTCCCCTTAGTATATCCCTATATATCAATCATAAAATACTTCCTTGTATCTTGGGGGAAAATAAAACATAAGAAAGGGGAGATATCATATGCTCATTAAGGGTAATCCTATAGTGTAATATATGAGTAAATAAGGAATAAATAAATATGGAAATGTAAATAACTGAAATGCATGTCATTTAATCAATATCTTGAGTATGATATAGCCATAATAAAAGATTATAAAATAATATCATATAAATAATCACATGATCATGAAACTTAACCATGGGTATTATAATAATTTCATTATCACATGTAAATCAATAACTATTTTCATAATTATGGATTTTATAATATTGGTCATTTGAAACCTATCGTCGATGCTTCAACCAAGACATCTAAAAAAAATGGGTAAAACCTCACCCAAAACCCAATTTGGTTTGTCTCATGAGACCTATCAATGCATCTAGGGGATATAGATGGCCTCATTAGTCACTTAATAAGTAAAATTCATTCCTAAAATGAATAAATAATACAAATGAACAAAATAACAACTATCTTTATTGAAATAACTAGTCATATGGAATGAATGAAAATTGGGTTAAGAATTCCCTAACCAATTTGTAATCAGTCGAATTATATACCCGATAAAAGTAACAATTATCAAATGAAACATTGAATAACATAAAGATAATTATATTCATGATATTATATATCAAAGTTTATTATATTCACCACACATAAGAAATAAGTTTGTATTAATACGTATATCTCACAGAAGTAAAAGTGGGATGATAAAACTCTTACCACACGCTTCCCTTTAGTGGGGCATACTTTAACATCTTGTATAATGGTTTAAAGAATGTTATTAACTCATTAAATAAATATATTAATTTTTATAATATCTTATATGATTATTTTATAACATATTATAACTCATTCATTAATAATATTTTATTATTTTCATAGTTTCGGGTGCGTTCATTTCCTGGTTTCATGATTGGTTCATTTGTGTAAAATTATGGATGTTCTTGTAAAATGGGATTAAAACTATAGAAGTGGAATGAAATGGTATTAATGAAATTCCAAAATTATAAATGGTACCATATATAATTTTGGTTTCTAATATTAGGATGATTCATTTGATAAAATGTTAATGATAAACGTTCAGTTTATTTTGGCGGTTTTTTTTAACAATCCAAACTAGTTTCATTTTGTTTACTATTATGAGTATATATTATTTTCAAAACAAGAAATATTACATAATATATAAACTAAAATATTATTTAACCATAATAATAGTTTATGACAATCTGTGAAGTTCTTAATAGAAAACAAACAAAAACATTATTCATGAAGATGGTTAATCTCCATAATTTGGACAATAATTTCATTTCATTGAATAAGATGAGGTAATAAAAGGGATGGATATAATATATTATATTAGTAAAAAAAAAATATATACATGATTATGGTTTTATCATTCCTTGATTAATGAATTATATGAGGAGAAAGTAGAGGAATAAATGAAAATAAGATAGGTGTTTTGAGAAAATTACCTCTTCAATATCACCTCCTTGAGAGAACCTTAAGGACATTGTATTTGGTATTTCAGTGATACCATCATCACTAAGAAGTAAAGAGAGTGAGGATGGTAGGTTTGGGAATATATTTTAAGATATTTAAGTCTTTTTATTTGAAATGGGGTGGTAATGGGTGGTATTTATACTTTAGAAGAGGTGGGTTTAAGTGATTAAAATAGTGATTATTTTATATTTAAAGCCAACCACATTGAGGTGGAATTAATTTCCATGACCTTGTTTGGAAATTAATATTGTATAGGCTGGTTAGGTTCAATAAATTCCACAAACAACCATTAAAGTTTTTAGTTTTATGGTATTTTAAGCCTTTACCCTTTTTAACTTTAACTCGTTTCATTTTTTACCTATACCGTGGTAAATAATTTTTTTCCATGGCAACTTTTTTAATGCCTAAAAATGAAATTTACCATAAAAATTAATTTGGAACTTTTTATTACAAATATGTAATCAATTTTACTAAGTTCAATTCATAGAATTGGAAAATTTAGATTTAAAATTAACCTCACAGACACAATGAAAAAGCAAGTATTTAAAGGGAAAAGTTCAAAAGTTTGAAATATTTTTATATACAACTTCAATGTGAAATTGTTTACAATGACCTAAATTTGTTTTATTTATGTATAAATGAGATTATTATACTTTAAACCCAATTTAAAATATATTTTTAATATATAAATATATTTTTTCAAAAAATAAGTTTCTAATTAAAATTCAATATTTTCCACTATTTATCAAAAAATGAAACTTATCAGAAAAATACCAAAAATTCATCCTAAGATAATTTTCATATTTTTCTTTCAAAAATTTATTTTATTTTTTCAAATTAAATTTATAAAATTGTCAAAATTTATTCTTAAAATAGGTGTGCCTTTAAAAGGCAACAAAATTATCTTTTAGAAAAATATAGCTTTTATGATTAATATTGGATTAATTTATTATCCTAATAACATCAAACTAATTGAATTAATTTAAAAACATTTTATTTAATATATAATATATAAATTTTATTAATATGTTTCACTAATAGTTATTAATTTAATTTATTAAGATAAAATTCCATTGTGGACATAAAAATAGTTTTTTATAAAAACACATCCATTATGTTCAATTGGATTTTATTTTCATTTCTGATTAATTGGTAACCAATGAATTCATTTTATAAACATGTTTAAAATATATTATCATAATTTTAGTTAATATCGTTCATTCCCTTTATTCCAACAGCTAGGTGATAACTATCACAATTAAAAATATTTAATCATTTGTTTAAGATTAGTGCTTTGTATAACATAAGCTATCGAACATAATGTTCTTTTAAATTTTTTGGGTTTCATGAAATTAATATTGTCAAAGAGATAAAATTTATTTTATAAAAATGACATACTATAAAATCTTGGGCTGTTACAATTCACCCAACTTTTGATACTTTTTCATTAGTATATGGAATCATAGTTTTCACCGGTACATTGATGTACATGATTCATGATATATAATAATAATAATATCAAGTTGAAGAACCAATAAACACATCCTATGATATGAATATCAAAGGGAACATATAATATGTCGATTTCATATTGGTTAGTCTATCCTCATGACCTCTTCTATTGTAGATTACCGAGTGAGAAACTTCATGATAAGAATCCACGTCTTCTTACAGGCATCCATCACTTAATAGTCTAAACATAATATATCTTCTATCAAAAGATTTCATCTAAACCATAGGGAATATGATTAATAATATTTTTATACCCCTTCAAGTTTATCATCACATCAAGGAACTATTATGACCTCTCAATGAAACAAATACTTTAAGGACATTATCACATTAATGTTATGTAGAAGAAAAATCATCATGTGAAAAGATATATATAAATATTCATGTATTTAGATATATACGTAATTGAAAATATAAAGTGAGTTGGTTATAGGGCACTAACTCCAACAGACCCTCACTTGAACTAGAGACAACTACTAACAAATTTTAGAATATTAGCTCTCATATGATATTCAAGCTTCATAAGAGATAAGGACTTAATCAATGGGTCTATTATGTTCTCTTTTTTGGAAACCCTATTTTCTGTTACCATGAAATTTTGAGAAAAATCCTTTAAGAGGTGATACTTATGAATTATATGATCCATCCATTGATATAAATCCTATAACACGAACTTTTGAATTCAATACTAAAACATGTTGTGTATTTATTTGTATAAAAGATATCATAAAAATACATAGTACATTATACATTTGAGGACCTTTTCCAGTCTAGGTTCTGGAAAATTAGAGAACAAATTACATACATTGAATCAAAGTTTAAAAAAAATTACAAAATAACTAATTGGATTTATCTGCATTAGCACCTTATCTATCCTTTAAAATTATAAGAAGTCCTTTGAAAAACAATTTAAAAACCTTGTATGAGCACAAAAAGCTTAGTAAGGGATATAAAGAGATAAATTGTTAGTCAAGTGATAACATAAAACCTAACAAAACCAATTTCATAAAAACTCATTAGCATACATAGAAAATTCATATTTTTCCCTTGGGATATATTTATCATATCACACTTACAATCTCCCTTACACATAAAATAACCATTCAGTCAACTTCCTTCTCCAGAATACCCAATGAATTGGAGATCTATAATGGGGCTCAACCCATCATATCTTGAGCTATAATGGGATCAAACCAATATATATTGAGCTATAATGGGGCTCAACCCTTCATATCTTGAGATATAATGGGCTCAACCCAACATAACTATATACAAAGAATATATCTTGAATAAAACACTTGATAACTCATTTAAACCCATGATCAAAACACATTCATATATCAAAATACCCTTTTTTGTAAAAATCACTTTTAAAATTATAAAAAAACGTGCACATAATGGTGAAGTCATATTCATAAGAAATAGCTATGAAAACATATAATGGAAAAATCATAGTAATAAGTCATATTGAAATCAGGAGAAACCACTCATTACATATATATATATATATAATCAATATTTTTTAATTTCATTAAAGAGAATTTTAAAAGGATTTTAAAAAGAAATTCCCTTATAAATTGAGGTGAGAATTAATAAAATGGAATGGATATGTGTATAAAATATAAATACACATAATACAACATAATATAAAAAAAATCATCACACAAATAATCTTAATACCACATAATGAATAATGTATAAGGTTAATCCAAAGAATGAAAATCGGGGTTGCGCAGCTCGAGGCTGGATGTGATGGGCTCGCGTGATGATGGGCATGTGTTGTTGATTGAACTTTTGGTTTTATTTCTGAATTTTTAATGTCGCTGAAATCTGTATGAGGTTGGAATGGTTTGAACGGTTTTCGGTTTCCTTAAACCGGTTTGGGGTACCGGAACCCATAAACCGGCTTCTAATAATGGAAAAAAATGATTTGCAGGAGGTTAAGAATTTGTTTACCTTGATTTTGACTTACTTAAAGCATGTTTAAAACTTCTGTATAATGGTTAAAATAGTGTTATTAATATTTTATAGAAACATAATCATTTTTATAATACCTTATATGAACATCTTATAACATCATTCCACCCATTAATTTATAATATTTCATTATTTCCATTATTGACTGACTGAAAATTAAATTTTTATTAAAGACCACTTTTAAGGGATAAGGGAACACTCGAAAGACATCAAGGACTTAAAAAACAATCATGAACCATAGACCAAAATCTAAAGACCAAAAACAAAAAAATTAAAATATCAAGAGAAGCCCCTCCCTAGCATCTAAAACATAGGATCGGCTTCCACCATCTCAACGTTGCTTGAAAAATTTTCTCGTGAAGGGGTGCATGAGCCTGGTACCGATGGAAATTTCCATACCCTCTAAAACATCCAATTCTGAATAGAAATTACCTGGTTGAAACTTCTTACTCTGACCTCTTCTGGAGAAAAATATTGAAGGTGAATTGATTGTTTTGTCCAAAAACCTCAGACCGCAATGCTGCAAACAAACCCCAACCGCAAAGAACCAACACCAACACAATCAACATAGTACAAGACTTCCATTACCAAAATCACCTTGTCCTCCCAAGTCAGACCACCGACAACCATTACAAAAAATTAGAAATTCAACACCAAAACACTTCAATCCCCAAAATCTCCTCCTCAATTCACAACATGAATGCTTCACCACCAAAACATAACCCAGTCATAGGTAGTATCACCCCATTGCCAACCAACACCAGAAGAGCTAACAAGGGGGATCTAAGGTGATCTGACGATGGATACAATGCAAAAAACCTTCAAACCAACCAACATCAATGCATTAAGAATCACTTGGTGTCGCGAAGACTGACGACCTCTAAGAAAACCACACCGCAAGACGAATCTACAGATCTTGTTGTTTCCATCAAAACCGCCCATGGACACAAAAACGAACTGCCTCCCGCACTCCCAGCCAACTGAAAACAAGGTAGCAACCCTACGACCACCGAGGTAGTGTTTAGACCACTAGATATTCACTATGCCTCTAAAAAATAATCCTAAACAGTAAGGAGTAAGGTAATTATCAGGCTAATAAGCAATGAAATTTTACGAGACAGTCGAGCATACACGGACAATGCCATTACTGAACAGGGAACCACACCATGAGATCACCGAGAATGAATGAAGAGAAGAAGCTGAGCTGACCCAAGGAAGGATTATGACAGCGACAAGGGAAGAACTAGTTGAGTGGATCCCCTTACGAGATCATCCTAGATTTACTCTATATCATTTCTAATACCCCTTACCTAAACATTGTCACATTCTTTCCATTGTTTTGGGTGCGTTCTTTGCATGATTTCAATGGTCAGTTCGTAAAGGATTTCCTTTTCAAATGGAAGAAAAACTCCAAAAGTGGAATGAAATGGCATTGATATGTTTCCAAAATATCAAATGATACATTTGATCATTTTTTAACATATATGATGATGAATCAATAGATAAAACATTAATTATGTTTAGATCATTTTGGAGTTTCTTTGATAATCACGAACTAATTCCATTATATAGTTTAATATAATGCACATAAATTAATTAAAAAATATTAATGAGGTTATATCATACATGTTACAATCTATTTAACCCATTAAAATGGGTTTACAACCATCTTGAATGAATTAAATGAAATTGAAGACACATCATCCACGATGTCGGTAAATCGACACATCACAGACATTGTTTTTATTTTTAGAATAAGAGGGAGAGGAGAAGGAGTATGATGATGAATTATTCCATAAACATGATAAAAATACAGAATATATATAATACTAGATATTTCATTCCTCTTGGATAAGGGGAGGTGAAGAGAGTATAATAAAATAAAATAATTGGAAAGAAAACACAAGAAAATGAAAGTGGATTTTTACTTTGTGATCTCTTCTCCTTGAGATCCTCCTTAAGTCCTTTGGTATTATCCTTTTGGTGAGACTAGAATTTCTTATACGTGGGTAAGATCCTTGGGAAGGGTATTGGTCATAACTTAGACAATTCTCAAAGCTTGATAGGTGTGAGAGGAAGAGGGTGAGGGTGGTATTTATAGTGGAGGAGAGGAGGGGGTTTCCATTATTTTAATCATTAGTTTAATATTTTTGCTCAAGACTATGAATAGTATTGATTCATGTAAACCAAAATGGTAAAGAAATCATTTGAGTTTAAATCAGGGCTGCTTACATCATTCATGATACTAGGAATAGTATATTTAACATATAATGTATATATACGATAAATTATCATATTTCACTATTCATAAAAAATTCAAGTATTTCAAAGAAATCCCACAAATTCACCCTAACCATATTTTTATGTACATAATTCAAAAATGAACTCCATTTAATCAAAATAAATTTCTAAAAATTTTAATTTAATTTTTAAATAGATTCACAATTTATTCGAAAAATAAAAATTTTAAAACTATAAATTATTTTATAAAACCTTGAAAAATTAATCATGGTCTCAAAAAATTATCATATAACCATAAGATAATAAAATAATAATTTATTATTACATTTTATGAAAATAAATTTTCATTTAAATTATTTAATTAATCATAAAATTGTAATTAAATATTTTTTACTTACAAAAATACCAACACTTATATAATGATCATATTGTCACTTATAAGATTCCTTTTTATTATACATTAATTGGTGAGGTTAACATTCATTTGGAAGATTTACTATTCATAAGGGTCATATTACTATTAATAAGGGTATATTCCTATTCATAAGGTTACATTACTATTCATAAAGGTAAGTTTCTATTTACCAAAAATTAAGTTTTTTCTATTAGACTCTAAATAACTTAATGATCACAACCTTTTTTGTCCATTTTTCATAATTAAATTTATAGAAGTGGAAAAAATTTGTTTAACTGGTAGGTCACATAGTATTTAGTAGCTCATTTAAGAACATAGTGTTTCCTTTTAAAATCTTAGAATGTTACATTCTTCCTCCCCCCCCCCTAAATGAATTTTTTCCTCGTAATTCGTTCATTGTAATTATAATTTTGAATTTACATATTGATAATTAAGAAAAACTGTTTTCTTATGTGTACTTAATTAACTAGAAGTTCAAAATTAAGAAATATAGCTAAAAAAATTCTAAAAAAATCACAATGTCTAATCTCCAAAGTAGTTTAGACCATTCCTATAATACCAACTGTAAATCCTTGAACTCGTACTTCTATATTCAGTACAAAAACATGATATATATATTTTTGTATAAAATATATTATAAAAATACACAATACATTATACATTTGAGGACCTTTTCCTTTCTAGGTTCTGGAGAATTAGACAATAACTTACATAAATTGAATCAGAGTTCAAAAAAATAATTACAAAATTACTAATTGAATTCATCTAAATTATCCCCTTAATTGTCCTTTTAACTTTTATGAAATCCTATGAAAAACATTTTATAAACTTGGGATGAGCACAAAAATCTCAGTAAGGGATGTAAAGAAAGAAATCAGTAGTCAAGTGGTAACATAAAACCCAAAAAAAACCCATTTCATAAAAACTCCTTAGCATGCATAGATAAATCATGTAGTTTACTTGGGATATATTTACCATATAACTCTTACAATCACCCTTACACATGGAATAGTCATTCAGTCAACTTTCATCTCCGGAGTACCCAATATTTTGGAGAGCTATAATGGGGCTTAACTCATCATATCTTGGGATATAATGGGCTCAACCCAACATATCTTGATCTATAATGGGATCGACCTAATATAACTATGTCCAAGGAACATATCATGAATAAAACACTTGATAACTCATTTAAACCCTTGAGAAAAACACATTCATATATAAAAATATCCTTTTTCGTAAAAATCACTTTTAAAAGTATAAAAAACGTGCACATATTAGTGAAATAATATTCATCAAAAATATATATGAAAACATATAACGGAAATTTCATAGTAATAAATCATATTTAAATTAGGATAAACCACTCATTCCATATATATTTAAAAAATATTTTTGAATTTCATTAAAGGGACTTTTAAAAGGATTTTAAAAGGAAAGTCCCTTACAAATATAATTGGAGTGAGAATTAATAGAATGGAATGGATATGTATATACACTATAAATACATATAATAGAGCATAATATAAACAAAAAATCATCACACAAATAATCTTAATACCACATGATGAATAAAGTAGAAGGTTAACCCAAAGAATGGAAATTGGGTTAAAAATTCCCTTACCTCGAGTTCATCTTACATAAAACATTTTTAAAAATCCTGTATAATGGTTAAAAGAGTGTTATTAATATTTTAAAAAAAATATTTATTTTTATAACACCTTATATAATCATTTTATAACATCATTCCATCCATTAATTTATAATATTTTGTTCTTTCTGTTGTTTCGGGTGCGTTCTTTGCATGATTTCAATGGTCAGTTCATAAAGGATTTCATTTTCGAATGAAAGAAAAACTATAGAAGTGGAATGAAATGGTATTGATATGTTTCCATAATATAAAATGATATTATTAATCATTTTTTATCATATATGATTATGAATCATTAGATTAAAAATTAATGATGTTTAGATCATTTTGGTGGTTCTTTGAAAATCACGAACTAATTTCGTTATATAATTTAATATCACGAACATAAGTTAATTCCATAACATTAAATAGGTTATATAATACAGGTTAAAATCTTTTTGAACCATTAAAATTATTTTATAAACATATTTAATTAAGTAAATAAAATTTAAGATACATCGTCCATGATGTCGGTAAATTGACACATCACGGACAATGTTTCTATTTTTAGAATAAGAGGGATAGGAGAAGGAGTATGATGATGAATTGTTTCATAAAAATGATAAAAATTCATAATATATATAATATTGGAGATTTAATTCCTCTTGGATAAGGGTAGGTTAAGAGATTATAATAAAAGAAAATAATTGAAAAGAAAACACAAGAAAATGAAAGAGTATTTTTACTTCATGATCTCTTCTCCTTCAGATCCTCTTTAAGGCCTTTTGTTTTGGCCTTTTAGTGCTACCATAAGGTATTGGATGTGGGAAAGATACTTGGGAAGGGTATCAGTCTGAATTTATACAGTTATCAAAGCTTGAGAGGTGTGAGAGGAAGAGGGGTGAGAGTGGTATTTATAGTGGAGGAGAAGAGGGGTTTTCCATTATTTTAATCATTAGTTTAATATTTTTGCTCAAGACTATGAATATTCTTGATTAATGTGGCCCAAAATAGTAAATATAGAATGTGAGTTATAACCAATGGTGCTTAAATTATCCAAGATTATATTAATAGTGTATTTAACATATAATGTATATATACGGTAAATTGTCGTATTTCATTATTCATCAAAAATTCAAGTATTTCATAAAAATCCCAAAAATTCACCCTAACCATTTTTCAATGTTTATAATTCAAAAATTAAATTAATTTTATCAAAATAGTTTTCTAAAAATGTTTAATTTAATTTTTAAACAAAATCATAATTAATTTGAAAATTGACTATTTTAAAAACTATAACTCATTTTATAACACCTTGAAAAATTAATCATGGTCTCATAAAATTATCTTATAATCATAAGAAAATAAAATAATAATTTATTATTACATTTTATGAAAATAAATTTTCATTTAAATTATTTAATTAATCATAAAATTTTAATTTAATATTTTTTACTTACAAAAATACCAACACTTATATAATGATCATATTGTCACTTATAAGATTCATTTTTATTATACATTCATTGGTGAATTTACTATTTATTTTTCTGATTTACTATTCATAAGGTTCATATTACTATTTATAAGGGTACATTACTATTCATGAGGGTACATTACTATTCATAAGGGTCAGTTATTATTCACCAAAAAATAAGTTGTTTCTATTAGACTCCAAATAACTTACTGATCGCAACCATGTATGTATTTTTATGAAATTCAATTCAAATAAGTGGAAAAAATATGTTTAACTGCTAGGTCACATAGTATTTAGTATCTCATTTAATCACATAGTGTTTCCTTTTAAAATCTAAGGATGTTACAATTGATGTGACCTTGGATCCTTGGATTAGACCACCACTGTAGTGTTATCATAATACAATGTGATAAAATATTTAATTTTAGGTACCAAATCAATATCTTAGATGAATTTTTGTATCCAAAATGATTTTTTAGTTGCATGAGAAACTACAATATACTCCGACTCTACTATAGAATCAGCAACCATTGGCTGCTTTGACCTCTTCTAGCTCACAACTCCTCCATTAAGGTAGAGGAAATATCATAATTGTGATTCTAGATCATTTTGATCTATCTAGAAACAATCATCTATTTATACCTTGAAAAAAAGTCCTCATATACTTCTTGAACTAGGAATATATCCTTAATACGCCTCAGATTCTTTAAGACAGTCTTTACAGTTGTCCAATGAAATCCACCTGGGTTTGCTTGATATCTTCCTACCATGATCAACGCATATGAAAGATTATGTAACAAACCCAGGTAATGATATAATAAATAATTTTCTTATTTATTATTATTCATGAGATAGATATTTATATTCATTGAGTAATTTTTAAATCAAAAAAGGAAATATTTTTATTAAACTATTTTCACATAAGTTTTTATTTAAAAGTTTGTTTTTAAAATTATATAATTTTAATTAAAAAAATAACTTAATTTTTTAATTCATCACATCAAAATTATCTTATAATTAATTTTTGAGAATTTTCTAAAAAGATTGATTTTTTAATGAAAGGTGAAAAATATTGATTTTTATTGAAAACTGTATTTTCCTTTAAAGTATTTATAAATTAAAATTATAATTTGAATTATTTTTAGTTACTTTTGATATAAAATAATCCAATTATGTTTTTCTAAATGAATTTTATAATTAAATTTAGAATAATTTTATATTATACTTAAAAGGGGCATTTTTCTCAAAAAAAACATTATTCATCGTGTTTTGTTGGTTTAATTTTAATTTAAAATATTCAACTTATGTATTTTTAATATTGAAAAATAGATTATATATCTAGAATCATGGGTTCTAAATTTTTTAAATATTTTGCATTTATTTTTGGACATTATGAATAGTAACTTTGTAATTTTTGTTATTATGGTAAAGAGTAAATCGGGTAATTAAGGTTAAAAATAATATGATAAGGAATAAAAATAACCCAAAAAAGTTATTTTATCCTATTTTATGCATGTTTTTTAGACATTTCCATCCAATTATTTAAAATATTGAAACTTGGTTCTATATTGCAATGATTTTGACCTTTATAATATTTAAGTGATTATAAATCCAAAAAATGTCACACTCTTACTTTTAATAAATCTAATATTTTTAACATATAGATAAACAGAGGATATGTTCTATTATAAATATAAATTTTAAATATAAATTTTTTTTATCATGGTAATTTATTTTTAATTTTTATAGAATAAGTAATTACCTCAAGAAATATTGATGCAGTAATTATTCAATTAATGGGAAAATAATATAAATGATTTTAAAAATGTTAAAAATAATATGATTTGAATGATTCATTATATTAAATTATTTTTTAGATAAACATGAAATATAATAAAGGTGTTAATTCATTGTATTCTAATTTATTTTTTTCCTTGAAGTTATTAAAGTCAAAATAAATGAATAGATCAAAAATTTAAATTAAGGATATTTTATAATAAATAATATTTTATTAAATGATTTAAAATTCATAAAAATATTATATTCAGTCAAATTAAGGTTATATGGTTAATTACATCAACAATGTTCCATTTATGGGTCATTTATCATATTATAGTAACATTATTAACCCTTAAATGGTAGAAAACTTTAATATTATAGTAATTGTCAAAAGGGTTGATTAATGGTTAAAACAAAACTATAAGGGTAAAAATGGGATCCAAACTTGTAAAAATTTTATTTTATGATATAATTTTGACTCATAATAAAATTATATTCTACTATTATCAATTTTTAGTCATTTTGACATCATAATTAATTTATATTAATTTAATATTTAAATAAAATCCAAGAGTGTCCCTCCCCTCTCTTATAAAAGGGAACCACTTATTCTCATTTCTTCATGCTTAAAAAGCCTTTTTGATTGAAAAATACCTAACCCAATACCTTATTTCCACCCCTCTCCATATCCTAGAGGCAATATTTAGGGAATAATACCAACCTTAGAGGTCATAAGGTGTAATGAAAAAGATATTTTCTAAAGAAGAGGTATAGATCTTAATCAAGTGTTTTTATTTTGTTTCTTTTCTAACTTATTAAAATATTCTTAAACTATGATTAAATAAAAACACCATTATATTAAATATATTTAGATGTTATTTTGTTAATTTAATAACATATATCTATATCATATTCCATCAAATGGGAAAGGAATCCATCGTTTGTGTGTAAGGGTGACTACCGCTTCGCAAACTGATGTAATTCGTTTTCCATCACCACATCTAACAGCTAGTTATAATAATGGAATTAATATTTATATATTATATTTTTGAAATATTTATCACTATTAAAAGATAATATATCATATAATTTCTTATCTTTCCATTCACAGAAAATTGATAATGTTGTTTGTACGTACATGTGGACTACCACCACCACGAAGCAATGTGATTCATTCTTCATTGCCACATAACATGGATTATATATATAAGTATATTTAAATAAATAATATGGCATTCATAATATTATTATAATTATATAAATATAAAATAATACTTACCTTCTTTCTATAACTATTGTTGAAAAATGGAAATGTTACTCATACTTATGTATAACCAGCCGTTTTCATGATTGCAACAGAGTTCATTTTTAATAATCATCTCTCATGGTTCGTTTTAAAAGTATAGTTTACATATAAAATTGATAATTATGTAATTATTTTTATTATGGAGATAAAGTAATAATGACCTCTTTGACCGTATTCAACCCACCTAAACCATTTTTCACTTATGAAACAAATATCATCAAAACAACTGGCGTGAATTTAATTGATTAAATATTTAAATATAACTGGTAAGAGATAAAATAAAAGTAATAATAAAATTGAAAGTGGTTAGTAATAAATTAAATAATTAACCTAATTTTATTATTCAGGAATATAAAGAATGTACGTGATGAGTCGAACTCAAGGTAAGGGACTTTCTTTTAAAAATCCACTTTTAATGTTTCTCTTAAAACTCTTTTTCTTCCATGTCCATATTTTTTAAATTATTTTAATTTTTTATTTATATGGATATAAAATGATTATAAATGTAATTTTATTTATCTTTTTTACTTTCATTCAAAGGTTTTCAAATGGAATCTTTTTACCAAATTGTTTGACTTTCTTTACAAAAAGACAAAAATAATGTTCTATTTTAACACATATGGCTGCAATTACTTTTCATTCCACCATAATCATTATATGATTTTTACTTATTTTATAATCTTCCATGTTTTCATAAAATAAGAAACCTATTTATATTTATTCTAGGAATTTTAGTTTTGAAATTGTTTTTTTAAAGGAAAGGGATATTTCAATATTCATAAATGTTTTCCTATTAGTGCGAAGAATATTTTATGGGTGTAATGATAAAAATGAAATATTTCATGTTTTATAATTATGTTATGGTTCTTGGGAATTGTTTATAATGATGGTTGGTTCCATTATAAACCAAGTATGGGTGGTTCCATTATAAACCAAGGACATATGGTTGCATTATTGGCCAAGATAGGTGGTTTCGTGATAAACCAGGGATATGTGGGTCCGTGATAGCCCTCCAATGCATTGGGTATGGAAATCAACTGTATTGGTATTCCATTTATAAGAGTGATATGGAAAATTATGTCTTAAGTTACCTATATATTTTATATATGCTTGTTATGGTTTTTTGTATACTTCATATGATTTTTCAAGGTAAGATAATTAAATTATGTTTAAAGTAAATTATATGCTACTTTTTAAGGGTGAAAAGTAAAACATTGTGAAAAAAAATTATGAGTTTTTCATAACTACAAATAAAAATTTATGAGTTTTATTTTTCCTTTAATATTTCTTATAAAATGTTTTATTAAAATATTTGGGCAGATAAGTTGGTTTCTTTGGTAATAAAATGTTTATTTTGAGCCCAAAGTTTATTTTAAAAAAGGAAATATTTTTTAAGTATTCATCAACTAATTGTTTTTTTATTTCATTTTATGTCCATTACTAAGCTTTTTGTGATCATACCACATTTTAAAATCTTTTTTACTGAGTTTTATGGATTAATAGGGAAAATTATGAGGTTAAGATGAAAATTTTGAAGATGTGTGATGAAAATAAAACATATTTATTTTTAAAAGTTTTGTTTTATGGTAAAAATAGATACTAAATATGAGGGTACACTTTATAATATATGGGTTTTTATGAAATATTTATGACATAAATATATAAAAATATAAACCTAAAGGGTGTTTGGGAATTTAAAAAAGTGAATTATAGTTTAAAGTCACTAGAATATGTAATGTATAAGGTTGGGTCCTTATAGTTGGTATTGAAGTAAGGTTTCGATAACTTTAAGGGTTATAATAATGTTAATAGAATACCCTTAAAAGATTTTACTTTATGGTTAAGTTTAAATGGTATGGAATTTTAATATTACTATATTGCTTCATCAAAACAATGTCTGTTCGGAATGGTTTTTTGTAGAGGAGACAAGGATCTAAAGTAGGAAGGCATCGAGGAGATGATATACTTATAAATCAGCCACATAGAATGATTGGAATTGGAATAGAGAAGTTACTTACAGTGATGGATTAGTTAACATAGTCTATAAATGGTGGTAGTTTCCATTATAGAGAGAGAATATATCTTCCATAGAGGAAAATGACGATAGTTGAGCATTTTATGAGACAACATACTCTTGTATTCATTGGATCTTATGATACTATGATAGTTGAAGGATTGATTAAATATTTGTATATGATATTTTATATCATGGTTAATCCATATCATCAAAAAGAAATTCTTTCTATTTATCATTTTGAAGGTGAAACCAATCAATGGTGGGAAACGGTTAAGAATACTAGAGAATGTTAAGATATTTATAGCTCGGAATAGGTGTAATTTATGAATTTTTTCATTAAGAAATATTTTCCTAAGTCTATTAAACTATGGATATAAAAAATTATAGAAATTGAGATAGAATGAGTATGATTAAATGGCCACATATGAAGCAAAAATCACCTGATTGGCAAGGTATGCACCGAATTTTATTTGAGATTTTGAGAGATGAATTAATAGGTTTTACTCAGGATTGATGTCAATATATCGAAGGAAATTGGATTCCTATGAATTAAAAAGTTATGAGAAACTTGTTCAATGATATGAGAAGGTAGAAATTGAGTTTTTTGTTGATCATGTGTTCCCTGATAAAAAGAATAAGAAAAGTTCAAGATGATAGGAAATGGGGAATTATTCAATAAATAAGTATAGAGGTAAGAAAATCAAGTTCCCATTTTATGAAAAGTATGGTAAAAATCACCTTGGGTAATTTCTTACAAAATATAGGAAATGCTTCTGATGTGGAAATTATGGGCATATGGAGCATGATTTTAAGGAACATGATCTAAAAAATAATAACACTTTGATGGTAAGATTCTTTAATTGCAATGAGTTGGTGCATTATCATAATGTATATCTAAATTTAGTCAATCAAGGTGGAAATCATCAATATCTAAAGAAAAAGAGTGTGGAAAAATATTTTTCTACTACTAAGGTTGATGTTTTCTTATCAAATTAAGTGGTGAAAAGTATGTTACCTATTTATTCAAATTATTACAATTCACTACTTAACTCTAGATCTTCACATTCCTTCATTTTTGAGAAATTTTCATGTAAATTGGGAATATAACCACATGAATGTAAGATAAAACTTTTGGTGAAAAATCAGGTTAAAAATATTAAAGAAACAAATATTTATAGAAATATTCCTATTATTATTAGTGGGATGGTATTTCCTACAAATATTATTGAATTTCCCATGGTAGAATTTGATATTATTTTGGGTATGAATTAGCTTTCACTTTATCATACTTTGATAGATTGCAGAACCAAGAAAGTTTTATTAAATGATTTAATACCTTTGATAACCTACCAATAAGCATATAAATTTATTAGAAATGGTAGTGAAAATTACTTAGAACATTTTATTGAAAAGAAAGAAACTATTCTGATTAGTGATGTTCTAGTAGTGAATGAATATATATGTGTTATTCCTGATGATTTACTAGGTTTTATTCCTAATTGATAGGTTACTGTTGACTTAGTACCTAATGTTGGTCCTATTTAAAAACTCCCTTATCAAATGGATCAAGTAGAACTTTTAGTTTTGAAATGGAAATTATAGGAGTTTCTAGATAAAGGTTTCATTCATCTTAGCACTTCACCATGGAGAACTTCTATCTTATTTATTAAACAGATGTATGGTTAAATGAGACTTTGAATCGATAATAGAGCCTTGAATAACATCTCTATTAAGAGAAATTATTATTTTCCTCATATTGATGATTTTTTTATAAGCTCCAGGGATTATAGTAGTTTTCAAAGTTTGATCTTAGGCCAGGGTACCATCAATTAAAGGTAAAGGAGGCAGATATTCTGAAGACTACATTCCGAACTAGATATGTGAATTATGAGTTTGTATTTATTCCCTTTGGGTTATCTAATGAAGAAGATTTATTTATGAATCTTATGAATAGAGTTTCCCATGAGTTCCTATTATTATATTCTAAAATTCATGAGGATCATGAAAGACGACAAAGAATTTTTTTTCAAACCTTAAAAGAAAAGAAACTATATAGAAAATGTAGTAGGTGTTAATTTTGGTTGAAATAAATTTATTTTCTTGGGAATATTGTTTTCTAAAATATCATAATGGTTTACTCTACTAAAACTAAAGTTTTATAGGAATGAAAATGACCAAAAAAACTTCATATATATTCATAGTTTTCTTGGTTTAACAGGTTACTACTAGTGGTTTGTTGATAAATTTTCTCAATTTTCTATCCCATTGACTAATTTCACTCAAAAATGAGTTAAATTCATCTGGATTAAATATTGTGATGAATGTTTTTAGAAACTAAATATAATATTGGTGAATAATCCAATTTTCCCCCTGACCTCTAGAAATGGTGATTTTTTCATCTAAAATGATGATTCTTTAATGGGACTTAGTTGTGCTCTAATATAGAATGATCTGGTAATTGATTATGCTTAATAACAACTAAAACCTCATTAGTTAGATTATACTACATATGATCTATAATTATCCATTGTTGTTTTTGATTTAAAAATTTATAGGAATCATTTATATGGAGTAAAGTGTGAAATATATACTAATCATAAAATCTTTAAGTCTATATTTACTTAGAAAGGGTTAAAGATGAGGTAGAGAAGATGGATGGAACTGATTAAGGATTATGATTGTACAATCCATTACCATCATGTAAAATAGAACAAATTAGTTGATGATTTGAGTCAGAAAAATAATGTTTCATTAATCATGTTATGTTTGTAACATGAACCTTTGGTTAATGATTTGATGAATTTTTTCCTATAAGTTATAGATATAGGAACTTAATCTATTTTGTTTTAGGTTTCAATACAATCATATCTATTAAAAATAATTAACAATCTTCTAAGGAAAAATATGAGTTACATGAATATATAAAATTGATTAAGAAGGGTAATATTCCTAAATTTAATGTTGAAAAGGAAGATGTTTTGAGATTTAGAAAGGTATTATGTGTGTCATGTGACTCTTGGATAAAGATATAATTGTTTAATGAAGCTCATAGTTCCCCATTTTCCATTCATCCTAGAAACACTAAGACATATAGAGATATTTGGGAGTATTATTGATGTGATAGAATGAAAATATATATTTATGAATTTACCATGAAATTTTTGACTTATTAATAAGTTAATGGATAATGGAAATTATCAAAAGTGAAGTTTCATCCTTTTTTAATACCAGAGTGTAAATTGAAAAATATATCCATAGATTTCATAGTGGGATTGACAAATACTTATCAAAATAATAATACAATTTGGGTTACGATTGATTGATTAACTAAATCTATTCATTTTCTTCACATTAGAGATAAAATGTCTTTAGATCAGATTTCTTGAATATACCTCAAGTAGATAATTATTTTACATGTATTTCCTCTCTCTATTGTATCTGACCATGATCCTAGGTTCACTTCAAATTATTAGAAATGAATTCAGAATTCATTATGTACTGAATTCAATTTCAATATAACTTTTCATCCTCAATATAATGGACATTCTAAGAAAAAAAATCAAAACTTGTAACAAATGCTTCATGCCTTTTCAATGGATTATCATGGAAGTTTGGATCAATATATTTCTTTGGTTGAGTTTTATTTTAATATAAATTTCCATTACTGTATACAGATGAAACCTTTTGATAAATTATATGGAAAATGGTGTCAGACTCCAATGTTTTAGGATGAAGATGGAGAAAAAAAATTTATGTGAACATAATTTGTAGAGGAAATGTTTGAGAAGATGAATATGATTCGGTAATATATGAATAAGACATATAGTAAGTAGAAAATCTATGTAGATGACTGGAGAAAAGAACTTTCTTTCAAGATTGGTGATCATGTTTCTCTTAAAGTATCACCATGAAAAGGTGTTATGTGTTTTGGTTAAAAGGGTAAGTCAAGTCCATGGTTCATTAGACCATATTAAATCCTACATAAATTTAAATCATTTTCCTACTAACTAGATTTTCCTCTAAGTTTATCTCAGGTATAAAATATATTTCATGTTTTGTTGTTAAGGAAATTTTTTCCAGATTCATCTCGTTTTTTGATCCCTAAAGTAGTTCAGTTATAATATAACCTTTATTATGTGGATAAATTAGTTCATATTTTTGACCATAGAGATCACGTAATGCAAAATAAGATAATTCTCTAGGTTAAGGTTTTTTTGAAGAAACCCTATGGTTGAAGAAGCAACATGAGAATCTGAAATTGCTATTAGGTAAAGATATCACCGCCTATTTAATAAGTGAATAAATTTGTGAGGAAAGAATTTAAAAAGGTGGGGAATCATGTAACAACCTTAGTAATGATAGAATAAAACATTTTCATATTTATTAGTATTCATGAGATAGATATTTATATTCATTAAGTAATTTTTAAATCAAAAAAGAAATAGTTTTATTAAAATATTTTCTTATAAGTTTTTTTTAAATTATATAATTTTAATTTTAAAAAATGAATTTTATTTTCTAATTCATAATGTAAAAATTATCTTAGTATGATTTTTTGAGAATTTTCTAAAAAGATTTATTTTTTAATGAATATTAAAACATACTGAATTTTATTGAAAAATATTGTTAATTTTAAAGTATTTATATTATAAAATTATATTTTGGATTAGTTTTAGTTAATTTTGATATAAAATAATCCAATTATGGTTTTTAGATTAATTTTATACTTGAATTTATTATAAATATAATTTTTTACTTCAAAGGGGGTTTTTTCTAGAAAAACTATTTTTCATCGAGTTTTACCGGTTTAATTTTAAATTTAACTCTGAAACATATGTGTTTTGAATATTTAAAAATGGAATCCATATTTTTAATAAGGGGGTTAAAAAAATTTAAATATGTCCCTTTTATTTTTGGACATTTTGAATAGTAACTTTGGTATTTTTTGTTACTAGGGTAAAGGGTAAATAGGGAAATTATGGTTAAAAATAATATGATAAGGAATAAAAATAACCCTAACACTTACCTTTATCATATTTTATGAGTTTTATTCATACATTTTCATCAAATTCTTGAAAATATGACCACTTTGTTCCATATTACACTGATTTTTACCTTTATAATATTTAAGTGAATATAAAGCCAAAAATGTCACACTCTTACTCTTAATAACTATAATATTTTTATCATAGGGATAAATAGGGAATATGTTCCATTATAAATATTAATTTTAAATGTAAATTATTTTTTTATCATGGTAATTTATTTTTAATTTTTATTGAATAAATAATTACCTTAAAGGCTTACACAACACTGATGTAGTAATTATTCAATTAATGGAAAAATAAAATAAATGATATTAAAAAAGTTTGAAATAATATGATTTAAATTAATCCTTTTATTCCACATTTTTCTAGATAAAAATGAAGTATTATAGATGTTTTTATTCATTTTATTCAAATTTATTTGTTTTATTTATGTTATTAAAGTCAAAGTAAATGAATAGTCCTAAAATTTTCAATAATGATATTTTATAATAAATAATGTTTTATTAAATGATTTAAAATTCATAAAAAAAACTTATATTTGTCCAGCTTAATATTATATAGTCAAATAAATCAACCATGGTACATTTATGGGTTTTTTTCATTTTATACTAACATTATTAACCCTTAAAGTGTAGAAAACTTTAATATTATGGTAATTACCAAAAGGATTAACAAAGGGTTAAAACAAAAAGATAAGGGTAAAAATGCAATACAAACATCTCCAAATTTTTTTGGATTATATGATTTCAAATTAACTCATATTATATTCTAATATTATCAATTTTGAGTCATTTTTACATGAAAATTAAATTATATTAATTTAATATTTTATGAAATTCCAAGAGTGCCCCACCCCTCTCTTATAAAAGGGATTCAGTTATTCTCATTTATTCATAGTTAAAAATCACTTTTTATAAGAAAATACCTACCCATATCACTTCCTTCCATTCATATACACATTATAGAGGCCTTATTTAGGTCATAATACTAATCTTAGAGGTCGTATAGTGTAAATAAAAGGAGGTTGTCTAAAGAAGCGGTATAATTCTTAATCAATCATTTTCATTTTGTTTCTTTTTATAACTTATTAAAATATTATTAAAACATGATGAAATAATAAAACCATTATATTAAATATACTAATATGTTTTTATGTTAATTTAATAACCTATATTCATCTCCTCTTCCATTAAATGGGAATGTAATCCATCATTTGTGTGTATGGCGGACTACCGCCTTGCGAACCTATGTAATTTTTTTCCTTCACCAACACTCATGGTTAGTTATAATTATGTAATTAATGTTTATATATAATATTAATTACATATTTATCATTATTAAAATATAATATATCATATATTTTCTTACCTTTCCATTCACTAAATAATGATAACGTTGTTCGTGCGTATATGTGGACTACCACCTCTACGAAGTGATGTGATTCATTTTTCATCACCATGTCACATGGATTATATATTTAAGAAAAAATATGGTATTAATAATATTATTATCATTATAAAGAAATAAAATAATAGTTAAATTCTTTCCATAATTATCGTTGAAAAATGGAAACGTTACTCATGCATACGTATGACTTGTTGTCTCCATGATTGCAATGTAGTTCATTTTTCATAACCATATCTCATGGTTGTTTTTAAAAGTATAATTTATGTATAAAAATGACAATAATTTCATGATTATTATTTTGGATATTATTTAATAGTAATCTCTAGGACCATAGTCAACCTATCGAAGTCATTTTTGAATTATGAAACAAATATCATCAAAACATACAACGTGAATTTAATTGATTAAATAATTAAATATAGAATAGTAATAGATAAAATAAATGGAATAATAAAATTTAAAAAGGTTCTTAATCGAGTAAATAATTAACCTAAGTTTATTATTCGTGAAGATAAATAACATACGTGATGATTTGAACTCAAGGTAAGGGACTTTGTTTTCAAAACCACTTTTAAATTTTCCCTTAAAAAACTTTTTATTCCATGTCCATATTTATAAAATTATTTTATGGATATATTTATATGGATGTGAACTAATTTTAAACGAAATTTTATTTCTATTTTTACTTTCATTCAAAGGTTTTTAAAAGTAATATTTTTATGGAATTTTTTTACTTTCATTACAACAATAAAAAAAGAATATTCTATTTTAATGCAGTTGGGGTTTTGAATAGTGTTTAAGGTCCCCTTTAATCCTACATCAAGACTAGGATCAAATCCTATTAGACCCAAATTTTGGTATTTCAAATCAGGGAGTGGTGGGGTGTGGTGGCGGTGGTGGTGTGGGGAGTGTCGGCACTGAGCATGGAAGGTCGGTGACTAACATCCTTAACAATGATGATGGATGATGTCAAATCGTGATGGGTTGGTGGGTCGATGGTTGGTGGATTATATGGTCAATATATGGAAGATCGTGCCACAGATCCATGGAAAAGGAATCTTGAATGTTGATGCTAGTCGACAGACTCTCGATGGCAGCGGTCTGGCTCGATGGTTCCAAAAGTGGTGGGAAATGCAGCTCAACTAAAGAATGATTGGATGGTGGAGGCATGAGACTTGGCTCATCCATGTTGGTGAAGTGGCCTTCGGTTATGTATCAGTCGGATCATATACATGGTACATACACCAAAGGAGGAAAATTTAGAGCATGAAGCAACCATCATCAAATTTGACCAGAATGGGAATGATGAGAGTATGGATTTTTTCATCGGTATCAGGCACTGTGTGGTTATAGAAGGGGAAATTCTTGTTTATTATCCTTATTTGGTTGGGAGATTTGGGGATTAAAGTGTATGTGTGTGAGTGGAGAGTCTGTTCTATGTGTCGGGTATTTGGGAATTCAGGTCATGTATGGGCCTTTTTTCTTGGTCCTATAGGTCATATAAGGGTTCCCTCTCAACCTAGTTAAAAAGGGTGATTTAAAAATTAACAAAAATATAAAGGCCTTTGGACTTGGAGGAGGAGGAATTTTCTATTTTAATGTATATAGTGACAATGACTTTTCCTTCTACCGTATCTGTTATTTGATTCTTTCTTCCTTTATAAGCTTCCATGTTTTCTTCAAATAAAAACCCTCTTTCCCTTTATTCTGAAAATTTAGTTTTGAAAATTTATTTTTATATTAAATATATATTTTAATATCTGAAATTTTTTTCTTATGGGTGAAAATAATATTTTATGATTATAAGGATAAAAATCTAAGATTCCATGTTTTATGATTATGTTATGTTTCTTAGGAATTGTTTATGATGATGATTGGTTCTATTATAAACCAAGGAAGGGTGGTTCCATTATAAACCAAGGATGGGTGGTTATGTTATTAACCAAGGATGGGTGGTTCCATGATAAACCAAGGGCAGGTGGTTCTGTGATATCCCTCCAATGCATTGGGTATGAAAGTTAACCTTATGGTTATTCCATTTGTAATATTGATATGTAAAATGGTATATCAAGTTACCTACATGTTTTATCTATGATTTCTTTGGGTTTTTATGAAAATATTATTATTTATCAAGGTAATATAATGAATTTTTTTTCAAGGAAAGTATATGCTACTTTTTAAGGGTGAAAAGTATAACTTTGTGAAAAAAAATTATGATTTTTTCATGACTGAAAAGAAATATTTATGATTTTTATTTTTCCTTTATGGTTTCTTATGAAATGTTTTATAAAAACATTTGGGTATATAAGTTGATTTATTGGGTAAGATAATGTTTATTTTGAGCCCAAAGTTTATTTTAGAAAATGAAATTTTTTATAAGTATTCATGTACTAACAGTTTCTTTATTTCATTTTATATCTCTTACTAAGATTTTGTATTCATCCCACATTTTAAATTGTTTTTCATAGGGTTTTAAGGGTTAATAGAGACATGGATGAGGTCATGAAGAAAATTGTGAATATGTGTCATGAAAAAAATATGTTTATTTTTAAAAGTTTTTTTATGGGAAAAAGGGATGTTGAATATACATTTCTACTTTGTAATGTATGGGTTTGTTATGCATGAGTTATGATATAAATCTATAAAAATATAAACCTAAAAGATCTTTTGGAATTTAATAAAGTTAATTCTAGTTTAAATTAACTAAAATATGTAATTTATAAGTTTGGTTCCTTATACATTAAGCCTGATACATAGAATGGAATACATGATAGAACATATCACATAAGCATATAAGATTACACTCATCATCACTCTCTCTATCTATCTATCTCTCTCTCTCTTATTTTGTCTGAGTAAACATTTTCTTGGAGAGATGTATGTCATGTGGCATTCATAATATTCCCCTATTGGATTATTCCATACTAAATATCTTCTATACATTATCAATGTATATACCCTAACTTAGTCCATGCATCTACGTAGATATATCTTAAATGATATTAATCCATAGAATGTAGGTTTATTCACCTAAATATTTTGAAAACCCCTAATTTATCTATTAAGTTTATATTTTATTTATTTTCATTAGGAAATTAAATAAGAAGTTGAGGTTATATTCAACGTAAATTCAATGTGTGTGTGCTAATATGATGCTTTGTATGAAGTTTCCTTTAAATCAGTTGATGCTTGTGTGTGTTGAGAAAATGTGTTGTGCTAATCTTCATCAAATCAAATATCATAAAATAAATTATGATTCAAGCTTCATTAATAGAAGAATAAAATTTGATGATTATTGAGATGGTTTAAAGGTGAAAGACATGTGTTGATGATATTTTTGAAAAGCACGTTGTTTAAAACATAATAAATGTGAAAGTTTATCTAGCTAAAGGGGAAATTGGAGTTGGATAGTTAATTCAAGAATCCTTATTTATAGAAACAAATGGTATATAATTTAAAAAATTGGATGAAGGTTGAATCCGTATATGAGGATCATTTGAATTAATATGATAATTTTTAAGGTTGAAGATATTTTTTTGCGAAGAATTCTAGAATATTTTTTGGAGAGGATCTTTGGTTTTCTATGGATATGGTATCCTTGGTTTTTATAAGATAAGGAAATTTACTATGTAAAAAAATTTATTTCCAACCAATTTGGTCACTAAATTATCCTATTATCAAAGGTAGTGGTTATTCTCTAAATAATATCATCTATGGTGCCTATGGTGAGGATTATAGAGGAGTATGTGTGGGTTGAAACTAATTTAAACTTTCATGGGGTGGTGTATATGTCAGAACCACTATGTTAGCCAGCACAAGTGGACCATTGGAGTGGGGTGTCCCTAATCAGTTTACACAGTGACTAATGGATCGTTATATATGATAAAGAATCATGAACCCTGTATTAAATTATTATGTGGGATCCCTTTAAATTACACACTATTCAAGTTTAAAAAACCATGTTCCATGCTAAATAAAATAACTATGTTCATTATGTGTCATCTTCAACCTTAGGTTTCTAGGGTTTCTACATGTTGGATTTTCATGTCGGGCGCCCTCTATTTTCATTACAAGATCATGTCATAGATGTTCTCTACTATGATAGATCATGAGAATATTGTGTTGTGATTATGATAATTACATTTTTTAGTTGATGTGAAATCCCATGTGTGTTTAGCTTTGTTTTTGGGTGATAGTAAGGTATTCATGCATTTAAATACATGAAACTGTGGAAGATAATGGCTACACAAGTATGTGAAACCATTAGAAGGTAGTAGATATTACATTCATGTTGGGAGAAGTTCATCAACCATGATTTTTAGAGGCACTTAGGAGGTTTATTTCATCTATAAATACATTTAATCACCTCATTTTCAATATATCAAGAGTGGGAGGAAAAACATAGCAACGAAAAAAGTTTTGAGAGGGAAAAATCTCTATATTCACATGTGGATTTCCATAGATATAGTTCTATTCAAACTCATAGAAGATATAAACGAAATCCATGAAGATAATTACACTCATATGAAGGAAATAACATGAATATGAGTGGTGTGAATTGAAATAAATATACTCTGTGTGTGAAGGACCTATGTACTCATAAGTTTCACTAAGCATAGAATTTAATGAAAGATATTTAAATTTTATAAATATTTCATGTTCATAATATCATGAAAATATTAATTCCTTCGTGATGTAAGTTTTTCGAACTTGGGGATTTTTAAAGTATAATTAGTAAGAATAAACAGTGAAATTCTTTTGTGCAAGATTCAGTTGTGTGAAGTACTAAGAATCAGGGTGTGATAAATCATTAAAATAACCATAGTTGAAAGAAGGTTTTGTGAATATTTTTATTTTATAATGTTGGAAGAAGAATAGTGCATCGAAAGAAGTTTTTTTACTAAAAATTAGAAATAGTAGCACAAAGTTATTGCAAAAAATAGTTGAAGAGAAAACCAAATTTGATTCAAATAAAACAAAAAATAGTAGAAGAATAATATAAGGTAAAATGTGAGTATATTCATATAGTAGTCGATGTGGGTATAGAAGATAAATGTGAGAAGAATCGTAAGTTACTAAATTTGGTATATAGTGAAAAATATTGGATAATCTATTTGTGAGTATCATAAAATGAATTTTTAGAATAGGTTATAAAACACAAAAAAATATCAAGGAGAGTCATAAAGGAAGATCTATTTCAAGTGGTTCAAAATAAACCAATAGAAAAAGAAGGTCTTTCTTATTTTGGTTTTGAACATTTTTATAGTGGGTAGTGAGAAGTTTTAGTTTTCAATGGGACCCTCAAAATAGCATTGTGTGGTTTTATACTGGTGGGATTGAGGAGATTCCTAGTGTAACCACTTGTGTATATAGTGGAGAATACATGGTTGGGGCATCTAAAAAATCAAAAAAGGAGTAGGGTTTTAAGGTTGAACCATTTAAAAAAAATGTTTCTTGTTCCATTTACTTTCATAAATATTCAAGTGAGTATACAATACACACATTGAGTGGTAATAGATATTAACTAATTATATAGGTTTAATTAAAAAAGAAAATAATTCCTAAAAAACAATCATAGATTTACCCCCTATGATCAAAAAATATTTGGGTACTTCAATTGGTTTTAGAGCTAACCTAAGTTCCCTATGTTAAATCCAATAGTTACTGAGTATACACAATATAAATTCAGTTATTAGTAGTTTTGTTCCCAAATTTTATAAAAATAACTATCATATTTAGAGTAATAGGATGTTCCCCTACCTTCTATCACTTATCCAAGATGTAAAAGATGCATCAATAGTAGGATTTCCACACATTCCTAAGAGTGTTATTATGAATATTTTTTAAAAGATAAATATTAAATTTGATGGAAAATTTCAAAATTTTATTATAATGTCTCTTTTATAAAAGGTAAACACAAAATTTATGGGATTTAAAAATTTAAATGAAATTTGGGATAAATTTAAGAGAAGTTATGAAGGAAACATTAAATCCAAAGAATCCAACTTATAAGTTTAGAGTATCAATTTTGAAGACATTAAAATAGATGATTATGAAAATATTGATGACTAATTTACAAGATTCAATGATATTGTCAAGAATATCTAGAGATTTGGTGATAAATTGGATTATTTTATTATTGTCAAGAAGCAAAGGAGAAACATTACAAAAATGTTTTATTGTAATTTTTTAGCCTTTGAATATAGATAAGACCTATATCTGTATTAATTGTATAATATTCTCATTTCTTTTTAAAATAGAAAGGATCTATATTTCAAAAAGAAAGTAAAATATGTGATATCCCTTAATGCTATGAGAAAGCTTAAAATTAGAGATAATGAAGCTGAGGAATAAAGTGATTTTGATGGTAATAAATATGATAAATATTTCAATAAAATTTTTAATCTTTTATCAAAAAAAATTAATAAGGTAAAGTTAAAGGGTAAAGGAAAAAAACCAAATAAGATATTATATTTGTAATAGTATTGGACATTTTGTAATAAACTATCCAAAAAAGAAGAATATGGAATATGAATTAGATGAGTTTGATGAGAAACCTTATAAGAATAAACTAGTTATAAGTTCAAAATATTCAACCAAATATAATGGAAGTAAGAAAAAGTTAAGTATAAATAAAAGAAAAAAATTTATGAGAAAATAGGAATAAGTTAAATCCTCATCTAGTAACTAATAAAATGATGAAATTAATTTTATAGCTCATTTTTAAAATTGTTTTGATACCTCAAGTAGTGATGATGGTGAAGGAAAGGAAATTGAGTTTGAATACATATTGAAGAATTAGTTAAAATCTTGTCTTGATAAGAACACGCATCTCAATAAAGAGAAGAGGAATTTGATGAAATAAAAGGATATGGTGAATAGTGGAAAAGCGATGTATGTTAATAAAGAATAATCTTATATTTATAAGATCAAGAAATAAAAACTGAGAGTATCTAAGAAAGATAAGGTGGTAAAATACCTTGAAGAGAAACTTTCTCTAAGAGGTTAATAATTTTTCAAGACATAATCAAAGTATCTTGAAGATCAAAAATATTTTAATAATATCATATAATACTTAAGTAAGTTATTTTAGGTTAAATTTGATTTATATCATGAAGGATAAAAGAGGGGACTAGAGAGTCAAGTTAATTATGCTCCTAATGAATCTTAAAATAACCTTGTTACCTATAATAGTGCAGGTTCTAAAACTAAACTTAAACCAGTTTGGAACACGAATACCAATGTAAAACAATCTTATAAATAAAAATAAGAGATGAATGCTTTAAGAAGACCATTTACCCCATAGAAAATACATCCATAGTTTATGGAAATATTGTAGTTTAAATCTTATATATAGAAATATTTTTAATATATAATATCAAGTTATAGAGGATATTGCTAGTGTTTTTGAGTTTTTCTACATAATTCCTATTCATGACGGTATAATATGTCACTACTAGGAAATATTCACGATCCAAGAGGGGGATATTCTAAGAAGATGAGATCATGTTTTCAATGGAAGTAAGTTTTGACTAGGAATATATCTAATCCACCAACGCAAAACATATATGAATTCTTATAATAAATTTGTGGAGAATGTAACTAGAAGGGTCATAGTGTTGATGAAACATGACTATCATACCCATAAAAATTCTCTATGGTGTGAAAAGTAAGGGATTTCAAAAGTTGAAGGAATAAAATTTGTGTTTTGATGAAGCTACCAAGAAACCATGTAAAAACCCCAAGAATAATGAGCATGGTAAAAATGATTCCTTGACTATTTTTCCAACCTAATTAGAATAGGATATAAATATGGAGAAAAAATAAGTGAATTCTAGTACTAAATGGAAATAAATAATATTAGAATAAGAGATCTAATTTTATGAGAGGTTATCTACAAATGATTACCCAAATATTCAATAGAATCTATGTGTAAGGTGAAATCAAGTTATAAATGGCATAAAGGAATATATGACCATCCTATAAGCTTAAGTAAAATTAAAAAAAAGGTGATTCAAGAACCAATTCATTAATTTGTGTTTGTGTATTATGTGAAGAAAAAAACAACATAAGGAAGCAGCTAAAAGGAAGAATATTTCCATGAAACCTATAAAGGCTCATAATAGGAAATAGAGCATGAATAATTTATCCCGTGATCATATTAAAAGAATGGATAATATTATTTTATAGGAAACTCTTAGCCTTTATATTTTTACTAAGTAATTAATAGGTTCCTCCTTATTCCCTTGTTTCTTTTATTTTTATTAATATTTAGTAAATTAAAGGAGATAAATTAAAGGGGGATATTTATTAGTGTTCTGTAATTTTTCAATAATAAGAGTTGATAATTATGGAATTATCTAACTCCTATAATGGTGAATAGAGTCCATCCCTTTAGGGGGATTACATGTGTAAGAATCTATGAGAGACTATATCTTTTTTATAATTTTTTAAACCTAATGGTATCTAAAAATATTGTAAGTTAAGGTATGTTAATCAAAATTTTCTACTATTTCTATGATTATGTTAAATATATTGATAAATGGGGAATGATATTTGATGAACAAGAAAATAAGGGGGATTTATAAATCTTGAAATTTAATGTTTATAATGTATTTGGTGAAAATAAGTGAATTTTATACTTTTATCAAAAAAAATTGTGGGTGTGGTCCCTAAAATGATAAAGTTGAAGTGGTGTCACGTGTTGATAATATTAAAAGAAGGATTTGATGTTAAGGTTAATTCACTCTCACAATTATAAATTTTTTCTATAACCACAGCACAAAATCGTGGCTATAGGGGTAAAAATGTGGCTATAAGCTATAGCCACGGTCCCAGCTAGCCATGGAACGTATTGGCATGGATATATCTAAAATCTATAGCCACGGTTCTCTGATCTAATGCCACAGTTGTCCTTAGTGAAATAGCACCCATAGCTTTCCATTGTGGCACTTGGGATATAGCCACATTTTTTCACCATGGCAACAGAGTTATTGCCACAGTGGACAACCATGACTATAGCCCTAGTAAACCATGGATATAGCCCAAAAATAATATGCACTTAGCCGGATTTGATCTATGTACCTACACTATGCACACGATCCGCATAAACACTAAACCACAAATTACTTTGGGTATATATATATTGTTATATACATTATTAAAAATAGTGGCTATAGCATGTAAACCATGGCTATAGCCCTTCCTGCTCTTTTTTCATGGGTTAATTTTTTTTCCACACAAGGTTAGGATACCTATAGACATGGTTTGAGAACTTATGGATATAGAAAATGTAAAAAATACTATATAACCATGATTTAGTAAAACCATGTCTATAGCCCTCGAAAAAACACTCTATAGCCATGATTTTACACAAACTATGGCAATAGACCTTGGAAAAAAACTCTATATCCATAGTTTTACACAAACCATGGCTATAGCCCTAGGAAAAAACTCTATAGCCATAATTTTAAATAAATTGTGGCTATATCCCTAGGAAAAAAAACTCTATAGCCACATTTTTACACAAACTATAGCTACAATTCTCATAAAAACACTTTATAGCCACGGTTTTATAGAACCATGGATATAGTTATTAAAAAAAACTCTATAGCCATGGTTTCACTGAACTATGGATATATCATTAGAAAATATACCCTACAGCCACATTTTTATATAAAACAGTGGTTATATCCTTGGTATAAATACCTATAGCCATGGTTTTTAAAAATCATGGCTATATGTATGTGGATATAGCCTAGTTTTATAGTGGTTCCTTATTTTATATAGTAGGTTATCCCATATAGACTTAGATTTGAATGACTAGTGAACCATTTCTAAAAAAGATTTGGTATCATCCTTCTATAAAAAAATTTAAATCAGGATTTTATCTTGAATGAAATAGAGATAAAAAGTTTCTTAAAAATTAAATAAGGATCATAAATATCGGTTAAGAAGACCTTCACTTAAACCAGTATCTTTGAATTTATTATCAATAAGGGAGAGAATAATTACATTGAATTTGTAAGTTTAAATTAAATTGTATGTTGAAAACAAATCCAAAGGTTGAGATTCAAGAACCATGGTAGATTGATGAAATTCATATTGTTTTTTTCAATAGAAAATTCAATGTGTGCATGTTGATATGATTCTTTGTATAAAGAAACCATTAAATCGGTCAATTCTTGTGTGTTCTGAGATAATTCTTTGTGCTAGTGATTATAGAATAAAATATCAAAAAAGAAATTTTTATTTAAGATACATATTGGGAAGAATAACATATAATGATTTTAAATACAGTATTAAATTGAAAGGCATGTGATGATGATATTTGTGAGAAATGTGTTATTTATAACATGATAAATGTGAAAGTTTATATAGCTAAAGGGGATATTGAATATTGGATAGTTGATTGGAGAATCAATCCTTATATAAAAAAATGGAAAATATGATCTACACTTAGATGAATTTTTATTATATCCTTGAGGATCATTTAAATTAATATGGAAATTTCCAAGGGTGAATATAAGTTTTTTAGAAGAAGTCTATAAGAGTTTTTAAGAAGGAACTTTTTTTGGATATGGATATGGACTCCTTATTTTAGAAATGGTAATGAGATATAATAAGAAAAAAAAAATATTTCCAACCAATTTTTCCACTCAAGCAGCCTGCTACCAAAGGTACTGACTAATCTCAAAGGTAGCTCATCCATAACGGTTATGGTGAGGATCATAAAGGAGCCGGTGCTGGCCAGCACTGAGTTAAAGGTGCATAGGGAAACACAAAGGTCAAAACCACTATATAGGGTGACATGAGTAGACAACTAGAGTGAGACAATCCTAATGGGTTTTCATAGTGGCTAATTAAGTGTTATATATAATAAAGAATTGTGATTCCCATATTAAAGTCTGATGTGGTATTACTTTAAAGTGTGCATTGTTTACATTTAAAAAATCAAGCATCACAGTAAATTAAATGATATCATTTTGTTATGTGCCATCTTAAACCTCGATCTTCTAATATTTCAAAATGAGTGATTTCCATGCCAATAAACTTCTATGTTCATGCCGATATCAAGAAAGCGATGTTTTCTACCATGATATATTTTTATAAGCTCATGTTATACTCAATATAATTTTACCATAGTAGTTGAAGTGAAATTCCTTGTGATTTGAGTTTCAAGTCAAGGTGAAAATAAGGTATTAATGCATTCAAATGTGTGATTATATATAATATGATGTCTATGTTAGAATGATAAACTAGTTGATGGAATTATGTATTACATTCATGTTAGGATAATATCAAGCTGAGTGAATGCACATTATGAGAATTGAGTTTCTTTTACAAAGGATGATATCATGAATCTCTAATCCATGATAAAATGGATGTTCGACTGCAATTTTTAGAGGCATTGAGGCAGTTTAGTTCATCTATAAACACCTATATCCATGTAATTTTAAATATATTGAGATTTTTATAAAAACCATAGTAGTGGGAGATGTTTTGATTTGATATAAAGATCTCTATTCACATGGGGTTTCCATGGAAAGAGTTCTCTTTGAACTCACAGAAGAGGTAAATAAAATACATGAAAAGTATTACACTCACATGAAGGAAATATTATGAATTTAAGTAGTTTTAAATGTAATAAAAATATTATGTGTGTGTGAATAATTCATATAATCATAATTTATGTGGAGAAGATAATTCCTTACAAGCTATTTTCTTGCATGAAGATAGTATAATAAGAAGCTTATAAAAATCTTAATTCCTATAAGAAATAAGTTTTATGAGATTGAGGCTTCATGAAGTAGAAGTAAAAAAGAATAAGAAATGAAATTATTTTGTGCAAGATTTAGTTTCATGAAATACTAATAAATAAAGTGTAAGAAACCATGAAAATTACCATGCTTTCATTAAAGTTTCACAAAGCCTTTGAGTTGAGAATAAAAAAAGAAATAATCTAAGTAAAAAAATAAGTGATCTAAAAAAAGTAAGAAACGGTTACAAAACTTTGTTGAATGAAACCATTTAATATTAGAGATGATTTGAGTTCACTAGAACTTAAAATATTGGAAGTAGAATCTATGTATAATCTAAGATAGAGGTTAGTATATTTGGACAGTAATCAGTGTGGGTTCAGAAGATAAAAGTGAGAAAACTATATGTTAATGAATATGATAGATAGTGAGAAAGAGTTAATGATATTTTTTTGAGTGTTAATAGAAATTCTTAGACAGGTGAACATGTGTATAAAAATTGATTTGGGAGTCTCATGAAGGAATATATATTTTAGGTGGTGTAGAAGCAACCCGAAGAAAAAGGAAATATTTATTATTTTGTTTTGAAAATTTCTATAATGGGAAGAGAGAATCTATAGTTTCTAGTGGGAATCTATAAATATCATAATGTGACTCTATAATAATGGGATTAAGAATATTCTTGGTGTAACAAATTGTGTATATAGTGGAGAATCTATGATTCAGGCATTTATAAAGTCATATAAATGAGTAACTTTTTAAGGTTGAACCATATAAAATTGATGTGTCTTGTACCATTTACTTTCTATAATATTCTGGTAAGGCTGAGAGACACTCATTGAGTATATAAAAAACTCAATTGATTATTGTAGTTGAATTAAAAAGAAAATAATTTTTAAAAATGGATCACTAATTCACCTCCATTGATCTAACAATTTCTTATCACTTCACCTTTCATGAATCATTTGTTTAAACACATATTAATTAATTGTAAGACTGGTATATCATTTCCTATAAGTAATATATTATCAATATATACAACTTAGGAAATTATTTCATTCCCACTAAACCTATTATAGATATAAGGATCACATTCATTCTTTTTGAAACCAAATTCTCTAATACATTCATCAAAATGAATGTTCCGTGATATGGATGCATGATTCAACCCATAAATAAATGTTTAAAACTTTCATACCATATTATCATCCTTTTGAGTCAAAAACCCTTCTCTTTATATAGTATAGACCTTTTCTATAAGGCTCCTATTAAGGAAGTTTATTTTTACATCCATTTTTCAAATATCAAAATCATGGTAAACCATTATGAAAATCATAATTTTGATGGATTTAATTATATAGACTGTTTAAAAGGTTTCACCATTGTTTATGCCTTGATGTTTGAAGTTACGAAGAGGAGTTTCTCCACTGAAAATGGGGGTTGAATTAGTGGTTATTTTTTTAATTTTCATTTCTTTTGAAATAAAATTTTGTTGACCAGTTAGGATCCAATACACTCTTATGATAACTCAGCCTCACCTGAATATAGTAAAAATAAATGGCATAAGAAAATAAAATTTTTACAAGGTTTGTTCTCTAAATGAGCCTACTCCTTGCTTTGATTGGTTATACTCCCCAATCACAGATTATACACTATAATCACAAACAGTTACAACATACATTTCTTCACTAGAATAGAGTCCCACTATGCTCTCCAAAGTCCCATTAGAACAACATTTTCACACTACCTTGTTACAAAAATGATTAAACAAAAACACATGAAAAGCCACTTCTAAATGTTGATAGGTTCTGAAACAACTAATGAAGATCTTTCTTTTGTGCCTTTAATGTAAATAAAATATCATATGCTCACAAACTGAAGAAATCCACTAAATAGTTTCTTCCTCAAATTCTATCTCTTGACTTATCAATAAAATTATACTCATATAGTATTCCAAATTATCTTCATATGCATTAAATAATTACAGAATAGCACATATATATATATATATATATATATATATCTTGGTGGTTTTTCTTCACAAAAATACACTACTTCACAAATTGATGTCTGTATTTAGATACACTTCTTCATACTCTCTGCCAATAATTTTATTGCTTTGTAAGAAACATCTAAACATTGTGCATGAAAAAATTATTTTCTTTAGAAAAATCTCTACATTTAAACTTCAGTAACACTTCCCACTTCTCTGTGTTTCTAAAAAAATATTTCACATGTCTATGAAACACTCTCATATTTGTATCAACCTGATATTTATAATAAAACATTCCTTGGTTATTTTAAGTAGTTATTGCACAATAACACTGTGAACATGAAAATTCATTTGAAATTGGTTCATCTCAGCATATCTACATAGAAACACCTCATCTGCAAACCACAATTAATTCTTCTCCACAAACATCTTCTAATGGTTACATACTGCATAGATACTAACTCAAGTAATGTGCATACTATAATTCTCACACATATCAAGTTTCCTTGGTAAAAAAATACATAATATTTACAAAAACATTATTCATCTACAAGTAATGTACTGCATGAATTCTCAAAGAAAGGTCTTAAAGTGTTTCATCCACAAACTACTCACATATTCAAAGAATCTTTTCTAAATACTAAAACAGTATGAAATATTCAACATTCATGTAATATATATTCTTGTAGAACATTCACTGCAAAATAAAGTTGTCCACAAAGTACTTCACCACAAATAAATCTCATCCATGAACTACTATCTCCATGGCATCATCCATGAACTGAATGGAAAACCAAAATGGACTACATTATTAAGTAATATCATCTGCAAATCACATCATTCTCAAAGCAATTAATTTGCAGATGATCGTGGGAATTTTATCCACCAAAAAGTAATGACATCTTATGGAATCTTCCTCTGTAAAGTATGTTTGTAAATTGATCCTCATGAAGAACTCATCCCACAAAGAAACATCATTTAAAATCATTTTATTTCTTTACAGAAATCAACCTTAGCTGATTTTTTAAACTCTCAAAGAGTGTTAAAATATCCCATAAGGCAACTGGGTTTGTGAGATCTCAGTCCTCAAAACCCCTGTACGTGATGTGGTCATTATCAAAGGGTTGGTTCTTAGTAAAAATAAGAGTTCTCCCACATGATAGGATGGATCCCATTTAAACAGTGAGATCATATTTAATGGATGGATAAATATTCATCCTTTTAATCATTGGGTGAATCGTACTCGCATATCATCATCCAATATCAAATCCTCCAAGAGTCTTTGATCCATTTTATAAGAAACTTCATGCCATGGGTCTGTCAAAAATCCCAACCCCCTGTCATTGTGTCGCCCTGTATAATGGAACTGCCTCCTCACACAGTGGTCTTCTACATCATCCCATACATACCTACAGGTGCATGCTCTGTGGGACCTATACACGAGCTATCTACCTTGGGGCTTATACACGACCCTACCCACCTGCTTTATAGAATGATCTAGCCTCCCTTGGGAATGGTTGACCTTTGGGTCCCATAAATTCCTTGTTTGAGGTTGGATTGGGCTGCTAGTGGGTTGGTCCATTATTTTTAAGTAATCTACCATTGTATTACTTAAAAAATCCTAAGTATAATATGATAACCCAAAGGCCTTATTAATTTAAAATTCCAATACACTGTCAACTCCTCAAATCCTCAATTCATATTCCTTCAAATATTCTATAGTTGTAGTAAAAAATGTGTCCTCGGTGACACATATATTTGGTCATTGATATCATCACAAAAATCATCATAATAAAAAATAAAAATAAGAACTATCCAATAATGAAATCTAATTCCATATAAATAATAATTGTTAAAGTGTTAAATCCAATGTTATTAGATTAATCCATAAAAATTCTCCAGGAATCACCACTTCATCCTTAACATTTCTCCAGGCATCACCACTTCATACACACACACCAAACACATATTAAAACACATTGAAAACAAATGTAACACTAAGGTTCAATAATCTCCCCATTTTTATTTTTTTGTCAGCATCCCTTCACATAGATCCTATAACATAAAATTCAATATGTGTGTCTCATATTTACTCCCCATTAATGATAATCAAATGTAAAGGGAAGTGGGGTTTTCTTATCACATTTATATTCTCAAAAACCTCTTCTCTATTTATCTTAAAAGAATGAATGATATCACATGATATTTGGAAAATAGACTTTAGTTACTAACCTCTAGGTCTATATGGGCTAACCCGGTACAGAAAAAAAAAAGATATAACCAAGGTAATCTTAGTTATATTTCAAATATCCAAGAATGAGAAATCAAGATTAGAAAGTCTCAAAGGAAATAAAAATTCATTCACACACTTTATCAAACAAATTAGAATGTTTTGGTACATAAGAAGAATTTCCCCTTTTCTCATCATTTTCATTTATCAAGCACTCCCTTTAGATAAATAAAATTCATAATGATATAGGAGTGTGGCTGGATTACTCAATCCTCATAAATACTCCCCCTCAAGAGTTGCATCCATTTTCATCATCATGTAATTAAACGAAATCCATGATGAACAACACTTGTTACCCCAATACATAAAAGAATAGGGAATAATGAGGTACCTCTTGATAATATTCAAGTGACAGGAGAAGTCCGAACATGATGTTTCATCCTTAACTCAACAAAACTCTCTTTTGGAATTGATTTAGTGAAAATATCTACAACCTGATATTTAGTAGAAATATATTCTAACTAAATATCTCCAATTTTCACTATTTCTTTAATAAAATGATACTTTATATCAATATTATTAGATATTGAATGTTAAACTATATTTTTAGATAGTCTAATAGCACTTTGATTATCACATGAAATTTTCAGTGGTCACTTAGTTTCAATTTTCAAATCTTCCAACTCCAATTGCATCCAAATAATCTATGTACATGTCTGTGTAGCTACAACATATTCAGACTCATCCATGATCAAAGTTACTAAATTTTTCTTCTTTATATACCAACTAACATAGCCTTCTCCTAGAAATAATTTTTCACCTGAAGTTGATATCATGTTCATATAATCACCTCCCCAATCAGCATCTGTAAACCCCCAACAATTTAAAATTTACATTGTGTTTGTATAAATGTCCATAGTTCATAGTTCCTTTTACATGTCTTATAATTAACTTAGCTTTCAAAAATTGAGACTCTTTTGGATCACTCTGAAATCTAGAACATAGAGTCACTACATAAGTTATTTCTAGCCTTGATGTTGTGAGATAAAGTAGACTTCCAATGATTCTTATGAATTATTTCTGATTAACACTATTTCTAGTTTCATCCTTTTATATTTTAGTTCCAACTTATACATCCTTTACCATAAGATAGGTATACCATGAAAATTCTATCTCCTCCTTTTTCTTAAAATTCTACCTAATTGATACTATTTATTCTTATAATGTAAGGGATTCCAATGACTCTGAAGTATTTAACAATTGAATTTTTTTTGTACCACAATTCATATGTTGTATTTTTTTTGTCTCAGTAGACATATTTTCTGTATATATATTGTAGTACATACAGCTTCTCTCCAGAAATAATTTGAGGTGTTTTGTTCATCTAACATAGTTCTTCCTATCTCAACTATGCTTATGTCTTTTATTTCAGCTACCCCATTTTGTTGTAGAGTATATGGTGTGTCGTACTAATGCTTGATTCCATGTTTGGAAATATAAATTTCAATATAATCATAAGTAAATTCCTTTCCATTATTTGATATTAGTTTCTTGATATAGAGACTCATATCCTTCTCAGCTTTCTTTCTAAATTTTTTGAACATTTTAGTTTCTTCTGATTAGTCATCCAAGTATAATCATCAATAAATTTAATGAAATACATATCACGTTTGGTTTAATTTTTTCTCATTGGGCCACATAAGTCGGTATGAATAAGTTCAAGGGTTCTAGAAGATAGAATATTCACCCCTTTGTGTGAACTTTGGGCCAATTTCCCTTTTTAATAGGTTTTACAGATTTCATCTGTCACGACCCGTCCCAGTGGGGCTCATGTCACGACTCTCCAAGCCCGCCTCCAATAGGCCAGGGGCTGGTGACTAGCATCGAGTAGGAATATTAATTACATGGAAGGTGTTGACTAAGTACCTATATACATGCACACATCTCCAAACCCACAATGCTGAAATGTAAAAATCACTAAGGAACAAAAATGCATGCATACAACTAAACCCATCAAACAGAGTATGATGGAACGTAAAGTACTGAAAGTAAACTGGGCCAGAATATAAGCCCACCAAAATCAAGAGTCTGAAAACTAAAAAGTCCAACCTTTAAACACAAAGAGGTATTGGGACTACTAATCATAGCTGTAGGAATTCCTTGTCCTGTATAGAACTCAGAAAGCTCGGTCTTGTCCTGGTCCTCCCTGGACTCTGTCAAAAGGCTGCTCATCTGCACAAGATACGACACGTGCGGGCAAAGCCCGTGAAGGGGTGAGTATAACAATACTCGGTAAGAGACCCCGAAAACCATAAAGCAGTAAAGGTACAATTAGATCTACACAGTATATGTCTACAGAACATATAACACAATCTATATATACTCAACACCCAGACCCATAGTCTAGAGGAAAGTCACATAACTGCATACCCTCATTGGGGATTCAGTTTGAAGATTCCAAAAAGCACTCGTTCCTGGAGAACTCACTCCACCAGTCTGAAAACTCTGATGACGTCCATCTGAGAAGCACTATTCATCAGGAAAAGCCACGAGATATAGATACACTAATTACGGGAGACACACTCCTGAGTGGGAAAGATCGTGATAGATAGATACACTCATTATGGGAGACACACTTCTGAGTGGGAAAGATCATGATACATAGATGAGGATCACTTACAGGGCCATGGAGGATACTGTGACTCATCCAGATTCACCTGCTAGGTAGAGGATCGACACCCTGTGGAGTTGGTCATGTCGATGCCTGACTCTACCTAGGGTCAAGAATGGATAAAGGATCTCACTCCAGGCCTCTCTGAGGGATTTCTAACTCTATCACAGAAAGTCTTGCTGAAGGGATCATACTCCTATAGAAGGAAACTATGCCTTAACTTTAGGGGAATGACAAAAAGGGGCACTAACCCAAACAAAACATGTCCAAGATACGGTGGACAAGAAGACCAAGCCTTTTTACAAAAAGTACACGATGTGCAGAAAAGTTACACGCCGTGTCTTCTAACCCCAGGTACTGCTCATGTACAATAGTCCATTTCATAAGGCTGGTCATGTAGAAAAGGTCAGTACACAGTGTGTGGTTCGGATTAAACTCCATGTCCAACCAACTGGGTTCGGCTCCATGTACGTTGGCCATGTGCCTATACACGACCTCAACCTATTTATGCCAACCCGTGTAATCGTCACACGGGGTGAACTGCACTACTAGCCTCGCTTGGTCGTGTGGTGGAGTACATGTCTATGTAATCCACCTCGTGTTCGTGTATCCCCTGGATACACATAGAGTCCCGCGTAGCCGCCTTTGACATGCTGTGTAGAGAGTACACGTCGTGTCGCGAAGCCGTGTAGTTCTTCCTGTGTTCGTGTATTTCCCAGAATACACTCCGAGCTTTGGGGAAGGTCCAACATTTCATGTGACCAGGTTCACACACCATGTGATAACTTTCTAACACCTGAAACCCTAGCTTTCGCTGATCCGGTCTACATAGCGTGTTCTTCAGGATACACTTCGTGTATTTTGAAAATTTCTAGAATCACAAACCTTCGCCATCGCGCCTTCATAGCTACCTCATTCTTTGATCTTGCCATCCGATTACCATGTAACTCAAGGGTTTTGGTCATCTCGACACCACGTAGTCGATTCCATTGGTTTTGGACCTCTGATCGGCTTCGAAAACACATAACGATCCACCCGCGCAAAGAACACTCGAAGAATGGTATTTCCCAATCTGATCTGATTCATCGTCCTCTATCGTTGTCGCACCTCCTCTAGGTCATCATGATGTCGGATCTTCAATTTGGTATTGTTTCATCGCAATATGGGTGTGCAACGATCCATTGTTCATCACCCCACGAAGAACGTGAGGAACACGTGATAAAAGAAAGGGGAAAGAAATACAATAATCAAATCGAGGAATGAACCTCCGCCGTTGTTCATCACGGTGTTGATTCGCTCGCTTTAGTAGGCTTAAACGGAGTAGAATCAAACAAAAAATCGACATTTATTAATTCCTGGAAATCATACCAATAAAAACCATCCCACAAGAACGTACGAATCCGCGGATCAACATGTTCATGGTCGATCCGCGTTCGTCATTTAAATTCAAAAATGGGGGAAAGAGAATCAAAATAACAACCCCTACCTCAAGAAGGTATCGATCACTGAAGAAGGGTTCGTGGCTCCATCATTTTTGAGATCCTTCAACTTTGTTGGCGCAGCGATTCATAGCTTTCATTCGTCATCGATCGTTGTCGAGAGTTCTCTCCAAGGTCTCAAGATTTCACTAGAGTTTCTCTCAATTTTCCATCAACGACTGACATTTGATTAACCCATAAAAAGGGGGATGCACTTCAGTGTTCTATTATGTTGTAGTATTAATGAGTGAAGTTGTCATTTCTGAGTCATTATGACATGGCATTTATTATTGAAACAATTTCCCTGTCGTTACGCTGTAGTGAATGTTTCCAAATAAAATAAAATAAACTTTGTGAATTTATTTTATTTTATTTTATTTTACTAAAAACGTCCAAAAATTAACTTTTTCCCTTGACCAACGCTGTTCAAGGTTAGACCCGTTCTTAGGAGAGTTCTTTGTCTCGGACATAGTGGTTTCCTTAGATTTTTAATCTGGGCATCTGTTTGAAAACTTCCACAACCACGCACATGTGCCGACACTCTTAACTAAAAAAAATCAAACCACTATTCCAGGCTCATTGGGCCTCGGAATCGCATTCCGTCAAAAATATTGGTCTTGTAATAATTCTATATAATATTTAAAAATAATACTTGGAAAATCTGAGACATTACATTATCACCACCTTGGGTCTTTGAGTCCCCGAAAAGCCAAGACAAGGCTACTCAAAAAGATGTGGGTATTGGGAATGGATCTGAGCCTCTCGCTCCCACGTGATCTCCTGAAGATTCATGTGATGCCACCGGATGCTCATCAAGGGAATTGATCACCCATGAAGGATCCTCTCATGCTGATCCTTGATCTCCATCGGGTACTCAGCAAAGGTCACTCCAACCTCGATGTCTAGTTCACCCTAGACGATGATGTGCGATGGGTCATGCACGTATCTCCTAAGCTACGATACGTGGAAGACATCATGTACCCGATGCAAATATGGTGGTAGATCTAGGCGGTATTCCACCTCGCCAACTCTGCACAGTATCTAGAAAGTTTTGATGAACCTCGGAGATAGCTTGCCACCCCGGCCAAGTCTCTGTAACCCCCATCTAGGTGAGACCTGAAGAAAGACGTGGTCTCCCTCTTCGAACTCCAAAGGTCTCCATCATCTTTCAGTATAAGACTTCTGCCGGCTCTGTGTAGTCTTCATCCGCTCACGGATGGTCTGCACCTTCTCGAGGGTAGCTTGTACCAACTCTGGACCCATGAGTGCTGACTCTCCAGGGTCGGTCTAGCAAAGTGGTGACCGACAGGGTCTCCCATGTAAAGACTCGAAAGGTGTCATACCAATGGTGGAGTGGTAGCTGTTATTGTAATAAAACTCCACTAGAGGTAGGTGGTCCTCCCAACTGTGACCAAAGTCCAAGATATAGGCCCGCAACATATCCTCCAGAACTTGAATGGTCCTCTCCGTCTGACCATCGGTCTGGGGATGGAACGTCGTGCTCAAATGTAGCTAAGTCCCAAAATCCTCCTATAATCCATTCCACAACAAATATTTGAAGCGGGCATATCGATCCGAGACTATTGTCGAAGGGATACCATGAAGCCGAACTATCTCCTGCACGTAGAGGTGTCCCAAGATCTCTACAGAACTCTGCTCCCTGATAGCTAGGAAGTGGGCCGACTTGGTGAGGCGGTCAACGATCACTAAGATGGATTCATGCCCCTTGTATGTCTGTGTTAACCCTATCACGAAGTCCATAGATATTCCATCCCACTTCCACTCTGGAACTTCTAAGGGGTGACTTAATCCCGCTGGAACCTGGTGCTTAGCCTTCACCTGCTGGCATGTAAGGCATCGAGAAACGAACTCTGCTACTGCCTTCTTTATGCCTAACCACCAGAACTGTTGTCGAAGATCCTGGTACATCTTTTCCACTCCATGATGTGCCACCAGGGGGGATGTATAGAACTCCATCAGGACCTCTTCCTGCAATGCTATTGGTACAACAGTGCATCCTCTGAAAAGAATTATGTGCTCCCCACCTTGCGAATATCCGTCAGGAGCATGTCCTGTGGATAACTGAGCACATAAAGCTTCACAGTCAACATCCCCAAGCTGCGCCTCCTTGACATGATATAAGAGTCGAGGGGTGACAACCATTGACTACAGGTAAGCCGTATCCTCTCTGTCCATGAAGGACAACTGCAACGTGGCTAAATTCTCTATCACCTCACTCAACAGTTGTGATCTAGAGATTCTGCTAAGAGCATCTACCACCTTGTTCCACTTTCCAAGAGTATAGATGATCTCAAAATCATAGTCTCAGAGGAACTCTAACCAACACCTATGTCTCAGATTCATATCTTTCTATGAAAATATGTACTTGAGGCTCTTGTGGTCATAGTAGACGATAAACCGCTCACCCATAAGGTAGTGTCTCCACATCTTCAATGCGAAGACTACCACTGCCAACTCGAGATCATGGGTCACATAGTTCTGCTAATATGGCCTAAGCTGGCGCAAACCATAAGCAATCACTTCCTGTATTTGCATCAAGACATATCCAAGCCCGGTCCCTGATGCGTCGCATAAAACTACGTACTCAGCACCCTCCTCCAGTAATCTCAAGATTGTGGCACTCGTCAAACTCTGTCTAAACCACTCTAAATCCTACTAGCACTTCTCCGTCCACACGAAGGGTTTCCCCTTCCGGGTCAAGGCTGTCATCGGTGCTAATATTCGGGAGAAATAAAGAATGAATCTGTAATAATATCCCGCAAACCCAAGGAAGCTTTGCACCTCCATCATGCTCCGAGGTGACTCCCATGCTAGCACTGCCTCCACCTTGGCTAGGTCTATAGCTACACCATCTGCTGAGATGAAATGTCCCAAAAAGTGGACTTCCTGAATCCAGAACTGGAACTTCGAGAGCTTCCCATAAAGATGGTGATCTCAGAGTACATCTAGAACCATATGTAGGTGTCTCGCGTGCTTTTCCTCTGACACTAAGTACACAAGGATGTCATCAATGAAGACCACTACGAACTGGTCTAAGTATGGTTAGAAGATCCGGTTCATCTGTACCAAGAACACTATGGGGGCGTTTTTCATGCCAAAATTCATCACCAAGTACTCATAGTGACCGTAGCGGCATCTAAATATTTTCTTTGGTATATACTCATCCCGTACTCGTAACTGATGATAATATGATCAAAGGTCAACCTTCAAGAACCATAGTTCCCCTCTTAACAGATCAAAGAGGTTGTCGATTCTCAGTAGTGGATACTTGTTCTTCACCATCACCTCATTTAGTAACTAGTAATTCATGCACAACCTCAAACTCCCATCTGCCTTTTTGGAAAACAATACTGGGGTCAGCCAGGGTGAAATGCTGGGTCTCACGAAACCCTTGCTCTACAAATCCTCCAACTGCACCGTCATCTTGCAAAGCTCTACAGGAGCCATCCGATATGATAATGAATAAATCGGTGCCGTCTCGGGGTGTAAGTCGATACAGAAGTCGATTTCCGGGTGGGGAGGTACTCACGAAACATATTCAGGAAAGACGTCCTTGTACTCCTCCACTACTACTGGGAACTGGGAGCTCATCACATTGACTGCTTCGAGGGAAAGGCTAGCTAGCTCATCAGTGATCGGTTGCACCCTCATATGTATGAGCACATTCTATACTTCCTGGGTCTCCTTTTCTCTGACAAAGGAAAACATCATCCCATCACTACAGATACACTGCACCCTTCGCCTAAAACAGTCAATCTGGGCATGGACCAAAGATAACCAATATATACCGAAAATGACATCGTAAGGCCTTGACGCTACCAACAAGAGGTTACAACCAAAATTATCACCTCTAAGGGTAAGATCACACTATCTGCAAAGGTGTGTGATTGTCGAGTCTCCTCCTGTAGGTGTCTCCAAGCGTAAGGATCGAGTCAACGGCTCTACTGGAATCTCAAGGTTTCGCACAAGACATGTGGAGATGAAGGAATGACTGGAACCTGTGTCTATAAGTATGGAAGCTGAGGTAGAGAAGACAAATATCATACATTGGATCATCCCTGGAGTCCCTGGGTCGTACGCCTCGACCGCATGAAGTTTTCCCCGCCCCAGTCCCCCAGATCCCTGAGCCTGGTGTGGACCTCCTGGGGGTGGTGGTGGAAGTAAATCGAAGCGTCTGTCACCACTTGCAGCTCTCCCTGATCCTCTTCCACATCTGCTTCCTGGCGGGTCTGTCTGCTCTATTCTCTACCACTACCTTGGTGGTACATCTACCACCTCCCTGTTAGCAGCTCGTCAAGTTGGAAAATCTCTAGCGAGATTTCCCCTACCGTCGCACGTGTAGCATCACTTCTCCCTAGGCTGACTGGATCCAGCCTGAGATCCCTGTACTGTCGATCCCCTATCCTGGGTCCTCCTATGATGTTTCCCATGTCCTGATCCCAATGCCTAATGTCATCTCTCTACTGCCAAGGTCTCTACACCTTTTTGCCTACAGCTAACTACCATCGGCTATTTCTGCTCCGCCAAGAATCTCTCGATCACCAAGTCTCGCTCGAGTACTCTAGCATTAGTCGAAATGCATAGAGGCACAACACTAGCTCGTATGTCTCTTCATAGACCTCACCCGAAGGTCCAATCTCTGAAGTATTGATCCTTGACCATATCCATCGAGTATCAGGCGAGGTTTGTGAACCTCAATGAATAGTCATCCACTATCAAACTGCCCTACTGGAGCTGAAAAATTTCTTGGATGCGCACTTATCTCAGTGTAACCGGAGATAACTCCTCCCTAAATAGTCTCTTGAACATCGTCCATGATAGAGTCTCCTCATCGTGAGTCTGCATGGTCATACTCCACCATCGTCTCGTCGAACCCTAAAGAAGGCTCGCTCCTAGGATCACCATCTAATCCGCTGGTGTCCTCACAATATGAAAAACTCTGGTCACCACCTCAAGCTAGTCCTCAGCTGCCAGAGGGTTGGGCTCGCCTCAAAACCTAAGGGGTATCTATCTCTGGAACTCATGGAGCATGCTTAGCCTACACCCCTCGTCGGTCAGTACCGCAGGTACCACAGGCTGCTTCATTGGTGGTCGTACAACAGGTGCACCACCTGGTGGAAACACCTGGGGAACTAGTCCCTATATCGAAGCCTCTTCACTAAGGGAGTCATCTTCGTGATTGTGCTGCTGAATCCTAGCGAGTATGTGTCGTGGAGGCATCCTGTAAGGAAACAAGATGTGCCATGGTTAATGAATATATCTGGACAGTTGACACAAAGGACATGGAAAATAAAACTCATTCCTATATGATGCATGTACCATTATTTTATTTCCCCGTAACTAGTGTTTTCATGTACCAAGTTGAAAAGTAGGTTATCAGAGTCCTGGTGTATGGATACATCAGTCACCCGCACCAACACTGGAATCTCTGGCCTGAAAGACGAGCTCAAAACACTTAACACTGTTTCCCCAAACCAATCTCACAGACTCTTGGTCCTAAGTTATAACTAACCACCTATGATACCACTCTATTGCGACCTGTCCCAGTGGGTCTCATGCCGCGACTCCCCAATCCTGCCTCCAATAGGCCAGGTGTTGGTGACTAGCACCGAGTAGGCATATTACTTACATGAGAGGCATTGCCTAAGTATCTGTACACATGCACACATCTCCAATCCCACAATGCTGAAATGTAAAAACCACTAAGGAACAAAAATTCATGCATACAACAAAACCCAACCAACAGAGTACGACGGAAAGTAAATTACTGAAAGTAAACTGGGGCAGAATACAAGCCCACCAAAATCAAGAGTCTGAAAACTAAAAATTCCAACCTGTAAACACAAAGAGGTACTGGAACTGCTGCTCATAGCCGTAGTAACGCCTCGGGCCTATAGGGAACTCAGAAATCTCGGTTCTGTCCTAGTCCACCCTGGACTCTATCAAAAGGATGCTCGTCTGCACGAGATACGACACGTGCGGGAAAAACCCATGCAAGGGTGAGTATAACAATACTCAATAATAGACCACGAAAACCACAAAGCAGTAAAGGTACAATCATCTCTACATATTATATGTCTACATAACATATCACGCAATATAGATTTACTAAAAACCCATACCCACAGTTTAGAGGAAAGTCACATAACCGCATACGCCCACTGGGGATTCAGTTCTTAGATTCCACGAAGCACTCGTTTCGGGAGAACTCACTCCATGAGTCTAATATCTCTGATGATGTCCATCTGAGAATCACTATTCATCGTGAAATGCCACGAGAGATAAATACACTCATTACGTGGGACACACTCCTATGTGGGAAAGATCATGATAGATAGACACACTCATTACGGGAGACACACTCCTGAGTGGGAAAGATCACGATACATAGATGAGGATCACTGCCAGGGCCATGGCGGATACCGCGACTCATCCAGATTCTCCTGCTAGTTATAGGATCGATGACCAGTGGAGTCGGTCACATCGATTCCTGACTCTACCTAGGATCAAGAATGGATAGAGGATCTCGATCTGGGCCTCTCGGAGGGATGCCTGACACTATCACAAAAATTCCTGCTGAAGGGATCATACTCCTGTAGAAGGAAATGATGCCTGGCCTTCAAGGGAATGAGAAGAAGGGGCATTAACCCAAACAAAACATGTCCAAGATACAATGGACAAGAAGACTAAGCCTCTTTCCAAAAAGTACATGGTGTGTAGAAAAGTTACACGTCGTGTATTCTGACCCTGGGTACTACCCGTGTACAATGGCCCATGTCATAAGGTTGGTCATGTAGAAAAGGTTAGTACACGGTGTGTGGTATGGATTACATGACATGTCTGAGCAACTGGGGTTGGATCTGTGTATGCTTTCCATGTGCCTGTACACTGCCTCAACCCATGTATGACAACCCACGTAATCATCACACGGGGTGACCTGTGCTATTGGCCTCACTTGGCTGTGTGGTAAAGTACACTGCCATGTACTCTACCTCATTTATGTGTATCCCCTGGACACACATCGAGTCCCGTGTATCCTCCTCTTCCATGCTGCGTAGAGAGTACACGTCGTGTCGCGAAGCTGTGTAGTTCTTCCCATGTCCGTGTATTTCCTAGAATACATGCCGAGTTTTGGGGAAGTTCCAACACACTATGTGACCGGGGTCACACATCGTGTGATACCTTTCTGACACCTGAAACCCTTGCTTCCATTGAGCCAGTCTACATGGTGTGTACTTTGGGATACATGTCGTGTATTCTGGAAATTTCCAGAATCACGAACCTCTATCGTCGCGCCTCCCGAGATGCCTTGTTCTTTGATCTAGTCGTCCGATCTCCATGTAACTCTAGGGTTTTGGTCGTCCCAACATCGCATAGTCGATCCCATTGGTTTCAGACCTCCGATTGACTTCGAAAACACATAACGTACCACCCACATGAAGAACGCTCGAAGAACGGTCTTTCCCGATCCGGTCCGATTCGTCGTCCGCTATCATTGTCACACCTCCTCTAGGTCTTCATGACGTCGGATCTTCAATTTGGGATCGTTGTGTCGTAAGATAGTTGCACAAAGATCCATTGTTCATTTCCCCACGAAGAACGCGAGGAACGCGTGAGAAAATAAAGGGGAAAGAAATCCAATAAGAAAATCGAGGAATGAACCTCCACCGTCATTTGTCACGACGTTGATCCACTCCTGTTAGTAGTCTTAAATGGAGCAGAATCAAACAAAAAATTGACATAGATTAATTAACCGAAATAATCCCAATAAAAACCCTCCCGCAAGAACGTACGAATCTATGGATCAACATGTTCATGGTTGATCCGCGTTCATCGTTTAAATTCAAAAATAGGGAAAGGAGAATCGAAATAACAACCCCTACCTCAAGATGGGATCGATCACTAATGAAGGGGTCATGCCTCTGTCATCGCCGAGATCCTTTAACTTTGTTGTCTTAGCGATTCACAGCTTTGATTCATCATCGATCATCGCCGAGAGTTCTCTCCAAGGTCTCAAGATTTCACCAGAGCTTCTCTTAATTTTTCGTCAATGACTGACATTCGATTAACCCATAAAAAGGGGGGATGTGTTTCAGCATTCTATTACACTATAGTATTAATGAGTTAATTTACCATTTCTAAGTCATTATGACGTGGCATTTATTATTAAAATAGCTAGCCTATCTTTGTGATGCATCAAATGTTTCCAAATAAAATAAAATAAACTTTGAAATTTTATTTTATTTTATTTTACTAAAAACGTCTGAAAATTAAAGTTTTTCCTCGACCCACACGGGTCGAGGTTAGTCCCGTTCTTAGGTAAAGTTGTTGTCCCGGATGCAATGGTGCCCTCATATTTTTAATTTGGGAATCTGTTTGGAAAATTCCACAACCTTGCACATGTGCTGACTCTCTTAACTAAAAAAATTCAGACCACCATTATGGGCTCACTGGGCCTCGGAATCGCACGCCATCAAAAAGCATGCTCTTGTAATAATTCTATATAATATTTAAAAATAATACACAGAAAATCTGAGACATTAAATCATCCATTTATCTTTTTATCTTGGTAAAATATCACACAATATCAAGCTTTAAGATTTTAATTACACTTATTTGACCAAGATGTCAAAGTGTTCTATGCCATAGGTTGTTTTCATCTTTGTCAATCAAATAACATGAATTGATAGAATCACTAATTTGAAATAGATTACCATTGGTTATTTTTTCCTTGAGTGATAATTATTCCAACCATTGTTCTTTTGATGATACATGAATCCTTTTTTAATAACACATCATGTCCTTAATCACAAATTTTACTTACATTAAGCAAATTGTACTTCATCCCTTCAAAATATAACACATTATTTGAGTTCAAATTTTGGGATTAAATATTTGATTTTCTAACTCCATTAATTTTTAGTGAACAATCATTTCCAAAGGACACTGCTCCTCCTTCATTATTCTCAATGTTTCTCGTAATTTTTGTGTCACTGGTCTTGTGTGATAAACATCCACTATCAAGAATCCTTGAATTGGTTTTTCTACTCAATTTCAAATAAAATTTTGTGAAAATGACATTTCTTCATTCATTTTTTGAAATCCATTTCCTTTCATAATTTTGGATTTTTTTTATGGAGAATACTCAATCACTTCTCAGTAATATGACCTTACTGATCACATATGCCACCAAATTCTTCTAAACAGTCAAATTTGTTCTGTGTTGGTAGATATGATGAATTCCTGATAACTGCTCGATTAATTTGAAAATTTTCTCTATTATTATCATAATAGATATCCATTTTTCATGTTTAATCTCTTTTAGGGATATGTTATACCAAAATAAATAATATTTATGCCTAAATACTCCATAAAACCATTAGTGTCCTCTAAATCATGATCATCCCAACTGATAATAGCTTTGTCTTGAAGATTGTTATTTTTTTCTTTCCATGTACTGAGATAGTCTCTCTTCTGGAGAAAAAATATTATTGGATAATTAAAATATAATTTATCACTTGTATTTATATTCCAAAATTTTCTAGAATTTATTTTTGGAAATTCGTTTTTAGAGATAAGATATTTATTTTTAGATTCATAGAGTACTAAATTAACCTACTTCTTTGAACCAGTTTGTGATGATTCTGCCTTGAACTCAATAGCCTTTCTAAAATATTCTATAATATTTTTCAAAAAAAATTATACTTTAATAAATTTAGATTGTGTCATCAATTATTATTCTTCTTTGAGAGAAAGTTTTTCTTCAAGGTACTTTACCATATTTTCCATTTCATCCACTTTCAGTTTGTGTCTTTTGAACTCATCAATGTAAAGAATCTCTTTATTTGCACATTCTTCTATTTCCTCTGTTATATTTTATTCTTATTTCAATAATTATCTCTTCTCCTTATTCATATTTTTTTTACTCAATATAAGCTTCTAATTCATTTTTGAACAAGTTCTCTAGCTCTATTCATTCACTTTTATCATCTTCACTTCCTAAATTATCAAACCCTTTTTCAAAATGATACATGAAGTTAGTTTCATATTATTATTGGATTCTTTTAGTATAGTCATATTTATATTTCCTTCTCACTAAAATTTTTATTTTAATTATATATAACTTCTTCTTGCTTCCATAATTCCTGGTTGTGACTTTTGAGCTCTTCCTTCATTTCTTTTTCTATCGTTTTTTGAACATCTGCATATGGTTCCACTAACTTCTTTTTAGTAAAATTTATATGAAAATTTCCATTTTCATTATAGTTTTGGAACCTTTGAGAACTTACCCTCATTGAATCTTTTTGATAAAAGATAAATTATTCTATTGAAATCTTCATCTTTATTTTCATCATTTGATTAATTTGATTCTAACATTTCATCATCTCTAACTTTGATCTTTCTCATAGCTTCAAAATCCATCTCATCTTTGATATGTTTCCTAAAGACTGGGATATTTTTCATTTCATATTCAATGATTATATTGTGTAATTCATCGAGAGTAAGATCACCTTTTTCTTCCAAAGTTGATACTTTTATATCAAACCTGTAAGGAAAATTTATCATTAATTTTTTGACAATAGTTGAATCATCCAACATTTCACAAAAACCCATAATATTAATGACAAATTCATTGAATCTTATAAATTATTCATCAATATTTTCTTTTTAACCCATTTTGATATCTTTAAATTTTCATCTCCAAATTTTCAATTTAGCCTCCTAAACTTTAACATTTCCTTTATAACTTCTTTCCAAGTTATCCCAAATTTATTTTACATTTTTGAGTCCTATAACATTTGTGTAAAATTTTTCTAAAAGAGACATAAAAATGGAATTTTGATACTTTCCATCAACTTACATATTTCTATTCTTGGTAAAATTCATAACTGGTTTAGAAACAATAGGTAGAAATCCAATATTAATTACGTCTTTAACTTCATGGACAAGAGATAGAATATAGGGAAACATCTTATTCTTTCAACTATGATATTTCATGACATTGAAAGTAGGAACAACACTTTTATTAACAGAATTTATATTATCCATCTTTAATTATTAGTGTATTCATACAGATGGAACTTGGTGCTCTGATACCAATTGAAGTTCCTAGGAGGAGTTGAACCACTGATAAGAGGGGTAAATCAGTGGTGGCTTTTGAAATTTTTCTTTCTATTAAAATTAACCACGATTTAACTGTTAGGATATAATCCACTCTTATGATAACTCAACCTCTCCTGAATACAGTAAACAAATGGCATAGGAGCACAATATTTTTACAAGGTTGGGTATTTTAATGAACCTACTCCTTGTGTGATTGGTTAGACTCCCAAATCATATATTCTTTACTATAATCACAAGAAGTTATAATATACATTTATTCACTAGTATAAAGTCACACTATTCTTTCCAGGGTCCCACTATAACAATAGTTTTGCATTGTATTATTACAAAAATGATTACACAACAACACAACAAATACCACTTCTAAATGTTGATTGGTTCTGCAACAACTAATAAAGATATTTTTGTAAGCCTTTAAGGTAAATAAAATATCATATGCTCACAAACTAAAGAACTCCACTAAACATGTTATTTCTAAAAAAAATTCTCTTTAATTTTCAATAAAATAATTCTCATATAGAATTCAAAATTATCTTTATGTGCATTAAATAATTATGGCACAGTATATATACCTTTTAGAGAACTATCTTCACAAAAATAAACTACTTCACAAATTGATATCTGCATTCAAATACACTATTGAATATTTTCTGCAAATAGTTTTATTAATTCACGAGACACATCTCAACACTGTGAGTGACAAATGATTTTCTTCAAAAAAATATTTGTGTTTAAACTTCAGCGCCACTACTCACTTATTTGTGTATCTCAAAAATATTTCACATGTTTGTGAAACACCCTCAATCATATATCATCCTGATATTTATAATCAAACATTCATCGGTTATTTTAATAATTTATCACACAATAACAATGAAAACGTGCAAATTAGTTTGAAAGTGGATCACCTTTATATATCTGACTTGAAACACCCCATCTACAATCAAAAATTTATTCTTCTCTACAAATATCTTTTCATGGCTTCTAACTCAAGTAATCCACATACTACAATTATCAAACATATAAAATTTTATCCAAAAAACAACTATATAATTTTTACATAAACATTATTCATTTTTAAGGCATGAATTTCATGCATTCTCAAAGCAAGGACACAAAGTGTCTCATCTAAAAACTACTCAAATATGCAAAGGAACTTCACCAAATATTCAAACAGTATAAAATATTCAATGTTCATGGCATCCATATTTGTGTAGATTATTCACCATGAACTGACTATATCCACAAATAAATTCACCTATGAAGTAATATCACCCATGATTCATTTTCAACAAGGCATCATCCATCAACTTCATGGAAACCCACAAAAGACTTCACAGTGAAGCAATCTATTCCACAAATCACTTCATCTTAAAAGTATGTCATTTTTTAGATGATCATGGTATTTTTATCCACCAAAAATTAGTGACATAATGTGGAATCTTCCTTATAAAATTATGTCTGTAAATATCTCCTCGTGAAGCACTCATCCCATAAATAAAAAACATCATAAATAATTTTATTGCTTAGTGGAAATCAACCTTTTCCAATTTTTCAAACTCCTAAAGAGTTTTGAAACATCCTGAAAGGAACCCAAGATTGTGGGATCTCAGTCTACAAAACCCTTGTAAGTGATGTGGTCATCCTCAAAGGGTTGGTTCACAAGAGGAACAAAATATCTATCATGTGATCATATGGATCCAATTTAAATTGGAAGATAAAATCGAACAGATAATGAAATATCCATATTTTTAATTGATTTCTGAACAGTGCTTATGTACCACCTTCTCACATTGAAATCTCAAGGAGGATTTAATTTGATTTATTAGAAAATTTATTCCATTGGTTGATTAGAAATCTTGACCCCCATGTCTTCGTGCTACCCTACACGATGGCACCACCTCCTCACCCTGTGGGATTTTGGCCTAACCCATGTGTGCATGAAGGTATGTACTTTATGGGATTTATACATGGGACTTCTCCCTTGGGTCCTATACATAGCCCATGTCACTTTATTTCTAGATTGAGCTATCCTCCCTTGGGCGTGGTTGACCTCCGAGTCCCACAAACTCCTTGGTTGTGGTTATCTTGGGCTGCTAATGGGTTAGACCATTATTTTTAAATAATTCTCCTTTGTATTACTTAGAAAAATTCCTAAGTATAATATGAAAAAGAAAAGTCCTTCATAATTTAAAATGAAAATCCACTCTAAACTCCTCAAATCCTTAATCCATCTTCCTTTTAATCTTCTACACTTGTTGTAAACAATGTATCCTTAGTGAAACCTATCTTTGTTGAGAATGTGTTGATTCAACAATTTCATTAATTTATTTTTGGTTTTGATTATCAAAAACACCCACATTTTTGTTACTAATGAAATTAGTTTAAGTGAATTTGCGTAAATTAATATTCATTGAAATATTTATTCAAGAATTATATTCAAGACTTTGACCTACCAGGAATATTCCTTGAAGTATTTAGAACGTGTTTTAGCATATTCTAGAAAAAATTTTCTCAACCCTACATTGGTAAGCATAGTTTAAGGAATAAACCCTGTGTTGGTAAGCGTAGCATAAGGAATAAACCCTACGTTCAGAATAGTACATATGGATCATAAAACTTGTGTTATTAGAAAATTATTTTTCATCGACCCTACATTTATAAGCAATCCTACATTTGAGGAAAAAAACGTATGGTACATCAACCCTACTTTGGTAATCAATTTTTCATTGTCGAACATACGTTATGTGTTTTATTGTCACATGAAGGAACCCTATGTTTGACTATTCAATGACTAAGTTTTAAATCCATGATATCATCTGAGTTTTCTACAACAGTCTTGATGGAAATAAAGATCGATTAAAATATGTTTTATGACTGATTCAAAGGCTCATTATGATTATTTTAAAGGATTGTATTCAACATAGTAAAACATTACTATTCTTATAGGAATTTACAATTCTCTTGAATTTTTTTTAAATTAAAATATTCAAGATTTATTTTTCAATATTTCTAGAGCTGGTTTGACTTGGATCTATTCAACCTATTGTATAAATATGGAGATGTTCTTCATCAGATATACATACATATATATATATATATATATAGTTTTCTATATACATAAGAAGTTGTGTTTCATTATATTCAAAGTTACACTTTGAATACATACATGTTTAAACATATGAATGGTGTTTTATTTATTATTGTTTGAATAAATCCGATGAAAACGTTGAAGATCTATATGAAATCATGTTACATCGAAGATATGATTTCATCTGTTAGTTGCTGGTGAAAGCTATAAAGTTTAACCTATACCACAAAACAAATCAAACTCTTTTGATTTATTTGAGTTTTGACTGATCATACTGAGTCATGGTTAAGTGTTATCTTCTTATACTAAGTTGTGGATACTTTATTCCTTTTAAAATATTCAGAAGACTTTAATTAGTCTTATTATAAGGTGTCAACTTCCTAGACTCAGTTGTAGAATTTTAAGGTCTTAGGATAAGAGGACCTATTGAAATTCACCAAGCTTGTGTAGTTGATCATTGGTGGAGTGGACTAAGGGATGTTTGTGCCATGAACAACTATACATCACTGTGTTAATTTCCTTTATTTATTTTCACTGCTTTCTCATATTTGAGAGAAAAGGAAAGGCAGGTTGTTGTACAAGAGATGTGTTATGAATATGTCAAATTTTTGAAAACCACAACTCACCCCCCCCCCCTCATGTATTTTTCTTCGTTATATCTATCATGAACTAACATTTGATATCAAAGGCAAGAATCTAATGGTATATTATTCTTTTACCTATTCGATATCAACATTTTGTATCTAAAGGTTCTATAGATTTTTTTACTAGCTCTAACAAGACTGATTTCAAGATTTAGACAAAGATGATGTGAAATGGTTGATTCTAGAGAAGGTATGTCTATGATTCATGATCCCTATTTTAATGGTAATTATTATGGATATTGGAAATCCCATATGATTATTTATTTGAAAAATATTAGAATGAGGGTTTATTTAAATATTGTTAAGCCTTATGAGATTACCAATGAATATTTTGAAGTTTGTAATACTGATTAAGAAAAAGAATATGATCTCAATTAAAAATCTATTAATTATATTATGTGTGGTTTAGGAACTTAAGAATTCAATCTAGTTTCTCAATGTTCTACTATATATAATATGTGGTAGACTATTACTGTTTCCTGTGAGGAAATTGACAAGTTCAGACAATTAATATACACCAATGAAAAGGAAAAGTTCAATTATTTTATAATGGATGAGAATGAAACTATCAATCAAATAGATGGATGGTTGACATAGATTATTAATAATTTTTATGTTTTAGGAGATTCAATTTTTCAATCAGATCAAAAATTAAAAATAATCAAAGTACTACCTTTTAAGTGGAATAGAATATCTGAAGTTATATGTAATTCTACATCGATAAAGAATTTGATAAATATGGACTTGGTTAAGGATTTGATGTTGTATGAAGTTGAGATGTAGTTTGAAGCTAAAATTCATATCAAAAATGAATAATCCTATCTCATGACTATATATGATGAATCAACTGATTCAAATTGTTCAAAATCAAGATAAATATCTATTAGATATTACTGAAAATTTTGAACAGATGTACAGAAATAAAAATAAAGGAACTGAAGATGATATATGTTATGAATGTAAGGAAATAAGTCATAAAAAGTATAACTTTTCTTTACTCAAAGCTCATATTAGATATTACTGAAAATTTTGAACAGATGTACAGAAATAAAAATAAAGGAACTGAAGATGATATATGTTATGAATGTAAGGAAATAAGTCATAAAAAGTATAACTTTTCTTTACTCAAAGCTCAAAGTAAAATGAATTATAAAAGTAAAGGCAAGAAATATGTAAAATCTACCTAGGGTAATACTTCTAGTTCATATAGTGAATCTTTTTCAAATTCAGAAGCTGGGCATAAAGTTATATGTCTAATGGCTGATATCGATGATGTACAATCCTCTTACTCTCAAAACTATAGTTCTGAAAAAATTTCTTATGATGAGCTAAATAAATATTTTTTCATGTTACAAGAAAAATATGAATAATTTAATAAATACTATATAAAACTTAATAAATCCTATGATACCATTCTATTATATAAAGAAAATTTATCAAAATAGATTATAGATTTAAAATATAATGCTTCTAAATTTTTTTGTGATTTACATAACATTAATATTAAAGAATTAATGGTTGAAGTTGATGATTTAAAACAAGCTTATAGTCTGTTAATAAAAGGATAAAAATATTTAAATCAAATCCTTGAAAAAAAAATACCAAAAGGAAAATTAGAAATATAAAGTAATGGTGAAAGATCGAAACTTTATAAAAAATATTTTGATCCTGGTTTAAATAGTAAAAACATCTATAATATTAAATGATTATTTGTTGGCACTAATAGTCATTATGAAAATGATTACTAATTTATAGAACCACAATTTTTTTATTAAAAGTTCTTATTTCTCAAAATATTTGTTAAATTGTATAATTCCTACTCAAAAACAAGTTTGGTTACCTAAAAATTTAATTGCTAACACTTCTGGACCAAAAAGCATATGGGTAGAAAAAAGAACTTGATTTTGATATTTTTAAGGATTATACCACTAATCTATATCATTAAATCTTTAAGTGGTCGATTGATGGATATATTTTGAAGTATCTATTGAGTAGTGAACAACTCTGAAGTAGTTCATTATCAAAAATTCTCAGTACTAAATTCACTAATCCAGAAACCATTTTATTTTAATATTTTAATACTTCTGGTAAATTAATTATGTTATTTAGAAAAGTAATGTTATTTCTCAAAGTTTAATAAAATATTCATCTTTATTATATAAATAAAATTTTTGTTTGTATTGATTATATAATAGTTTTGTTAAATATTTAGTTTTAAAAAAAATTATGAAATGTTTTCAAAAATATTTTAACTTTTATTATCAAAATGTTATTTGGTTGCTCAATCAAAGAAAAACTCTTCTAATGTAACATGTCTTTTTGAAATGACTATTTAGTATTTTTCAACTCAAGAAAATAAAATGTCGTCTGTATTTTGTCGAAATTAAATGTTTCATATTATTCTTCTTAAAATATTTTTATTCTTCTTATTCTTCTTTGAAATATCTTGTTTAAATGACTGTTGATGACCAGTCATAGAAAAATTAAGATATCAAGTACTTAAAGTTCATAAGAAAATATTTCTCACAAAAGGAAAAAAGTTAATCCTTCTAACCCATTGAAATATCATTCGGTATTGTTTGTTGAAGATTCATGTGCAAATTATATTGAAAGAAATAAATAAGTTCATAGTTCTAAGGAACTTGAAGCTTCTTCATTTCAAATATCTTATGAAGTCTTCTCTTTAAAGTTATCTCATTAAATAAATAAAAAGAGAAGCTAAAGGCTGAGTTGGGTGTGTTTAGAAATTCGTATGATGATCTACTGAATGAATCAGTATCAAAAAAAAATTGATTCATTATAAAAGGAGTATAGGAATAATAAATATAGTTTGATCTCAAAAGCATATTTTGAAGCTTTCAAAGTAGAAATACTAATTCAAATGGAGATGCTCAAAAAATAAATTGTTATAAAGATTGATCTTGATAAACTGAATCTGTTTCTAGTTGAACAGTATTCATCTTCACCTTATTAAAGAAAATTAGATGTTCAAAATAGATTATAAGAACTGTTAATAATTTTGGATGATTTAAGCAAAAAAAATCACATTTAGGAAGTTTCAGAGGAATAGTATGCTCTTTCTTAAACTCTTCATTTTTTTTATATTCATATAAAAATCAATGTTATATAATATTTTTAATTAAATTGTTTAGGTGAAAAATAGTTCAATTAGTTTCCTCATAATTTCTTTTTTACTTTTTTTATTTCTTATTCAAGCATGAACCTAATTTTTGTTTCTTGAAATATCCTTGTTTAAATTTATTTTTATCTTTGTTAAAGAAAGAATAAATTTAGGGGGAGTTAAGTACTTCTCTTATCTTATTGATGACACAAAATGGGGTGGAAGTTTTATGTTGTAATTTTATAAATTATACCATGTTCATAAAGTTAGAGAAATTTATTCTTTATAATAATCTCATGAATAATAAAGCAGGAGAAGTTTATAGTTCTCTAAATTTTATAGCTCTCTAAAGAGGGAAGCTTTAAAAGGGGAGAAGTTTATAGTTATTTAAAAGGGAAGAATATTATAGTTCTTTAAAAGGGGATAAGTTTATAAGTTAACATTTTGTGTTTATCCTCATTTATAAGTAAAGTTTTTTTCTTTAATTTAATATAAGAGAAGTTATAATCCTTATATTAGGGGAGATGTTTTCTTTTTGGATTAAATATTATAATAATTTTTTATTTTTCGAGATTTTTTTTAAAAAAATAATATTTATTTTTTATGGGTATTATGGTTTTTGTGATCATCGAAAAGAGGGAGATTGTTGAGCATGTGTTGATTTAAAAATTTTGTTAATTTATTTTTTGTTTTGATGCTCACAAACACCCACATTTGTGTTACTAATTAAATTACTTTAAGTGAATTTAAAGAAATTAATATATTTTAAAATATTTATTCTATAATTATATTCAAGAATTTGATCCATGAGGAATATTTGTTGAATTATTCAGAATATGTTTTAGTATATTCTGGAAACATTATTCTCAACCCTACATTGGTAAGTGTAGCATAAGGAATAAACCCTATGTTTGAAACAGAATGCATGGATCATAAACCCTATGTTTTTCGACCTTCTTCTTCATTGGATATATATATATATATAGTTTTTCATATACAGAATAAGTTGTGTGACATTTCCTTCAGAGCTAGAATTTGGAGACATACATGTTTAAACATTTATCTGGTGTTTTATTTGTTGTTGTTTAAATAAATCCTATGAAAACGTTTAATATATATATGTTGTTATGTTATTTTTAAGATCTAATTTCATTTTCAAGTTGTTGCTAAAATCTGTGAAGTTTAACCCTTACCATCAAACAAATCAAACTCTTTTTATTTATTTGAGTTTCGACTACTCGTACTCATTCGTGATTAACTGTCAGCTTCTTTTACTAACTTGTGGATATTCGGTTCCTTATAAAAGAACCAGAAGGATTTAATTAGTCTTATTATAAGTTGTTAACCGTCTGCACTCAATTTTGGATTTTGAAGGTCTTGGGATAAGAGGACCTAGTAAAAATAACCAAGCTCGTGGAGTAGATCGTTGGTGGTGTGGACTGAGTAATCTTTGTACCCTGAACCAAAATACACCACTTTGTTCATTTCCTTTATTTATTTTCATTTCTCATTCATCTTTGAGAAAAAAGGAAAGAAACACTGTTATACAAGAGAGGTGTTCTGAATCTATCAATGTTTTTAAAACCACATTTCAACCCCCCCCTCTTGTGTCTTTTTTCTTCATTATATCTATACCTATCTAATAGTCTTTGATCGTTAATATTATCAAAACAATCATCACAATAATAAATACCAAGAATAAATGTCCAAATATGACTTTCAATTCCATATAAAGAAGAATTTTCCAAGTGTGAAATTGTAACACCCCGAGATTTTATGAGAAATATTATTTTTAATTTCTTTGATGTCTTGTCTTGTACGCTACACCAATATTAGCTTGCGCTATACACAACACTGTATTAGCTTTTAGTATATGCAAACACTATTCTAGGCTTGTGTTGCATGCTAGAGCAACATTCCTCGATAGCGTGTGTTGTATGCAATACCGAGTTTCACTAAATGAGATATTATTATAATATTATTATAAACTAGCCGTTATGAATAGTAATAACCACTTTTTGAAATTTTATAAATTCTATCTTTAAAAATGGAATTCATTTTTGGATTCGGAATATCGAAATTAGCTTAGGGTGAATTTTTTGTATTTTTCTGAAAACTTTCAATTTTTGATGAATAGTGAAAAACACTGAGTTATAGTTTAAAACTGAATTTTTATTTAAATAATTATTTATTTTATTTAAATTTATTTTATGTCAAAATAGATACATAATACCTATATATTTTCAATTTAATTAATTGGAGTCATTTTATAATAATTCTAGATATATAAAAATTTTATTGAACTTTTTACCGTCTTTTACCCACCTCTTAGAAACATTTACAAATTTACATAAAACTTAATTTTTCCATTTCTAGGAGTTGAATTTAAAAAATATGAGAGACATGGTTGATATCAGTAAGTAAAATTTGGTTTAATGAGATGAAAATAATTTTTGTGAATAGTAACCTTTTACTTTTATTTACCACGGATAAAAGTAAATAGGGTAATTAAGGGTACAAATGATATTATTATTACCCTAACACATGTCCTAATTCTATTGGATAAGTGTAATTCGACTAAAAACAACCTTATGAATAAAATATGTCCATTTAGGTCCACTTGTATTAGATTAGGACATTTATTATTATTTAATTCAAAGAAGAGTTAAAAGAGTTAAAATCAAAGTTTAATAACTAAAACACTTTTAATATAGGGTTAAACACAATATAAATTCAACTATAAATATTCATTAGAAATATAGAAATATTTCCTAAATAATGGTATTTTATTTATAATTTTTATACAGTAAATAATTGAATTTATTTATGACACAATGATGATGCAGTAATTACCTTATTAATGAAATATTAAAATAATTGATATTATAAATATCCAAATAAATGTAATTTGAGACTTTTTATGAATTAAAATAATTTTCTAGGTTAATATAGTATATTAGGGTTGGTTAGATGAGTTTTTTTCGAAGTAATAATGTTGTTATAAATTTACCAAAAACAAAATACCAAATAGTGTCAAAATTGACATAAAATAGTTTTTAAAACAAATATTATATTATTAATTTCTATAATGGTCCTAAAAATATAAGTTTCAACCAAAATAAATATATAATAATATATATGACATTAATTAACCAATTGGGGTTTTATTGGCAGTTTATAGTAAGTTTATTAATCATATAGTGTAAGAATACAAGAAAACACGGTAAAAGTTAAATTATTTAACTTAGAGTTAAATATAAATGATAAGCTTAAAATGGTAACCTAAACTTGGATAAAACCTATTGGTTGAGATTATTTTGATCCATCCCCACCCTAGCCTCTATATAAGTCACTTTTAATCCATTATAAACCTAATATGACTTTATTATAAAATAATATTTTAAGTTTTTCCTAAGGTGCCCCTCACCTCTCTTATAAAAGAGCACTCCCTCTTCTCTAAAATTAACTCCTCCCAATCCATTTGTATCAGTCAACCCCTGACTAAATACCCTCTCAAATATCCTCCCATCATTCTCGAGGCCTTCTTTTTGTCATAAATCTAGCCTAAAAAGCCCTTTTGATCAAATCAAAAGGAAGAACCCGAAGAAGAGGTAAATATCTCACCACCAATTTCAAGTTCATTTCTTCTTCCACTTCCTCCTTCTTTGTTGTTTCCATTATAAAATAATAACTCCAGTATATTATATATACTTTGATGTTATTATAAAAATGGTATAACCTTATTAGTTATTTTATCCATCCTGTGAATGAAAAAGTCATTACACGTGCGTAAGTACGGCTTACTGTCTCCACGTCGTGGTGTAGTTTTTTATTCAAACATTTCATCATTTGGATGGGTATAATAATGAATATAAATGATATAAATAATAAATATAACATTATTATGATTCTTTATATATGATATACCATCCAATGATATATGATTTTAATATCAAAATAATGATATTGTCGCTCGTGCGTACGTACGGACTACTGTCTCCATGAACGCGATGAGATTCATTCTCCATGTTAGCCATTCAAGAATGATTATAAAGTATATATATAATAATTAATCATGAAAAATATCACATAATAATTCTACTAGATTTATTTATATATATATATATATATTTCATTTACTTCCATTCAATTCAATAAGGAAACGAAAACAGCGTTCATGCGTACGTACGGCTTACCGTCTCTATGAACGGTGTATTTCATTCCATTTATCGATCTATTATATATAGTATATTCTGAATATATATTATATATAAATTATGTTTTACATTCTATAATTAAGTAAATCATGATATAAGTAATGATATCAAGAACAACAAGTCCAAACACGTACGATAACTGAAACAATTATTACCCAAAATGTTGCTTTAAAATAGAATTGACAAATGAATGGGTAATATAAAGACCTAAGTGAATCATGTATGATATCATAAATATTATTATGGTTCTGTTACAAGTTAATAATATGTTTAAACCCACTATACAGAAGTTTCGGACACATACGGAAGAAATTGGACCTACGGTAAGAGAAAATATCGCAATCTCATTTTTATTCAAGATTGTTTATACTTGAGAATTTACTGGGGCATATTTATCATCCACATCCATGTTTCCTCAATATTAATCTTTTTTTGTTTTCAGTACGAGATACTTTTTGACTTTTCTGTCCAAAGTACGAGAAGAATGTTTTTTTAACTTATACGGCATGAATGGATTTTTACGGTTTCATAATGCATTATTTTCATGAAGCTTCCTATACAAGATTTCATGATTATTTTAAATAAAATCTTTTTCTTATAAAATTTCATGGCATTTTGAGAAAATAAAATGATTTTGAAGAAGAAAGGATATTTTCCTCAAGAATGCATTTCAAGTGTTTTGTAAAAACTATTTTCCTTCTAAGATGACATTATTTAATATGTTTATGATTCAAGTATAATGTCTCTATTATTTAAATGGTTTTATTTTTCTTACGATGAAATGATATCCATTTGTTTTATATGGATTATGTTATGATGGGATGATGTTTACGAAACTCATTTTATTTTTTGGGTTACGATGAATGATTTATGTTTATTTTGTGTCACACATAAGAATGGTTTCATTATGAGATGGGTGGGACCTATATTTCCCTCCAATTAATTGGGTAAAGATTTATATCTCATGATATAGACATGGTTGGAATGGAAAGTGAATCTGGTTCAGTAATACAGGGCTGGAACGGTAATTAAACCCAATTCAGTAATGGACTTTGTCCACTATGATGGTCTTGGTAGCAATGTTTTGGCTACTATGGAAATCATAACATGTGCTTAATGGTTTTCCACAATTAAATGCTTTATTCCCATGTTATTTTACCATGACTAATGTTCCTTTATGATATATTCCTTACGTACTTCCAAGATTTATTTCATTTCTCATTATTTTGATGTTTAGATTTTATGTTCACGTTTTTGCATTCAAATGTTTATGGATTGTTTTATGTTCTATATGTTTACCCTTACTGAGCATTTGAGCTCACCCTTTTTATGTTTTCTTTTCCCCAGGATATAAAGAAAGGTTTTAGGTAAGAAAAAAAATGGGTAAGATCTTTATGGGAGATGTTGAAGATCTTTCACCATGATTAGAAGATTATATTTCGAGTTTCCAAAGACACTAAACTATTACGGTCCTTGGGTGTTTATTTTTGTTATGTATTAAGTATTCAGAAAAATTAATGTAATGTCCATGAACATCAAGCATGAGTCTTCACAGTTGGTATCATAGGAAATTTTTAGTTAACCTTTGGAAACTAGGATGCGAAAACTTTAGTGAGATCCCTAGATATATGTCTAAGGTATGTCTAGGGATGTCCCTAAGGTTAAGTATAAGTATAGGTTATAGTCCTAGAATTACGGTAATGATATTATAATTAAACCTAAAATGTTATATATTTAAGGTTCTACCCCTTTATTATGTTATTTTCCAAACATGATTTTTTCCTCTCACACTATTCTTTCTGGGTTTTAGACGATGGTTGGAACCTAAAAGAACCATGTTGATAAATGTAATGTATGATGAAATGATTGTCCTCTTGAAAAGCCCAATGCTATGGGAGATGGAGTGAAAAATATTATTGCTATACTTACAAAATCTATGAATCATTCTGGACTTCCAAATGAGCAGATAAGGGAACAATATTCTATTGAGTCCTTCATGAGGCAACGTCCACCTTCTTTCAATGGGTCTTCTGATCCACTTGTTGCTGAACAATGGATCAGTACCATTGAAAAGATATTTTCTATACTTTGCTTCTCAGAGCATGAAAAATTAATTCTGTCTATTTACCGTTTAGAAGGTGAAGCAGACTAGTGGTGGACTCTAATTAAGAATACAAGGCCCCAAGATGAAATTGAATCCATGGAATGGGATGAGTTTAATAACTTGTTTTTCAATAAGTATTTCCCTCTTATTCTTCGAACAAATATGGAAAAGGAGTTCCTTGAGCTTAAGAAAAAGGATGATGAATCTGTTGGTATATATGAGGCGAATTTTACAAGGCTTTCAAGGTATGCATCTGGCTTTATCATCCAACCTGAAAGTAAAGTTGATCGATTCTTTAGTGGCTTAAAACTAAGTCTTCTAAGGGCATTAGATATAAGAGACTTCAGTAGCTATGATGAAATTGTGCGTTGTGCTATCAAGGTAGAACTGGAATTTGGGGTTACATATCCATCTCATGGTTTTGACAAGAAACGAAAGATGGAGTTCATGGAGAAATCTTAGAACAATGGTGAAAAGAAGATGAATGTTTCTTTATGCTCAAAGTGTGGAAAGAAGCATGGTGGAGATTGTCTAAAAGGAACTAGAAAATGTTTTAAGTGTGGAAAAGAAGGTCATCTAGTAGTTGAGTGTCGAAGTAATGGGAAAAAGGTAGATAATGATGTGAATAGAGAAAATACTACAGAGAACGCACCACCAACGCTTCAATGCTACAATTGCAAGGAAATGGGGCATTATGCTAACCAATGCCCTAATCCAAGGGTTAATGATGATCGACATCAACAACCTCTTAAGTAAAAGGAAAAAGGTAAGTCACATATGATCACTATTTGTGATGTTGAGTATTTCAATGATGTGGTTGAATGATTAAGTGTTTATGTAATGGGATTTCAAAATAGTATCATGGAATCTCATTTATAGTATTGTGGAATATTGGAATACCCATGTATTGGTTTATTCTGGTTTTCAATAATTATATTGAAATACTTTTGTAAAGAAGATTATATGTGCATAATGAATGGATAAGGAGAAAATAATATGTTTGGTAGTATTCATGAGCTCATGATTGATATAAGGACAAAGTGATATCATGGTTTGAGTGTATAGAATCTTTAGGATTTTGGTATGTGGAAAGAGTTAACTTTTGACAGTATTCCTGTTTTCACTAAGGTTCAATGGGTATTCATTTTTCAAGAGAATACATGATTAAGGAATTCAGATGTTTGGAATGTGACCAAAAAGATATATCTTATGATATACGGGCAATAAATGATAGTATTCAATTCTTGGTAGATAACCTTTCTAGTAATCATTTTATTTGTACTATGAGATTGAATAGAAGTATTTTGGATAAACATAAAGATTGGAATAGATTAAGTTAGACATCAGATAGTATTGTTTAAGTCTAGAACTTTTTGTTATGTGATAATAAGTATAGTTCTAGAAAAAGTACAACCCGTAGGATGGGCGACAACCCCTCACGTCGGACAAGGATGTGGGAATTGAACCCACAACTGAAGTGAAATGAGCCTTTATCACCTACCATTGGCCTACAAGAAGTCCCTAGTTAGTAGAAACTAGTTTTATTTTATTAATAGGTATGATAGATGAATTATAAGTCCATTTTAGTAACCATATACGATTAATCTCATCATAGATAGACTTATGTATATTTAATAAATTGTGCTAATCTTTTTGTGATAAAGACAGATGGAATAACCCATAATTCTATCACATGATCTACTAACACTTCAAGAATGAAATATTCAACTTCATTTATTTCAATAAGATATGAAGTGGAAATTGTTCATGGAATGACCAACGATAACATTACACTGAAATCAAGTAAGTATTTCTCCATGTGCAAAAATTTATCAACTTTAGGGAAATGATCTTGAAAACCAAAAACGTTGTCCTAGTACAATCATATTCGATGAATCAGATGGTACCTTAGATCATCACAAATTTATGGCTTTGTGATAGTTGGATTTTTCATAGCCATGTTCTCTACCACTCTCCATCAGAACTCAATGGTTAGATTTTTCTTTTATATCCATATTTTCACCTATGTTCTTCTATATAGAAACCTAGTGATGAGTTACTTTGTTTAATTGTTACGTTTGATACTTTAGTTTTTAAAATTAAGTTTTAGTATTCCTTTTTAAGATGTGGGTTTATATGAAAGAAACTTTCAAGTATTAAACAATTTATAACCCCGACGAATTTCGAGGGTGAAATTATTTTAAGGGGGGTAGAATGTAACACCCCAAGATTTTATAAGAAATATTCTTTTTAATTTCTTTGATGTCTTGTGTTGTACGCTACACCAAGATTAGCTTGCGCTATACGCAACACTGTATTAGTTTGAAGTATATGAAAACACTATTCTAGGCTTGTGTTGCACACCAGAGCAACATTCCTCGATAGCGTGTGTTGTACGCAATACCGAGTTTCACTAAACGAGATATTATTATAATATTATTATGAACTAGACATTATGAATAGTAATACCCACTTTTTTAAATTTTATAAATTTTATCTTTCAAAATTGACTTCATTTTTGGATTTGGAATATTGAAATTAGCTTAGGTTGAATTTTTGGTATTTTTCTGAAAACTTTCCATTTTTGATGAATAGTGAAAACACTGAGTTATAGTTTAAAACCGGATTTTTATTTAAATAATGATTTATTTTATTTATATTTATTTTAGGTAAAAATAGATACATAATACCTATATAAGTTTAATGTAATTCATTGGAGTCATTTTATAATAATTTTAGATATATAAAAATTGTATTGAACTTTTTACTGTCTTTTACCCACCTCCTATGAGCATTCGCAAATTTACATAAAACTTAATTTTACCGCTTCTGTGAGTTGAATTTCAAAAATCCAAGAGACACGGTTGATATCAGTAAGTAAAATGTGGTTCAATGAGATGAAAATATTTTTTGGTGAATAGTAACTTTTTACTTTTATTTACCACGGTTAAAAGTAAATAGGGTAATTAAGGGTAAAAATGATATTATTATAACCCTAACACATGTCCTAATTCTATTGGATAAGTTTTATTCGACTAGAAACAACCTTATGAATAAAATATGACCATTTATCTTTACTTGGATTAGATTAGGACATTTATTATTATTTAATTCAAAGAAGAGTTAAAAGAGTTAAAATCAAAGTTTAATAACTAAAACACTTTTAATATAAGTTTAAACACAATATAAATTAGACTATAAATATTCATTATAAAGCTAAAACTATTTCCTATATAATGGAATTTTATTTATAATTTTTAGACATTAAATAATTTAATTTATTTATGACACAATGATGATACAGTAATTACCTTATTAATGAAATATTAACATAATTGATATTATAAATAGCCAAATAAATGTAATTTGAGACTTTTTATGAATTAAAATAATTTTATAGGTTAATATAATATATTATAGTTGGTTAGTTGAATTGTGTTTTAAGTAATAATGTTGTTATGAATTTAGAAGAAAAAAAATACCAAATAGTATCAAAATTGACATAAAATAGTTTTTAAAAAAAATATTATATTATTAATTGATATAATGGTCACAAAAATCTAAGGTTCTTCCAAAAGACTTATATAATAATATATATGACATTCATAAACCAATTGTGGTTCGATTGGTAGTTTATAGTAATTTTATTAACCATATAGTGTAAGAATACAAGAAGACACGGTAAAAGTTAAATTATTTAACTTAGAGTTAAATCTAAATTATAAGGTTAAAATGGTAATATAAACTTATATAAAATCTATTGGTTGAGATTATTTTGACCCATCTCCACCCTATCCTCAAAATAAGTCACTTTGGAGCCATTATAAACCGAATATGACTTTATTATAAAATAATATTTTAAGTTTTTTCTAAGGTGCCCCTCACCTCTCTGATAAAAGGGCACTCCCTCTTCTCTCAAATTCACTCCTCCCAATCCATTTGGCTCGGCCAAACCCTGACCAAATACCCTGTAAACTATCCTCCCCTAATCCTAGAGTCCTTCCTTTAGTCATAAATCCAACCTAAGGAGACCTTTTGTCAAATCAAAAGGAATAACTTGAAGAAGAGGTAAATATCTCACCACCTATTTCAAGTTCCTTTCTTCTTCCACTTCCTCTCTCTTTGTTGTTTCCATTATAAAATAATAACTCTAGTATATTATATATACTGTGATGTTATTATAAAAATGGTATAACCTTATTAGTTATTTTATCCATCCTATGAATGAAAAAGTCACCACACGTGCGTACGTACGGCTTACTATCTCCACGTCGTGGTGTAGTTTGTTATTCAAACATTTCATCATTTGGATGGGTATAATAATGAATATAAATGATATAAATAATAAATATAACATTATTATTATTCTTTATATATGATATATCATCCAATGATATATTATTTTAATATCAAAATAATGATATTGTCGCTCGTGCGTACGGACGGACTACCGTCTCCACGAACGCGATGAGATTCATTCTCCATGTTAGCCATTCAATAATGATTATAAAGTATATATATAATAAGTAATCATGAAACATATGACATAATAATTCTACTGGATTTATGTTTATATATATGTGTGTCATTTACTTCCAATCAATTCAATAAGTAAGCGAAAACAACGTTCATGCGTACGTACCGTCTACTGTCTCTATGAACGGTGTATTTCATTCCATTTATAAATCTATTATATATATTATATTCTAAATATATATTATATATAAATTATGTTTTACAATCTGGAATTAAGTAAATCATGATATAAGTAATGATATCAAGAACAACAAGTCCAAATATGTACGATAAATGAAACAATTATTACCCAAAACGTTGCTTTAACATAGAATTGACAAATGAATGGGTAATATAACGACCTAAGTGAATCATGTATGATATAATAAATATTATTATGATTATTTTACAAGTTAATAATATTTTTAAACCCATTATACAGGATTTTCGGACATATATGAAAGAAATTGGACCTACGGTAAGGGAAAATCTCGCAATATCATTTTTATCCGAGATTGTTTATACTTCAGAATTTACTAGGGCATATTTATCATCCACATCCATGTTTCCTCAATATGTAATATTATTTATATCTTACTACAATTGTTTAAATACAATGTTACCTATTGGTGAATTTTTTTTAAAATATATGAAAGGAATATTTTTTCGTTTTCAGTACGAGATACTTTTTGACTTTTCCGGACAAAGTACGAGAAGAATGTTTTTTTTAACTTATACGGCATGAACGGATTATTACGGTTTCATAACGCATTATTTTCATGAATATTCTTATACAATATTTCATGATTATTTTAAATAAAATCCTTTTCTTTTAAAATTCCATGGTATTTTGAGAAAAGAAAATTATTTTGAAGAAGAAAGGATATTTTCCTCAAGAATGCATTTCAAGTGTTTTGTAAAAACTATTTTCCTTATAAGATGACATTATTTAATATGTTTATGATTCAAGTATAATGTATTTTATTTAAATGGTTTCATTTTTCTTATGATTAAATGATATCCATTTGTATTATATGGATTATGTTATGATGGGATGATGTTTATGAAACCCATTTTACTCTTTGGGTTACGATGAATGATTTATGTTTATTTTGTGGAACACATAAGAATGGTTTCATTATGAGATGGGTGGGACCTATATCCCCCTCCAATGAATTGGGTAAAGATTTATATCTCATGAGATAGACATGTCTTGAATGGAAAGTGAATCTGGTTCAGTAATACAGGGTTGGAACGGTAAGTAAACCCAATTCAGTAATGGACTTTGTCCACTATGATAGTCTTGGCAGCAATGTCTTGGCTACTATGGAAATAATAACATGTGCTTAATGGTTTTCCACAATTAAATGTTTTATTCCCATGTTATTTTACCATGATTAATGTTACTTTATGATATATTCCTTACGTACTTCCAAGATTTATTTCATTGCTCATAATTTTGATGTTTAGATTTTATGTTCAAGTTTTTACATTTAAATGTTTATGGATTGTTTTATGTTCTCTATGTTTACCCTTACTGAGCATTTGAGCTCACCATTTTTATGTTTTCTTTTCCCCAGTATATAAAGAAATTTTTTAGGTAAGAAAACAAAAGGGGAAGATCTTTATGGGAGATGTTGAAGATCTTTCACCATGATTAGAAGATTATATTTTGAGTTTCCAAAGACACTAAACTATTACAGTCCTTGGGTGTTTGTTTTTGTTATGTATTAAGTATTCTGAAAAATTAATGTAATGTCCATGTACATCAAGTATGGGTCTCTACAGACATCCAATTCTATTATATGAATCCATAAAAATTATTCAGGAATCACCAATTCATCTATAACAATTCTACAGGTATCACCACTTCATACACTTGAACCAAACACATATTGATACACTATGACAACAAATGTAACATTAAGGATCAACAATGTTATTTAAACCATTTAGCAACCAATCATGATTTATAGGTATTGAATTTACCATCCATGTCCATTTTTTATTGAATATCCATTTTCACTTAATAGGATTTACATCCATTAGAGGATCTATCAAAATATATAATTTATTTTATTACATAGAATTCATTTCAGAAATCATGGCTCCATACCCCTTTTCAAATTCTGAGCTGATTATTTATTTCTTATGTGATAGAGGTTCATCGTTATGAACTAAAAATGATTCACCATCCTCAGTGGCTAGAAAACCATATTTCTCAGTTACTATAACCTCTATGGTGCTCCTATTTATTACTTGTGCCTCTATAAAAACTCTTTCCATATGGCTTTATGGAATTTTTTCACGTTCTAACTCTTGTGTATCTTGATCCTTGACTTCTTCGAAGTTGATTTTACCCCCACTATCTCTTTTAGATATATGAACTATCTCAATAAAATTTCAATATTTGTCAATAATAATATTTTTATTTGAGGGTTTTTATAGATAATATCCTTTAGTTTCTTTAGGATATCCTATAATGATACTCTTAGTGCCTTGGGTTAGAAATTTGTTTCTAGAGATTTATTTAACAAATGCTTCACATCCCCATTATATATATGTGATAAAACAGTATTATTACTATACCAAATCTCGAATGGAATAATATTTTCCACTTTATTTGGAACTTAGCTTAGAATATGTGTTGTAGTGTGTAATTTTTATCTCTTAAAGGGAAATAAAAGGCTCTCATGACTCATTATTAATCTCACCATGTCCAACAAGTTTTGGTCCCTCCTTTCACTGATAACACTTCACTGTAGTGTATAAGGAGTGAGTTGTGTCAATAAAATCTTGGTTAAGATATTCTACATCATGATCTGAGTGGAGTTTCTTTATATTCTTAAAAATATAATTCTTTACTTCATTCTTTTATTCATTAAATTTCACAAAGTAATCAGATGTATATCTCCTTAATTTGACATATCCATATCGACTAATGTTATTGGTAAAATTTATGAAGTATGAGTATCTGCCCCTATATACAACTAGAGAGGGTCTACAAACATATCTATAAACAAATTAAAGAATTTTTATGGCCCTTTCACTCTTTCAATTGAATAAATATTTGGTCATTTTTTCCTTAAAAACAAGCATCATATATATCGAGTGTTTTTAGTTCAAAATAATATAAATACCCTTATAAATATATTTGTGTTAAAAACTTCTAATTTACATGAGCAAGTCAATGATTTCATAATTAGGTGTTATATGAGTCTTGTTAACTTAATTTTTAATTGATTTCCAATACTTGGTTTTTGTATTCCAATACATAAATGTATTTATTAAAATGTTTCATCCCATAGTATATGAAATATTTATAAAAGTAGTAACTCTTATTTCCAAACATGAAAATAATGTTGGTTGGAGATAGGTAAAATGGAAATATGGGGTGAATTTTCATTTAAAAATAAAAGAAAACAATCCAAGTTTAAAAAATATTAAAAAATATTAAAGAAATTAAAATATTTTGAATAAAATAAAAGAATCAAAGTATTGAAAGCGCAATAATAAATTAAAAGTGGAATAAATAAATAAAATATTTATTTGAGATTAAATAAATTAATAATGTTTTATTGATTGAAAAAATTATAGAATGAATTATTGGAAGTTATAAATAAATTAAATTACAGAAAGTAAATGATAAAAGATATTTGGTAAATAAGTTTGAAAATAATACTCAAGGGTACCCCTACGTCTACCACCTCAATACCTTTGGAATTAAATATATTAGTACCTTGATTTAAATGGTTTCCATGATACTAAAACTACCCCTTTATTTTTAAGTTATACTAAGAAACTAAATACAATAGACACTAGCGCTTTAACAACAAAGCTAGAAACTACAAAAGAATAGCCCCTTGAATTTTTAATGGAAATAAAAAGAAATAAATTTCCTCACTTTAAAGGTAGTGAGAACCAATATTAAAAGAAATAGGAATATGGGAGGATTTATAGGAAGTAATCAATTTTAATCTTAGTCTCAATTCTATTAATGGATATGATTAACACTAGGAGAGAATGATAATAAAAAAGATATTGATTTGGATACTACAATTTATTCACACTCTATAAGGAGAAAGAATATTTAGAAATGATATCACTTTAATAGAAATTGATCTCATTAGTAATTGTATAATTATTTTCATTAGAAGTATTTTTTTTGTTTTTCTTTTTCTTGTTTAATTTTTGTACTCTTCTCATCAAGCGTTCGATTTCACTTTCATTTTGATATTTTCTTTTAGAAGAATCGTTATTTTTTCCTTAAAAGTAGTTATTCTTTTAGTTTTCTTAACCTCATTATCCTCATTTTCATCTTGTCTCTTTATGGTTGTCTCATATTTCATGAGATAACATACGAGTTCTCTAACCTCCATATTTGTAACATCTTTCGCTTCTTGGATCGTAGTGACTTTTGGTTCCCAACTACTTGGTAAAACTCAATTAATTTTCTTGACCAAAGTTTTTTTTAGAAAGAGAGTCACCAAGAGGTTTTTAGTAATTACAAATATCATTAAAACATGTAAACATGATAGTAATAGAATAATTTTCATTCATGAAGAAACTTTCAAAATCCTATCTAAGAATATGTAGTTTAGTGCCTTTAACTTTATTGGTGCCTTCATGAGTGACTCATAACAATTTCCAGATCTCATTAAAAAAATTCAAGAAGATTTTTTATTGAATTAATTTTGATCTAAACAAAAAATAAGGCATTAATATCTTTTACATAAAGTTTAAAATTAGAAATATGATATGGATTCCATTTATCTACTTTTTCAGATGTATGGATATAACCATGCATAAACATTTTAAAAATAGGATAACCAATGCTTCTAAAGAAAATAGACATATGATTTTTCCAATAAGAATAATTTAAACCATCAAAGAAAGGATAATGTTTATAATAATTATATTCCATTTTAAAATTGAAATTTGAAATCAGTTAGAATTTGAAAATCAAAAATAATTTTGAAGAAATTTTTTTATAAAAATTCAAGGTCACCTTTGATATAAAATGATGGTATCAAGTTAAAAGATAATTCCAAAAGGAGTTTTTAAATAAGGTCAAATTTTCCATTTAATACCAAATTTAGTTTGGTTATGGCTAAAATAGAAATAGGGTTGAATTTCACTTTAAACAAATAAAATAATCCATGTTTAAAAACTTATTTTAAAAAAAAATTAAAACCATTTGAATAAAATAAAATAATAAAAGTAGTAAAATCACAATAATAAAATTAAAATAGGAAGAAATAAACAAAGGGTGATCTGAGAATAAATAAATTAATCATATTTGATGGATTAATCAAATTATGAAATGAATTATTCAAGTTTATAAATAAATTAAACTATGGAAAGTAAATGAGACAATATATTTGGTAAGGAATTTTGTAAATAGTACCCAAGGGTACCCCTATGTCTACCACATAAATCCATTGAGTATTTAATGTATTATTACCTTATCTTTAATGTTATCTAAGATACCAAAACTATCACTTGATTTTTAGGTTATAGAAAGAAACCAGATACAATAGACACTAGCTCTTTAACAATAAAATAAGAAACCATAAAATAATAGTCCCTTTCCTTTTTCATGGAAGTGGAAAGAAAACAAAAGTCCCTCATTTTAAAGGCAATGAGAACCAATATTAGAATAAAGATGAAGAGAAGATGATTTCTAGGAAGCAATCAATTTTAATTTCAATCTCAATTCTCTCAATTAATATGATGAACACTAGGATAGAATAAGAATAAAATAATAGAGTGATTTGGATATTATAATTTATTCACTCTTGAAGGATAAATAATATTTATAAATGAAATCACATTGAGAGTAATTGATCATGTCGTTAATTATATAATTATTGTTAAGAAATATCAATATAGATTTACAAGGCCTCCAAAGGTATCTATTTATAGGCTTCTCATATTTCAGTAATGTTTTGGAATCCATTAGGAGCCTTTAATCTAAAGAAGTCCTAGTTCAATGTATTTTGACCATTATTTATTTAATCCTACTTGATCCCTTTAAAAATAACTATCTCAACAAGTCCAAGGAAATTGTTAGTCAATTAAAAATTAAAAAAATATAAAATTATAGAGGAGAGAGAAAAGAATTATCGATAATAACATCATTTGAAATTTAAAACCATTTCATAAATTCATAAAGTTTAAAACAATTCTATAATAATAGGCCAAATATAAGAGGCAAATTTCTCATAGAGTTATTCTATAAAATTAAAAAATTAAAATTCAAAACTTCTTTCCATTTTTAAACATATAATAATATAAAACATTAAAGATACTACATTAAAACCCATAAAACAAGTTTGAATAATTCTATTAGACTATAACAGAATTTTAGAAATAATAAAATAAACGTAAAAACTCAAAATAATAAAATCGAAATATTTTGAGTTTCATGATGAAAATATATGCATGAATGAAGAAAAATGTTAATATTAATAATAATGGGTTTAAAATACTGTAAAAAAATTCATAGATTATATATAATTTATAAGAATTTATAAAACCATTGAAATAATTTAAACACTTTTTATGAACATGAAAAAATTTAATATACCATGAAAATTGTGAAACAGAGTACAATGGAATTTTAGATTTTGTGTAAGGGTAATTTTGATGCATGCATAAGGTTAAGACTAAAAATATATAGGTTACAAAATGTTAAAATGAAAGTATAAAGAGATACATAAAGGTAATATGTAGAAACCATACACTTTATAATGGTAGAACATAATTTGAACATGCTACATAAGGGTAGAACATAATTTGCACATTCTACATAAGGGTAAAACATAATTTTCAAATGTTGTGTAAGGGTAACATAAAAAATACATGCACTGTGTAAGGTTTAATTTCATACTATTTAAAGGTAGATAGGATTTATGTAAGGGTAAAGTCCTTTTTTATATACCAAATAAGGGTAGAAAACAAAGGTGTGTAAGGGTAAACTAAAATTTACAAAGCATACATAAGGTTAAAGAGAAGTTATGTAGGGGTAACAAAAAACTTAAAAATCATGAATAAGGGTAAAGAAAATTTATGTAAGGGTAAATAGAAGATTTATAGAATAATGTAAGGGTAAATAAAAAACTTATAAAATTAATTTTTCATAATAAATAATTAAAAATTAATACATAGAATAATAAGAATAATAAAAATAAATATGAAAAACTAAAAACAATTAAATAAAAAATATTTTTAATAAAATAAAATTATAATTATTTAAAAATGGAAATTATGAAATATAGTATATTGTAATTATAAACAAATAAAATAATTAAAGTGGAAATAATCCACCCCAACAAATAAATCCATCCAAATATAAATACGGCATGGATATGATATTTTTGGTTACACTAGACACATAATAAAAATTATTTAAGACTAAAATAAATCACATTGACAAAGTAAGATGGTGATCTCAAATAGCCATTTTAGCTAGTTATTCTATATTGGAAACTTGAAGATCCACCGCACCTCTAGAAACCTTTCTGAATCCACTTGGTTCCAATATTTGGATATAAATGGGAGCACCAGAAGCTCTATCTAGTACTCAATTTATAGAAACATAAATATTAAATTCGATAACAAATGCACCTAAAGCTTACCCTTTATTATTCACTTAGGTTCAGTTTTTTTTCTAGTGGTCCTTATGTAGATCCTATATTAGTTGTGATCGTTGAGAGGAGGATAAGGTAAATCATTGATCTATTTTATTTTTATGATTTATTTTTTTTAATCAACCTATGTGGATGATTAAAAATATATCCTTTATTTTTATTATCTCTCATCCTTACTCAAGTATACATAATGTAAAAGGTACCATACATAATGGTTTATAGGGTTTTCCCTTGAAAGACTGCTTCTTTCCATGTTCGGGTGATATTATGAGAGTTGTATTCTCTACTATGAATCACTTGAATAAAATGCACAATCTATATCTTGAAAATATTTATGAGTGAACTCCTAAAATACCCAACAATTAATCTCTTGAAATATTTGTTCTTCAACTGTTCACAACAGCCACCTATCAACAAGTTCTTTATACTTGCATCTTGTTGGTTGAAGCCATATACTAAAAAGATTCACCTCGACACCTCTTATTGGGAGCCTCCCAACAGTTCTTTAAGGGTCATCTTGACTTCTCCTTAAACAGGTCTTTGAATATGTCATCTCCTACTGTAAATTTTCATCATTTTTCTTCTTCAATTATACACATCCTCTCTCTTATTTGAGAATTGATCCATCTTTCTCAAAAGATCTCCTGACGATATAATAATATCAAAGGTAATCAGAAGTTATTCCAAACTCTCACTTTCTTATTTGATTTAACACAATATTTTTTGTGTTGGACTTTCTTTTATTTCTCTTCTATGCATAGGTTCTTCTAAATGCTATCAAGTTCTCTCCTTCGATACACATCAAATGGTCACTAGCGTTTCATTATTTAAATCTCACACTTATTCACCTATAATGTATATAAATATTCATAGAATATAATGTGAATATTAATTCTATAGTAATTATGGAAAACTCCCAAATTTTGACAGTGAAAAATATTTAAATTTTAAACTCAGTTAATTCTAGAGTTAAGGTATCCATTTTAATATCCTTAAAACTTGGCCAAAATACTTCATGCAATATTTAATTAATCATTTACTCATCTTATTCATCAATGATCATGAAAGAATATGAAAAACTTCCATGTCTGCATTAACTTAATAATGTATATATTGTCCATGTATGTACCTAGCGCATAATTCTTTCTCCTTTGCAATGTGAGTAATTACTCAACATCATGATCTCATCTTATATCATATTACTATGATATATTCTTTATGAATATTTGTAACACCCCAAATCCAGTATACTAGAGTTTGTGGTTACTTTATTACATTAGCACTAGATATAAGTGATCATATCCCAAGGAATCAGATAGTTTAGTAGTCTTGGAAAACTAGAAACATTCTTGAATCTCACATTACATTTGAAAACAAAAAATACAATATAGTATTTTATTTGATAAAATTATTATTACCATTATCATATACTTTCATATCAATCATAGTACAATTTTTTTCATCTTAGGGAAAGGAAACAAAATAAAAGTGTGGGCTCATATGCTTAATAAGGGAATGTGTATAGCGGAATCTATCATAGAATAAATAAGGCATGAATAATATAGAAGGAATAAATGATGATAAAATAATATAATATAAATAATCACATGAACTTGAAACTTATCCATAGATAACATAACTATTCAAATAATCACATGGACAGCAATAACTATTTTCATAATGATGGATATCATAATGTTACCTTCAAGAATTTGCGCCAAGACATCATACAAAAATAAGTTAGGAATATGAAAAATACCTAAAGTAGTTTGTCTCATGAGACCTGCTGATTCATCAAGGGGATATAATGGGCTCCACCCATCACTTACTAAGTTTAATTCATTAATCATATGAAAGGGGTGAATATAAATTCAATACATAATTAACATAAACATTCGTATTGAAAAACTAGCATATGTAATGCTAATTTTTTTCTAATCAATAAATATAATATGATCATAATATATCTAGAGTAGTGTACTAGATTGTATCAATAGAGTATATCCTAATTAAAGCATCAGATTCATAAAATTATGTTGACATAGATTAAAATACTTTAAAAAGATCACTGGAATATTTCTTGAGGAAAATACCTTTTTCATTTTGAAATCGCTTATATTAAAATATAAAAATTTATAGAATATTTGTAAAAAAATTATTTGAAAATAACCATGGAAACTTGTAAAAGGAATCTTTAATGAAAAGATTAGTTGTGATGGTAGGAAAATTTGTTTATAAGGAAAATGTTAAAACATAGATTATATTCACACAGTTGGTAAAAAGTAAATCATTCAGAAAACAATAAGAATATTTATTTTAAATATTTTTATAAAAATTAAAAAAATGTTAAAATTGAATTTAATAAATCATTGGAGAATAAAAAAAATTCTTGAAAACATTTTAAAGAAAATATGGATATGGAATAAAAATATTCTCGATCAAATTAAAAAATAAAGTTGGTTTTCCTTAAAACATTATTTTGGACTATTGAGTACTTAAAGAGAGTAAAATGAAAGGAAAACTTGTAATTTAAAGAAATAAATAGATTATAATAAAATATATGGGGTTTAAGATAAAAATATCTTATAATTACTCCAATTGAAACTTAAACATAAACATCCCTAATAAGGATGTTGTTGTGAAATAAACTCTTACTATTTTGGAAATTTTTGAATCATAGCCCTCATGAAAGAAATAACTTAGCATGAAAATTTAAATACCACAAATATAAATAAATTCATAACATAACATATCAAATGGGATATATATACACCACAAAAAAACAAGTGGTGAATATGGAATATATCTCATAGAAGTAAAAGTGAGATGAGAAATCCTTATAAAGATCATAATGTTAAAGTAAGAAGTAATCAATGAAGTGATTATGTGTAACAAATGTAAATGCACAAAAGAAAAGTGGAAATATAGTATAAAATAACTACAGGAAAAACCAAATTTTTCAGTGGTTTTTTAGTAGCAGTTTTCAAAACCCCCACAAAATATTTTATGAAAATAAACTTCACAGTGGTTTTTAAAACTGCCACTAAATGTATTTTTTATTTTTTTTATTTTTTTATTTATTTTTAATGGTGGTTTTTAAAAACCCACTGTTACATAATTTTTTTAAAAAAATTAAAATTATTTTTATTTATTTTTATTTTTGGTTTATAAAATCCACCATGAAATAATGGTAGTTTATAAAAACCAACATGAAATAGTAATGTTTTTTAAAAAACTGATTCTAAATTAATGAAAAATAATATTAAATATTACATATTTAACTATGATTTAGTTATTATTTATTAATAATAATCATTTATTTTTTATTATTTAAAATTTTAATTAATTAGAATGTGTTACCTATTAATTATTTATAATTATTAGTTAGTAATTATTTAAAACTTAAATTATTTCTTGGATTAGTTAAAAATCAGACTTCAGCATCAAATAAATATTAATTTTGATTTGGGTTTTCATTTTAACTCCAAAAACAGAAAAATTAAGGCTTAGGAAATGATCTACAATGACATTAGATTATAATTTGGTAACAAGTAAGAGAATAAAAAATAGTACTATTTTAAGAGAAGTTGAAAATCGAACTTAAAATTCAAATGACCATAAATTTTGATTCGGGTGTCTGTTTGGGCTCTACCACATATCAAATCAACGATTGTAAAAATATCTACACCATGTTAACTGGGGAAAGCTAGGTCATTATTTTTTTAGGTCAAAAAAGGCCTGTAAGGCCTCTAAAAGTGAGTTTTTGGTTCAGATACCATGATTTTTGAACATTTGATGATATTTCAACTTCATTTAAGACTGTTTTCATATGCTTGTTAGGTAGTCTATGATTTTATTCCATAGATTTACATTCCTATTAATTTAATGGTGTTGCAATTATTATGATTTTCCCTCTTTTACTAAGTTATTATCTATTATATAAATATATTTTTTTTATTTTTTTATACATCTATGTATATTTATTTATAATATATATATATAAATAAATATTTATTTAAAATTATATATAATTGTATCTATACATGGATATTCATTGGTATTTATGAATATTTATCTATATTTACATACATTTGTAAATATTTATAAGTATTTATGTTTATATATTTTCATATCTTATATGGGTGTATATATATATAAATATTTATATTTACTTGTGTTTATATATATATATATATATTGATATTGATATAAAATTATATACATGTCTTTGCTCATATATATTTGTGTAACATAAATGGGTGTTTATATATATTTATGTAAATTTTGTTATATGTATATATATTTATAGATATTTATATCAATTTATTATTTATTATTTATTACTTATTACTTATTACATATTATTTATTATATATTATTTTTTCATTTATTATATATTACTTATTATTTATTATTTATTATTTAAAAAATATATTTTTTAATATTTATTAATATTTATTATATATTTGTTACATATTATTACATAGTATTTATTATTTATTATTTATTAATAAATTATAATAAACTTTTTACTTATTTATTATTTAATTATTTGATACTTATTATTTATTTATTATTTATTAGCAATTTATTTATTATTTATTTATTATTTATTTATTCTTTATTTATTTATTATTTATTATTTATTTATATATTTATTTATTATTATTTATTATTTATTATTTATTATGTATTATTTATTTATCTATTTTTATTTATTATTTTTCTATTATTTATTTATTGTTAATATATTCATTTTTAATTTACTATTATTTTATTATTAATTTATTTTTAATGTATTATTTATTATTTATTATTTATTTATTATTTATTATTTATTTATTTATTAATTAATTATTATGTATTTATTAATAATTTATAATTTATAATTTATAATTATTTATTTATTTATTTATTTATTACTTATTACTTATTACTTATTATTTATTATTTATTATTTTTTTGATTTACTATTTATTATTTATTTATTATTTATTTATTTATTATTTATTTATTATTTATTTATTATTTATTATTTATTTATTTATTATTTATTAATTTATTATTTATTATTTATTATTAAATTATTGTAAAATTAAATTTTAATATTTATTTATTATTTATTATATATTTATTAGATATTATTACATATTTTTTATTATTTATTATTTAATTATTATTTAATTTTTAATTATTATTGATTTATAATTGATATCTTATTTATTATTTATTTGTTATTTATTCATTATTTATCATTTATTATTTATTATTTATTTATTTTTATGTATTTATTTTAATTTATTAATAATATTTTGTAATAATATTGTTATTAATTTATTAATAATTTATCATTATAATTATATAATTAATTTTTTAAAAATTTAATATTATTATTATATTATTAATTTATTATTTATTATTTATTATTTATTATCCATTTTTTCATTTTTTGTTATCATTTATTTATTTATTTGTTGTTTATTTATCATATATTAATTTCTTCTTCTTTATTAATTTATTATTTATTCATTATTTACTCATTACTTATTTATTATTCATTTATTAATAATTTATAATTAATTGATTTGTTATTTATTTGTTACTTTTTTATTATTAATGATTAATGATTATTTATTTATTTATTCATTTTTCTATTTATTAACGTATTATTTATTTATATATCATTTGTTTGTTATTTATTAATCATTTTTTGTTGTTTTTTATTTATTAATTTTTAGTTATTAATTATTTAATTCATATTTATTTGTTATGTAGTTTTTTATTAATTATTATTATTCTTTAATGTTATCATTTTTTATCAATATATATATATATTAAAGTATATTAATTTCTCTTTACTTACCACATGAAGAGTTTTCTGGACTGGAAAAATATTTGCAGAATAACCAAGCGGTAAGGAGTTCAAATCTCACCCAACACATAAATATGCAGAATTTATGCATAGAAAATGCATGCATACATTGAAAGTGCATGGTAATAAATCATAAATGATAAATAATAACTTAATAAAAAAAACCCACCTCTAAACGATTCTCCCATTTTTTAATAAATTGTCGTTATATGATTGTCGACACGTGATTTAATGGCGGTTTTTCAAAACAACTGTGAAACAGTTTAGCAGTGATTTAAAAAATCACTAAAAGCTAAATTTGGCATAATGAATAATCATAGGTCATTACACATATTATCTTGACATAACACATACAATGAAGAAGTAATATAACCTAATGAAAAGAAATTGGGTTATGAAACCCCTTACATCTGGTCTGACCTGCTTTGTAAGTTCTTTTAACCTCCTGTATAATAAATTTAAATTTATTATAATTCTATAGCAGGACCATATAAATACTTATAATTTCATATATGATCCATTTATAACATTCACTAGATTAAAAAAACCTTTTTTACGTCGGTTTTTTTAGGTTTTCCACATAATTTTTAGGGAAGCATTGTTGCAGGCGACGTAAAAAATAATATTTTTTATGTCAACTATATAAAAACTGATGTTAAAAATTATAATATAGAAGGTTTTTCACGTTAGTTATTTAATAACCAATGTGAAAGACGCTTTGGAATGGTTTTTCACATTATTTATTTAAATAACTAATGTAAAAATATCCTAGCACATCGGTTATATAAAAACCGACGTGGAAAAACCAGATCTCAACGCCTTTTTCACATCTATTAGTAAATAACTGACGTGAAATATACCTTTTTTACATCATTTATTTAATAACCGATGTGAAAAACTATATATCGTGTCAGTTATAAAAAAATGACATGGAAATTTGGTTTTTATTTACTTTTTAACATCGGTTAATAAATAACTGCCGTAAAAACTAATTTTTTTAAAAAAAATTATGAAACCCTTCCTCTCCACTACAGAACAAAACCTGAAACAACCAAAACCAGACTACAAACCAAACTAGAAATAAGCACAAACAAACCAAAAACAATCAAAACCAATAGTAAAATTACATATTCACATTTACAACATTCAAAAATTATAATATTAACTAAAAACAAACCTAAATCCAACCAAGACAACTACCAAATACACATTTATAATTACAACATTCAAAATTAAAATATTCCCTAAAAACGTACTGAAATCCAATTAAACCTATAAAATAATTTGACCATTCCACTTGTAATTGTTTGACCTCTTATGCACTATAAGGTTAAGGGTTATCAAATAGTTACAAATTAGAAAAGAAAGTATTTAACATGTATAATGAATAAAACAAATGAAATATTAATGAATAATTTATAAGGAAATATAACCTGATTGAACTTTGTAACTATTGTAGTTGTAATTATTTCATACATAAATCTAAACAAATAATACCTGCATTCGATGATGCCTTTTTGTTTATGAAAATTCTATTTCAATGAGTTTTTCAATTCAAAATATCATTTTTATATAATCCAAAATATACTAATTATAAATGGATATTCACCTTTACTTTTATATATTTGATCTTGGCACTCTTTTTATTTATGGATCTTTGAAATAAATCTCATACCCTATTAGAAAATAATATGAATGAAATAAATTTAAAATTCATTATAATATAAATAGCTATTAAGAAATTAAAACTTACTTTTTCAACATGTTCTTAAAATTTCTTCACACATCACCATGGATAAAGCATATCCAATAAAGTGTTTTCTCCCTTAGACAAAAAACACCTAACATCCAATGGTCACTGATATAAAATAAAATATAATATTAGTTGTTATTATGTTAAAAGATAAATAATAGTTTTGAGACATATGTTTCATACCTCTCAAAAAAAGGAAACATACAACACTGTGTAATTATATTCTGTAGAAATCTTTATGCAATATAAACTGTTTTTTGTTCCTCATCCAATTCATGCCCTTTAGGTGAAATCAACTACAGGCCCATCAACCCATATACATTTTTCTGCTCATTCGTCTCACACATTTTATAAATATACCTAATACAAAATAGGTAAGTATAAATTTTCAATATATTTAACGTAGGGAAAGATTTGTGTTAAGTCATACATGGAAAAAACTTGCACCATGTTGATGCCCAACTTATCTCTAGTAGAAAGATCTATGATATCATTTTTTAGAATCCACACATTTATTTCATTTCCACAAACATGATCTTCCATTGGAAACATATAATGACCCACCAACAAATTTGAATATCTTGACAATCTATCAAGACTACTAGAATCTGAATCTGATGTCACAGCCCTTTTTCTTTGTTGTTGGCTATACAGTATTTCTTTACATTTAAAGTATTCCTATAAATAAATAGAAAAATATATTTATTTTCAAATGTTAAAAAAAATATAAAAAATAAAATAAAATATATAACATACACATATCTCTATGGTATTGTGTCACAGAAGTCTAGATGTCCAAAATAAGAAGTGGTTGATACTTTTTCCAACTGTCGTCACCTCATCTGTAGGTAACTATACTCCATATGATATATCTATAATATCCTATACAGTGATCCTATGCTTATCTACCTCTAACTATTGATGTTGAATTGTATCTCCTATATAATATATCATCCCATATGAAACTATATGACAATGAGGATCATCAACATATAACTCGCAATAACTAGGAAGCTCTGGAGGAGGGGTGTGGAAGTAGGATAAAAAATGGGGTCTATAGATGGAGGTGGAGGATAAATAATAGGGCCTTTAGGCAAAGAAGGGGGATAAATAATGGGTTCTGCAGGTGAAGGTGGGGGAGTGGGAGCTGTTGGCGGAGGTAGAGTAGGAGTTGCAGTCTGAAATTTCCGTTTCATGTCTGCAAACATAGATTGTACTAACGCTCTGATATTTTCCTCCATCATCGCATTAATATTGTGAACTTCATCCTCCAACTCCATGGAATAATCATAAGAACGTGGTAACACTTTTCTTATCGATACACCCACTGGGTATACTCGTACATGACTCAGGTGTTTGGGATTTTTCAATGCAGTAGATAAAATATCATGCCTCCCAAAAGCTTTAAATACCCCATGTGTGCTCTGCTCCTTAATAGAATCCTGTACAAATTATTTGAAAAATTATTTAATGATTCAAATTATATAAATAATTGAATTGACTTAAATAAATAAAATAAACAACTTACAATCCTCATGGCTAATACCCTTGATTCTTCTGTATGATATTGCCACTTATTTCTTATCTGATACCTCTTTATTTTTTCATGTCTAGATGGAGGGGATTGAGGGGAAACCTCTCCATAGCTGTAAGACTTAGCTCTAAGTTTTTGTAATTTTTGAGCTATCATTTTTTCTTCCAATAAAGTATACCCTACCTAAGATAAACTATGAGGGTATACGTTTTTGGATTGGATATCCTGAACATCTCTCCTTGATTCTTATAAATTAAGAATAATAAATCATTAATAAGTCATTAATAAGATCATTAATATTAAAAAAATTTGTAAAAAATTACATTGCACATACCAAAAATTCTTTTTTCTTCTACTTTCGAAAAATTGTTTCCATGTGTCTTCATATATAAAAGGATATATATGACATGGACTGTCATGTTGCCTATCCCGAAAAATGAAATCAGATGTGAGGGTTGATTTTAAATCCCTCCATCTCCTAGCATTCATCGATAAATATTTCATCCTCACTCCTAAAGTGTCAGGTATATCAAATTTCATCTGATAAATAAGAGGGAAAACATATTATACGATAAAAATTTTAAGATTAATCAAACAATAGAAAAAGATCTTACCAAAATGGTCTCCCGCAACTAATCTAGTGCTGTTTTTTCAACACTTATCCAATTATTAAACAAAATTATGACTTTTCTTTTACCATGTGTTGATACAAAACTCTTGAACTGTTTTTCATTAGGACCTCTTGGAACATCATTTTCATCAAAGTCTATAACTATCCTCTAGTCCTGGATACGAGCAACTAATAATTTTGGTAAATGTGTGATGCCACATTTACCAACCCTCGAACTCTTCATTTCTGTTGTGGGAGCACATGAAGAATATTAAGGAACATCAAGAGAAGCATGTGGATGTTCCTCCCTAGAGGTAGGATCATGAGACTCATCTCTAGAAGTCTGTGGTTGATTATCTGATTGATCTGTTATTTTCCTTCATATCAAAGAAACAAACATTTAGTACACAAAATATAAAAATTCACATATTATAATACTAATGTAAACAAAAAAATAAAAATTATGAAACACAAAATTAAACTAAAACTTAACAAATTATTATTCATATTTGTTATAGTTAATTAAAATTCTAAAAACAGTAATGATATATGAAATGTCATGTAAATGAAAGAAAACAAATATAAAATTAGTATAGTAATATTAAAAATGGTCTAACCTAATAAATAAATTTTTACACAAAAAAATAATATTTTTTAACATATATATTTAAAATAATTTTCATTCAAAAAATCAATAAATATATAAGTTATGTAATGGTAAACATGGTAAACTAAACAAAACTAAACTAAAATAAATAAACATTTCTACTAATTCGTTTTAATACGTGTTTTAATAAAGAAAAAAAATATAATATAACATTTTATGAAATTAATAAAATTAAACGAGAAATAAACATATTAACTATAATATTATAAATGTACTAATGTATTTTTTTCCCAAATTTCTTCAGCATGATCAATTCTTATGGAACAAGCCATGTCTAAAACATGATCATCATTATTATCTATTAATCTTTCCATGGAAGTAGGGATCTCACATAAATCAGCATATTCATCAAGTTGATCATCACCAACATATTGTTTTTTTCTTGTAAAACAATATACCATTGCATATTGGATTGATCAGGAACAAAGAAAAAAAATCATGTGTTTCCATTATAAAAGAATCAATTGTGTCTTCCAATCTATTCATATTAACAAGTTTTATTCCAAATTCATCATGTCTGAAATTGTTGTTACTGATAAACCATTTGTATTTAAACACATGAACATTAATTTTAATCTAATCAAACTCCCATATTTCTTCAATGACTCCATAATATGCACTTGTTGCATAAATTGGGTTTTTGTCTTTAGAACTCAAAAAAATGCATTGCTTCCATGAACACCAATACACCAATGTTCTGAACTACACTTCTGTTGTCTTGAGATTTCATATAAAATGTATAGTCATTAATTTCATACCCATACCACGTAATCACATTTAAACTTGGACCACTAACTAACCATATTAATGTCTCTAATGCATCTGATCTACCAAGAATTGTCTTTTTAAACCATGGAAAAAAATGTTATGCTCATTCAAAATCCACATTACTTTCTTATTTGAATGACATTGTTTCAACTCATTAATATTAAATTTTATATATGGTAGAGCATCATCCATTTTCTTCAATATATATAAATGTACCTTATTCATCTGTTCACCTGACAACGATTTTACTTTCAAGACATGAATCCCCTTTCCCTCATTATTAACCCATTCATGGTGAGATGGAGGCAAACCAATGTGCTCCGCCACAGACAAGTAGCTTGTACAAAACTCTACAACCTCCTCAGAAATATACTTTTCAACAATGGAGGCTTTAGGTCAATGTATATTCTTAACATACCCCTTTAATATATTCATATACCTTTCAAAAGGATACATCCAACATAGATATACAGGTCCACAAATCTTTATTTCTTGAACTAGATGAACCATTAAATACACCATTATATCAAAAAAATATGGAGGAAAATATATTTCCAATTCAAAAAGTATAGAAATTTCTTCATTTTCCAAAATGTTCAAATCATCCAGATCAATCACCTTATTACAAATTGAATTGAAAAAATAACACACCTTCATGATAGTCTTTTTGACACATATTTTCAATATCCCACGCAATTAAACTAGTATAAGTTGTTGCATCATGACATGAAAATCATGATATTTCATACTTTTCAACTTCAAATCCTTCGAAGAGACAAAAAAATTACATTTGAAGAATAACCTTGTAGAACTTTGATATCATGAAGACACTTACAAAATCTAATTTTCTCCCTCTTAGATAATGTATGACAAGTTAGGGGAAGAAATGTTCGTCTTCCATCAGGTGTGGGAACTAAATCCAAACATATTCCCATTGATAGTAAGTATAATCATGCATTCAACCCATCTTTAGTCTTTCCTTTAAAATATAACAGTGTTCCAATCAAACTGTTACAGATATTCTTCTCCACGTGCATGAAATCAATGTTATGTTTCACTTTATGATATCTCCAATATGGTATCTCATAAAATATTGACCATTTCTTCCAAATATGTCTATCATTACTAGATTTATGTGCCTTTCCCAATTTCACGTCAAGTTTTTGAACCCTATCAAAATAGTCATCAGTGGATAAAGTTTTTTGAGCAATATCAATTTCTCATGATCCATTGAATGCCTTTTTTAATCTTCTATAAGAGTGATCCATAAGCAAAAACTTTCAATGACCCATGTATAATATTTTCCTCCCATGATGCAATTGACAATATGAAGTCTGTTGTTTGCAAATTGGACATGCTTTATGTCCCTTAACACTGTATCCATACAAATTTTCATATGATGAGAATTCATTTATAGTGAACATAATCAGTGCATGCAGTTGAAAATATTTCATTTTATAAGAATCATACTCCCTAATACCATCCTCCCATAAGAGTTTCAAATCATCAATTAATGGTGACAAGGAAACATCAATATCATTTCTAGATTACTTTGGTTCAGAGATCATTAAACTCAACATGACATATTTATGCTTCATACAAAATTTAAGAGATAGGTTGTAAATTACCAATAAAATAGACCATGAACTATGTGTGCTAATGAGGATTTTATATGGATTCATTCCATCAGTGAACAACCCAATTCTGATATTTCTAATTTTAATTTATAATGTAGGATACTTCTCATCAATTTTATTCCACTGTGGAGAATCTGCTGGATGGCGTATTTTTCCATCACATATTCTCTCATTAGAATGCCATCTTAACCTTTTTTTCATCATGTTAATTATCAAATAGACATTTCCAACAATGAATTATAGGAAGATACCAAAATACCTTGGTAGGGATCTCTGTAATCTCTACATCATCCGGTGATTTTTCTTTCAACTTATACCATGATATCCCACATTTAGGACACTCTAATAGAAATTCATATTCTTTCCTAAATATAACACAGTAATTTGGACATGATTGTATTTTCTTGTATCCCAATCCCATCGGGCATAATATTTTCTTGGCCTTATAATGTGAATATGGAAGATCATTGTCTTTAGGAATAATGTATTTCAATAATTGTAGTAGCTTTGTGAAATTTTTTTCACTCCATCTTGGTTTCTCCTTTAGGTTAATCAATATTAACACCAATGATAAAACCATAAAATCCGTATAACCAGGATACAGTGGTTTTTCAGCTTCACCATATAGACGCTCAATTGTCGGTTCTTTCTCAATTTGTTCTGCTTCAATATCACAAATCATTTCTTCAATTTCATCAAAGTTACCATCTTGAAAAGCATCATCATTAGTAGATCTGAAATTTTGCATAGTTTTACCATGCCAAATCCAAAGGCTATAACTTAGATTAAAATCATTAAAAATTAAATGATATTTTATCTCTCTACTTTTTAAATTCTTCATATTTAAACATTTCAGTCATGGACAGAAAAATGTGTCGTTGTTTGGAACATTTCATTTAGAAAAGTCCAAAAAAGCATCAAAACCTTCCTCGTATTCATCACTCATTCAATGTTCCACAATATAACTCATTATTACCTAAAAAATATCAAAATTATACATCTTTTTAAGATAAAACAATTTTATATTTATACAAAATATTTCATAATTTGAAAGTAACGCAATTTTGAAATATAAAACAAATATACGCGTATTTGAAAAATATATTCATGGAAATAATTTTAAAAATAAAATATAATTATATAAGACAGTTTTATATTTATATGAAATATTCCATAATTTAAAAGTAACACAATTTTGAAATATAATAAAACAAATATAGGCATTTTTTAAAATTATAATGATATTGTTTTTGAGAAATAATATAGAAAACAACTATTTAAAAATAAAGCACCATCCACTATTGTGATGTATTATTAACCAAGGTATTAAAATCTCACAAGATAATCCACTTTTGATACAAATTTGAAATATATAACCCCGTAAAATTAATACAAAATACACACATCACTTTCAACTTTTAAAATCACATTTTCCAATTTTTAGATTTCATACTATAAATAAATTACTCATTAATAGAACCCTGTAAATTTATTTATTCAATAGTCGTTAGTGTCCCGTTTAATATAATTATCATGCATTTAATTTCATTATTACTAGGGACACTAGTATAACTAACCACCATCACAGTCCCACTGTACAACCACACCACTACAACTATCGCATCCCTGCTATATAACACATCCATTTCTCTACACCCATCACATTAAATCCACTACCAATGAAAAACATCATCACAGCCAAACTACAACACAAAAAAACTATACAAAAACATATCACAACACATACCATATCTTTTTCCATATTATACATAGGGGATTTCATTAAATTCCACATCATTATTTGAGGGCATCATGTTAACATCCATATATTCCTAGGAAATCCATTTCATTAACCAAATATTCATGGTTAAACATATATTTATGGTGGTTTAATAAAAATTTACACAACATGGGAGATCACAACATATTAAAAAACCAAAAAAATTGAGATAACAAATCCCATTAAATTCATTTAAACAATAAACATAGATAAACTCAATATCATAATCTAAATATATATAATCTTGTGAATCATTTCGTTTTCCCTTTCCATTTCATCTAAATTGAATTTTTTTTGTTAATATGGATTAAAATATCATCCCAAGAGATAATGATAGTAACCATGTCTAATAATGATAACATTAGGAACTTAAACAAGATACTACGATATTTTAAAAAATTAAATTGAAAAACGTAAATATAGGGCATCCATGAAAAATAATGATCGAAATCGAAGTGTGAGAGGATTACTTGAGTGTTAAGAGTCGATTAGATAGATGCGGCGATAAAACAGATGATGAATGATCCTGGAAAAATGAGTTTGGATGGCACAATTTCGAAGAATCATTTCTAGGGTTTCCGTGTGAGAGATAAGAGTTGTTGTCGCCTGATCGAAAAATACCACAATAACTCAATACGGGGATTCATAAAAAAATTAAATGATTTATCACATCGATTATTTATTAACCAACATGATAAATTGTTTTCTATTATATTTATCATGTTGGTTTTTTTATAACTAACATCATAAAGCCAATTTATCATGTTGGTTATATAATAACCAATGTTAAAAAATTAGCTTTATCATGTCGGTTATAATATAACTGATGTGATAAATCAATTTTATAGATTTGAACGTCGGTTATTTATAACTGATGTAAAAAATTCCAACTTGGTAAATACTTTTTTTACTAGTGATTTCAATGCCTGTTTGTTGATAATTCCTTATTAAAATCGTCATTTCTAAGTGTTAACTGTTTCATTTTTCATGTAAGTTTTGGTTTGGTAGTTTTGGTCCTTACTTCTTTATCATTGTCAAATCAGCTCCATAATTTTAATCATGGTATAAATATCATATATATTCATTGTATACATATTTATAATTATTCTTGAAATACAGAGATGAAAAATGAATCACATCACTTTGTGGAGGTGGTAGTCCACATGTATGCATGAACGACATTATCATTTTTTAACAGGTGAAAGGATAATAAGGTAAATTATATATTATATTTCAATAATCTTAATTTTTTCCTAAATATCATATATAAACATTATAATCATTATAATAACCATTCATGGATGGTGGTGATAAAAAATGAAATGCAACACTTCGCAAGGTGGTTGTCTTCACGTACAAACAAATGATGTTTTCGTTTTCCATTTGATGGAGAAGGAGATGAATAAAGATAGATTAATCAACATAATAACATCTCATTATATGGGATATAATTATTTTATTATATCATCATGGTTAGAATATAATTTAAGGAGGTATTAGAATAAATAAAATGAAAACACTCGGTTAAGAGTTATACCTCTTATTTAGACAACTTCTTTTGGCTTACACCTTAAGCCTTTTAAGGTTGTTATTTTGATCAAATCAGGAAATATTTATCATGGTTATAAATGTTAATAAGTTATTTTATCAAATCTTGGTTGATATAGAAGACTCGGGAAGTGTGAGAAAGAGATAAGGGGTGGTGTCCTTATATAAGAGATGAAAAGGGCACCCTTGGAATTACTCAAAGTATTAAATTAATATAAATTAATTTTCCTTTTCATGTGGAAAAAAATTATATATTTTGAATATAGTTTGAAGATAAGTCTATATCCACTCATCTAATAAAATTTATACTAGTTTAAGTGATGTTTTAATCCTTATCTCTTAGTTTTAACCCACTTTTAACCCTTTTAATGATTACTGTGATAATAATGTTTTTTACTCTCTAAAGGTCAATAAAGTTACAATAAAATAACGAGTGAGATATAAGTGGAAAAGTGATGATATTATAAACCATATAAAAATCACTTGGCTAAAGATAATATTTTTATAAATTTTAAATTGTTTAATAAAATATTATTTAAAATAAAATACCCTTAAAGTCATTTCTGGGTCTATTCAAATAATTGAATATAAAAAAATATAAATATGGTAATGTAGTTTGATTATAAAATTTTAACACATCACTAATAAATTACATTTCTCTAAAAAATTTGTGTGACACCATAACTCGTCCAAAAAATATTACTTTATATGTTTTTAAAATCATTTACTTGATTTTTAATTTGCTTGCACAAGCACTGTGTTAGTGTTGCATAAGCATTTAAGATGATTATTTTATCACTGAAAATTAAAAGTAAATTACTATAATAAAAAAATTATTCATATTAAAATTACCATTTATAACCATTCATTACTTATTTTTATCCTTGTAAAAATATATTAGAGATATTACAATCAAGAAAGTAACATTTTTCCATTATTCTTTAGTTAAAATAATATAAAGGTATTTATCAATGAATGATTGTACAAAAAATACATATTTTTAGATATTGGATTAGTTTTGTGGAATTCCACTCAACCCATAGATTACAGTAAATTTTATGTATGATTTCGAAGCCTTATTTCATAGTTTTAATCTTGTTTTACCTGTATTACCCTTACTACGGGGACAAATTTTTTACCAAGGTTACTATTTATTATGTCCAAAAATAAATTTTACCTATTTAAAAAAATTATATTATGATTATAAATATTTAATTTATTTTATCAAATTTAATTCCTATAAGTGGAATAAATTACTTTCAAAATAAACTCACAAAACGTCACGTAAAATCATTTTCCTGGGAAAATACATATTGAGTATAAAAATGTTTTTATACCAAAATTAAGAATAATATCGATTTCAATAATATTAATTGTATTGTGTTTAATAAAAATGAATTAATTAAATTTTAAAACCAATAAATACAACAATGGTTCTTTTAAAATACTTGAAATGAAAAGTCATTTTTTTATAACATCTGTGCTTTTTTATTCACTAAATAATAATTTTTTTCTATAAAATACCAAAAATTCATCCTAAGGTAATTTTGATATGATGATTTTAAAAATATTTTCATTTTTATAAAATAAGATTTATAAAATTTGAAGAGATTAATTATTATATTTTCTCACAAAAAGTAATAAAACCCATTTTTGAAAAGAACGTATAAAATGATTTTACAAAAAATTAAGTATTTATTTACTAAGAATTAATAAATAAATTTTTATTGATTAAGACCTTTATATATATATATATATCATAATGTATTTACTCTTATTCATATCTGTCAATTCAACGGGTAGTTTATAATGATCATATTTAAATAATAATATTACATGGTTGTTAAAGCTCGATGTTGTGTGTCTTGTATGCTATTAAATATAGTTTTATTATAAAATATAGGGGTATTACATTGTCCCATCATCAAATAAATTTCATCCATGAAATTATATCTTGATATTGGTAATTTAAGGGTTTGATATTTTAAAATCCATTTTTTGAAAACCCACATCGTAAAAAGGGTTAATAAAACTTCATTTTGAAAAAGTGAAAGGGAAATATTAATTTCACCTAGAATAACACATAACTAGGTTTCCAAATATGATAACATTAGTGGGAAGTTAAAATATGGATATATATGAGAAAAAATTATGTTCAAATAATGATGTGGAGTGATAGTCAATTAAATATCAATAAAGTTAATGGCCATAAAACTATAAATCAATATGGGGTAAAGAAGGTCTTGATTCATCAGAAATGAAGTTAAAAGGATAAATTTTTTATTTCAAAAACCCTTTCATAGAGTTGAGGCATTTTTTTAATATCAAGATAGAGAACATGAGAATATATACTTACCTAATTTATTTCCATTTAATAATTACACTTTCATACTTTGGTTGTGTTTCGATCGATTTCCACTTCTATCACATATCTTACTCCAAGAAATGAATATTCAAGTTCAATATTTCATGTCCGGATCACTAAAATTAACTTTTAGTGAATTATAATATGCATTAAAGGATAAAAAATTATTCCTATTATCTCTAGAAAAAATGAAAATGGTTATCAAAAGTTTAGATAATATCCAATATGAGTAAAACTGCATATAAATAAATACTACATTAATCTAAAAATACTCAATAATAACACCAAATATTCAAATTATATTATTTCATAAATAACTAAACTTAAAACTCTTCAAAATATTCCATAAAAAATAAACTCAATGATTAGAATTATTTGTCGCATATTATTCCAAGATAGACTTAACATTAATCCCCAAACAACATTAATCACTCATATATACCAAAAATGTATATAACAAAATCATATAATTATCAAAATACACTAATCATTTCCATAAATATCATGAATAACTATAAATACATAATAAAAACATATATAGTTCCATAAGAAAACTTGCATCATAGCTAAAAGTATTTCCATTTACCTTAATCATATAATGTTCCAAATATATTGAATTTCTTCAAAAATAACATTACTCACTTAGTCACCAAATCACTTTTAAATATCATGGTTATCTATAAAATAAAACATATGTTCCCAAAATATAATAACCCTTTTATCTTAATTAACAATATTAACAATAAAGATAATATTAAACCCAAAGGTTATAAATACCTTTCAACGTATGCCCACAAAATATAAATCCATTCTTTCTCAAATAACATTTTCAATAAAAACACATACTAAATCAAAGGGTTTTATTATCGTAAATATCCCCAAAAGTATCATTAATCATCCTAAAATATCATCACATTAAACCTAAATAGGGGTATCTAAACCTTTAAAATTATGATCAACCTTAGACTTATCAACCCAAAACACTTTAGGATTATCCCATATCACTGTAGAATATCATAGTTTTCCATTGATTGTATCCTCTAATTCATCATAATGGTTCATAAAGAAAATCAGAATTAACCCAATAATGTCCCCTAGGAGTGTCTAGATAGGTGTATAGTCTTAAGTCCACTCATCATGCCCTGATGACAATTGAGTTAATACCCAATCCACCCATTTCAAAGTTGTTACCCATAGGTACAATTTTTTCACATATGCATCCACTTTCCAGTATCCAGAAAAAGATTATTTTCTAGGAAAACCACATAATTTATACTTTAACAAATCTTTATGATATTACTATATACTTATACTAATCACTAGAATATATCATGGGTTTATGTTCTCTAATCTATTTTTTCATAAATATTGTTCCCAAGGGCCTTACTAAAATTTTGATGATACTAATTGTAAAACCCTAACTCCAACACTCTAGAGCAGGTGGTTACATTATTATATTATCACTAGATACAATTGATCGCATCCCAAGGAATAGAATAGTTTAGTGGTATTTGAAAACTAGATACGTTCTTGAATCCCATATTACATTTGAATACAAAAAATACAACCCAATATTTCCTTTGATAAAATTATCATTATGTCTAGAATATCCATGTATATCAATCATAGTAAACTTCCTAGAATCCATGTTAAGGGAAACAAAAGAATAAGGTGAGATTAGATACTCAGTAAGAGAATGCATATAGTAGAAGATATCGTAGAATAAATATGCCATGAATAATATGGTTGGAATAAATGATGATCAAATAATTCTATATAAATAATCACATGAACTTGAAACTTATCCATGTATAACATAACTATTAAAATAATCATATAGACATTAATAACTAATTTTATAATGATGTAATGCATAATTTCAGACATCATAATCTTATCGTCAAGGACTTGTAACAAGACATCATACATAAATAGGTAAGGCGTATTCCAAATACCAAAACAAGTTTATCTCATGAGACATATCAATTCATCGAGGTTTTATGAAGATCCTCACACATCGCTTACTATGTATAATGTATTAATCATATGAAATGTTTGAATATCAATTCAATATATAATCAATATAAATGTTTGTATTGAAAAAATAGCATATGAAATGTTAATATTTTCCCCAAACAATAAATATAACATGATCATAATACATAAATAATAATATGGTGTATGGTATCAATAGAGTATATCTCTAGTAAATCATAAGAATCATCAAAAGATGTTGATATATATTAAAATACTTTAAAAGATCACTGGAATATTTCTTGAGGAAAATACTCTTCCCATTTTGAAATCATTTATATTAAAATATAAAAAATTCTAGAATATTTGGAAAAAAATTATTTGAAAAAAACCATGGAAAAATTTATATAAATCTTTGAATAAAATAATATTCATGATGGTGGGAAAATTAATCTGTGCGGTAAACATTAAAACAAATATTATGTTCACACCTTTAGTAAAAAGTACATATTTTAGGAAAAAATAAATATTAGTTTAAAATGTTTTTATAGAAAGTTAAAAAAGGGTAAAAATGACTTTAATAAATCATTTTATAATAGTAAAAAAATTCTTATAAATATTTTGAATAAAATATAGATATGGAAGAAAAATATTCCCAACCAAATAGAAAAAAAAGTCGATTTTCCTTAAAAGTGTTCTTTCAAAATTTTCAGTACTTATAGAGTGGAAAAGGAAAGGAAAACTTGTAATTTAAATAATAAACAGGGGATAAGAAAATATATTGGGTTTAGGATAAAACTATCATATAATTTCTTTAATGGAAACTTAAACCTAAACAATCCTGAATAAGGATGAGATTGTGAAATAAACCCTTATCACTATGGTAACTTTTGGATCATAGAACTCTGAAAAGAAATAACTCAAAATGAAAATTTAAATAAAATGAATATAAATAGATTAATTATATAACATATAAAAGGGTTATTATATACACCACACAAAATAAACAAGTTGTGAATATGACATATGTCTCACAGAAGTAAAAGTGAGACGAGAAATACTTACAAAGATCACAATATTGAAGTGAGAATTAATAAATGAATTGATTGTGTGTAAAAAATTTAAATACACTTAAATATTTTAAATAAAGTAAAAAATAATCATATTTCATCACACACATAATATTTACATGATATAGGCAATGAAGAAGTAATATAACATAATGAAATGAAATTGAGTTATGGAACCCCTTACCACATGTATGACTTACTTTGTATGTTATTTTAACCTCATGTATAATAAATTTAAATTTATTATAATTCTATACCAAGACCATATGAATAATTATAATTTCATATATGATCCACTTATAACACTTTATCACTCATTTATTAATAATTCATTATTAAAACTGTCATTTCTGGGTGTTAACTGTTTTGTTTTTCATGTAAGTTTCAGTTTAGTTCTTTAAGTCCTTACATATTGATCATGGTTCCATTATATTAGGAATTTTAATAATGATATAAATATCATATAAATTAATTATATATATATATAATCATTATTGAAAGTCAGACTTTAAAAGTGAATCACATCGCTTCGTGGAGGTGGTAGTCCACACATACACACGAACAACGTTATCATTTTTAAAGGGTGGAAGGATAAGAAGTTAACTGATATATTATATTTTCAGAATCATAATTATTTCATAAATATCATATATAAATATTATATCCATCATAATAACCATCCATAAATGGTGTTTATGAAAAACGAATACATTGCTTTGTGAGGCGGTAGTCTGCACGTACGCACGAATGACAGTTTCATTTACCATTTAATAGGGAAGGATATGAATAAAGGTTGTGAAATAGAAATAATAATATCCCAGTATATGTGAGATAATTATGTTATTATTTCATCATGGTTATTATATAATTCAAATGGTTATAAGAAAAAATAAAATGAAAACACTTGATTAAAATTTATACCTATTCTTTGGAAAACACCCATTAGCTAACACCTTAAGCTTTATAAGGTTGTAATTTTGATCAAAATAAGAGATATAGATAATGGTTATGGATTTTAATAATGTATTTGGGTATATCTTGGCCAAGATATAAGGCTCATGAAGTGTGAGGAAGAGAGGAGGTGTTGTGTCCTTATATAAGAGAGGAGAGGGGAACCCTGGAAATTACTTGAAGTATTAAATTAATATAAATTAATTTTCATGTTCATGTGGAAAAAAATAATATATTTATAATATAGTATGAATATAAATCTAAATATACTCATAAAATAAAATTTATGAAACTTTAGGTTATTTTTTAACCTCTTAGTTTTAACCCCTATTAACCCTTTTAAATATTATCGCGATTACAATGTTTTTTACTATTTAAGGGACAATAAAGTTATAATAAAAAGAAAAGTATCCCATATGTGGAAAATGGATCATATTATTGACCATATCTTATTAAATTTAAAAATTATAAAAAAATTATAAATTTAAAATCATTTAATATAATCTCATTTGACATAAAATACTCTTAAAGACATTTCTAGGACTATTCAAATAATTGAATTTAAAAAAAATATCAAGATAGTAATTTAGTTTGATTATAAACTTTTAAGACATAATAAATACATTATATGTCTCTAAAAAAATCATGTAACCCCATAAACCACCCAAAAAATCATTTTACAATTTTAAAATCATTTGTTTGATTTTTTTATAGCATGTACAAAAACCGTGTCGGCGTTGCATAAGAATTTAAGATAATTATTTCATCACTAAAATTTAAAAATAAATTACCATAATAAAAAAATATTCATATTAAAAAATCATTAAGAATTTTTCAGGACTCATTTTTATCCTTTTAATAACTTTTTAGAGATATTAAAATCAAGAAAGTCACATTTTGGAATAGTTCTTTACTTAAAATAATATAAAGGTATTTATCGAGGAAAAATGGTACCAAAATTACATATTATCGAATATTATATGTTTATGGTTTAATTAAACTCATCAAAAATATTATAATAAATTTTATGGATTATTTTCAATCCTTATTTCATAGTTTTAACCTTGTGTTACCCATTTTATCCCTACCGTGGTGACAAACTTTTTACCAAAATTACTATTAATTATGAATAAAAATAAAGTTGACCTATTTACCAAATTTAGAAATTATTATTATAAATATTGAATTAATTTTTTCAAATTCAATTCATATAAGTTTCAGAAATTATTTTAAAAATAAACCCTCAAAACATGATAAAAACGGTTTCCAGAAAAAAAAATGCATTTTAAGTTTAAAAATGTTTTTATACCAAAATTAAGAATAATATTGATTTAAATGAAATTAATTGGATCATGTATAATAAAAATTAATTAATTAAAATTTAATACTAATTCAAAACAAAATGGTACTTTGAAAATACTTGAAAATAAAATATGATTTTTTTATAAAATCAGTGTTTTTCACTACTCACTGAAAAATCAATTTTTTCAAAAAAAATCCAAAATTTCTCACTGATATAATTTTTGTATGCTGATTTTAAAAATAATATCCTCTTTTAAAATGAAATTTCTAAAAGTGGCATAAATTAATTATAATATTCACTCACAAAAAGAAATAAAACCCATTTTTGAAGAAAACATATAAAATGTTTTTACTAAAAATTGGGTGTTTATTTAATATGAATTAATCAATAGAATTATGTTGAGTATTACCATTATATATATTTTATATAATGTAGTTACTTCTATTCATATCCACTAATTTAACATCTAGGTTATAATGATCATATTTAAATAATAATATTTCACAGTTGTTAATGCTTAGTGTTATGTGTCTTGAACACTATCAAACATAGTATTATTTTTAAATATTGGGGTATTACAAGATCATAATATGAGCATTATCATATTAAATGTTCTTAATTTTCATCAAAAATTCATTTTTGGAAACTCAACCTTCTGCATGCATATTATCACAGTGTCCTGGACGTGGTAGATCACTCTATGTCAAGATGATCCCCCCGAATGGCCTGAAGGCCTTCATTTTTATTGATTTTTTATAACCCCCCTTTCAAGGGATGAGGGGGAACCCTTAAAAGGCCCGTAGGCTTAGAGATGATCCATTCTTTCGAATCATGTACACTTCAAACTAGCCAATGTATCTGTAAATGCGTATCTTATAAACAATTATCCTTAATGCATGAAAGTGTCCCAAATCTATTTTCTATTTTTTAAAATCTCACTGTATCCTCATTTCATGTTGATATATAGAGCTTAACACAACTTGGTCGATCGCATGCATGGATCCCAAAATTCTCTATTCTTCTTCATGTGATGTGATCTCATTATTCCTCATGCAATAGAAAGTTCATGGAAACTTCTTATGGTAGGTCGATCATGTCATCTTAATGTAGTAGGTTTCCTCATAGTGGGTCCAAGATACACGATTGATCACACCTATGCTCACGAAAGGACGACAGATGCTCACGAATGTTCGATCCTTTCATAATAAGTCATACAGACACTCAAAATTGCTTGCATAACTTATGATAGATTGAGTCTTCATGCGGTTGATAAGCTCTCATCATTAATTCTATCACATCATCTCTCCATTCGCTTGGTATCCCTTTGTTCTTTCATTTGATCCAGTGTTGTTCTTGCAGTAAGTTGGAACTCATGTGTTAGATTCTTCTTTACTCACAATTGATCAAATACTCACAATAAGTTCAATATTCATGGAGTCGATGAACTCGTAACTCATGGTCAATTTTCCTTTGTACGATCAGTTATGGTTCTTAATTTGATTGGTACATCAATTTTGTCTTCATACTTCATGTGGTTTCTTCAAATATGGGTGTGCATTCAATCCATTTTCCATCATGTGAAATATTGAATTACTCATTGAATGGTCAATTTCTTCATCATATTGTGGTCAATCATAATATAGGCATGCGATCAATCCATAGATCCTACTAAATACTGGAGGGTTGAAATCACTAGGGTTTTTGGAGATTGAATACAAACACTTGGATTTGTTTCATTCAATTTTCGTTATATCCGTCTTTTTAAGGCGGAGGAACAGTATTGTGAAATATACTTTTCCCAAATCAGACTTACGTGTGGCCTACTTTCACTTAATAAATCTCTTCTTTACATCATCCATACATCCATGGAACTGGGGCCATCTCTTGAACACACTACACTCACACACCTTACGGGTCACAAATCTCCATGTTGACCCACCAGAACCCCTACGTGCCTTTGAATTTACCCCTCTCCCTATGCACGTAATGCATGGGAACCTTTGACTACCTATGCATAGGCTTTGCCTCTATCTCTCCCATACCACCTTAGGCTAGTTGTGTTATTTTTGATTGCCCACCTATTTAGTGTATGTACTTTGGTTGTATAGATATCCCTCAGGTTGGCCCAAAATTTTTGGAAACTAAACATTTAAACAATTAGTAAAATACTAAGTATAAAATGTCAATTTCCTCATAAAATAAAATAGGTAGTCTCCTCAATAAATATTCTTCTTCTTAATTTTATCTTTAACTATTCTCAATAACTTCTCTAATTTCTTCAAAAAAAATTATTTTTTCATGGAATATAATCTCATCATCAATATATCTTTATATTATAAAAAATTCTTACTCTTGAACATGTTTTCTACCCTTATGATCAGATCAAAAATCATCAAAAATAATGCCACCTAGTCTTTCACTTCTTCAAGACAGTAGCCTCAATATTATTCAATATTCATTTTTATGTAATATACAGGTCAACATACTTTCACCACATATCTTCATCCTTCTAACTTTCTCATTGACAAAAAAAATAACTCAACACAACTCAACACATGGGAACAATAATCTCCCCATTTGTTTTTGTTTCTTATACCATAAAAAAACATGAGTTAATGAGTGTTTTTAACTTATTTTTATTCTATTCCCTATTTAAAATAAATAAAAATGATATTTATAGGTGAAAAATAAGACTCATCTCATATTTTCCTTATTCTTCTTTGAAAAATGGATATTCTTCAACACAACTTCTTCTCCCTTGAATTCTAAATTACAACCATATTTATTTTTTGAGAAAAGTATGACACCGCATGTGAGTCTTAGAAATGATCCATCAGTTAATTACTATAATTCTACATGAGAAAATCTAGTTTAAAAAATAAGAGATCATAACCTAGGAATTCACATATATCCATAATCAACTCACATGTGATTTCATTCTCAAAGTTTTAAAAAATGGGGTTGTTCATCAAATTTCTTCAAAGAATACATAATCTATAGTCATTACTCACAAAACACATCATTAATTTCAATATAAAGTTAAATTACTCCTCATTTCTCACATCAACCAATAATTTGCCTTTAAAAAAATATTTATCATAATGAAATAGTGTGAAAAGTGCGATTGAGATTACCTAAAACTCCATCATTTAAGGACTATCCAGAAATTATAGATTTTTATACAGAAATACAGTCTAGAAATCACCTATTCATTTTTCTCCCCTCTAGGGGTACACTTAGTTTTTCATAATCATGGTTGGTTATGTTTATCAATACACCATGATGAAAACGCTTTCCATGTTTTCCTGTAATGACAGCCTCGTAATGCTCCCCCTATAATAGATTCCTTAAATTCCTTGTATTTTAGCACACATAAAATGGAATATAATAATGAGGGGGTTTCCTTGATCTTTTAATGAGATTAGTAAATTTGTGAGATTTCTTTCAGTCGAGATCATCCAAACTTCCTATCTTTAGTAGTATGTGAGATATTTATAATAGTTTCTTTAGCCTCAAAATTTTTAATTTTCAAAGTATTTCTTATTATAATAGAACTAATTCTTTTCTTATCAGGTACTCTTCCCCTTGATACATGTCAACTTATTGGAAATGAAATGTTTTACCAGCAGTCATAGTCTATATAACTTTTTCTTTGGGATGTTTTTCTTAATAGTGTTGGATGAATCAACCTAAATCTCTATTTATATCTCATAATATTCTATCATGGTCTTCAAATTTTTTTATCTTTAAGGAATCATGATTGATCCTCATTCAATTCTTTATTTTTTTCACCCAACTTTGAATTAATATCTTCTATAATATTATCTTATTGTACAGACTTCAACTTGGAAATTTCAATCACTTCTATGAGATTACTTATTACCACATATTCACTTATTTTTTTCTTATAAAATATATGTACCTTATCATTGTTATTGGTATTTTTTTTCAAGGTAGGATTTTAGTTATGACCTTATTATATACTCAATATATCCCTCCTGATCTTCCTTTTCATTGATTGAGATGCCTTCATGTCTTTTAACCTTGGTTATGAAGTTTGTGTGATGTTTAGAGGAATCATCACTTGATTCACTTGGGATGATGAGTCTTCACTTTTTTCTTTACTCATTAGAATCCTAAAATTTTTTCTAAAAGGATACTTTTTCTTAATTTTATCATCTTCTTGGATCTTTCCAAACTTTCATCTAGAATATTTTTCTTCTTCAGCCTCACTCTCAGTTTCATCATATTTCTTCTTTGGGAAATTGATTGAAAATTTCCCAACACCTCCACAATTAAATCACTTATGAGGTATTTTATCTTTGTACTTACCTATTTGTTTTATTATGTTTTTAGAAATAAGAAACATGATTCTCTTATATTCTCTATCATATTTATCTTTTTATTCTGAGAGTGATTCATCTTTCTTGTCTTTCATCTTGTGAACTTTAACGGCTTTGAATGTAATTTCTTATTTCATCTTCTTCTTGAACATTGAGAATTTTCTCATCTCATATTTGAGAAGATTATTATGCATCTCATCAAGAGATGTCTCTATAATCTCTTCTAGAGAATATATTTTGGATAAAATCTATCATGGAATTTTCTCATTATATTTTTCAAAACACTTGAATATTATAAAGTATTACTAAATCCTCTGATGTTACTCATTATCTCATTGACCCAAGTGAAGTAATCATTAATAATATCATCATATTATATTCAAATATATTAAAACTTTGATCTCTAATATTAATCTTGGCTTCCTTGATCATCAAATTCCCTTCAATCATATTTTCAAGATTTTCCCACTTTTCCTTGGTAGTTTTAAGTCTCATCACCTTGGTGTGGAATTTTTTGGATGTGGATGAAATAATAGAATCCCTTTTTTCCCCTACACTTATAGATTTCTATTATCTACATGATTCATGTTATCATCTCTTTCTAGTGGAGTAAATCCCACAGTAATAACACCACTTACCTCTAGGCCTTGTGAAAGAAGATATGGAATCATTATGTTCTTTTATCCATGAAAGTTTTTTCCATAAAAGAAAGGAAATCCTATACTATTGAAAGAATTAAAAATCTCAATATTAAATATCTAGGAAAGGTTAGATATTTCCCAATGGAATCTGGTTTTCTCTGATGCCAATTATATATTCCAGATTAGGTGTGATCTCTGAGAGGGGGAGGAGGTGAATCAGTGATCCTTTTTGTTTATGATTTATTTCTTTTTAATCAAATCTGATTAAATACAGGCCATATCTTCTTGTTTTCTATCAGGATTACACAATTATATAGAATGTAAAAGGAACTAAACATAAGGATATACAAGGTTTAGCATTGAAAGCCTACTCTTTTCCAAGTTCAAGTGATTTTCATAGACCTATATTATCCACTATGAATCACTTGAATACAATGAATGTGCTATATACCAAACATATTGATGAGTAATCTCTTAAAATACCTAGAATATAATCTCTTAAAATATATATTCTTAAAGTATTCAAAACATCCACCTTCTGATGGGTTCTTTGTAATAGTATCTCACCCGTTTAAGACATCTCCTAAAAATATTTGTCTTTCCACCTCCTAGGGGGATCTTTGTACTACCTATTAACAATTATTCAAGGGTACTCCTAAATCATCCTCGAACAGGTCTTCAAATATATCCTCTCTTATTATAGATAGTCATCCTTTTTCTTATTTAATTTGGAACATCCTCTCCCTTATTTGAGGATCATTTCACATTTCTCATAGGATCCCCTTATGATATAATAATATCATAGGCAACAAGAAGTTATTTGTGCCTCTCACCTTCTTCTTTTATTCAAAAAAAATATTATTATTATTTTGGATTTATTCTCATTTATTTTTGATAAACATTCTCTCCTAAATGATATATTTTTATCTCCTTTGATACATAACAAATAATCACTATGGTTTTAGTATCAAGATCTCACACTTACTCTTCACTTTCTATGTATATAAATATTCATAGAATATTGAAAATTAATTCCATAGTAATTATGGAAAACCCCCTGATTTTAGTAGTGAAAAATATTCTCATTTTAAAATCAATTAATTATCGAGTTAAGGTATCTATTTGAATCTCCTTAAAACTCGGTCTTGATTCTTCACATAGTATTTGATTAATAATTTATTTATCTTCTTCATCAATTATCATGCATTCATATATAATACTTATATGTCTTCATTAAATCAATACTATATATATTATCTATGCATGAACATGGAGCATAATTCTTTCTCCTTTATGATGTGAGTAATTAATCCACATCATGATATCAACTTGTATCACATTACTGTGATATATTCTTCATGAAGATAAACATATAGTCATCATCATATTGAATGTTCTTTATTTTCATCACAAATTAATTTTTGGAAACTCAACCTTATATATGCATATTCTCACAGTGTCTTGGATGTGTAATATCACTCTATGTCAAGTTGATACCTTATTTAAAATCATATAGACTTCAAACTCACGATGTATGCATCTCTGTAAATTCATATCTTATAAAAAAATTATCTTTCATACATGAAAGTTATGAAAATATGTTTTTTATTTTTATGTCTCTCACTATAACCTCATTACATGTTGAGATATCAATCTATACACAACCTATTCAATCACATGTATGGATCCAAAAATTCCATCTTCATATTCACGTTATATGAGCTCACTATTATTCATGCAACAATAAGTTTATGAAAACTCCTTACGGTAGGTTGATCATTCCACCCTCATGTAGTAGGTTCCCTCATGGTAGGTCTGAGATACATGGTCAATCGCACCTATGCTCATGATAGGTCATCAGATGCTCATGGTAGTTAGATCTTTGCACATTATATCATGAAGAAAATTTTGGTATCTTACATAACTTATTGTAGATAGATTCTTCATGTGGTTTATCAACTCTCATCATGTGGTCGATCACATCATCTATTTATGTGGTTAGTTACCCTTTTATTGCAGCTAATCCAGCATTGTCCTTTTGGTAATTTATAAATCATGTGATGTATTCTTCTTTATTCATTGTCAATCAGATTCTCATGGTAGGTTCAATCTTTATGTGATCGATAAACTCATAACTCACAATTGGTTTTTCTTTGTACATTCATTCCTGGTTCTTTATATAATTGGTACATCGATTGTGGCATCACACTTCATGTGGTCACTTTAAAGATAGGCATGTGGTCCATCCATTTTTCATCATGTAGTAGCTTGTATTACTCATCGCATAGTCACTTGCTTCATCATCTTGTAGTCGATCATAATATGATAATGTGGTAGATCCATAGATCCCACTGAAGATTGAAGTCTTATGATCACTAGGGCTATCAAAGGTTAAAAATGAACACATGGAATTGTTTTATTTATCCGTTCATTATATTCATCTTTTTAAGGGGGGAAAGTATCATGCAATGCACTCATCCCGCATCAAACTTATGCATAGATTTCCTTCACTTAATAAATACCAACCTTCCATTATCCATTTGGTCTTGGCATTGGGGTTGGATTCCAAACACACTACACACACTTGCCTCATGAGTTGTACCTCCCCTCACTAACCCACTAACACCCCTGCGCACCTATGCATGCACCCTTATCCCTCTATATTCTATGTGTTCACACCTCTACCTATCTATGCACAGGTTATGCCTTTATCTCACCCATACCACCTTGGGATTAATGTGGTTGAACAAATTTCCCACCTAATCCCTTAGGCTGGCCCAAAATTTTTTAAAACTCAACATCTAAAAACATAGTAAAATACTAAGTATAAAATGCCAATTCCCCCATAAAATAAAAATAGGAATCCTCCTCCTTAAATTTTCTTCTTCTTTTTATCTTCAAATCTTCCCAAGCACTTCTCAAATTTCTTTATGCAATAATTATTTTTTCATGGAATATCATTTTATCATCAATTTCTCTTCATGTTTTAAATATTGTGCGCTATAGCATGTCTTCGTCCCTTATAAACATATCAAAAATCATAAAAAATGATGTCGTGTAGTATTGAACTTCTTAAATATGGTAGCCTTAATTTTCTTCAATCTTCTTTTCCATGTAATATACTATTCAAAATACTTTCACCGCATATTGATAGCCTTCTAACTTCAACATTTATAAAAAATACAACTCAACACATGGGAACGATATATTTACACAAGAAAAACACACTACATATTATTCTTTAAACTGAATATTTATCCTCCTATTAGTTGAGTGGTGTGAAGTCTCCTTAGACTTGATGTTAGTTTTAGGTCTTTTCACCTTTCCCTTCCTTTAATTCACCTTAAGGGCTAAAGTTTTTTCATTATTAATATCCTTATCCACCTAATGAATCAAAGTTAGGAGATCCAAGAGAGAATTTTTAATACTGTTAATATTAAAATTCAAAATAAAAATGGAGAATATTTGAGGAAGTGAGGCGACCTTGAGTTATGTACATAATTCTTTGGGTAGCTTGAAACCTATAATTTCATACACTCAATATAGACAATACTATTAACTATATGAGATCTTATTGGCACACCTTATCCAATATTTAATGTGAAGAGTGCCTTAGATATCTCATACCTCTCATGTATTGCCTTCTCCTAATAAAGATCATAAATATGGGACAACATGATGTATGGATCCATGTATTTTTGAAACTTATGGAGCTCAATGGTCATGGATGACATCATGGAGAATTGGACATCCAATGCATCATCCACATGTTTATAGAAAATAGTATACTCCTCCTCACTTACCTTATTATAAGGATCATTGGGAATTGGTGACCCCACCATGTACACCTTCTGCTATTATCATAGTACGATGTGAAAGTGCTTGCACCACTTTTGGAAGTTTTTACCGATCTGGAGATTATATTTCTCCAATATCAATTGTAGGGATAATATCAAGGTCAAATTATTTTACATTTTCTAAAAAAAATTATATTTTATTACTTTATCTTGATTACCAAGTGTAACCTAATAAATTTTATTTTATTAGTCTCCCTCTATTTTATCAAATACTAATAGCTCTCACCATTGGATTCAAAATATCATATCACTGGGATATTCTAGTGTCAATGATCCATATTACCCTTCTCATAACCTAAGATACTACCATGAAAGTTACTCAAAGGTATTTAGGTAGGTAGTCTTTTCGACTATGTTAACTCATAGTTTCTTGATCATTTAGGTGGACTCCCAAATCTTGAAATCCCACACTCAAATTTCCTCAATACTTGACTCCAAATAGTATTAAACATACTTTGACTATTATACTTAATACTAATTTGGTTAAGTCAATCCATTATCTTTTCTATGACTCCTCAATAATTGAAAAGGGTCCCCAAATATGGAATGGTCAACACTTTAACTATGGGTGAATCTTTACACAAAATATGTAAGGCATTTTTGACTTTATATTTTTTTGAGATAATTTTTTTATATTATGTATAAATATTCTTTATTTTCTCATTTTACATACTAGTTAATATTATATGGATTTTATATAGTTAATTAATCATGTCTTATGGAATAATTTATTCACAATCAATTTATTTTATTTTATCATAGAATTCTTGTTATTTCATTTACATTATATGATCATGTTTAAAAATCAAAAAATATTTCATCGCATAAATAAATAAATAACCATGCACTAGATAGAATAAAATAAACATGTGGTATGGTCATGATATTTAACCACTAGCTGGTTTATTGAGTAGGTGATAAATCAACCTTTGACCCTAAGGGAATAAATCTTTGATTTGGGTTTGGACCGAGTTTCAAAATTCTACTCCAAACTTGTGTATCTCCTTGATTGGATTCACCTCCAACTCTGTCTTGAACTATCTCTGGTAAATGGGTGCTCTATACTTTATAAATTATTTCTCAAACATTGATGAGAGAAACCAAGGGTTTGGGTTACATAAATAAATCATGGATACATAGGCCCATACATAATAAGGAGTAAGGGATGATGTGTTGATCATCATATTTGATTTGATAATTAATTTATCATAAAAACTCATGAAATAGTTAAATTAAATAGAAACCCAATACATATATAGGTCGATCAAGCTCATGTAAATCCATTCATACAATGAATTAACATTTAAACCTGGTAAAATTCATTTCAATTCATTCTTTATTAAGATAAAATTATAGAATTTATTTATTTATTTATTTATATTAATTATACATCCAAAAAATACTTGAGATCACATCCTATATAATTTTAAATAAATTAACTAAATAAATTTTAATTTAAAATTAATAACTACATAGTGTGTTCTGAAGGGGCATATAGTGTGTACCCTTCTATCTAGTATTAAATTCAGTCTGGAATTTAATAAACATGATATGTATTAGAGGAAACATGGAGTGTACCTTTCTACTTTACACAAAGTGTATTATCACCCACAGGATGTGTGAATTGTACTCATATAGTTCTTATAGTGTATTGTGTACTTATATGACATGTATTCATACATGGAGTGTCATAATATTTCATGACATGTTGTTCTGTAGGTCAAACTACATAGCCTACATGACATATATGACCACATGGCATGCCATGAATATATGCAATGTGTACCTCTAGTGATGTTGTGAAGTGCATGATGTGTACACCAATTTTACACATCGTGTAATTACATAATAACATAAAAACAATTAATTTAAGAATTTAATTCCACATGACCTACCAAAAATCATTCAATGTGTAAGTTGTAGGGAAAACTCTATCACGCAATGTGTACAACCAACTAAACACCGTGTAGTTTAGTTTTTCTATAATTAATATTTCTTTTCACATATTTGACTCATATGACATGCATATCTTGGTGTGTATCTTGTGTGAGTGGGTACAAGTTACACGATGTGTATAGTAAGTTACATTTTTTGTACTCTATTTATAGCCACCCACACAACATGTCTAGGGAATAAACATATATTTCATATTATACATTATGTGTTACATGATGTGTGCACCAGCTATACGATGTTTAATCACATCTAGCCCAAGTTGATCTGGTGGCTATCAATACATGACATATATTAATTACATGCTATATACTTTGACTGAAAATCTTTTTTGATGCTCACAGGGTCAAATTGTGTGGGGTTACATGGAATGTAGACTGACTACACATCTTTTAACCCTATCAAGTCACATGTCAATTGGTGTTCAATATGCAGCATGTAATGATGTAGCACACTATTCTCCCACATGGCATTTCATGATTTTCGTGGCTTATCCTTGTGTGGTTGATCATGGGAACACAATGTGTACTTTTCTATTACATGCTCTATATTCATTTCTTATAGTTATGATTCTTATGACCTTTGGATGGGAACTTTAAGCGTTCATCATTCGTACTTAGCCTTTTATTTTTCAAATGAAATTGAAAGATTATATTATCTCGACTTTAATTTTCATATTAAGAACAAAAACTGGAAATAAAAAACTAACAATATAAATGAAAAAATTGATAAAAAATAATAAATAATTATAAATTAGTATGTGATCACTTGGATACCATTTTAAGGTTTTTAGGTATAATGGAAGAAGTCAGGTTCATTCCCAAAAATGGTTTTCATTAGTTTATTTAGATAAAATCCTTAGAATTGGACAAATAGGACTTCAGGATACTGAAAGGGATAATATTTTCATAGATAATTTATAATTAATTCATAATTAATAATTACCTCAACTTGATAATTTTTCTTTTTTAATGAATTGGTTGACCTTCTTATTGTACCATTGTTGAGATGAAGAATCCAAAACAGATTTCCTCTAGTGGTATGCACATTTACTCCACATATCTTAGTATTTCTCCATTGGAACTCTAGGTGCTTTCGTGGGAGAACCAAATGTATTATGTCATTAACCATTGATAATAATAAGAATCCTTTCAATATTGAAAGATTATTCTTGTTCTCTTATTCTTGATAGGTATTATTATCATCATCATCTCTAATTCTTTTGAGAATTATTGGGAGATTTTTATCCAGACTTGAGAGAATTGTCTTGATAGAATATGTTGTGCAAACAAATTCACACATTCCAATAAACACTAGTAGAAAAATAACCTTTAACATCGTGGTTTTAATGTCGGTTATTAAAAAACTGATGTTAAAACCATTTCACATTGGGTTTTAACACCGATTATTTATATAACCAATGTTAAAACCCTTTCACATCAGGGTTTTAATGTTGGTTATATAAATAACTGATGTTAAAACCTTGATGTGATAATAGTTTTAACTTTGATCATTTATATATGTGATGTTAAAAGGAAAATTTATATCATGAAGAATCAATATTTTGATCTTTTCATAGACGGTTTCAATTTTTAAAATCCCACCTAAATTTTATTACATCATGGCCAAACATATTTTCATATAAATTATATAACTTATCATTCTCTCTCTTTCAATATTTTAAATCTATTCCTAAGAGATCCACATCAATGTTCCATCACTTATTCATTCGATGATTTCAACATGGAATTTAGCAATATACTCTCATCATAGAGTTTCTTTATTATTGGTTTTATTTACCAATAAACTTTTTAATAATTTATTTTTTTATGATGAAGAATACTTCTTGTGATCGAGTTAAGAAGATAGATCTTCCACTTGAAATTTACCAACTAAAGTTTAAAATTTCTTACCAACCACTATTGTAGATGTCATATGGGTTATTTTCTCAAAAGAAGAGGAATATCTAAAAACAATATATCAATTCAAAGGACACCACCACAAGCAATGAAATTAAGTCAAAGATTTAAGTTTATTTTTCTTGGTGTCATTTGATTTCTGAAATTATTAGTTTATATTTCTTGTGGTTTCTTCCAAACAAGAAATTTTCATCTAAATATTAAAAAAACATACAATTTTTATGTCATTTATTTTGAAAATTGATATGGAAAGTGACTTTGAATGTTGGTTATACAAAAAAATGACATCAAAAGTCTTAAAATTTTTAATTTTTATATTAGTTATCCTAATAACTGACATCAAAATCCTCAAAAATAATTATTTTTAATGTCGGTTCATTTAATTGATGTTAAAAATAACACTTACAACACCAGATGAATTGAAATTAGATATAAAATCAATGTTATAGGTCAAAAATCCAATGTTAAAAGTTATTTTTCTACTAGTGAAATAATATAAGTTGTGTTATGTACTTAGAGTTAGATATTAGTCATTACATTAAGTCCCTTAACTAATTTCTTTATTCCAAGTAAACCCAATGTCAATAATAATAATAATTATTATTATTATTATTATATTTTATGATGTGCATTAAATCGTGAATATTTAAATATCATTAAATAAATAAATAAATATTATTTAAATGATATTAAATAAAATGTATCATTTTCATTGTGCTCGTAAATTGGCCCATCAATCCTCCTTAACATTTATCAAACCTTGAATAATAAATATTTATTTAAACAAATATATATCTTTTATATTATTTTTGAAATACATAAATAAATATTATATTCACTAGCTGATGAATAAATAGTTATTTAATATCCACATAACTAAATAAATGGTTATTTTTTACCTTGAAAATAAATAAGAAATAAATAAATATTATATATTTACTAGTTGTAAAATAATATTTATTTAATATTCAACTCACACATATTCTAAGAATAATTGGTGATTAAATTTTTTTGATCAAAGAAACCAAAATAATTATTATTCCTTGGTATTGAAAATAATATTTATTCTAACTGTTAAATTCAAATAGAATTTAATTGAGATTTTAGATATACTTAGTGTGTGATATTTTAGGACTCTTTCCCAATGGAATTAAACAAGATGACCTAAAGTCCAATATTATCTTATAACAACATGTCAAAGGCGCATATAGATAAAGAAGTTAGGGTTATAATGAAAAAAACCTCAAACAAACTCTTACAGTGTAATATAATCCCTTTATCATGATATCATATAAAGAAGGTTGTATACTTGTGTAATAAACTTATATGATTGATATACCTTTCACTGAATATATGAAATTAACTTTTCGATGAATGACCATGGCCAAGAATTTAATCAGACGGTTCTACTTCAATCAATAGGTTTGAGATGTCATCTTTCAATTTTTGTAGTGAAAAATCATTTTTTTTTACTTATTTAGTTAATGACATATCACTTATGACGCACCCAACGTATGTTACTTCACCCCGAGCATATGTCATAATAGTTTTCATTGATACATAAAAGTATGTGATTCATGATATAAATTAATAACAATATCAATTCTAAGGACCAATACACACATCCACAGATAGTAATATCCAATGGAACATATAATATTTGATGAAAATCATAGCACACATGGGAATCATGGATTTGAAGGTGGACATGACATGGAGGGTGGAATGTGCATGATTGTACAAGAACTGTTGTGAGGAATTGGTGGCCCAATGAAAATAGAGTGGGCCAAGATAATGAAGGAGACCTTAAATGGTTTAATCATGGAATTCAAAGTAGAGGACCAACACTGTTTCTTGAGGGAAGAATCTAGGCCTACAATGACTTTGGTTAAGGCCCAAACTAGCATTTAAAAGTCCAACCCAAGTGGTTCTACGAATTTCAAGCCCATTATCCCTTAGAATCTCCAAATTCAAAGTTAGAGGATTTAATTTCAAAGGTGGTGGTCTAGTTGTCTTTACTTTCCAAAATGATGTGCTACTTGTCTCATAAAGTCATGGGAATGTGCACAAGGTGTTAAAAGTATTATTTAGGAATTTTGACTATGGAAAACTAGACATTATACTATTTAAAAGAGGAAATGCATGGTTTGTTACGAATTTTAAGACCTCTTTGGATATAAATAGCCACCCCCTTGTACTCTTGAAATATAATGAATGAAAGTATTATTACTATGGTGAGATTAACTTGAAAATTGTGTGTTCTTGCTTAATTCCTAGACTTATTAAAGGATCGGTCATACTTTGTGGAATCTTGTGGCTAGAGTTATTAGATACATTTTCTATTTGGGTTTTACCTTGACCAACACTCCCTTTTATTCCTCATTTCCACCATTCATATCCCTTCTCACTTATTTTCTTACAGAGATCAAGGTGTTCGACACATGAATTTTTGTTCGGAGTAGAGAACTCAAGAGGGGGGTGAATTAAATATCTATAAAAATTTCTGTTTGAAAATTTTTCTTAAAAAGGTTCCCCAATAAACATAAATACAGTCGAGTTAATCAATGTAATACGGTTATGAAAGTTTGATTGTTTAAATAACTTCTCATAATATTGATTAATTCTTAGTAATCTTAATACCAGTTATTAATATTACTTTTTAAGCTATTCTAATAAGGAAAAACAATTATAACTTTTTTCCAAGATTAACTATCAAAGTAAATCTAGTGATTTCTGAATTATCCATTAAAATAGAGAAAACTAAATTAAACAACACAGCGGATATAAAAAAAGTGGTTCAGTATCAAGTCGAGATCTAATCCACTCCACTTCGTGATCACTTGCTACCAAGCATTTTATATTAATAAACTTAATCCACACCTTGGATCGGGGTAAACAACAGTGCACAGGACTATCCAGGTCACACGACCTATTCCATAGTTCTTCATGGGTATAAACTAATAGGTCACACATGGACCTCTTCCACACTTATCCGTGGGAATAAACAAGTGTAAAAATATATTAGAGGAAGGATATCTTGTATCCCTTAGTTTAGTGTAGGAGACAGTGGGTGTTTTAATATAGAAACACATACACTGATCGATCACTAAAAACAATACACAACATAGAAAAGATGATGAGATAAGGTTATAAGTGCACTGAGTGTTATTCTATGCAGCTATGGACTTCTAAGATGAAGCAAATGTAAGAATCGGGTCCTCTTACGAGAAACAGAGTATCGCAATTCTGGTGCTCTGGTTTCCAGTTATATATGAATCATGTTCTTCGTGGAGTTTGTATTTTAAAGATGTTCTTTTATCTGATCTATGGTATTCCATCTTTTAGATTTGTGAATATTTTATGTGTTCTTCAAATGTATATTATTTCATGTGTCGGTCCTTTTCACAAGAATGGTCACACTTTTTCTACTCTATCACGTGTATGTTTTGGGCCACACTTTTCTTCTTATTCTTGGAGTGCATGTGTTGGATCTGACAGGATGCTTGTATTCTGCACCTCGTACCTCGTACTATCAGGTGACAGGTCTAGAAAGAAATATTAATTATGTTAGTGCATTTAAAAGGACTCAAATATGACCATTATAAATTGAATTGAAAACCACAAAACAGATTAAATAATGGTGTCACAGTCTGTATAGAAATGGTGTCACTTGGAAATGGTGTCACCACGAAATGGTATCTTCTTCTTTTCCTTTGAGTAGTGAGACAGTCATGATAGAATAGTTGTATAGAGATGAAGAACCAGTATCCCAGATGCGGTGTGAGGATCATGGTTCCTGGTCCTTTTCCAAACTTCGATCGGTGTCTAGTCACAGTGTCTAGTCATGGTGTCTGGGTCACGGTGTCTGGGTCATGATGTTTGGGTCACGGTGTCTGGTCACGGTGTCTGGTTACGGTGTCTATTCACGGTGTCTAGTCATGGGGTCTGGGTCATGGTGTCTGGGTCACGGTGTATGGTCACGATGTCTGGTCATGGTGTCTGGTCATGGTGTATGGTCACGGTTTCTCAGACTTATCCAAATATCTATATATATACTTAAGTAGTAATATTCAGAGAATGAATTAGACTTAATCATTCATAAAATAAATCATTACAAACCAAAGTTAAATATAGTTTACAATAATCAAACATGATTTATAGAAATTAAGATCTTGAGAAAATTTATATAAAGCATAAAGAAATCAACCATCTTTACACATGACTTGAAATATATTAAACAGGATGTATAGGATTTGTGATCATTAAAACATGATTAAAACATGAGGATTCCAACAATATCCCCCTTTTTTATGATCACAAATCATATGAGTGAGATATCAGTTCTTAGTGTGATGTGTATCCCTTAGTGTATGTGTCTCTCCCCCTTTTGGGATTATCAAAAAGAGTACAAAATTAAATAATAGAATATCTTATAAGAGTTCACATTACATTATATAGATAAATACATGTCATTACAAATAGTAGGCAACAAAAATACAAAAATATCCCTATCAAAAGATAGTGTTCACTATTCTTCAGCACTAACTGTCTTCTCTTTTCCCTTGGCAGCAACATCAAGAGAAGCCATAGGAGTATAGGTAGAAGTGGAAGAGGTAAGAGAACCAACTGATAGAGACAGAAGAGAGAGTCCTTCAAAAATAGAAGGGGCCAAGGTAGGTTTGGTGGAAGACTGTGGTAATTGTTGGTCAAGGATAACAGGTCTGATTTGACTCAGAGTCTGAGAAACAGAAATAGAGGTAGAGACAAAGGCAGTGAATGAGGAAGGAGGAAAAACAGGCCTCAAGGGTGCAGTTACAGGAGCCACAATAGTAGTGCTCTGCACATGAAGATAAGGCCTCAATAACTTGATGAAGTCAGCAATAATCTCACCACCTTACTACATCACTCTCTCAAAGTCATATTTGTTCTCCATGAACTTGTCCAACAAAGGAGTGAAATATTTCCACTTTTGAACTTGAGTTTTGAAATCTTGAGTGATAGGATGGATTTTTAGATTCTCTACAAGGTACTTGAAATGGTTGTTCATATCATGCTTTGAGAAAATCCTATTAAAGTAGAAATCCACCTTCTTAGTAATTTATTCTTTAGCATCATTTGCAATCTTGGAATGAATTCTTGACAAATCAAGAACTCTATCACTATTATTGACAATCACAGATAGAGACTCTTTTTCAAGGCCATTGAGCGTTGATTTAAGTTCTTCCTTAAAACCCATTCTGAGAAGATCGTTGTCAAAGGAGGGTTAAGATGACTGTCCAGAGGTACTAGAAGCTGTAACAGCTGAATTAAGGGACTTTAGTTGATTCAGAACTTTCTAGAGATATCCCTTATACTCATCAGTCAATTTGTTGAGACCAATAACAAGATCGTGCATTTTGTGAACTATTTTATTGTTTCTTTCATCAAACTTGTCAGCTAAAGAAGTTAGGTTAGGTTGAATTAGAGAGATAATGTCACGAACCAGCCCGAGTACCCTGGTAACCCGATAACCAAGCCGGCCCTGACATAGCCCAAAGGGCATTCCCGATCCCCACGGGTCGGAGACTAGCACCTAGAATCGTACAACATACAAGTGGGAATGATTTTTTCACAAGAATGCGGAATCAAGAGTAAAACAAATAGTATGCATACCAAAAGAAACTCCACTGGGAGTGATGTACCAAAATACAAAGAGGCATGAAATGCCAAAGTACTACAACACAAGTACTGAAAAGGAAAAAATTGTCCCAAAGTCCCTAAGGACACAACTCACCAAGACCAGAGATCAACAACTGGATCCACCTCCAAGAGGTCCATTCCCTTTGCTCGATCCTGGAAGAAGAAGAAGAAAAACTACAAACACCCGAAGGAAAAAGTAGGGTGTGAGCCTAAGCCCAGTAGGATACCACCAAAGATTCCATAACAAATTCCAAATATAGATTATCCAGATAAAAGATTTCCATTTTCCAATAAACAGGTTTGGCATTTCAAAAGCATATTTTAACAAAATATGCTATACATTTTCAAATGATGGAAATAAAAACAATTTAAACAAAGGTTTTAAAAATTATGTAATATTTATAAAACAATGGCTTAAGTAAAACATTTATATAAAAAAGTTTATATAAATTCAGCAGTCATTTAAGGTAGTTCAAAATCATTGGCATACATTTATATCTCAAATATAAATAAATGAGCGAGCAACATGGTCATCTGGCAAAAGGTACGATAGTATTAACCAGTTATAGGATTCCACACTCTCTATGTGAACTCAACAAAATGTGTATACACATGTCCCTATGACACTGGCCAAAGGAGACTCGTCACTAACCCGTCGGGGATGTGACCCACCGCATGTATGTTTTAGAACGCTATTGTAGCATACAGTGTATCCAAATAACTCACTAACTACCTAAGGCTTGCATTCACTCTTACATTATGGGTGAACTATTTTAATATTGATTAAAATACGATCAATCCCATTCTTTTATTTTAAAAGTTCCAATTTCATTCCATTTAAAACCAAAACAAATTTTATTCAAAACATGCCTTTCCACAAGATAAAACCAACGGGTTTCTATCAAATCATTTTAATCCATTTTCATAAGTTTTAAATCCATTAAAAACCAATTCCATCATTACACAATTCATTTCCACAATTAAATTCAAAATTTTAATTGAAATCATCTTCATTAAATCCACAATTTAAATCCAACAATTTAAATCAACCAATTTCCATAAACACACCCAATTCAATGGAATTGGGGTTTTCCAAATTCTCATGCCAAAACCATTTCAAATACCTCGACTCATTGGAATCGGGTTTTTATTAATTAAATTGAAAGCAAACTTGAACAATTGAATTTAAATAAACAATTGAAATAAATCAAGGAAATACAATGTTAATCAATTTGTAAAATCAGGACGGAACCACCTACCTCGATTTATTGACGGGAGTTAACCCAACGAGAAACCCCAACCACCAAGCGGCACAACGACGTCAATCAAAATCTGGATCTAAATCCTTGAAACCAAAATTAAGATCAAAGGGATAAATATCTTGCAAAACTATATCTAGATTCACAATCTTATATCTATACCTCAACTCATAGGTATAGATCCATGGAAACAAAGAAAATCTTCCATGAAAAGATCAAGGAAAGATAGAGGAATAAACAAGATACGCAATGGGATGAAATCCACTTACTGGGAGGAGAGCAGATCTTCAATCCAAACCTTCAATCTCGAAGAAAGATGTTCAAATCGCCTTGGAATATCTCTAGGAGGCTTTGGAAAGACCTAAAAAGAGATAAGCCTGAGCCGAGGTCGAAAAAATGGAAGACCCGGGGGTTCGGGCGGTTTTAAAAGAAATTTTTAGAATTAAAAACCGCGCGCACGGTTTACCTGGGCAGAGGCGCACAATTTGTCAAACCGTGTGCACACCATACGGACCTCACTGTCCAGAGATACATGGTCCACATGGTTTGGTCACACGGTTTTTCAAACCGTGCACACACTGTGTGTACCTCTCTATCTAGTGCTTCTTGGTTGGAACGGTTTGGTCGCACGGTTTGTCAAACCGTGCGCAAACTGTGCACAAGCCATTGTCCTTTTGTATTACTTAAAAGTTCACCCAAACACACCCCCAAGTCAGTACTCCAAAACAGAGGTGCTTAGAAACATCAAAAGTACCTGGAAACGTAACATGATGTTACAACCTCCCCACCATAAGATCTTTCTATCCCCAGAAAGCCTATGAATAAACCTCCACGTCAAAAAGATGAGGCCACTGCTCTTTCATTAGTGCCTCCATTTCCCACGTCTCATGAGAATCAGAACCATGCTTCCATAGTACATGGACCAAAGTTATCATTCTCCCATGAAGTACCTTGGTCTCTGAATCAACAATCCTGACCGGCCGTTCAGTAACAGATAAATCTGGTTCAATCTCAAGATCACTCCACCTCACAACATGGGATGGATCAGAGAGATACTTTCATAGCTGAGATACATGGAACACATTATGTATCGACGTTAGTTGTGGTGGTAGAGCTAAATGGTAAGCAACTTTCCCCACAAGACCAATAACCTCAAAAGGTCCCACAAAACGAGAAGTAAGCTTTCCTTGCTTCCCAAGCCGTCAATGACCTAATCAGGGTGAAACTTTCAAGAACACCTAGTCACCAACTAAGAAATCTAATGGTTTATGGTGACGATTAGCATAAGACTTGTACCGACTCTGTGTTGTAAACATTCTCTCATAAATCAAATGGATCTTAGCTGTCGTCTCTTGGACCAAACTCAGTCCTACCAAAGAACTTTCACCAATCTTCGACCAACATAAAGGATATTTACAAGGACGGCTATACAAAGCCTCAAAAGGAGCCATTTTTATCATAGACTGATAACTGTTATTATAAGAGAACTCAACTAGCTCCAGATGATCATCCCAAGAGCCACCAAAATCAAGAACACAAGCGCAGAGCATATCCTCAAGGATCTGAATAGATCTTTCTGTCTGGCCATCTGACTGTGGATGGTAGGCCGTGCTTAAACTAACCTGAGATCCCAGTACCTCCTGAAGACCTCTCCAAAAGCGATAAGTAAAATGAGGATCCCTATCAGAGACTATAGCAGACGGAACTTCGTGCAAACAAACAACCTCTTTTACATAGATATTTCCCAACTCCTCAACTTTGGTTGTATCTCGAATAGGTATAAAGTGAGCCAACTTGGTCAGCCTGTCGATCACAACCCATATTGTGTTCTTCTTCCTTTGGGTTTGAGGTAACCCAACCACAAAGTCCATAGATATTTCATCCCACTTCCATGTAGGGACTGGAAGTGGTTGTAGCAAACCCGAAGGTTTCTGGTGCTCAGCTTTCACCTGCTGGCATGTATAGCAACGAGATACAAACTCAGCAATGTCTCGCCTCATACCTAGCCACCAGAGCTACCGCCGCATGTCATAGAAAATTTATGTGGTTCCTGGGTGCACAGCCCACTGAGAGTTATGGAAATCCCCCATCACCTCCTTTCTTGCCGATAATGGCACAATGTAACGGTTTCGATAACACAGAACACCCTATTTGGAGAACGACCACTGGGTGTCGGTCTCCCCACCATAAAGAGAGTCCCTAATGCTATGGAATTCATCATCTAGTTGTTGTTCCTGAAGAAACAATTCTAGGAGAGAAGAAGTCAACTGAACACTTTCTAAAGAAACCTCATTCCCCTTCCACTGAACTCCAATATGCAACTTAGAAAAAAGATCCATCAAACTCCACTCTTCTGAAGATTCTTTCACAGACTGAGATGGAAGCTTTCTGCTTAACGCATCTGCAACTACATTCCCTTTCCTTGGGGTATAGGCAATGTCAAAGTCAAAATATTGCAGGTACTCCACCCAACACCTTTGGCGAAGATCCAAATCTTTTTTAGAGAAGATATAGCTCAAGATCTTGTGGTCTGAATACACAGTAAACCTTTATCCATAAAGGTAATGTCTCCAACACTTAAGTGTGTGCATTACAGCTGCAATTTCAAGGTCATGGGTAGGATAGTTCTTCTCATTAGTCTTAAGCTGATGAGATCCATAGGCAACAACATGATTACCCTGCATGAGGACACATCCCAAATATGTACTTGATGCATCACAGAAGACCACATAACCTATCCCAGCCTCCGGAAGAGTTAACACTGGAGTAGTAGTCAAAAGATGCTTTATCTCAACAAAAGATCTCTGAAATTTTTCATTCCAGGAAAACTTCACTCCCTTTCGAGTCAGAGCAGTCATTGGAGAAGCTAACTTTGAGAAGTCTTTAACAAACCGGCGATAATATCTTGATAAGCCCAAGAATCTCCAAATCTCGAAAACATTTCATGGTTGTTCCCAAGTCATAGCAGCCCTCACCTTCTCAGGATCAACTGATATTCCTTGTTATAACACCACATGTCCCAATAATTTCACTTCCCGAATCTAGAAATTGCACTTCAAAAGCATGGCATAAAGTCAGTGATTCCTTAGAAGACTCAGAACTGTTCTTAGATGATGCACATGATCCTCCTCAGACTTGGAGTAGACAAGAATTTCATTAACAAAGACTACCATGAAAGTATCTAGATACTCACGGAAAACTGTGTTCATCAAAGCCATGAAAATTGTAGGAGAATTAGTTAGGCCGAAGGGCATAACAAGGTACTCATAATGGCCATACCTACTCCGAAAAGTAGTCTTAGGAATGTCAGATTCCTTTATCCTCAACTGATGGTAACCAGATTGAAGATCTATTTTTGAAAACCACTTTGCTCCTTTCAATTGATTAAACAAATCATCAATTCGTGGTGACGGATATTTTTTATTTATCATAACTTGATTGAGATTTTGATAATAAACACATAAGCGAAGAGAACCATCATCCTTCTTGGTGAAGAGAACTGGTGCTGCCCAAGGTGACACACTCGGGCGTATAAAACCTTTCTCAAGAAGATCATCTAACTGAGACTTCGGTTCTTTTAGTTCAGCTGGATCCATTCGGTAAGAGGGAATATAAACTGGTTGAGTACCAGGCATTAATTCGATAGAAAAGTCAACCTCTCTTACTAGTGGAAAACCATAGAAGTCAAAAGGAAACACGTCGGAAAACTATGCGAAGACTGGAGGAAGATCACCACACATTGAATCTCTCTCCAGATCAAAATCAAACGCTGATATAACTTTCCACAACTCTGGATAAGAGGTTCCGACTCTGCTTGACCTTGGGTCCCACTCTCCTTGAAAAACAAGGGGTACACCACTGGGTGTATTAAGGTAAACCTGTCGAAGGTAACAATTGATCCGGGATTTATTGTCAATGAGCCAATCTATCCCAAATATGACATTCAATATTACTCAATCATTCCTCATCATGTTGAGGGTCAGTGAAACCTTTGAAAACTGGTGGCTTCTGGCATATGAACTCTTGAGAATGACTTCGAAGAATATCACTATGAGGATCTATAGCTGGAGCCTAAACAGGAACTGGAAGTGGTGCATGTCCCAGAGCTTGGACAGTGCGAACAATCACCTCAACCAGACTCGAATCCACCATAGGACTCGCTTGTTCAGGTTCAGCAAAATCCACTTTTTGGATATGATTCCCACGTCTTCTCGGAGGCATGATGCTACAAAACATTAGCAGACAAGAAAGAATACATTAGATTAACACTCAACATGAGAAATAAGGAAAACTACTCTTAATAGGAGGGATAACAAGATTTTAATTTCACTCTATCCAAATCAAAAGAGGGAAAAGACTAGAACTAATCCACAAGTCACCTTTCCCTAACCACCCCTAGTGACTTAAGTTTCATTGTGGTGATAGATGTCCAGGCACTCAATCAAAACTACCTCCTAATTCCCGACAAGAAAACTCAAATGCATATTGTCATCAAGGCAAGATGCTTGAACTGCCTCTGATACCACTTTGTCACGAACTAGCCCGAGTACCCTGGTAACCCGATAACTGAGCCATCCCTGACATAGCTCGAAGGGAATTCACGATCCCCACGGGTTGGCGACTAGCACCTGGAATCATACAACATACAAGTGGGAACGATTTTTCCACAAGAATGTGGAAGCAAGAGTAAAACAAACAGTATTCATAACAAAAGAAACTCCACTGGGAGTGATGTACCAGAATAAAAAGAGGCATGAAATTCCAAAGTACTAAAACCCAAGTACTGAAAAGGGAAAAATAGTCCCAAAGTCCCTAAGGACACAACTCACCAAGACCAGAGATCAACAACTGGATCTACCTCCAAGAGGTCCCTTCCCTTTTCTCGATCCTGGAAGAAGAAGAAAAACTAAAAACACCCGAAGGAAAAAGTAGGGTGTGAGCCTAATCCTAGTTGGATACTACCAAAGATTCCATAACAAATTCCAAATATAGATTATCCAGATAAAAGCTTTCCATTTTCCAATAAACAGGTTTGTAATTTCAAAAGAATATTTTCACAAAACATGCTATACATTTTCAAATGATGGAAATAAAAACAATTTAAACAAAGGTTTTACAAATGATGGAATATTTCTAAAACAATGGATTAATTAAAACATTTATATAAAATATTTTATATAAATTCGACAGGCATTTATGGCAGTTCAAAAGAATTGGCATACATTTATATCTCAAATATAAATAAATGAGTGAGCAACATGGTCATCTTCTAAAAGGTACGATAGTATTAACCAGTTATAGGATTCCACACTCTCTATGTGAACTTAGAAAAATTTGTATACAAACGTCCCTATGACACTGGACAAAGGAGACTCGTTACCAACCCTTCGGGGATGTGACCCACCACAAGTATGTTTTAGAACGTTGTCGTAGCGTAGAGTGTATCCAATTAACTCACTAACTACCTAAGGCTTGCATGAGCTCTTACATGATGGGTGAACTATTTTAAGAATGCTTAAAATACGATCAATCCCATTCTTCCATTTCAAAAGTTCCAATTTCATTCCATTTAAAACAAAAATCGGTTGTATTCAAAACATGAATTTCCACAAGCTAAAACCAACGGGTTTCTATCAAATCATTTTAAGACATTTTCATAAGTTTGAAATCCATTCAAAACCAATTCCATCATTATACAATTCATTTCCACAATTAAATTCAACAATTTAATTGAAATCATCTTCATCAAATCCACAATTTAAATCGGCCAATTTCCATAAACACACCCAATTCAATGGAATTGGGGTTTTCCAAATTCTCATGCCAAAACCATTTCAAATACCTCGACTCATTGGAATCGGGTTTTTATTAATTAAATTGAAAGCAAACTTGAGTAATTGAATTTAAATCAACAATTGAAATAAATCAAGGAAATAAAATGTTAATCAATTTGGAAAATTGGGATGGAACCACCTACCTCGATTTATTGACGGGAGTTAACCCAACGAGAAACCCCAACCACCGAGTGGCACAACGATGTTGATCAAAATCTGGATCTAAATCCTTGAAACCAAAATTAAGATCAAAGGGATCAAGATCTTGCAAAACTAGATCTAGATTCAAAATCCTAGATCTATACCTCAACTCATAGGTATAGATCCATGAAAACAAAGAAAATATTCCATGAAAAGATCAAGGAAAGATAGATGAATAAATGAGATATGCAACGGGATGAAATCCACTTACCGGGAGGAGATCATATCTTCAATCCAAGCCTTCAATATTGAATAAAGATGTTCGGATCGCCTTGGAATCTCTTTATGAGGCTTTAGAAATATTTAAAAAGAGATAAGCCCGAGACAAGGTCGAAAAAATGGAAGACCCGGGGGTTCGGGCGGTTTTAAAATAAATTTTCAGAATTAAAAACCGCACGCACGGTTTACCTGGGCAAAGGCGCACGGTTTGTCAAACTGTGCGCACACCGTGCATACCTCTCTGTCCAGTGCTTCTTGGTTGGAATGGTTTGGTCACACGGTGTTTCAAACCATGTGCAAACCGTGCACAAGCCATTGCCCTTTTGTTTTACTTAAAAGTTCACCCAAACGCACCCCCAAGTCACTACTCCAAAATAGAGGTGCTTAGAAACATCAAAAGTACCTGGAAACGTAATGTGATGTTACAGACAAATTCCTATGGAATATGACCTCTAACATCCTTAATGGGATGAGCAAAAGGATCTGGTCTTGATTTCAACACTCTCTTCATATCTTCAACCATATCTCTGAGAGACTTCACTTCATCACTCAACTGTTTGTTCTCAATTCTGAACTCTTGAATTTCATGAATCATTTTTGGATGAATCTTCCATATGATCTTTTCTAATAATAGGGAAGCATCTCTTTCACTCGATTTTGTCATAGGAGCAGGTTGAGTGTTCTTGATCTTTTCAACACCAGCCAATAAGGTAGCTCCAAAGGCTTTTAAATCACCCTTACTTACTGAGGTAGAAGGTTCTTGTGAAGGTTTAGGAATAGCAGCTGAGACAGGCTCAGGTTCCTTTGCAGATATAACTTCAAGAGTAGAGACCAGTTTCAATTGAAACATAGTGGAAAGATCTATACCTTTAACTGAGGCTTCTTGGGAATCATCCACGTCAAAATATCTAGGTAATTTATACCATTTATCCACAATACTTTGATCAATTAGATTAGGAACTTCAATACTTTCCATATTAGTGTGTTGTTCTCCCTCAACAAGTGAATCTCTCATAGGACTAAGAGATTTAGTTATTTGATTTAATTCCAAAATTTCATCCCCAACAACGTCACTCATTTATTTTCTATCCAAATGAAAGGCTTTCTCCATTATTTTCTCAGAAGATGGGATAATCTCAGGAACAACTTGTTCCTCTAAGTGTTCCTCAAAAGCAGCTTCTTTCTCAAGATAAAGTTCTTCTTCTAAATTCTCTTCTAGAACATCCTTTTCCCTTACAATAACAACAAGTTATTCTTTAGAAGCAGGTTCTTCTTCCAAATCAATAATATCTTCAGGAACAGGTACTTACTTCTCAATTATGACTTGAGGAAAAGGTCCACTATCTTTATTATCCAGGAAATTTTTTCATGTATGTGCAATAACCTATTCTTCTTCCTCCTCAATAGGATAGTCGGAAATCTCATCTGATTCTAAACTAGGATTAGAAATGTCCTTAGGTCTTGAAGAATGCTCAACCAGGTTGAACTTTTCATAAACCCTATCATTATCTTCCACCTATGCTTTTCTCCACGAATTCCAACTTATTTTCACTATTTTAATTGTATCCTTTGAGATAAAAAATTCATAGTCCTTAATGACTTCTTAATCCGGTCTAACCAACCCTTTAGCATGAAGCATAGTATAGATTAACCTTGAGTAGAACAAGGAGGTTGACTTTGAGGTTGTCTTTATCAAATCACACATATAAAGTATAACATACTTGCATATGTTAATCTCATGTAAATTCTTCATAAGATGTATCAAAAATACATCCTGATACTTGAGTGTAGAAAAGTCTCCTTTTCTTGGACTAATCAGATTCTGAACAAACTTAAACAAAATTCTCATTTCACCATCTAGCTCAGCAGAAATAGCTCTTCTCTTTGTTTTATTTCTAGTCAAGCTCCCCAAGGCTTCTTCTAAAACAAATATATCACCGGGAGGAGGAGGACCTCTCTAGTAGTCCTCAAAAATTCCCTCATGAGGTATCCTTAGGCAAGTATCCCATAACCTCGAAGAAAAAGTACATATTTGACCATTGATCTAGCTTCTCACAACAAATCCTTATTCTGTATCAAATGATAATTGAACTAACTGATAAAACTAAGCAACTAGATTTGGATATATCGGTCTAGTATCCTTTGTGAACCAATCTATCCATCCCTATTCTTTTATTAATTTCAATACTAAATACTTACTTGACAGTAGCCACTTGGGGTAGATTTCCTTTTCTGGAACCACTATTTTGTCAACAAGGTTCGGATTCAAAGGACCTTTGGTCGCTATCTTCAGTGTTATTTTCATCTTATTCTTTGATCTTCACTTATCAAGAGTTGATGAGGATGGGTGTTTCATTCTGTTCATTCAATAAAGGTTCTAGAGATATAGAGAACTGAAGGGTTGAAGGAAGGCTTACGGTTTGAGAGAAGAGAGCTCGGGTAAAGAAAAGAGTGAAACTTCTTTCATTTTTATCATTTAGGTATATCGAGAATCACAAATTAAAAATCATAGGCAAGTAAAAGAATAAAACAATCAATTACAATGATATGGGTTATAATATGTAACTAAAATAATAAAGTTTCTTTATGGTGAGACTAGAACAGACTTTCACGGTGAGACCGTAACGAGTTTTCACGGTGAGACTGTAACGAGTTTTCACAGTATCATATTTACTGTGTGACTTAAAAATGGTGTGATTGTATTATTTGAAAGATTATGTGCCAGACCGTAACCGAGAGATAGTAACTATGAGATCGTAAACATGAAACAACAACTTTTAAGATAGTAAACTATTGAACTATAAGAGTTAGACAGTAATCTTAAGACAGTGACTTGTGAAACTGTAAACTGTGAAATAATAAGTTGTGAAATAGTACACTTACTACTTAAGATTTATCATTATTAATTCATGTATGATGTAATCTATTCTTTTATAATTTAATGGTTTGGTGAATATATCAGCAAGCTGATATTCAGTTCCAATTAATTCCAAAGTGATGTCACCTTTTTGATAATGGTCTCTCAAAAAGTGATGTCTTACATCAATATTTTTTGTCCTAGAGTGTGAAACGGTATTTTTTTGAGATTTTAATAGCACTTGTATTTTCACAATTTATAGGTACATGCATAAATTGATATCTATAATCTAGTAATGTGTGTTCCATACACAAAATTTGTGCACAATAACTACCATTAGCTATGTACTCGGCTTCAGTAGTAGATAATTCAATAGATTTTTGTTTCTTACTACACCATGATACTAGTGACTTTCCTAAAAAGTGAAATTTTCCAGAGGTGATTTTTCTATCTTACTTAAAACCACCAAAATTAGCATCAGAATAACTAGCTAACTCAAATTATTGTCCTCTAGGATAGAACAGTCCTAGATTGGGTGTATGCTTGAGGTATTTGAAAATACTTTTAACAGCATTTAAATGATATTCCTTAGGGTTTTATTGAAAACGATCACACATACATACACTAAACATAATGTCAGGTAGACTAGAAGTGTAACGTCCTAGATCTGGGTGCCACACAATGGGTGCCCTAGACCCGGTTGGTCACATGACCTCAAGTGCATTTCCTTAAATGCCAGAGGCTATCGACTAGTAGTGAGGGCCAAGGACTGATAGTGGGGAAACTATGCCCTCATTTGTCAAAGTGTAGCATAGTGGAAAGAAATATATAAACATGAAAAAGCGGAAGCAGTAACAAGATAAACCATAAATGGACAACAGAAGTAAAAGATAACTAGTATTCATATAGATATAATGATGCAACATGTCGCTAATTCTAAGAAAGCAGCCAAAATAGGATGCACTGTAATCAGATACAAAACAGCGCATGGTACAAGTATAGCAACAAAACCAAAATAGTGAAAACAGAACGTAGCAGCATCGTAAGCCTAAGCTCGGTTCCAAGATCTCCTACTCCTCTGCAACAATCATGTACCTGTGTAGGGACCCTTGCCCTTATCGACACCTGCAGCAATATAATCTGTTTGGGCCCAAGACATGACCCACAGGGTGTGAGAAATAAATCCCAATATGCAACCACCAAAGGCCCGTACCCAACTGTCAGTGAAAATGTGCAATAGTAGTGTACAGTAATAAAATGCAGTAAACTGGGAAGTACTCAAAAGTAACCATTCTTACCAGTTACATTACCATTTTAATTAATTAATTAACAATTCCAAGCCTGTGCTTTAGCTTGGCGGTTTTAACATCAGAAATAACCATGGTGATATTCAAGTAACCATTGTCCTCAGACATGAAAATCCTTACCCTCAGGCAAGCATAAACAAGACCCTTAGGTGACTTCCCACAAGAATAATGAATATTTCCCTCAGGCATACAAGATATTTCCCTTAGGCACGGAATCCACTATCCTCAGACATAAGAAACATTGCCCTCATGCTAACAAATCCTTTCCCTCAAGCATAATAGAACATATAAAGTAATCGGGTTGAGCCCATCATGTAAACATGCAGTATGTGTGTGTGTGTGTTTGTTTCCTCTCAAGAAAACTCAAAACATGCTATAATCACGGCATACCCACGGGTATCATGGACAAATGGCTAAACAAGGGAACCACACCCTCAGGGTGGCCCTGGATCAAAGCAGCGATCCCAAACAATAGCTTACATTTAATCATTAGACCACCTAAGAAATTCTAGGTATCTCAATAGTCAAAGTCTCAACCACACGACACCCCAAACATGGGCACGTGACACAATGGTACACAAAATCGACTCGACAGTTGTAATTAAACACAAGACCACCTACCTCGATCTCCTCTTATCGATATATGTAAACGGCGCCTCCTGAAACAACCACGAATGACATAGATTTGGGATAGAAGATTATCCATTCAAACGTGAATAACTTCCCTTAGAGAAATAATTGGAAGGAAAGGTTCAAGAAGAGGTAAGACCTTACCCGCGTGGTCCAAACGAGATCGACGACGAAAGAAACAGAGTTCTGACGTGCGATCGGGACCTCCTCCTTACTTCAGCCTCCTCTCCCGATGCTCCAAATGAACCCACTACCTCCTCTACTGAATGAGGAGGCTACTGCCCATTTATAACAAAAAAAATAACTACACAGAATGTACTCTCAAGTACAGAGCATGTAATGTTTTTTTAACTATTCCTCTGACGGCTACTTTTCACCACCACCATGTTCATCTGTCGACTGATTACACGGCGTGTATGACTAAGTACACAGCGTGTAGTTAGTTATTACATCTTGAACCACTGACAAGTCTACACACCATGTGTTCTTGTCCCACGTGGCCAAAGTACATGGCGTGTATATGAAAGTACATGGTATATAGTTTGTTTTTACCGACAAACCTACACGCCCTGTATTCTCATCCCCCCACAGCCGAAGTACATGGCGTGTGTACAAAAATTACACGGTGTGTACCCATAAATTTGGGATTTTCCCCCATTTCCCTTGTTTTCTCAAAAATGCTTAAGGAAAAAGGAAAAGATGAAAATTTTACCTCAAGAATAAGAACTGGGTTCTTACAAACTTCCCCCCTTATAAAAATTCGTCCTCAAATTTCCCTTCCAAGGGTGGTGAAGATAAATCTGTGAACAATTCTGGCCACTGAGCTTGTACGTCGGTCTCCCGCTCCCAGGTTTCGTTCTACACTCAGCCATACAGCCATAACACCTGTATGATAGGAACTCACCGGCCTTGGAGAACATTCGTGATCCTATCAACAATACGAATCGGATGATCCTCAAAGGATGCATCTACCTAAAGTTTAACCTCCTCGGGCTGAAAAACGTGAGATGGGTTTGAGTGATAATGGAGCAACTAAGATATGTGGAAGACGTTGTACATGGCCCAGTACCTCTGTGGTAACTGCAATCGATAGGCAGCTGGCCCGACTCTCTCCAGAATCTCAAATGGCCCTACATACCTCAGTGAAAGTTTACCCTTTCTCCTGATCCACCTGTGTCCCAACCTCATTGAAACACGTAAGAGAAATGGATCCCTAACCACGAACTCCAAGGGTCATCTGCGGCGATCAATGTAAGATTTCTGACAAGACTATGAAATAGTCATCTGCTTCTGAATCAACTAGACCTACTCTGAAGTCTCTTGCACAAGACATGGTTCCAGTAAAGCTGTCTCACCTACCTCCAACCAGCACAAGGGTGATTGGCATGGCCTACCATATAAAGCCTCATAAGGTACCATCTCAATAGTTTCCCGAAAACTATTATTGTAGGAAAACTCGACCATGGGTATATGTTTCTCCCAAGAGTCCCCAAATTTTAGGACGCATGCACGTAGCATGTCCTCTAGTACCTGTATTGTATGCTCTGACTGGCCATCAGTCTGAGGGTGGTAAGCTATGCTCAGAAGCACTTGTGTACCCAGTGCCCTATGAAAACTATGCCATAAACGAGACGTAAAACGGGCATCCCTATCTAAAACGATAGAACGAGGGACCCCATGAAGAAGTACTACCTATCGGATATACAACTTCCCGAGCTCGTCAACACCGAAGGTCTCCTTGATCGGCAAAAAGTGAGCTACCTTTGTAAGTTTTTCCATGACAACCCATATGACATCATTGCCTCGAGGTGACCTCGAAAACCCAGTCACGAAGTCCATTGTGACATTATCCCATTTCCACTCCAGAATGGGTAACTGCTGTAACAGTCCAGATGACCTCTGATGCTCTGCCTTCACCTGCTGACAGGAGGAACACCTCATAAAAAAACCAGCTACCTCTCTTTTCATACCCGGCCACCAATACTGATGTCCCAAGTCACAGTACATTTTGGTAACTCCAGGGTGCACTGCCCATGATGAAGAATTAAATTACCATATCAACTCCTCATGTATATACCCTGGAACCCACACTCGTCCATGGATACGCAGTACCTCGTCATCGTCTATCGTCCAACCAGGAGGAGGGTCCTCACTTGCCACCAACTCCCATAGAACTAGGCCTTCTGATTCTGATAGTTGTATCATCATTACTCTATCTAGGAGGGTAGAAGTCACGGCTAAGGATGAAAGATAGGTTCTCCCCTAACTATCGTGCACCTTTAAATGCATCTCAGAGAACAAAGCCATAAGCTGCTGCTGGCCTCCTGCACTGCTAGTATCTGAGTCCTCCTACTCAGTGCACCAGCCACTGCGTTACCCTTACCAGGTGTATAGGCAAGCTCAAAGTCGAAGGACTGAAGGTATTCAACCCACCTTCTCTGTCTCAAATTCAAGTCACACTGGGTAAAGATGTATTTAAGACTTTTGTAGTCCGTAAACACCACAAAATGTTCTCCCAAGAGATAATGTCTCCAACAACATAACGCATGAACAACTACAGCTAACTCGAGATAATACATCGGGTAATCCCTCTCATGTGGCCTCAACTACTGAGACTCGTATGCAACTACCCAATCACCTTGCATCAACACTGCTCTCAATCCAATACCTGATGCATCATAGTAAACTGTATAGCTCTTCCCTTGCTCTGGAAGTATCAGGACTACTACTGATGTCAACCTTCCCTTCATCTCCTGAAAGGCTATCTCACAAGCTTCTGACCAAATGAACTTCATACCCTTCTTAGTCAAACCCATCAACGGTGCTGCTAAGTAGGAGAAGTCATGTATAAAGTGCTTGTAGTAACTAGCCAGCCCCAAGAAACTCCATATTTCAAACACGTTATTAGGCTTATCCCAGGAAACTACTGCCCTCACTTTCTTTGGGTCTACCGTAACTCCTGCCTCTGAGATAATATGACCCAGGAAGTGAATCTGGTCCATCCAAAAGTTTCACATTGAGAGCTTAGTATATAACTAATTCTCTCTCAGTGTACTTAGTATGATATAAAAATGGGTAGCATGGTCATGTTGAGTGTGAGATTAAACCAATATATCATCCATAAAGTCCACCACAAAAGAATCCAGATAAGGGTGGAACACACGATTCATCAGATCCATGAAAACTGCTGGTGCGTTTGTGAGTCCGAACGGCATAACCAAGTACTCGTATAGACCATATCTGCTCTGAAAGGTTGTAAGCGGTATGTTCGATGGTCTAACATGCAACTGATGATATACGGATCTCAAGTCAATCTTTGAGAACACTCATTCTCCTCAAATTTGATCAAAAAGATCATCAATACTTGGTAAGGGATATCTGTTCTTAACCATCAGCCGGTTCAGCTTCCGATAATCCATGCAGAGTCTGAGGGTACCATTTTCCTTCTTCGCAAACAAGACAGCCGAACCCCAAGGAGAAGTATTGGGTTGGATAAAACCCTTGTCTTGTAACTCCTCTAATTGCCTCTTGAGATCCTGCAATTCTGGTGTATACGTCCTATAAGGAGGAATGGAAACCGGTGCTGCTCCTAGCACAAGCTCAATAGAAAATTCCACATCTCGCTCCGGAGGAAAACCTGAAAAGTATTCTGGGAAGACATCCCTAAAACGATCAACCACAGGAGGGAAATCCTTCTGAAAAGTTCCCTGATCATCCAGATATAAACTCGCAATCTGTACTGTCACTCCACCTCTCTCACGATGCTCGGGTCCAGCTCAGCTTGCATGGACATCCCATTCACCCTTATATAGAAACTCTCCACCCTCTGGTGACTTGAAACTCACCCTATGATGATAGTAATCTAAAAATAATCGAAAGGGTACCAACTAGTCCATCCAAAAAATGACATCATAGGTTGTCATCTCTAATACATAGAGGTCCCATAGAAAGTGACACCCACCAACCTCTAGGGGGAACTCCTTGAATTGATGCACACCTGCCGTTCTAATTCCCAACAGAGTGTCTAGAATAATAATATCCGAATAAGAAGAAACATAGAGCCCAAGTCTCTCCACAACGGTCACAGATATAAAGATATGTGTAGCACCCATGTTGAAAAGTACAGAAGATAAAATAGAAGCAACTAGAATAGTACCTATGACAGTGGAAGGTCTGGGATCCTGCTTCTGTTGGGTCTGTTGCACTGCATATGTCTGCCCAGTGTTGTATCCCTAAGACACAGCCTGGCTACCCTGAGCTGACCCACCCTGCTGTCTCTGACATCCTGGTGTCTGGCTACCACGTCTACAACCACCACCTTGGCCTGAACGTCCTAACGTATTCTAATTCCCTGACTGGTAAGAAGTTGTTTTCCCTGCTCCTACACACTGAGTCTGCACAGAACCCCTCTCACTAGTCACTAGTGGAAATTCCCTGAAAAAACATTGAAGATGACCCATCTTGCCGTAAGCTCAGCACTTTACTGGGTCACATGGAAACTGAGGTCTCTTATGCCCCTATTTACCACACTGGTAGCACATTACTTGGCCACCTGAAGAATTCTTCTAGATAGTACTGCCACCATGAGATAAATCCATCTACCTATTCCTCTTACCGGTAGAAATAGTACCATAAACCGGTGTCGAACCACCCTGGTCCGCACCACTAGATTCCCGCAGGTTCTGCTCAGTAATCAATGCTTGGTTCACAATAGCATGCACTGTAGGCAACCTGAAAACATTCACCAGCGTTAGGATGTTATATAGAATACCATCCTCAAAGTGTCTAGCCCTCAACATCTCATCACCCACCAGAACAAGTGCAAAACACTATAGCTCGGTGAAGTGGGTAGAATAGTCCATCATTGACATGGAGCCCTACTGCATATTCATGAACTCTCAAGCTCGATCTGTCCTTAGCATATATGGAAAGAAAAATTTATAGAATACTTCCTAAAATTATTCCCATGCAATGTCTCAGTGATGCTCAGTCTGGGTGGTAACATCCCACCATTTCTTGGTGGAATCAAGAAGAATATAAGTAGCGAGCTTGACCCTCCTCCCAGGAGGCTAGATGCTCAAAGATCACCTGCATAGAATCCATCCATGACTCCGCAGCCTGTGGTTCGCCATCCCCTGAAAACATAGGCAGATGCTGATGCTGGACTATACGTGTTAGCTCTGCCATAGATTTGGCAACCAGTGGTTCTCCCTAGAAGGTCTTCATGAACTGCATAAAGCCTTCATGGAACTGTGCATCCGTGCCTGTATCCGGCATAACGGCTGGTGCTGCATCTTGCACTGCTGGAGGATCCACCGATAGCCCATGGCCTACCACCTCTGGTGTATATTTGTCGCCACTCTCTTGATGAACAACTCGGGGTCGTTTCAGTGGAATGACTCTACAAGATAAAACATATGCCTTATTTTAATTTACTATCAAGGTTTCTTTTGTCTTTTTAAGTGTGCCCACTCAAAAGGGGAAAGAAAAACACAAGAACTAGAAAAAAGAGACTACACGGTGTGTATAAAGTCCACACGGTGTGTACCCTTGAGCCATTACATGGTCGTGTTCTGATTCCGGCCTGGGCGTGTCTCAACCCTATATACACAGCATGTTACACCCCCACATGGCGTGTACACCACCCTACTTCCCCAGCCACACGGCCAAGCCCACACGGTCTTCACTGGCCAAGACTACACGACGTGTCCCATAGGTACACGACCTATACTAGACAAGCTTCACCTGGCTTGTGTTGTTAGTGACATGGCCTGACACACGGTTTACGCTACACGGCATGTTCCATATTAACATGGTGTGTACTAAGAAGTCCCAACCGACCCGTGTTTCTAGCTACACGGTCGGATACCTGGGTCAGACTACACGACGTGTTCAACCTGTACACGGCGTGTTCCTGCAAGAACTTCCCTATCCCATGTCTCTTCCCACATGGCCTATGATACGGTTAGAGACTACACGGCGTGTATATAAAGTACACGGTGTGTACTTAAAAGTTTTTTCTTTCTTCCCGAACAAAAGAGTACATGGCGTGTGTTCATAGAACCACACACCATGTTGTCTGGGTTTCTGGACAGTAAACCTCAGAAACTACTCTGGAGCCCCTTTTTTAATTAATTTTGAGCATCGGTATGCTAAATTCTGATCTGTGGGGGCCCATACTCCCCAAAAACCAAAGTTTAGCACCCGACCTTTCACATTATAGTACAAAACGCAACAAAAATACAGATCATGATCCGCCAAATTCCAGTCCAAGAGAGCCCATACTTCTTAGAAACCAAATTTTAGCGTCCATACACCCAACCGTAACATGTACCAATACCCTATCAATAGTAGGAATATATATCAAGGTACCTATCACAACAGCATGCATTTTCTAGAATAACATCTATCACAACAACATTCAAATTCTAATGCACCTACATGGCATGGAAACGATGCATGACATGTGATTCTAACATGTTGCTAAATGATGCATAAGATGGCATACCCTCATCTCATCGGGTTGCAACGAAATATAACCCAAGTATATAAAAATATAAATGGAACACCACAAGTGCGTCACCCTATGGTGAAAATCAAATCAACTGTAAAATTGAAAAAACAGAAAAATTGCAATTAAACGAGGTAGACTGGTTTTTCCTTGTACACAGGTTAGCTACTCTTGGGCATAGCTTATTACCAAATACCAATTCTATCCTATCCCTGACTATAGGCTCCAAACAGTAATTCAAAGAAAATAAATCCTTTGATACCACTTCGTAACATCCCAGATCTGGGTGTCGCACAATGGGTGTCCTGGACCCAGTTGGTCACATGACCTCAAGCGCATTTCTACAAATGCTAGTGGTTTCCGACTAGTAGTGAGGTCCAAGGACTGATAGTGGGGAAACTATGCCCTCATTTTCAAATTATAGCACAGAAGAAAGAAATATATAAACATGAAAAAGCGGAATCAGTAACAAGATAAACCAGAAATGGACACCAGAAGTAAAAGATAACTAGCAGTCATATAGATATAATGATGCAACATGTCACTAATTCTAATAAAGAATCCCAAACATGATACACTGCAATCAGATACAAAATATCACAAGGTACAAGTACAGCAACAAAACCAAAATAGTGAAAACAGAATGCAGTATCATCGCAAGACTAAGCTCGGTCCCATGCTCTCCTACTCCTCTGCAACAATCATGTACCTATGTAGGGACCCTTTCCCTTATCGACACCTGCGGCAATATAATCTGTTTGGGCCCAAGACATGACCCAAATAGGGTGTGAGAAATAAATCCCAGTAGGCAGCCACCAAAGGCCCATGCCCAACTATCAGTGAAAATGTGCAACAGTAGTGTACAGTAATAAAATGCAGTAAACAAGGAAGTACTCAAAAATAACCATTCCTACCAGTTACATTACCATTTTAATTAATTAATTAATAATTCCAAGCCTGTGCTTTAGCTTGGCGGTTTTAACATCAGAAATCACCACGGTGATATTCAAGTAACCATTGTCCTTAGACATGAAAATCCTTACCCTCAGGCAATCAAAAACGAGACCGTCAGGTGACTGGCCACAAGAATAATGAATATTTACCTCAGGCGTGTGAGATATTTCCCTCAGGCACAGAAGCCACTATCCTCAGACATAAGAAACATTTCCCTCAGGCTAACAAATCCTTTCCCTCAGGCATAACAGAACATAGCAAGTAATCGGGACGAGCCCATCATATAAACATAAAATGTGTGTGTGTGTGTGTGTGTGTGTTTCCTCTCAAGAAAACTCAAAATATGCTATAATCATGGCATACCCATGGGTATCCTAGGCAAATGGATAAACAAGGGAACCGCACCCTCGGGGTGGCCCTGGATAAAAGCAACGATCCCAAAAAACAGATTACATTTAATCATTAGACCACCTAAGAAATTCTAGGTATCTCAATAGTCAAAGTCTCAACCACACGACACCCTGAACATGGGCGCGTGACACAACGGTACAAAAAATCAACTCGACAGTTGGAATTAAACACAAGACCACCTACCTCGATCTCCTCCGATCGATATACGTAAACGGCACCTCCTAAAACAACCACGAATGATATAGATCTGGGGTAGAAGATTACCCATTAAAATGTTAATAACTTCCCTTAGGGAAATAATTGGAAGGAAACATTCAAGAAGAGGGAAGACCTTACCTGCATGGTCTAAACAAGATCGATAGCGAAAGAAACGGAGTTCCGACATGCGATCGGGAGCTCCTCCTTGCTTCGGACTCCTCTCCTGGTGATCCAAATGAACCCACTGCCTCCTCTGGCGAATGAGGAGGCTACTGCCTGTTTATAACAAAAAAAACATAACTACATGGCATGTACTCTCAAGTACACGGCGTGTACTATTTTTTTAACTGTTCCTCTGGTAGATACTTTTCACCGCCACCCTGTTCATCTACCAATTGATTACATGGCGTGTGTGACTAAGTACACGACATGTAGTTAGTTATTACATCCTGAACTGCTGAAAAGTCTGTGTGCCTTGTGTTCTTGTCCCACACGGACAAAGTACACGGCATGTATATGAAAGTACATGGCGTTCAGTTTTTTTTACCGAAAAACCTACGCGCCCTATATTCTCATCCCCCCATAGCCGAATTACATGATGTGTGTACAAAAAGTACATGACATGTACCCATAAATTTTGGATTTTTCCCCCATTTCCCTTGTTTTCTCAAAAATGCTTAAGGAAAAATTAAAAGATAAAACTCGTACCTTAAGAATAATAACTGGGTTCTTACTAGAAGTTAAGTAGAGTAAGCTTCCAATCATTCCTCTATAAGTGGTTTGATCAACAGATTTTACATCTTCATCAATATCCAACTTAAAAGTAGTACTCATTGGAGTGTCACTACCTTTAGTGATATCCAAGACAAAATGTTTTAAAAGATATCTATTATATTTTCTTTGATTTAAAATAATAACATCATTATTTTTAAAGATTTAAAATACAAGAAAGAATTTTAGTTCACTCATTAAACTTATTTCAAATTTGTTTTGCATCATTTTAGAAAATTCAATACATAAAGAATTTTTTGAAGATCCAAAGATAATATCATCTAAATAAATGTGAGCTACTAAAACATCAGTAGAAAATAATTTTATAAAAAGGGTAAGACCAGATATTCCTTTCGTAAAACATTTGGAAATAAGAAAAGTACTTAATCTATCATACCAGGCTCTTGGAGCTTGTTTTAAACCATATAAATATTTTGATAATTTAAAAACATGATTTGGAAAATGAGGATTTGTAAAACCATGGGGTTTCTCAAAAAAGGCATCCTCAACTATATAACCATTTAGGAATACACTCTTAACATCTATTTGATATAGTTTGAAATTTAGATGTGCAGCATAAACAAGCAGGATTCTGATGGATTCAAGTCTATCTACTAGTGAAAAGGTTTCCTCATAGTCAATTCCTTCTTCTTGACTATATCCTTGTGCAACCAATCTAGGCTTGTTTCTAACTATGTTACCAGCTTCATCTAATTTATTTCTAAACACCCACTTAGTGCCTATGGTAAATGTGTTTTTAGGTCTATCAAAAAGTTTTCAAACTTTGTTCCTTCCAAATTGATTAAGTTCTTCTTTCATAGCCATAACCCGAAATTCATCATTGATAGCATCATTAATGTTTTTAGGTTCGAGTTGTGACAAGAATACTTGATGTTCAACTTGATTTCTAAGAGAAGATATAGTTTTATTTCCTTTGTCTAAATCTCCTATAGCTGCATTTAAAGGCTGGTTCTTAAGAGTTCTAGCAGCTTTAGAAAAAGAAGGACTAGTGAATTTAGGTTCTTCAACAGGTTCGGGTTCATTATGACCTGAATCTGAAGAATTTCCAGAACTATAAGTTTTCATAGATTCCTTTATTTTATGGTTAGAGGATTTTTAATTAATATAAAGATTTGACACATCAACCTACAGGTTCTCTAGAGTGGTCTTAGGCTTGTGTGGATCTATCTCATCAAATTTGACATGGACAGAATCTTCCATTCATTTATTTGTTTTGTTAAACACTCTATAGGCTTTACTAGAGATTGAATATCCTAGAAATATTCATTAATCACTCTTGGATGAAAATTTATCAAGATTTTCCTTAGTATTAAGGACATATACTTTGTAACCAAAAACTTTGAAGTACCTTACTTTGGGTTTTCTATTGTTCAATAACTCATATGGAGTTATTTTAAGAATAGGTCTAATCAACACTCTATTAATAATATAGCATGATGTATTTATAGCTTCATCCCAAAAATAAATAGGTAAGTCATATTCTCTAAACATGGTTCTTGAAATCTCTTGCAAGGTTCTATTTCTTCTTTCTACAAATCCATTTTTTTGGGTGTTCTAGGGGAAGAGAAATTATGAATATAGCCATTTTGTGAGCAAAAGGATTAAAACTCTTGATTTTTAAACTCATGACCATGATCACTTCTTAAGTATTTAATTCTAATTCCACTAATATTTTCTATAGTTTTAGCATATTTGATTAAATGAGAGAAGGCTTCACTTTTTTGACCCAAAAAGAAAGTCCAAGTATATCTAGAAAAGTAATATACAATAACATAAACATAGTACTTACCATTTAAACTAGAAACTATAGATGGTCCAAAAAAATCCATGTGAACCAATTTGAGAGACTGAGAAGTTGACACTTCTTTCTTTGGTTTGAAGGAAATTTTGCATTGCTTTCCCTTTTGACAAGGATTACACACTTTATCATTTTAAAACTCAAGTTTGGGTAGATCTTTGATTAATATTTTTCTAGTTAGATTTCTAAGGGATTGAATATTACAGTGTCCTATTATCCTATTCCAAATCCAAGTCTCTTTGTGAAATACACTTAAACATGAAGCATTTTGAGAAACTAAAGACTCTAAGTTAACAGAGTATACATTTTTATTTCTTAATATAGAAAACACCAATTCATTTTTAGAATTAAAAACATTGCAATCATCATTTTAAAATTTAACATGAAATCCATCATCACATAGTTGTGAAATACTAAGAAGATTATATTTCAATCCATCAATAAAAAGTACTTTTGAAATTAAAACTGAGTTAGAGTTACCAATTTGGCCAAGGCCAATGATTTTTCCTTTGGTATTGTCACCAAAGGTGACATGTCCACCATCAATTTTTATTAAGTTCTTGAAGCATTAATGGTCTCATTTCATGTGTCTTGAACACCCACTATCCAAGTACCATAAGATTTTACAGGATCTCTTTAATAAATTTTCCTCAGATGTGTTTGTCATAAAACATATATTGGCTTCGTTAGCCTATTCATCATGTGAAGATTCTGAGTCACTTGAATTGTCCTCAGAAGCACTCCACATTTCTTTCATTTCCTTTTTATACTTTCTATCTTTGTCCTCGTATTTATTTTTGTACTTGAGCTTGGGAAAGTTAGCCTATACATGTCTCGTTCACTTACATTCATAGAATACTATCTAATCAAACTTGTCACTTCTTTTCCAATCTTTCTTCCATATTCCCTTTTGATCATATCTTCCTTTAAAATTAGGCTTTTTGAAAAATTTCTTCTTCTGGAAAAATCTCTTAAACCTTATGGATAATTTATCCATTTACTCATCACTGTCAGGTGATGATTTTTCATTACTGGAACTTTCTATAGAGACTTCCAATTTCCCTTTGTCTTTGTGTTTGGAGGTGGGGTCTTAAATGAAATAGATTTTCATTTGGGTTCATCCTCCTCTTCCTTGTTGACTTTAATCTTCTATTCATACATCATTAGTTTCCTAATGAGTTATTTTATCGGTAACTTGCTAATGTTTCATGACTCTTTAATAGAGATAGAGGTTCCTCTCCATCTATCAGGTAGGCATCTAAGAATCCTTGTGATTTGTTCTTTGGTAGTGACTTCTCTTCCAAGAGAAATCATTGTGTTGAAAATTTCATTGAACCTGAGATACATTTTAGAAATAGGCTCATCAGGTTTCATTTTAAAGTTATCATATTTAATAGTATAAGTATTAAGTCTTATTTCTTTCACATTATAATTCCCTTCATGTGAAACAGACAAAGTATCCCAAATTTCATGGGCAGTTTTACATGTATAAATTTTGTTAAATTCTTCATCTCCTAAAGAGAAATATAGAGAATTCATGGATTTTAAATTGTTATTATAGGAAATCTTAGTTGGGTCATCCCAATTGATTCTATCAGTATAAGGAATCTTATACTCATTTATAATTGAAGACCAAATTTCAAAACCCATACTTTCTAAATTAATTTTCATTTTAATTTTCCATTGATCATAATTGGTTCTATTAAAGAATGGTGGTCTATTTTTTGCAGCACCTTCCAGTCTATTATCCATAATAAAGAAATACTTTGAAATATCTAGAAATTTAGAATTAAAAGAAATTTACAGATCTTTAAAGTACAACTAAAATCATAGTTGAATAGGTTTAAAAATAGAGTCTTAACATGAATAAAAAACCCCTCTGATACCAAATGTTGGTCGGAGTAGAGTAATCAAGAGAGGGATGAATTGAGTATCTATAAAAATTTCTGTTTGAAAAGTTTTCTTAAAAATGTTCCCCAATAAAAATAAATACAGCCCAGTTAATCAAAGTAATATGGTTATGAATGTTTGACTGTTTAAATAACTTCTTAAAAGATTGATTAATTCTCAGTAATATTAATATTAGTTATTAATATTGCTTTTCAAGCTATTCTAATAAGGCAAAACAATTATAACTTCTTTCCAAGATTAACTATAAAAATAAATCTAGTGATTTATGAATTATCCAATAAAACATAGAAAACTAAATTAAACAACACAAAAGATATAAAACAAGTGGTTCATTCTCAAGTCGAGACCTAATCCACTCCACTTGGTGATCACCTTCCACTAAGCAGTTTATATTAATAAACTTGATCCACATCCTAGATCAGGGTAAATGACAGTTCATAGGACTGTCTAGGTCACACGACCTCTTCCACGGTTCTTCATGTGTATAAACTACCAGGTCACATGGGGAACTCTTACACACTTATCTGTGGGAATAAACAAATGTAAAAATATATGAGAGGAAGGATATCTTATATCCCTCAGTTTAGTGTAGGAGACAGTGTGTGTTTTAATACAGACACACACACATTGCTCGAATGCTAAAAACAATACACAACAGATAAAAGATGATGAGATAAGGTTATAAGTGCTTTGAGTGTTATTCTATGTAGCTCTGTACTTCTATGATGAATTATATGTAAGAATTGGGTCCTCTTATGAGAAACAGAGTATCACAAGTTTGGTGCTCTGGTTTCCAGTTAGATCTGGATCATGTTCTTTGTGGAGTTTGTATTTAAAATATGTTCATGTCTCTGATCTATGGTATTCCATCTTTTGGATTCATGAATTCTTTGTGTGTTCTTCAGATGTATCTTGTTTCATGTGTCGGTCCTTTTCGCAAGAATGCTCGCACTTCTACTACTCTATCACGTGTATGTTTTTGGGCCACACTTTTCTTCTTATTCTTGGAGTGCATGTGTTAGAGACTAAAGGATTCATGTATTATACAACTTTTACCTCTTAATTTCAGGTGAAATGCCTAAAAATAAATATTAATTATGTCAGTGCATTTAAAAGGACTCAAATATGACTTTCAGAAATTAAATTGAAAACGAAAAAACAGATTAAAGAACGGTGTCACAATCTATCTGGAAACGGTGTCACTTGGAAACGGTGTCACCGTAAAATGGTGTCTTATTCTTTGCCTTTGAGCGGTGATACATTCATGATGGCATAGTTGTATATAGATCAGGAACCGGTAGCACAGATGCAGTGTTAGGATCACGGTGGCGGGTCCTTTTCCAAACTTCAAACAGTGTCTAGTCATGGTGTCTGGGTCACAGTATCTGGGTCACAGCATCGGGGTCATGGTGTCTGGTCATAGTGTATGGTCATGGTTCTTGGTCACAGTGTCTGGGTCACGGTGTCTGGTCATGGTGTCTGGTCATAGTGTCTGGGTCACGGTGTCTGGTCACAGTGTCTGGTCTCGGTGTCTAGTCATGGTGTCTAGTCACGGTTTCTCAGACTTATCCAAATATATGCATGTATACTTAAGCAGTAGTATTCACATAATGAATTAGACTTAATCATTCATAAAAAAATCATTATATAACAAGGTTAAATATAGTTTACAATAATCAAACATGATTTATAGCAATTAAGATCTTGAGAAAATTTATGTAAAGAATAAAGAAATCAACCATATTTACACATGAATTGAAATAAATTAAATAGAATGTATAGGATTTGTGATCATTAAAACATGATTAAAACATGAGAAGTACAACATGAATTTTGAACATGGTTCCTGATAAATTTTCTAGAAGGTATTAGAGTGTGTATCATTTAGTATTAGATCCCACTTGAAATAGATCATTTTCTTCTTTCATATCCCTTATTCCATCTTTATTTCTCTTTGAATTGGTTCGACATCAATTCTGGTCCATTTTCTTCTTCACTTACAGACATCATTTCTTCATCATTTTGGAAATACATCATATCATTTTTTTTTAGAATCCAATCTTTCTTCTCTATATGGAATCTTCAAAATCAAATTTATAAATCGTGAGATATAGCATATTCAAGTTTCGTGATGAATTTTACAATTTTAAAATTGTGCATATCTCACTTTGATTCCATTTGATTTTTCAAATAATTGATTCTCATATATATATATATATTGAAAATTCATGTTTTTTATACTTTTATTATTCAAAAACGATCCCAAAAATAAAAAAATGGATCAAAAAATTGTAACATCTTTAATCCCACATCTCATTAATATTTTGTTCATCAATTGTCTTCCCCTTCTCACATTTTTCATCTTGAATCCTTTTTAATTCTATCTTTGAATTATATCTTAGTATTTCTATATTCCAAAGATCCTTTATATTTTCTATAATTAGGTAATAATTCTATAGGATTCAAGTGGAGTGGTAAAATTCATGAGTGTTACATTTTTTTAAAAACCCATATTTGAGGAAAACATGAGAAAACATATTATTTTTAAATTTAAACACATGAGGGAGTGTGTAAGGTCCATATTTCTTTCTCTTCAAATTTTCTTGTTGGATTTATAACTCACAGGAGAAAATAACACCAATAAAATGGACATTAAGATGTTTATGAGGTTTGTTCAAGGATAATTATAAAGGTTTGATGCAATAATCGATTAATTTCAATCCCCTTCGGATTTTAGATCACCACCAAGTAGGAAGTTTATTGAAGAAGAGGAATCCTCTGATTTAATCATGTCAACAATTTAGAGAAATTGACCACCATTGAGGCAAACCAATGATCTTTGAGGTGTAAAGTTTAGGATACCTTTATTCCAATGTAAGAATGATATCAAAACATTCTTCGAGTGGTAACAAAAGGTAGATCATGTTTTTGGTTGTCACAACTATTTTAAGGAAAACAAGGTGAATTTGGTAGCCATATAATTCACCGACTAGCTAGTATTTGGAAAGACCAAATACAAGTGAGTTGGTGATGAAGTGGAGAAAGACCCATTCACATTTTGGAGAAGATGAAAGTGGTAATGTGTAAGAGTTTCATTTCTAAACATTTTTATCATGATTTGTTCCTTAAGATGTAGGGTTTAAAATAAGGATACATGAGTGTTGAGGAGTATCAAGGAGATATGGATATCATCATGATTCAATAAAATATTATTGAGTATTGGGAGGCCACCATGTAAAGGTTTGTGAATGGCCTCAAACATGAAATTTGAGACATGGTTGACATGCACCACTATTTATATATAGAGGGTCTACATCACATGGCTACTAAAGAAGAGAGGCAAGTAAAGGAAATAAGGATGCGTTCTACATCTTATGGTAAGGATTCTAGATTGTTGGACTCCCCATGTATTAATCATGTTTTAATGATAAAAATCCAATTCAGTATATAAACCTTGTTAACTCTATGTAATCTATCTCACATCATATGTATAGTTGTTTAGTAAAAGCTATCCAAAGATCTTAAGTGTTATACACTCAGTTTGATTATTGTACACTATCTTTGATCTACTTTATAATGATTTCTTTGAAAAATTATTAAGTATAATCCATTCTATGAATATCACTGCTTAAGTCTGAATACATATATTTGGATAAGTCTAAGACATCATGAGTCTACCACCGGTTATGTTTTTTTTTGGAAAAGGAACTAGACACCGTGACCAGACACCGTGACCAGACACCATGAACCAGACACCAGAACTAGACACTTTGACCAGACGTCGTGACTATACCCCGTGACCAGACACTGTGAACCAGACACCGTAACCATGAGACACTATGACTATGAGACACCATGACCAACTAGACACCATGACTATGAGACACCGCTTCAAGAAGACACCATTTCAAGGAGACATCATTTCATGACATACTGTGACACCGTTTCTTAATCAGTTTTGTCATTTTTTAATTTAATATCTAACGACCATATTTGAATATTTTAAATGCACTGACATAATTAATGTTTCTTTATAGACATTCCACCTAATATTATGAGGTATGAGGTTTAGAATACATGCAACATGTGGGTTCCAACACATGCACTCGAAGATAAAAGAGTAGGGTGGCCCAGAAACAACACACACATGAAATTAAAACAAGTGGGTGTGAGCACAACAACGAAGAACACACTTAGATCATTTTTTAAGGAAGGATTGTCACATGAAACTTGACATTGCTGAAGAACACATGAAGCATACTTGAATCTCAGAATCAGGAACATCTTCGCACTATCAAACACCACGAAGAACACACACCAATTTTGCTGACTTGCGACACTCTATTTACCATACGAGGACTCGATTTCTGCATCTGCTTCATCCCAGAAGTCCAGAGCTGAAAAGACTAACACTCAGAGCACTTATAACCTTATCTTATCATTTTTTCTCTATTTCGTTTCATTTTACTAGATTTCGAGTAGTGTGTGTATCTGTGTAACAACACACTCTGTATCCTTCATTAAACTAAAGGATATAATATATACTTTATCAAACATCTTTTTTAGACTTGTGTATACCCATGGATAAGTGTGGAAGATGTCCCTATGTGGCCTAGTATTTTGTACCCATGTAGAACTGTAGAATAGTTCGTGTGACCTGGACAGTCCTGTGTACTATTGTTAACCCCGATCCAGGGTGTGGATCAAGTTTATTTATATAAAATGCTTGGTGTCAGGTGATCACCAAGTGGAGTGTATTAGGTCTCGGATTGAGACTGAACCACTTGTTTTATATCTGTTGTGCTTCTTAATTTAGTCTTCTCTGTTTTACTGCTTTATTGTATAATCCATAAATCACTAAATTTACTCTGATAGTTAATCTTGGAAAGAAGTTATAATTGTATTTCCTTAGTAGAATAGCTTGAAAAGTAATATTAATAGATAATATTAAGATTACTGATAATTAATCAATCTTCTAAGAATTTATTTAAATAGTAGAACTTTCATAACCCTATTACTTTGATTAATTGGGTTGTATTTAACTTTATTGGGGAAAAATTTTAAGAATAATTTTTAACCAGAAATTTTTATAGATACTCAATTCACCCCCCTCTTGAGTAATCAACTACGACCAACATTCGGTATCAGAGGCTATTTATTAAGACTATGTTTAACCTTATTCAACTATGATTGTAGTTGTACTTTAAAGATCTGTAAATTTATATTAATTTTAAATTTATAGTTATTTCAAAGTATTTATTTATTATGGATAATAGATTGGAAGGTGTTGCAACCAATAGACCACCATTATTTAATGGAACCAATTATGCTCAATGGAAAATTAAAATTAAAATGCATTTATAAATTATGGGTTTTGAAATTTGGTCTTCACTTATAGATGAATATAAGATTCCTGGTATTGATAGAACCACTTGGGATGAACCTACCAAAACTGCCTATAATAATAATTGAAAAGCTATGAATACTTTATATTTCTCTTTAGGAGATGAGGAATTTAATAGAATCTCTATATATAAAATTGCCCATGAAATTTGGGATACCTTATCTGTTTCACATGAAGGAACATCCAGTGTGAAATAAATGAGACTTAATACTTATACTATTAAATATGATAACCTTAAAATGAAACCTGATGAGCCTATTTCTGACATGTATCTTAGGTTCAATGAAATTTTCAACACAATGATTTCTCTTGGAAGAGAAGTCACTACCAAGGAACAGATCATGAGAATTCTTAGATGTCTACCTGACAGATGGAGAGGAACCTCTGTCTCTATTATAGAATCATGCGACATTAGAAAGATATCTGTAAAAGAACTCATTGGGAAACTGATGGTGTTTGAAGAGAAGATGAAAGTCAACAAGGAAGAGGAGGATGAACCAAAAAGAAAATATGTTGCATTCAAGACCACCACCTCTAAACACAAAGACAAAGGGAAATTGGAAGCTTCTGTAGAAAGTTCCAGTAGTGAAAAATCATCACCTGATAGTGATGAGGAGATTGCTTAATTATCCAGATGATTTAAAAGATTTTACAAGAAGAAGAACTTTTTCAAAAATCCTAACTTCAAGGGAAGATATGACCAAAAAGGAAGTTGGAAGAAGTACTAGAGAAGAAGTGAAAAGACTGATGAAATTGTCTGCTATGAATGTAAGTGAAAAGGACATATCAAGGCTGATTGTCTAAATCTCAAGTATAAAAATAAATATGAGGACAAGGACAGGAAGTATAAAAAGGAAATGAAAGCAACATGGAGTGCTTCTAAGGATAGTTCAAGTGACTCAGAAACATCACATGATGAACAGGATAACAAATCCAATATGTGTTTTATGACAAACACATCTGAGGAAAGCTTCTTAAAGAGTTCCTGTAAAATTTTATGGTACTTGAACAGTGGGTGTTCAAGACACATGACAAGAGACTACTCATGCTTCAAGAACCTGATAAAAATAGATGTAGGACATGTCATATTTGGTGACAATGCTAAAGGGAATATTATTGGACTTGGCCAAATCGGTAACCCTAACTCAGTTTTGATTTCTAAAGTACTGTTTGTTGATGGTTTGAAATATAATCTGCTTAGTATCTCATAATTATGTGATGATGGATTTCATGTTAGATTTGAAAATAATTCTTGAAATGTATTTAATTCTAAATATGAATTAGTGTTTTCTACATTAAGAAATTAAAAATGTTTATTATATTAACTAATATTCTTTAGTTTCTCAAAATGCTTCATGTTTATGTGTATTTCATAAAGAGTCTTGGATTTGGAATAGGAGACTAAGACAATGTAATATTCACTCCCTTAGAAATCTAACTAGAAAAGTCTTAGTCAAAGACCTACCCAAACTTGAGTTTCCAAATGACAAAGTGTGTAATCCCTGACAAAAGGGAAAACAACACAAAATATCCTTTAAACCAAAGAAAGAAGTGTCAACTTCTCAACCTCTCGAACTGGTTCACATGGATTTGTTTGTACCATCTAGAGTTTCTAGTTTAAATGGGAATCTCTATGTTTATGTTCTTTTAGATGACTTTTCTAGATATACTTGGACCTTCTTTCTAGCTCACAAAAGTGAACTTTGCTCTTACTTTAATAAATATTCCAAGTCTGTAGAAAATATTAGTGGACTTAGAATTAAGAACTTAAAAAGTGATCATGGCTATGAGTTTGAAAATAAAGAGTTTGAATCCTTTTACTCACAAAATGGCTATACTCACAATATCTCTACCCCCAGAACACCTCAACAAAATGGGGTTGTAGAAAGAATAAATAGAACCTTGCAAGATATTTCTAGAACAATTCTTAGTGAATATGACCTACCTATTTATTTTTGGGCTGAAGCTATAAGTACAGCATGCTACGTAATCAATAGAGTATTGACTAGACCTATTCTTAAAAGTGTAAGGGTTTGTGTCCTGAGAGCCAACTGTTTTGTACTTTGATTACATGAATGTTCACTTATTATATATTGTTCATTGTTTTGCATGACTATAATATAATAATGTACTGGAATATTTGTTGCATTGATAAGGTCATGGAAGATCCCTGCTATGATGAGAACCTGGAAATGCTATAACAATATTCTTAAATAAAGTTCTAAGGTTGGATGACATACTATGATAGGACAAATAGTATACATACCGTCATGTGCGAGTACTTGTAAGAATACGAGACTCTCTCTCATGGAGTTCGCACTTGGTAATTTCCAAGATGAGAGATTATGAGAACAGACCCGCCAATAACAATTCTGCATGTCTTGGTATCATCGGACATTGCTATCTACGAGTGTGTGTAATGGTCCTTAGACTGGAAGATTATCATTAACTCATGTCATGTCTCATGCACTTAGATTTACTGATGAAAACTGTCACGCAGATAGTTGGTGGGAAGTAGGGTACGTTGGGTGCGTCACGAGTGACATGTTGTTAATGGATAAGTTGAGGAAGGATTTTTCCCTTCCATTTATGGAAGTTGATATCTCATCCCTTTGATTGAAATAGAACTGTCGCATTAAATTCCATGGCCATGGTGTAAACGAAGAGTTTATTTTAGGTAGTCAAAGAACGACGGATCAAGCATATAGGTTTATGACACTACCATGAAACCTGCTTGATGAGATATCGAGACAAAGGGATTAAATTACATAGTAAGCATTCGTAAGAGGTGATACGTCAATGTGGCGTCAACTTCTTTATCTTGGGTGCCTTGACCCGTTGCTAGAAAGTAATTTTGGACTTTAGGAAAGCTTGCCTAATGCCAACGAGAAAGAGGCCTAGAGGGTCACATAGTAAGTGTATTCAAGTATCTCAAGTAGAATAAAGATTATTCCCGTACATGGTTTAATAATTATTCAAGGAAGCCTAAATCATTTTAATGATGGAGGAAGAAGGAAATGAAAAACAAGATATACACGTCGTGTATTAATGATTACACGCCGTGTAGTTTTTCATGGAAAAAAAAGTACACGCCGTGTATTAATAATTACACGCCATGTAGTTTTCTTTATGGAAAGGAAATGAATAAATGAAAACAATATATACACGCCATGTTCATTGAATGTACATGCCGTTTAGTTTTCAATGAAAAACAAGTACACGCCGTGTAGTTTTGTTAGTCATGATTTTGAGGATATAATATTGTTTTAAATGATATTTATTATAATCAGTGTGGGCACATGTCAAGGAATTAATTATTCGACATGGGGGTTTTAAATAAGATTCAATGAAATAAATAAAACATGTAACGCGTTTATTTATTGTCATAACTCTATAACCTCAAACCTGATTATAAATATCCTCACAACCCCAACTTTTTTCCAACACACAATAGAATCATTGTACACAACAATTCTCGATAATTCTTTCAAGGCCTAAAGAACCTCTTCCTCCAAGAACGCTCTCAAGACCGAGAGAGATCCTCTTCCATTGGATCAATACAATCTAAGGCGGACAATGCAAGCAAAGGTTTCTCCATGCTAGCACCCAGAGACTCCTTTGGTGATGTCCTAAGATATGATGTACACGTGTGGATCATCGCTAGAGGAAGTATACACTTGGATTATGTGACACAACGACAAATCACATCATAACATGATCAAGAACATCAATGAAGAAAGAACACACAAAAGGTATTTCTTTTCAATTGATTAAATTAATTATAATCAAATTGTAATGATCCTACTTTGTGGTTCCGGGACTTTTCTTTTCTTTGTCCATTTCTTTGATTCGATCCATGGAGACTGGCGTTTATCGTCGTATTGATCCCAGATTGATCATTGATTAATGAAAAAAAGCCAAGTGGGAACATCCACCCATGCGCTTCCGCTGTGCCCAGAACCTTCAAATGGTATCAGAGGGAGGTTACAACGTTGATTATAGTTATTTAATTTTCGTTGATAATTTACGCATTTATATTTGATTCAATTCGAAATAAATTGTTCTATAAATCTGAATAAACGAGATCTTTTCTTCCTCCTTCATTTCTCGATTCATATCATAGAAATGGCCTTTTAATTTTAATTTTGATTAAAATAAAAATGAGGAACTCATCCGGAGGAGATTCTCTTTTTGTCTGTACAACACGGGATTACACAGCGTGTAATTAAAACTACATTCCTGTACTTAGGTTCAACGAACCAGCACTGGTCTGCCAAACCACACCATGTGAATTGATTATGCCTAAATTTTAATCATGCTGTGTTGACCAGAATTGAACGACGCGTGGAAACCGGAATACACAGCATGTATGTTGGAGCAACACGTCGTGTATTCCGATCTGGCCAAGGTGAAACCATATACAAGGAGAAGCTGTGTTCTGCGTACACGGGATCACCATGTCGGTTACTGCGTAAACAAGGAAGTACATGCTGTGTATGATTTATCTACACGCCGTGTACTCCAAAATTTCCAAAGTACATAAAACACGCCAAAGCCCCCGGCGTGTACTTTGGATAAAAGGTGAAAAGAAATAAATGCCGTGTAAATATAAACTACACGCTGTGTAGTTTCTAGAAATAGAATTTCACAAGGTTTCCTTCAAAAGTACAAAGACATGTACAAGGGATATGGATGAGAAGAATCTCAAGGAAATTCAGAAAGGAATTTAAGATAAAGAATTGATTAATTATAAGATCATAATTAATTATTTTCAAGCACGGCTTATCTTAAATAATAGAACGGTTAAAAGAAATTGAATTCTAAATATGCATAAATGTCGTTGCATGATATGAATGATCATGAGATATACCAAAGACCCTTTGTATGTGTGTTTGGTTTCATTTAAATTTATTTAAATTTGTTGGCCTGCGAGCCTTCTTCTAGTAAAATGTAGGGCCTGCATGACCATGGTTTCTTTAATGTAAACACCATGTAATGGAGGATCTCCTAAGCTAGAGGAGACGGTTCAAAACCCAAAGCTAAGGAAAAACCAACCCAAGAAGATACAAAGGTGTACAGGTGGGAGCTGCAAAACACGAACCATCAGGTTCAAGGTGTTTTCCCTAGGTCAGGGTTAGCTTATCAAACCGATAGATAAGCTAACCAATAGAATATCATGATCATGACATCTTATTTTATTTCTATTTGATTGCATGGTTTATTTATTATGTATGTGTTGCCGCGATCACATAATTAATGGAATAAAAAAGTATGCAAAGATGGAATAAAATAAAAACCGGACTATGTGTAAACATTATCAGAACATGGTTATTCACTTAAGCAAGCATCACTTAATATTAACAATCATGTGATAATATGCATAAAGAATAAAATCCCTCAAATACCATATTAAGTCAGACCAAGTCTTCTGTTACTTGATTAAGGGCAAGACTCGAAAAAACTATGTGTTTGACCAACCCTTGTTGGGACACTTACTTTTATAAAGGAATCCCTTAATAAAGGTTTCGGGTTGACTTAACCATATTACATCAACATAAGTATCCCTTGCTAGACTTGATGTAATATTGGAGGCAAGATTTTAGGAAATCCAAGTCAGGATTTCAGGATTGGGGAGTCCACTCAACAGATCAAGGAACTGTAAGCTCACAGTTGGCAAAGACCTGCCTACTTAAATACCTTCAAATATCTTGACCAACCCTTGTTGGGGTTATGCGAAGGGGAATATGGATCCTTGACACTAGAATTTCAAAGAAACTGGACATTCTGAGTTCAATGGTGAGGGCCATTGGGACTTGATAAAATAGTGGGAGAATTAATAAATTAATTTATTATTTCTCATAAAATGTAATCAAGAAAGTACTAATAAATCTGCTCTTTTAAATTGTAGAATGAAGATGAAAAACTCGTCAACCACATTTTCTCGGAGATCAATTCTAGACAAAGACAATATCCTCACCAGTAGTAACTTTCAGGAATGGTTTAGGCACATTCAGGTTGTCCTACTCCATGAACGAAAGTATTACGTGCTGGAGTCCTCACTTCCTGATCCTCCTACCCAAGGGGCAAGTGATGAAGATTTCCTAGTCTATGATCAACATTTGAGCGATGCACTTGACATTCAATGTTTGATGCTATCATCAATGTCAAGTGAGATCATGAAGTATCATGATGACATGGATGCCTATAGCATGCTCGAGCACCTCCGTGGTCTATACCAGGAGAGAGAAAGACAGGAAAGGTTTGAGATCTCCAAGGCTCTATTCCAGAGCAAGCTTGGAGAGGGTGCCCTAGCTGGGCCTCATGTAGTCAAGCTCATTGGCTACATTGATCACTTGGAGGTTCTAGGGTTTAAACTCCTCGAAGAAATGGGTACCAATCTCATTCTTGCATCACTTCTTCAGAGCTTCTCAAACTTTGTTGTCAACTTCAACATAAACAACATTGAGAAGTATCTGTCTGATCTTCTTATCCTCATTCTCCAAGTGGACAATGGCATGAAGCGTGAAAATCCTTCTATCCTCATGGTGAATAAAAGGAAAGGGAAGGCTAAAATCTTTAATCCCAAAGCTTCTTCAAGGCCCTCCAAGAAAAGGAAGATCAAAGGGGAGGCAAAGGAATAGGATGTTGTTTGTTTCGCATGTGTCAAGAAGGTCCACTGGAAGAAAAACTGCACCCATCCAAGGAAGCAAGGGGAAGCTTCAAGTGCATTTGTTATCGAATTCAATCTATTTTTTCTACTAATTGGGTATTAGATATTTCTTGTGGTTCTCGCATTTGTATCCAAATACAGTAACCAAGTAGATTCAGAAAGATTGATCGAGGTGAAGTGGATCTACGAGCAGCCAACGGAGCCAGACTCGCTGTTGTAGCTGTCGGAGACTACCACCTCACATTGCCTACTGGGATGATCTTGGTGTTAAAGGGTTGTTATTATGTGCCTTCCTTTACTAAAAACATTATTTCAGTATCCAGATTAGATACTGATGGATTCATATTCAATTTTGGAAATGAATGTTGCTAATTTTATAAAGATAGCATTTTCTTTGGTAGGGCACATTTATATAACGGACTTTATGTGTTAGACTACACAAACCAAGTAATGGCAATTGATGAAAAAGTAAATTCACATGACTCATACCACACCCAAATTTGGCATCACCGGCTAGGTCATGTCAATGAGAAACGTTTGACAAAATTACATCAAGATGGGTATTTAGATTCTTTCGAACTAAAACCACTTGGTGTATGTCATGCATATCTATAAGGCAAAATGACCAAAGCCCCATTTAGTGGGAAAGGTTAAGGGGCTAAAGAGATTCTAGAATTAGTTCACACAGATGTGTGTGGACCATTTTCTGTTGAAGCAAGGGGTGGGTTCTCGTACTTTATAACTTTTACTGATGATTTTAGTATATATGGATATATCTACTTAATGAGGTATAAGTCAGATTCTTTTGATCAGTTCAAAGAATACAAGAATGAAGTTGAGAACCAGCTTGGTAAGAAGATTAAGAAACTCCACTCAGAAAGAGGAGGAGAATATCTTAATCAAGACTTCATTGATTTCTTACAGGAGTTTGGGATTATATCTCAACTCACTCCTCCTTGTACACCTCAGTGGAATGGTGTAAGTGAAAGGAGGAACCGCACCCTGTTAGACATGGTGAGATCAATGATGAGTCATACGAGTCTTCCAATATCCTTTTGGGGATATTCATTACAAACAGCAACACACATACTAAACCAAGTACCAACTAATCAATAAATGGTATTCCATACGAGTTATGGAGTGGATTCAAAGCCATGTTATTGAATTTACATGTGTGGGGTAGCGAAACATTTGTTAAGGCCTCTTCAGGTAAAAAACTTGCACCCTGAGGCACAAAGTGTATCTTTATAGGATATCCCAAAGAAACAAGGGTATATTACCTATACAACCCCTCAGATAAAAAGGTAACAGTGGAAAGACATGCCATATTACTTGAGAGGGAGCACATCTCTAAAATAGATAGTGGGAGCGAGATAGACTTCGATGAAGTCGAGGCTCAAGATACACAAAAGTTGGTACAAGAACAGATTCCACAAAGCCCCGTGGAAGAACAATTTATTCTAGAGACACAAGAACTGCGTAGGATCATGAGAGAGGTGAGAGAACCAGAACGATATGGTTTTCATGTCACTGAGGATGGTGACTCATTATTAGTTGACAATGATGATCCTCTTACCTAAAAGGAAGCAGTTTAAGGCACAGACATTGCCAAGTGGCAAGAAGCCATGAATTCTGAAATGTATTCCATGTACCAAAACCAAGTCTGTATTTTGGTAGATCCTCCAGTTTATGTAAAGCCTATTGGTAATAAATGGGTATTCAAGAAGAAACTGGACATGGAGGGGCAAGTCAGCACCTATAAGGCACGACTAGTTGTAAAAGGTTTTAGACAGCATCAAGGAATTGACTATGATGAAACTTTTTCACCGGTTTCGATACTGAAATCCATCAAAATCCTATTGGACATTACCGCTTACCATGACTTTAAAATTTGGAAAATGGATGTCAAAACAGCATTCCTTAACAGGAACCTCCAGGAAGATGTCTACATGACACAACCTGAAGGGTTTGTGACTCCAAAAGATGCCAAAAAGGTATGCAAGTTGCAGAAATCCATTTATGGATTAAAGAAAGCATCAAGGTCATGGAACATTTGTTTTGATGAAGCTATAACGGAATTTGGCTTTGTTAAGAATGAATGTGAGCCTTCTATCTACAAGAGGTTTAGTGGAAGTGTAGTCATTTTCCTAATAGTATATGTTGATGACATATTACTAATTGGAAACGAAGTACCTGTCTTACAGTCAGTTAAAGCATGGTTTCATAAATGTTTCTCCATGAAAGACTTGGGTGAGGTAGCATATATTCTTGGGATCAAGATCCATCGTGATAGATCCAAGAGAATGCTGGGCCTGAGTCAAAGTACATAGATTGACAAAATATTTAAGAGATTGAGTATAGAATAGTCCAAGAGGGTATTGTTGCCAGTGTCACATGGCATTCATCTTTCCAAGAAAATGTGTCCTCAGACACATGAGGAAAGAAAGAGAATGGAAAGGGTCCCTTACGCATCTGTGATTGGGTCAGTCATGTATGTTATTCTATGTACGAGGCTAGATGTTGCTTACGCATTAAGTGCGGTAGGCAGATATCAAGATGATCTAGGAGACCACCATTGGATGGCAGTCAAGATGATCCTTAAGTATCTGAGGCGTACTAAGGATATGTTCCTGTTTTATGGAGGAGATGAGGAACTAGTCATCAGAGGACATGTAGATGCTACTTTCCAGACTGATCAAGATGACATGAAGTCGCAGACTGGATACATCTTTAGTTTGAATGGAGGTGCAGTGAGCTGGAAGAGCTCAAAGAAAAGTGTGGTGGCAGATTCTACAGCGGAGTCCGAGTATATTGCAGCTTCTGAGGCAGCTAAAGAAGCAGTATGGATGTGAAGCTTCGTCCAAGAGTTGGATGTAGTACCGAGTAGTAAAGATCCTATCACACTCTATTATGATAATACTGCAGTAGTGGCACTTGCAAAAGAGCCAAGGTCACATCAGCGGACAAAGCACATACTTCGAAAGTAGCATCTATTGAGGGATTTTTATCAGAGAGGTGAAATTGCAGTGAGCAGTATTTCCACAGAAAACAACATAGCGGACCCCTTGACTAAAGTCTTGACTCAGTAGAAACATGATCATCATGTGAGGTCTAGCGGACTAAAAGCCGTAGGCAGTTGGCTCTAGTCCAAGTGGGAGTTTGTAAGGGTTGGTATCCTGAGAACCAACTATTTTTTACTTTGATTACATGAATGTTCACTTATTATATATTGTTCATTGTTCTGCATGAATATAATATAATAATGACTTGGAATATTTGTTGTGTTGATAAGGTCATGGCAGATCCCCTCTATGATGAGAACCTTGAAATGCTATAACAATATTCTTAAATAAAGTTCTACGGTTGGATGAAATACTATGATAGGACACATAGTATACAGACCGTCATGTACGAGTACTCATAAGAAGATGAGACTCTCTCTCATGGAGTTCGCACTTGGTAATTTCCAAGAGGGGAGATTATGAGAACAGACCTGCCAGTAGCAATTCTGCATGTCTTGGTGTCATCGGACATTGCCATCTACAAGCGTGTGTAGTGGTCCTTAGACTGGAATATTATCATTAACTCATGTCATGTCTCGCGCACTTAGATTTACTGACGAAAATCGTCATGCAGACAGTTGGCGGGAAGTAGGGTACGTTGAGTGCGTCACGAGTGACATGTTGGTAATGGATAAGTCGAGGAAGGATTTTTCCCTTACATTTATGGAAGTTTATATCTCATCCCTTTGATTTAAATAGAACTGTCGCATTAAATTACATGGCCATAGTGTAAACGGCGAGTTTATTTCAAGTATTCAAAGAACAATGGATCAAGCATATAGGTTTATGACACTACCATGAAACCTGCTTGATGAGATATCAAGACAAAGGGATTAAATTACACAGTAAGAATTCGTATGAGGTGATACGTCAATGCGGCGTCAACTTCTTTCTCGTGGGTGCCTTGACCCATTGCTAGACAGTAATCTTGGACTTTAGGAAAGCTCGCCTAATGCCAACGAGAAAGAGGCCTAGAGGGTCACACACTAAGTGTATTCAAGTATCTCAATTAGAATAAAGATTATTCTCATACATGGTTTAATAATTATTCAAGGAATCCTAAATCATTTTAATGATGGAGGAAGAAGGAAATAAAAAACAAGATATACACGCCATGTATTAAAGATTACACGTCATGTAGTTTTTCATGGAAAACAAGTACACACCGTGTAGTTTTATTTATGGAAAGGAACTGAATAAATGAAAAAAAAGATATACACACCGTGTACATTGAATGTACACGCCGTGTAGTTTTCAATGAAAAACAAGTACATGTCGTGTATTTATTAATACATGTCGTGTAGTTTTTCCAGTCAGGATTTTGAGGATATAATATTGTTTTAAATGATATTTATTATAATCAGTGTGGGCGCATGTCAAGGAATTAATTATTCGACATGGGGGTTTTAAATAAGATTCAATGAAATAAATAAAATGTGTAACGCGTTTATTTATTTTCATAACTCTACAACCTCAAACCTTATTATAAATATCCTCACAACCCCAAATCTTTTCCAACACACAAGAGAATCGTTGTACACAACAATTATGGAGAATTATTTCAAGGCTGAAAGAACCTCTTCCTCCAAGAACGCTCTCAAGACTGAGAGAGATCCTATTCCATCGGATCAAGACGATCTAAGGCGGACAATGAAAGCAAAGGTTTCTCCACGCTAGCACTCGGAGACTCCTTTGGCGACGTCCCCAGATACGAGGTACACGCATGGATCACCGCTAGAGGAAGTCTACACTTGGCTTCTGCGACACAATGACGAATCACATCGGAACATGATCAAGAACATCAACAAAGAAAGAACACCCAAAATGTATTTCTTTTCAATTGATTAAATTAATTATAATCAACTTGTAATGATCCTACTTTGTGGTTCTGGGACTTTTCTTTTCTTTGTCCATTTCTATGATTCGATCCGTGGAGACTGGCATTTATCATCGTATTGATCCCAAATTTATCATTGATTAATGACAAAAATCCAAGTGGGAACATCCACCCATGTGCTTCCGCTGCGCCCAGAACCTTCAAAAGGTACTCCTTATGAGTTATGGAACAATAAAAAACCCAAAGTTAGCTACTTCAAAGTTTTTGGTTGAAAAGTCTATATCCTTAATACTAAGGACAATCTTGACAAATTTTCATCGAATAGTGATGAAGGAATATTTTTAGGATATTCAATTTCTAGTAAAGCCTATAGAGTGTTCAATAAAAGAACTAAATGTGTGGAAGAATCTGTCCGTGTCAAATTTTATGAAACAGATCCACATAAGCCTAAAATAATTCTAGAGAATATGGAGGATGATGTGTCAAATCTGAACATTAATTCAAAATCCTCAAACCATTCTGTGAAAGAATCTATGAAAACTTCCAATTCTAGAAATTCCTTAGACTCAAGTCACAATGAACCTGAACCTGTTGATGAACCTGAAGTCACTAGTCCTTATTTTTATAGAGTTGTCTGAACTCTTAAAAACCATCCCTTAGATGTTTTTGTAGGAGATCTATACAAAGGAACTCAAACTAGAGCTTCTCTTAGAAATCAGGTTGAACATCAAGTCTTCTTGTCACAACTTGAACCTAAAAACATTAATGATGCTATCAATGATGAATTTTGGGTGATGGCTATGAAAGAATAACTTAATCAATTTGAAAGGAACAAAGTTTAGAAACTTGTCGAAAGACCCAAGGATACATTCACCATAGGCACTAAATGGGTGTTTAGAAATAAGGTATATGAAGCTGGTAACATATTTAGAAACAAGGCTAGATTGGTTGCACAAGGCTATAGTCAAGAAGAAGGAATTGACTATGAAGAGACCTTTGCACCAGTAGTTATACTTGAAGCCGTCAGAATTCTGCTTGCTTATGATGCACATCTGAATTTCAAACTATATCAAATGGATGTTAAGAGTTCATCCCTAAATGGGTATATAGATGAGGATGTCTTTGTTGAGAAACCTCCTGGTTTTACAAATCATAATTTTCCAAATCATATTTTTAAATTATCAAAAGCTTTATATGGTTTAAAACAAGCTCCAAGATCCTGGTATGATAGGCTGAGTACTTTTCTTATTTCCAAAGGTTTTACAAAAGGAATAGACGATCCTACCCTCTTTATAAAATGAACTTCCAATGATATTTTAGTTGTTCAAATCTATGTAGATGACATTATCTTTGAATATTCAATAATTTATTTATATATTTATTTTTCTAAAATGATGCAAAACAAATTTGAAATGAGTTTAATGGATGAACTGAAATTCTTTCTCGGATTTAAAATATTTCAAAATAATTATGGTATTAATTTAAATCAAAGTAAATACACTAGATATCTTCTAAAATATTTTGGATTGGATAGCACTAAAAGTAGTGACACTCCAATGAGTACCACCTGTAATTTGGATCTTGATGAAGTTGTAAAATCTATTGATCAAACCACTTATAGAGGAATGATTGGAAGTTTACTCTACTTAACTGCCATTCGACCTGAAATTATGTTTAGTGTGTGTATGTGTGCTCGTTTTCAAGAAAATACTAAGGAATGTCATTTAAATGGTGTTAAGAGAATTTTTAAATACCTCAAGAATACACCCAATCTAGGATTGATCTATCCTAGAGGAAAATCATTTGAATTAGTTAGTTATTCTGATGCTGACTTCGATGGCTGTAAGTTAAATAGAAAATGCACCTCTGGAACATGTCACTTTTTAGGCAAGTCACTAGTATCATGGTGTAGTAAGAAACAAAATTATGTTGCATTATCTATTGTAGAAGCTTAATACATAGTTGCTGGTATTTTTTGTGCACAAATTTTTTGGATGAAACACACATTACTAGATTATGGATATCAATTCAAGCATGTACCTATAAATTGTGACAACACAAGTGCTATTAATATCTTGAAAAATACTATTTCACACTCTAAGACAAAGCATATTGATGTAAGACATCTCTTTTTGAGATATCATTATCAAAAAGGTGATATCACTTTGGAATTCATTAGAAATGAATATCAGCTTACTGATATATTCACCAAACCATTAAATTCCGAAAGAATAAACTACATCATACATGAACTAGGCATGATAAACCTTAAGTAAATATCTTATTGTTTCCTATCTTACTATTTCCTATCTTACTATTTCATATCTTATTGTTTCATATCTTACTGTTTCATATCTTACTGTTTCATGTTTATGGTCTCACAGTTAGTATTTCTTGGTTACTGTCCAACACTTACTGTCTCTAACAATACAGTATCACTGTAAACACTTGTTACCGTCTCACCGTGAATGCATGTTACTGTCGCACAGTGAGAGTCAGTTACTGTCTCACTGTTATAATTCCTTGTTATTTTATTTATAAATTAGAATCTGTATTGCGGTGATTACTTGTTTTACCCTTTTTCTTTCCCACGCTTTTGTTTTTGCGACGATTGGTATTCCTAAATGATAAAATACAAGAAGTTTCACTCATTATTCACTTGAGCACCATTCTATTCTCTCAAACTATAACCCTTCTTCAACCTGTCAACCCTTATCTCTCTTGAACCTTCAGTGAATTCCCAAGATGAAATTCCCTTCATCATCGACTCCTGATAAACACAGTTCAAAGAAGAATAAGATCACGCCTAAGTTAGCACCCGAGGTTCCTCTAAATCCAAATCTGGTGAACCAGACTGTAGTACCTAAGAAAGAGATATTCCCTAAGTGTATTCTGTCGATTAAGTCTCTGGTTTTGAAAGTATTAAAAGAGAAAGGCTGGTTAGATTGGTTTGCAAAGTAAGATAGACATATCTACCTGAATCTAGTTGTGCAATTTTATCAGTATGTGCAATTTTCTTTTGATTCTGAAGGTGGTTATGCTGTAATAAGTTGGATAAATGGATAGAGATTCACTTTCTCTTTGAGGTTATGATATGAATACCTTATGATACCTCATGAGGGAATTTGTGAGGACTATCAGAGAGGTCCTCCACCTCCTAGTGAATTCTTTGTTTTGGAAGATGCCTTGAAAAGTTTAACTGGAAATGGCACCAAGAGGAGAGTCATCGCTGCTGAACTGGATAGAGAATCTATACTTCTGTTTAAGTTTATTCAAAACTTGATTATCCCCAGAAAAGGTGATTTCTCTATACTTAAATATTAGGATATATTTTTTATTCATATCATGAAAAATGTACATAAGATCAATCTTTGTAAGTATGTCATACACCATATGTGTGAATTGATCAAGACCACATCCAAGTCAACCTCCCTATTCAATTCTCAGCTTATATCAACCATGTTATATGCCAAAGGATTGGTTGGACCAAATGAAGAAGTTATCAAGGATCATGAGTTCTGTCTTTCAAAAGTTATTATAAAGAGGATAAAAATTAATTAGAATCCTTAGAAAAAGGCATGGGTGGAAGACAATGATAGGATCTATGAAAAGTTCAATCTAGTGGATCATCCCTCAAGACCAAAAGGTATTTATGATCCTGGTTTGGAACCAGATGAAGTTGTTTATTATTATAAAGAAGAAGAAGAAGAGGTTTTTGTGCCTCCCAAAGAAACTATTCTTGATGAAGAAGATAGTCCCCCTGCTCCTCAAGTAGTATTTGAGAAAGAAATCCCTTCTCCTAAAGATGTTGTTGATCTGGAAGACCATCCCGAAGTTGAAAAATAATCTGTTGCTAAAGAAATATAAAAGGATGATGTGGAAGAACATATAGAAGAAGAAATTCTTTTTATGCAAGAGGATGACCTTTAAGAAGTCTCAATGGAACAAGTTGTTCCTGAAGTCATTCTCTATATTGAAGAAAGAATGTAACAAGCCTTTCGTTTGGCTCGAAAGGAAATGATTGAGGGATAAAGGGATGATCTCATGGAAATAGATCAATTTCCTAAGTATTTGAGTCTTGAGAAGGATGAACCTATTGAGGGGGAGAAACCCCCAAATATGGAATCTGTTGTAGTGAAAAATCCAATTGATCCAAGATTATTGGACACTTGGTATAAATTTCCCAGTTATTTCGATGTGAATGACTCACAGGAAGTCTCAGTCAAATTTATTGACCTTTACACTATGTTTCAGTTGAAAATGGAATCTGCTTCTAAACCTCTATCTTCCAAAGAACTTGATCTTGTCTCTGCTTCTATGTCTGACCCTTCACTAGAACTTCCAAACTTGGTGAGTAAAGATGACCTGAAAGAATTTGGATCAACCCTTTTGGATGGAGTTGAAAAACTTTTGAATACCCAACCATCTCCTATAACAAATCTAAGTGAGAGATATACCTCACTGTTATTGGAAAATTCATTTGGTAGATTCAACCCAAAATGTTTCATGAGATTCAGGAAGTCATAGTTGAGAACAAACTGCTTAGTGATGAAGTACAGACTTTAAGAGGTATGATTGAAGAAATGCAGAAAGTGCTGAATTTGAGATCAGAGCTTTCTTATCATCCTTTTGAGACTATTGTTCCTCAGACCCCACAAGATATTTCCTCTCTAATTTAACCTCATTTTGCTTCCTTAGATGAAAAGGTAGCTGAAAGAAACAAACAAATAGTGAAAGAGATGTGTGAGATTGTTGTTGGTCTTAATAAGATAACTGATGAGTATAAGGGGTGCCTTCAAAAAGTACTCAAGAAAATGAAATCTCTTACCTTAGCTGTCACTGCTTCTAATGCCTCTATTAAATCATCTCAACCTTCCTTAAACAGTGATCTTCTCAGAACAGTGGTCAAAGAAGAACTTTATACTGTGCTTAGTGGTTTCAATAAAGAATCTCTATATGAAGTTATCAAGAACAGTGACAGAGTTCTTGATCTGGTCTAAATCTATTCCAAAATTTCTAATGATGCTCAGTAAGAAATTTCCAAGAAATTAGATTTCTACTTCAACCGGATCTTCTATAAGAATTACTGACCAATATTTTCAAGTACCTTGTGGAAAATATGAGGATTCCTCCTTTTACTCAAGTCTTCAAGACTCAAGTTTAAAAGATCACAGAGTTCACTCGATCGTTGAACATGTTTATGGAAAACAAGGATGACTTTGAGAAAGCCATGCAGTATGGTGGAGAGATCATTACTAATTTTATCAAGATTCTGAGGACTTATCTTCATGTTCAGAGTACTGTCATAGTTGCTCATATGGCTACACCTCTGAGATCTGGTTTTCCTACCTTCACATCTGCCCTAGCCTCCACTTCTATGTCTGTCAATCAGGCCCTAAGTCAGATCGGGCCTGTAATCCTTGATCAACAGTTTCCCCAGTCTTCAACTGCATCTATATTGGCTACATCTGTCTTTGAAGGTCTTCCTTTACCTTCTCTATCTACCAGCTCACTCCCTTCTTTTACCTCAACCTATGCTCCTATGGATTCTTCTTTGGATGTTGCTGCTAAGGGAAAAGAGAAGACCACGCTATGATGAAGAACAATGAATCCTATCTTTTGATAGGAATGTTGTTGCATTTGTTTTTCTATCTACTGTTTGTAATGAAACTCTTTTTCTCTAATGAATTGTGCACTCTTCTTATCTTTTCTTGTTCACACATTTTTTATAATCCCAAAAGGGGGAGAAATCTCTATGGGAGAAAAATATATATATGTTATATGCACATTGGAAATATGTAGTTGAAACAAATATACACTCTAAATACATATGATTTTCGATCATCAAAAGGGGTGAGATTTTTGGACTCCTCATATATTAATCATGTTTGTAAGAACCTGGTTCTTATTCTTGAGGTACGAGTTTCTTCTTTTCCTTTTCCTTAAGTGTTTTTAAGAAAACAAGGGAAATGTGGGAAAATCCAAAAATTTATGGGTACACGCCGTGTACTTTTTCATACACGCCATGTACTTTGGCTATGTGGGATGAAAATATAGGGCATGTAGGCTTGGGTGTATAAAATAACTACACGTCATGTACTTTTGTACACACGTCATGTACTTTGGCTGTGTGGGATGAGAATACATGGCGTGTAGGCTTGTCAACGATTAAAGGGTGTAAAAACTAACTACACGCCATGTACTTAGTAATACACGTCGTGTAATCATTCGGCAGATGAACAGTGAGGCGGTAGAAAGTAGCCTCCATAGGAACAGTTTAAAAGGAAAGTACACACCGTGTACTTTAAATTACACGCTTTTTAGTTATGTTTTTTCTTTAAAACAGGAAGTATCCTCCTCATTTGGCAGAGGAGGCAGAGGGCTCACTAGGAGCAGTGGGAGAGGAGGCCGAGACTTAGAGGAGCTCCCGATCACTCACCAGGACTCTGATTCTTCCGCCGTCAGTCTTGTTTGAACCGTGTGGGTAAGGTCTTCCCTATTATTGAATCTTTCCTTCCAATTATTTTCCTAAGATAAGTTATTTAGGTTTGAATGGGTAATCTTTTATCTCAGATCTATGTCATTCTTGGTTGTTTTGGGAGGCGTCTTTCACGTATATCGTTCATAGAAGATCTAGGTAGGTGGTCTTGTATTTAATTCCAACTGTCGAGTCGATTTTGTATACCGTTGTGCCACACGTCCATGTTCGGGGTGTCGTATGGATGCGACTCTGACTGTTAAGATACCTATAATTACATAGGTAATCTAATGAATAAGTATAAACTACCGTTTGAGATTGTTGCTTTGATCTAGGTCCACCCTAAGGGTGCATTTTCTTTGTTTAGTTGTTTGGCCAGGATACCCGTGGGTATGCCGTGATTATATCTTGTTTTAAGTTTTCTTGAAAGGAAACATATATAAATTTCTTGCTTATGTTTTGGGCTCGGCCCGGTTACTTGTTTTTCCTCTGGAATACCTGAGGGAAAGGTTCTGTTTAGTCTAAGGGAGAGGTTCTGTTTAGCCTGAGGGCAAGGTTCTGTTTAGCCTGAGGGCAAGGTTTTGATTAGCCTGAGGGAAAGGTTTGGTTTCGCCTGAGGGAAACGTTTCCTATGCCTGAGGGCAGTAGTTTCTATTCCTGGGGGAGATATCTCATATGCCTGAGGGAAATATTTGTTATGCCTAAGGGCAGTCACCTGAGGGTTTCGTTTCTATTTGCCTAAGGGTAAGGACTTACATGTTTGAGGACAATGTTTGCTTTGAATATTCACTATGGTTATTTTTTTGTCGAACCTGCCAAGCTAAAGCACAGGCTTGGTATTATTATTACCTTTTACTTGTTAGATAGACTGTTGTGGTTTCTGCTGTGGAACTGGTATAAGAGATTGTCGGTCGAGGATGAGTCTCAGAAAAATCATAATTTAATTATATTGAATTGTTAAATAATTATTAAAATGGTAATGTAACTGGTAGGGAATGTTACTTTTGAGTAATTCCTAGTTTACTTCATTTTATTATTACACACTATTGTTGCACATTTTCACTGATAGTTGGGCACGGGCCTTTGGTGGTTGCCTACTAGGATTTATTTCTCATAACCTGTTTGGGTCATGTCTTGATCCCAAACAGATTATATTGTTGCAGGTTTAGATAAGGGAAAGATTCCCTATATAGGTACATGATTGTTGCAGAGGAGTAAGAGAGCATGGGATCGAGCTTAGGCTTGCGATTCTATTGCGTTCTTGTTGCACTGATTTGGTTTTGTTTTGTTGTAATTTGTACCTTGTGCTGTATTGTATCATTTTTCAGCTGATTTCTTAGAATTAGATACATGTTGCATCATCATATATATGACTATTGGTTATCTTTTACTTTAGTTCTGTTGTCCATTTCAGGTCTATACTGTTTACTACTTCCGCTTTTGTATGTTTATATTTATTTCTGTTGCACTACACTTTGACAAATGAGGGCATAGTTTCCCCACTATCAGTCTTAGGCCCTCACTACTAGTTGGCAGCCTCTGGCATTTGGGAAAATGTGCTTGAGGGCATGTGACCAACCGGGTTCGGGGCACCCGTTGTGTGGCACCCGGATCTAGTATGTTACAAAGTGGTATCAGAGGCTTCTTTTGTCTAGGTTATTTTATTATTTGGCGACAACGAAAAGAGATAGATTGTTAAGGGATTCGGTAATAAACTGTTCCTGAGAGTAACTACCCCGTGTATAGGTAAAACCTGGATTGCCTCAAATTAAATTGTGATTTTCTGTTATGATTATTACAATTTATTAGATTTCACTGTTGGGTGATGCACTTGTGGTGTGCTATTTATATTTTATACTTGGGTTCTATTTAGTTACAACCTGATGAGATGAGGGTATGCCATCTCATGCATCATGTAGGCACATGTTAGAATCACATGTCATGCATAGTTTCCATGCCATGTAGGTGCATTAGAAATTGCATGTTGTTGTGATAGATTTTGTGATAGAAAATTAATTTTGTTGTGATAGGTACCTTGATAGATATGCCTACTGTTGATAGGGTATTGATACATGTTACAGTTGGTTTTATGGATGCTAAAATTTGGTTCCTGAGAAGTATGGGCTCTCTTGGACCAGAATTTGGTGGACCATAATCCAACCTTTTGTTGCATAATAAAATGAGAAAGGTCGGGTGATAAACTTTGGTTCACGGGATATGGGCCCCCACGGATCATAATTTGTCATACCGATGCTTGAAATTAAATAAAAGGGCTTCTGAGTAGTTTCTGAGGTTTGTTGTCTGGAAACCCAGACAACACGGCGTGTGGTTCTATGAACACACGCCATGTACTCTTCTATTTGGGAAGAAATGGAAATTTCTAAGTACACACCATGTAATTATATATACATGTCGTGTAGTATAAGGCCATGTAACCCACCATGTGGGAGGGAACACAGGTCCTCCAGATTTTACTAAGGACACGTCGTGTATTTGTGGGACAAGTCATGTTGTCTTGACTGGTGAGAGACCGTGTGGACTTGGCCATGTGGCTGGGGAAATAGGGTAGTGTACATGCCATGTGCGAGTGTAACACACCATGTATCTAGGGTTGAGACACGCCCAGGTCGGAATCAGAACACGACCATGTGAGGTATTAAGAGTACACATCGTGTAGACCTTATACACGCCGTGTAGTCTCTTTTTGCCAGTTCTTGTGGATCTTTCCCCTTTTTGTTGGAACTCTTAACCGAAAAAAATAAACCTCGATAGTAAATTAAACTAAGTCGTGTGTTTGACCTTATAGATTCATGCCACTGAGATGACCACGAGTTTTTCTCCAAGAGAGTGGCGATGATTATACTCCAGATATAGTAGGTCAGGGGCTACCGATGGATCCTCCAGCAGTTCCAGATGTGGCACCAGCCGTTATACCAGACACAAGCACGGATGCGCAGTTCTGTGAAGGCTTCATGTTGTTCATGCAGACCTTCCAGGGAGCACCACCAGTTGACACATATATGGCATAGCTAACACGTATATTCCAGCAGCAGCATCCACCTATGTTTTCAGGGGATGGTGGACCATAGGCTCTAGATTCATGGCTGGATTCTATGCAGACGGTCTTCGAGCATCTGGAGACGCCTCTTGGGAGGATGGTCAAGCTCTCTACTTATATGTTGCGTGATTCTGCCAAGAGATGGTGGGATGTTACCACCCAGAATGAGCATCACCGAGACATGGCCTGGTAAGATTTTCAGGCATTCTTCTATAACTTTTTCTTTCTGGAGACGCTAAGGGTAGATCGAGCTCGATATTTCATGAATATGCAGTAGGGTGCCAAGTCAGTGATGGATTATTCTGCCCGCTTCACTGATCTACAGTGTTTTGCACCTGTTCTGGTGGGTGATGAGATGTTGAGGTCTAGACACTCTGAGGATGGTCTTTGATATGACATCCGAGCACTGGTTAATGTTTTCAGGTTGCCTAAAGTGCATGCTATTGTGAACTAGGTGTTGGTTACTGAGTAGAACCTATGGGAAGCTAGTGGTGCAGACCAGGGTGGTTCGGCACCGGTCTCTGGTACTATTTCTACTAGCAAGAGGAAGAGGTACATGGATTTCTCTCATGGTGGAATTATTATCCATAAGAATTCTTTAGGTGGCCAGATAATGTGCAACCAGTGTAGTAAGGAGGGGCACAAGAGACCTCAGTGTTCACGTGACCTAGCGGAGTGCCGAGCTTGCGGAAATATGGGTCATCTTCAGCATTTTTGAAGGGTGTTTCCACCAGTGACTAGTGAGAGGGGTTCTGTGCAAACTCCGCGTGAAGGAGCAGGGCCAACAGCTTCTTACTAGTCATGGAATTGGAATACATTAGGATGTTCAGGACAAGGTGGTGGTCATGGACGTGGTATCTAGACACCAGGATCTCAGAGACAATAGGGCGGGTCAGCTAAAAGTAGCCAGGCTGTGTCACATGGTCGCGGCACTGGGTCGACATATGTAGTGCAACAGACTGAATAGGAGCAGGATCCCAGACCTTCCAATGTCAGAGGTACTATTCTAGTTGCTTCTATTTTATCTTCAGTACTTTTTGATACTGGTGTTACACATAGCTTTATATTTATGCCTGTTGTGGAGAGCCTTAGGATCTGTGTTTCTTATTCTTCAGATATGATGACGCAAGACACTCCATTGGGAATTAGAACAGCAAGTGTGCATCAGTGCAAGGTGTGCCCCCTAGAGTTTGGTGGGTGTCACTTTCTATGGGACCTCTATGTCTTAGAGATGACAGCCTATGATGTCATTCTCAGGATGGATTGGTTGGTACCCTTTCAAGACTTTTTAGATTTCTATTTTCGTAGGGTAAGTTTCACGTCACCAGAGGGCAAGGAGTTTCTATACAAGGGCGAATGGGATGTCCAGGTGAGCCGAGATGGACTTGAGCATCGTGGGATAGGTGGAGTGACAACCCAGATTTCGATTATATATCTGGATGAACATAAAACTTGTCAGAAGGATTTCCCTCCAGTGTTTAATCGTTTCAGGGATGTCTTCCCGGATGACTTTTCAAGTCTACCTCCAGAGCGAGAGGTGGAATTCTCTATTGAGCTTGTTCCATGAGTGGAACCGGTGTCCATTCCTCCTTATAGGATGGCAACGCCAGAGTTTCAGGAGCTCAATAGGCAGTTAGAGGAGTTACAAGCCAATGGTTTTATTCGACCCAGTACTTCTCCCTGGGGTCCGCCTGTCCTTTTCACTAAGAAGGAAGATGGTACCCTCAGACTCTGCATGGATTATCATAAACTGAACCAGTTTATGGTTAAAAATCGATATCCCTTACCAAGGATTGATGATCTTTTTGATCAACTTCGAGGAGCATGAGTGTTCTCAAATATTGACTTGAGATCCGGATATCACCAGTTACGCGTTAGACCATCGGTCATACCGCTTACAGCCTTTCAGAGCAGATATGGTCTATATGAGTACTTGGTCATGCTGTTCGGACTCACAAATGTGCTAGAAGTTTTCATGGCTCTGATGAATCGTGTGTTCCACCCATATCTGGATTCTTTTGTGGTGGTCTTCGTGGACGATATCTTGGTGTACTCTCACACTCGACACAACCATTTCACCCATCTTGAGATCGTACTGAGTACACCGAGAGAGCATTAGTTGTATGCTAAGCTATCAAAGTGCCACTTTTGGATGGACCACATTCACTTCCTGGGTCATATTATCTTAGAGGCAGGTGTTTTGGTAGACCCAGAGAAAGTGATAGTAGTAGTTTCTTAGGAAAATCCTAAGAAAATGTTTGAAATACAGAGTTTCTTGGGGGTGGTTGGTTACTACAGGCGCTTTATATAGGACTTCTTCCGCTTAGCAGCACCATTGATGGGTTTGACTAAGAAGGGTATGAAGTTAGTTTGGTCAGAAGCTTGCGAGACTGCCTTTCAGAAGCTGAAGGGAAGGTTTACATCAGCATCGGTCATAATACTTCCAGAGCAATGGAAGAGCTATACAGTTTAATGGATTAATCAGTTATTGGGTTGGGAGCAGTGTTGATGCAGGGCAATCGAGTAGTTGCATACGGGTCTCGACAGTTGAGGCCATGTCACAACCCGTCCCAGTGGGTCCCGAGCCGCAACTCCCCAAGCCCGCCTCTAATAGGCCAGGGGTTGGTGACTAGCACCAAGTAGGCATGCTACTAACATGGGAGGCATTGACTATAAACCTGTACACACGCACACACATCTCCAATCCCATAAAGCTTAAAATTAAAAACTCCTGAAAAGGAAAAGATGCATGCATACACTAAAACCCAACCACATAGTATGACAGGAAAGTAAAGTAAAAGAAAGTGAAACCCTGGGCCAAAAGTACAATCCCACCAAAAAAAAGTCTGTAAAAAAGTCCAGCCTGTAGAGAAAGGTGCTGGGACTGCAGTCTGTAACCGTAGGAACACACCTCGACCTGTCTGATCTCACTAAGTATCATCCGGTCCTGGCCCGCCAAGAATCCTGTCAAAGGCTTGCTCGTCTGCACAAGACACGACACGTGTGGGAAAAGCCCATGTAGGGGTGAGTATAACAATACCCAATAGAACACCCCAAAACCACAAAGGAAATACAACAAGGGAAAATACCACAAAAGAAAGGTACAGTCAGCTCTACATAGTATATTTCTACCGAACATATAACAAGAACATCCAGATATACTCATACACAAACAACCATCTCGATACCACCACTATGATCCAGCTTGAAGATTTCACTAAGCATGCAACTGGGAGAACGCACTCCGAGGTCTGAAGAGAGAGATACGAAGTACTCATTCCGGGAGAACACACTCCACAAGTACCTTGAGAACACGATGCTCAAATGAGGATCAAAACCAAGTCATGGGGTGATTCCGACAACTCAGTCTGAGCTAATCTGCTAAGAAGAAGATCGGCGCCCGGGTAAAGTTGGTCACGTTAATACCAAGAACTCTAACTAGGGTTCCGGGAATGAATAGAGGATCTGGATCTAAGTTTCATAGAGGGGATTCCAACAACTCTATTTAGGAAGTCCTGCTGAAGGGATCATACTCCTGTATAAAGGAAATGATACCAGAACCTTCAGGGAAAAGACCAAGGGTACGAACCCTAAGAAAACTAGTCCAAGTCACAGAATACATGTGGCTCAATCCATGAATAATTTGTTACACGGCGTGTAGTATGGCTACACTCCGTGTTCCTTGACCCCGGGTACTGCCCATGTAAACGGCCCATGTCATCCGTCCAAGCTGTGTAAAACTAAACTACACGGCATGTAGAATAATCACACGCCGTGTTCCTTGACTCTGGGTTCTGCTCGTGTAAACGGCCCGTGTCATTTGGCTTGTTGGATAGAAAGAAACTACACGGCGTGTAGAAGAGTCACATGCCATGTCCGAGCACCTGGGGCTCGCTCCGTGTACGCTGGCCATGTGCCCGTACACGGCCTTTGTCCGTGTCCGTGTCGCCTGCCCGTGTTCCAGTACACGAGGTATCCTGTGTATCTAGCCAAGTTTGGCCGGGGAAGGGTATACACACTGTGTCCTTGGCCGTGTACCCAACCCGTGTCCATGTTGCCTGCCCGTGTACCAGTACATGGGGTATCCCATGTATCTAGTTGGGTCTGGCCGGGGAAGGGTATACACGCCGTGTCCTTGGCCATGTACCCAACCCGTGTCCGTGTACTCCCAGAGTACACGCCAGGTGGTCTGCCGATGAACACACGCCATGTAGCCCATACTACACGGCGTGTAGTCGGGATTTTTTCCAAAAGCGTCGTCTTCCTCCTCACGTCGCGGCTGAACCTCCAGATCCTCAGTTTCTCGTCCGTTCATCCCGTTACTCCAGGTATTGGTTCATTTCATCATACGAAAATTGTAACGCGTGTTTTCGGCTCTTGAATTGGATCATAAACCTCAAACGATCCATCCGAAGAAAAACGCCTGAAAACTCGTATCTCCCGATCCACTTCGAATCGCCTGCCGAAACCGTCGTCGCACCTCTGTGACATCGCTCCGGGGTTGGATCTACAATCTCGGATCATTGTGCCAACAAACGAATGCACAAAGATTTTTTTACTCCAAGAACACATAGAACACAATGAAGAATGTGAGGGAGAAAAATACAATAATCAAACAAGATGGACAAACCTCGATCGTTGTTCGTGATGATCTGGGCTCATCGTCGTTAGATCAAAACCAAAACAACCTCAAAATCCCCGTAAAAACCCGTCCCGCAAGAACGATCAATCTGTGAGCTAATCTGTTCATGGATTAGTCCACCTTCATCGTGGAAATTAAAAACGGGGAAGAAAATCAAAAACAAACATCCTACCTAGATCTGCAGCGTTCGTTGGTGAAGATTCGGTCACCGCGTCGTCGTCGCCGCATTGGGAGGTTTTCTCCAGAGCCTCCAAAGCTGCCAAGGGTTTCAGGGTTATGAGGTTTGTAACCCTGGACCCTTGTGCCAGCCTTTAATTAAAAAGAAAAGGGATATCTGTTGCAGCAGATTTAAAAGATTTCGCTGCAGAATAAAATATTTTTATTTAAATATTTTATTACTCTTACATCCCAAAAACTGGATTTCACCATCGACCTGCGACGGCCGATGTTAGGCCTCGCCTAAGGTAAAACCATTGTTTTGAACGCAACGGTGCCCTTGGATTTCTGATCCGAGCACCCGTTTAGGAGTTATTCCACTTTTTTAGGAAAACCGCATGCGCGCGTAATTTAATTATTAAATTAAATTCAAACACTTATTTTGGGCTCAATGGGCCTTAGAACTGCACATTGTCTCAGAGCCTGGTCTCGAATTAATTCCCATATAATATTAAAATAATACATGGAAAAATCCGGGACATTACATCAAACCCACCTTAGGACTTTTACATCCCCGAAAATCCAAAACAATGGCTACTCAAAAAGATGTGGGTACTGCACGCGAATATGAGCCTCCCGCTCCCAAATTCTCTCCTAGAGATTCCCATGTTGTCACCGAAAACGCACCAAGGGAATAGGTCACCCACGAAGGATCTTCTCCTGCCGATCCTTGATCTCCACTGGGTACTCTACAAAGGTCGATCCATCATTGATGTCTAGCTCTCCCCAGTCGATAACGTGTGATGGATCATGCACGTATCTCCGTAGCTGCGACACATAGAAGGCATTGTGTACCCGGTCCATCTGAGGAGGTAGATCCAAGTGATATGCCATCTCGCCAACTCTACTCAGAATCTGAAAAGGGCCAATGAACCTCGGGGATAGCTTGTCGCCTCATCCAAATCTCTGCAATCCCCATTGAGGTGAGACCCAAAGGAACACATGGTCTCCTTCCTCGAACTCCAAGGGCCTCCGCCTCCTATCGGCATAAGAATTTTTCCAACTTTGTGCAGTCTTCATCCGCTCCTGGATGACCTGCACATTCTCTGTAGTAGCTCTCACCATCTCTGGGCCCATGAGTGATGACTCTCCTAGGTCAGTCCAGCAAAGTGGTGACCTGCAAGGTCTCCTGTACAGAGCCTCAAATGGTGTCATACCAATAGTGGAATGATAACCGTTGTTGTAAGAAAATTCTACCAGTGGTAGGTGATCCTCCCAGCTACGACTGAAGTCAAGTATGCAAGCTCGAAGCATATCCTCCAGAACCTGGATGGTCCACTCCATCTGACCATCAGTCTGAGGATGAAATGTTGTGATCAAGCGTAACTGAGTCCCAAAATCTTTCTGCAATCCCTTCCACAACCGGGATGTGAAACGAGAATCACGGTCTGAGACGATCATGGATGGCACTCCATGAAGTCGAACTATCTCCTGCACGTAGAGGTGTCCCAATCTCTCTACCGAACTCTACTCCCGTATGGCTAGGAAGTGGGACGACTTGGTGAGTCGATCGACGATCACCCAGATGGCATCGTGTCCCCTAGACGTACGTGGTAAACCCGTCACGAAGTCCATGGATATCCCATCCCACTTACACTCTGGAACCTCAAGGGGCTGAGTCAAACCTGCTGGCACTTGGTGCTCAGCCTTTACTTGCTGACAAGTAAGGCACCGAGAAACAAACTTTGCCACACTCTTCTTCATTCCTGGCCACCAGAACTAACGTCGGAGGTACTGATACATCTTTTCCACGCTTGGATGCACCGCCAAAGGAGATGTATGGAACTCCTGTAAAACCTCCTCCCACAATGTCACCAGTACTACCATGCTCCCTTTGAAAAGAACAATGTGCTCCCCACCTTCTGAATATCCAGCAGCAGCATCACCTGTGGATATCTGAGCACGTAGAGTCTCATAGCTTGCATCCTCACGTTGTGCTTCCCTGACTCGCTGCAAGAGTAGAGGGGTAACAACCATCGACTGAAGGTAAGCTCCCTCATCTCCATCCATGAAGGATAACTGTAAGGAGGCCAACTGCTTCGTCACCTCATCTAGCAACAACGAACTAGATTTCCTACTGAGAGAATCTGCCACCACATTCCCCTTACCAGGAGTATAAAGGATCTCAAAGTTGTAATCCTCGAGGAACTCAAGTCATTGCCTCTATCTCAAATTCAGGTCCTTTTGAGAAAAGATATATCTGAGACTCTTGCGATCATAGTAGACAGTAAATTGCTCGCCCATCAGGTAGTGCCGCCACATCTTCAATGTGAAGACTACCGATGCCAACTCAAGATCATGGGTCACGTAGTTCTGCTCGTGTGGCCTCAAATGACATGATCCATAGGCAATCACCAATTGCCTCTACATCAGGACATAACCAAGCCCGGTTCCTGATGCGTCGCAGAACACTACGTACTCAACACCCTCCTCCAGTAATCTCAAGATCGGGGCACTCGTCAAACTCTGTCTCAACTGCTGGAAAGCCTACTGGCATCTCTCGGTCTACACAAAAGGTTGCCCCTTTTGGGTCAAAGCTGTCATGGGTGCTGCAATCCTGGAGAAATCAAGGATGAATCTCTGATAGTAGTCTGCCAACCCAAGGAAACTCCGCACTTCCATCACGCTCCGGGATGGCTCCCATGCTAGCACTGCCTCCACCTTGGATGGGTCCACTAATACACTATCTTCTGAGATAACGTGTCCCAGAAAGTGGACCTTCTGTAACCAGAACTGACAATTCGAGAGTTTCCCATACAATTGGTGCTCTCAGAGTGTGTCTAGAACCATCCTTAGGTGTCCCGCATGCTCCTCCTCGGACGCAGAGTACACAAGGATATCGTCAATGAAGACCACTACAAACCGGTCTAGATAGGGCTGAAAGATCCAGTTCATGAGTCCCATGAACACTTTCGGGGCATTCGTCACGCCGAAGGGCAACACAAAGTACTCATAGTGACCGTAGCGACATCGGAAAGCCGTCTTCGATATATCCTCATCCCGTACTCACAACTGGTAATAGCTTGATCATAGATCAACCTTCGAGAACCATCATGCCCCTCTCAACTGGTCGAAGAGGTCATCGATCCTCGTTAGTGGATACCGGTTCTTCAGGGTCACCTAGTTCAAGTGCCGGTAATCCACACATAGCCTCAAGCTCCCGTCTGCCTTCTTGGAAAACAGCACTGGGGCCGCCCAAGGTGAAACGCCGGGTCTCACAAAGCCCTTATTCTGCAAGTCGTCCAGCTGCACCCTTAGCTCACGAAGCTCTGCAGGAGCCATCCGATATGTTGATGCTGATATCGGTGTCATCCCGGGTTGCAACTCAATGCAGAAATCTATCTTCCGATGGGGAGGTAGCCCGGGAACATCTCCGGAAATACATCCTCGTACTCAGCCACTACTACTGGAAACTGGAAACTCGTAACATCTTCTACGCCAAGGGCTAGGCTAGCCAACTGATGTGAAATCGGTTGTGCCCTCCTATGCACGAGTCCATCCTGCACTGCCTGGGTCTCTCTTTCACCGACAAAAGAGAACCTTGTTCCATCACTGTGGACACACCGCACCCTTCTCCTAAAACAGTCGATCTAGGCATGAACTGTGGATAGCCAATCCATACCAAGAATGACATCGTAAGGCCTCGACGCTACCACCAAGAGGTTCCAACCGAAACTCTCACCTCCAAGGGTCAGGTCACACTGTCTAAAGAGGTGTGTGATATCTGAATCTTCTCCAGTCGGTGTTTCTAAGCATAAGGTTCGAGTCAACGGCTCAACTGAAATCTCAAGTTCTCGAACAAGATAAGAATCCAGAAAGGAATGAATAGCACATGTGTCTATTAATACGGCATCCAAAGTAGAAAATACACAGATAGTACCTCTAATCATTCCGGGAGTACCTAGGTCATAAGCCTCTGTCGCCTGCAGCTGTCCCTGCCTCTGTCCACTAGCTCCCTGAGCCTGGGGTGGACCTCCTGGGGGTGGTGGTGGTAAAAGGTCAAAATGCCAACCACCTCCAACTACTCTCCCAGCTCCCCTGCCACGTTTTCCACCCCGCAGATCTGTCTACTCCACACGTTGCCTCTACCTCGGTGGTCCATCCACTACTCCCGTGTCAGTAGTACGGCGGGTCGTACAATCTCGAGCGAGATGTCCTCTGCCATCACATGAGTAGCATCGCCTCTCTCGAGGCTGGCTGGATGCGCCCTGCGAACCCTGTACGGTAGATCCCCTGTCTTGGGATCTCCTTTGGAAACGTCCCCCACGCCTGGGTCCCTAAAATAGGCTCCCTGCTGCCGAGGTCTCTGCTCCAGCTCACCCACTACTGACAAATACCGGTTGTCTCTGCTCTGCCAAGAAGATCTCGACCACCAAAGCCCGCTCGATCACCCCAACATAAGTAGGAATTCTCATAGGGATTATGCTAGCTCGAATATCTCTGCACAAGCCCCGCTCAAAAGTCTGAGATCTGAAGTACTGATCTCTGACCATATCCATCGAGTACCGCGAGAGGTCGATAAACCTCGATGAATAGTCAGCCACCATCATGGTTCCTTACTAGAGCTGAAGAAGCTCCTGTATGCATACTGCTCTCAGGGTAACCGGTGAAAACTCCTCTCTGAAGAGACGCTCGAACTCAGACCATGCAAGTGTCGCCTCGTCGTGGGTCTGGACAACCAAACTCCACCATCGTCCTGTCGAGACCTCCAGAAGGCTCGCTGCCAGGATCACCATCTGGTCTACTGGTGTCCTAACCAAACAGAAGACTTTGGCCACTGCCTCAAGCCAGTCCTCTACTGCCTGAGGGTTAGGCTCACCTCGAAACCTAAGGGGTCTCTGTCTCTGAAACTCGTGGAGTGCGCTCAGCCTACGCTCCTCCTCTACTGGTACAGCAGGCACTAAACACTGCTCCACAGGTGGCGGGATAACTGGCACACCACCTGATGGTAAAACTGGGGTATCTGGTCCTTGTATCGATGCTTCATCACTGAGGGGGTCATCCTCGTGATTGAGCTTCTAGATCCTAGTGGGTGTGCATCGTGGAGTAATCCTGTTAAAGAAACAAGATGTATCTCAGTCAGTGAGTATATCTGGAGAGTTGACTCAAAAAGGACATGGAAACCACAACCCATTCCTATATGATGCATGTACCATTATTTTTCACCTGCAACCAGGGTTCTCATGTACCGAGTTGAAAAGTAAGTTATCAGAGTCCTGTTGTATGGATATGTCGGTCGCCCGCACCAACACTGGGGTCCCTGGCCCGAAAGCCAAACTCGAAACACTTAACAATGTTGCCCCAAACCAACTCACAGACTCTTGGTCCTAAGGTAGAACTGACCACCTCTGATACCACTCTGTCATGACCCGTCCCAGTGCGGCCCGAGCCGCAACTCCCCAAGCTCGCCTCCAATAGGCCAGGGGCTGGTGACTAGCACCGAGTAGGCATGATACTAACATGGGAGGCATTGCCTATAAACATGTACACACGAACACACATCTCCAAGCCCACAAAGCTGAAAAGTAAAAACTCATGAAAAGGAAAAGATGCATGCATACACTAAAACCCAACCATAGAGTACGACAGGAAAGTAAAGTACAAGAAAGTGAAACCCTGGGCCAAAAGTACAAGCCCACTAAAAAAGAGAGTCCGTAACAAAGTCCAACCTGTAAAGAAAGGTGCTGGGACTGAAGTCTGTAGTCATAGGAACACACCTCGTCCTGTCTGATCTCACTGAGTATCGTCCGGTCCTGGTCCGCCAAGAATCCTGTCAAAGGCTGGCTCATCTGCACAAGACACTACACGTGCAGGAAAAGCCCATGCAAGGGTGAGTATAACAATACCCAATAGGAAACCCCGAAACTAAAAAGGAAATAAAACAAGGGAAAACACCACAAAAGAAAGGTACAGTCATCTCTACACAGTATATGTCTACCGAAAATATAACAATAACATCCAGATATACTCATACACAAACGACCATCGCGATACCGCCACTAGGATCCAGCTCGAAGATTCCACTAGGCATACAACCGGGAGAACGCACTCCTAGGTCTGAAGAGAGATATATGAAGTACTCCTTCTGGGATAACACACTCCACAAGTACCTTGAGAACATGATGCTCAGATGAGGATCACAACCAATTCATGGGGTGATTCCGACAACTCAGTCTGAGCTAATCCACTAAGCAGAGGATCGGCGCCCGGGTAAAGTTGGTCACGTCGATACCAAGAACTCTACCTGGGGTTCCGGGAATGAATAGAGGATCCAGCTCTAAGTCTCATAGAGGGGATTCCAACAACTCTATTCAGGAATTCCTGCTAAAGGGATCATACTCCTGTATAAAGAAAATGATACCAGAACCTTCAAGGAAAAGACCAAAGGTACGAACCTTAATAAAACTAGTCCAAGTCACAGAAGACAAGTGGCTCAATCCATGAAGAATTTGTTAAATGGAGTGTAGTATGGCTACACGTCGTGTTCCTTGACCTTGGGTACTGCCTGTGTAAATGGACCGTGTCATCCGTCCAAGCTGTGTAAAACTAAACTACACGGCGTGTAGAAGAATCACACGTTGTGTTCCTTGACTCTGGGTACTTCCCGTGTAAACGGCCCGTGTCATTTGTCTTGTCGGATAGAAAGAAACTACACAGCGTGTAGAAGAGTCACACGCTGTGTCCGAGCACCTGGGGCTCGCTCCGTGTACGCTGGCCATGTGCCCGTACACGGCCTCTGTTCGTGTCCGTGTCGCCTGCCCGTGTACCAGTACACGGGGTATCCCGTGTATCTGGCCGGGTCTGGTCAGGGAAGGGTATACACGCCATGTCCTTGGCTGTGTACCCAACCCGTGTCAGTTTCGCCTGCCCGTGTACCAGTACACGGGGTATCCCGTGTATCTGGCCAGGTCTGGCCAGGGAAGGGTATACACGTCGTGTCCTTGGCCATGTACCCAACCCATGTCCGTGTACTCCCGGAGTACACACCAGGTGGTCTATCGACGAACACACACCGTGTATCCCATACTACACGGCGTTTAGTCAGGATTTTTTCCAGAAGCATCGTCTTCCTCCTCGCGCCGCAGCTGAACCTCTGGATCCTCGGTTTCTCGTCCGTTCGTCCTGTTACTCTAGGGATTGGTTCGTTTCATCATAAGAACACCGTAACGGGTGTTTTCAGCACTTAAATTGGATCATAAACCTCGAATGATCCATCAGAAGAAAAATGCTCGAAAACTCGTATCTCCCGATCCGCTCCGAATCGCCTGTCGAAACCGCCGTCGCACCTCCGTGACATCGCTCCGGGGTTGGATCTACAATCTTGGATCGTTGCGCCAACAAATGAATGTGAAACGATCATTTTCCTCCAAGAACACATAGAACGCAATGAAGAACGTGAGGGAGAAAAATACAAGAATCAAACAATAGGGACGAACCTCGATCGTTGTTCGTGACGATCCGGGTTCGTCGTCGTTAGATCAAAACCAAAACAACCTCAAAATCCCCGAAAAAACCCGTCCCACAAGAACAATCGATCCGTGGGCTAATATGTTTTTGTATTAGTCTATGTTCATCATGGAAATCAAAAACGGGGAAGGAAATCAAAAACAAATATCCTACCTGGATCTGCGGCGTTCGTTGGCAAAGATTCGGACGCCGCGTCGTCGTCGCTGCGTTGGGAGGTTTTCTCTAGAGACGCTAATGTTTTCAGGGTTATGAGGTTTGTAACCATGGAACCTTGCGCTAGACTTTAATTAAAAAGGCATGGGATATCTGTTGCAGCAGATTTAAAAGATTTCGCTGCAGAATAAAATATTTTTATTTAAATATTTTATTACTCTTACATCCCAAAAACTAGATTTCACCACCAACCTACGCTGGCCGATGTTAGGCCTTACCTAAGGTAAAATCTCTATTCTGAACACAACGGTGCCCTCAGATTTCTGATCCGAGCACCTGTTTAGGAGTTATTCCACTTTTTCAGGAAAATCGTATGTGCGCATAATTTAATTATTAAATTAAATTAAAACACTTGTTCCGGGCTCACCGGGCCTCGAAACTGCACGTCGTCTCAGATCCTGGTCTCGAATTAATTCCCATATAATATTAAAATAATACATGGAAAAATCTGAGACATTACAGGTCATATGAGAGGAATTACACGATGCATGATCTTGAGTTGGCTGTAGTTGTTCATGTGTTACGCTGTTGGAGACATTATCTCTTGGGAGAACACTTTTTGGTGTTTACGGACCACAAAAGTCTTAAATATATCTTTACCCAGCATGACTTGAATTTGAGATAGTGAAGGTGGGTTGAATACCTTCAGTCCCTCGACTTTGAGCTTTCCTATACACCTGGTAAATGTAATGCAATAGCTGATGCACTGAGTAGGAGGACTCAGGTACAGGCAGTTTGGGAGGCTAGTGGTGAGTGGCAGCTTATGGATTTGTTCTCTGAGATGCATTTGGAGGTGCACAATAGTCAAGGGAAAACCTATCTTTAATCCTTAGTTGTGACTTCTACCCTCTTGGATAGAGTGAGGATGAGGCAGCTATCGGATTCAGAAGGCCTAGTTCTATGGGAGTTAGTGGCAAGTGAGGATCCTCCTCCTGGTTGGACAATAGGTGATGACAAGGTACTGTGTATCCATGGATGAGTGTGGGTTCCAGGGGATATACGTGAGGAGTTGATGCAGGAATTTCATGCTTCAGCTTGGGTAGTGCATCCTGGAGTTACCAAAATGTACCGTGACTTGAGATGTTAGTATTGGTGGTCAGGTATGAAAAGAGAAGTAGATGGTTTTGTTACGAGATGTTCCACCTATCAGCAGGTTAAGACGGAGCATCATAGGCTAGCCAGACTATTACAACAGTTACCCATTCCGGAGTGGAAATGGGATGATGTTGCGATGGACTTCGTGACCGGGTTGTCGAGGTCGCCTCAAGGTAATGATGTTATATGGGTTGTTGTGGACAGACCTACGAAGGTAGCTCACTTTTTTCCAATCAAGGAGAACTTTAGTGTTGACGAGCTTGGGAAGTTGTATATCTGAGAGGTAGTACGTCTTCATGGTGTCTCTTGTTCTTTAGTTTCAGATAGGGATGCCCATTTTATGTCTCGTTTCTGGCAGAGTTTTCAGAGGGAACTAGGTACACAGGTGCTTATGGGCACAGCTTACCACTCTCAGACCAATGGCTAGTGAGAGCGTAGAATAGAGGTTCTAGAGGACATGTTGCATGCATGCATTGTGGACTCTGGGGGCTCTTGGGAGAAGCACATACCCCTGGTCGAGTTTTCCTACAATAATAGTTTTCAGGAAACTATTGAGATGGAACCTTACGAGGCTTTATATGGTAGGTTATGCCAATCACCCTTGTGCTGGTTGGAGGAAGGTGAGGTAAATTTACTAGGACCATGTCTCGTGCATGAGTCTTCAAAGTAGGTCCAGTTAATTTAGAAGTGGATGGCTACTACATAGTCTCATCAGAAATCTTATGTTGATCGTTGCAGATGACCCTTGGAGTTTGCGGTCGAGGATCAGGTTTTCTTGCGTGTTTCACCGAGGTTGGGACATAGGCGGATCAAGAGATAGGGTAAACTTTCACCGAGGTATGTAGGGTCGTTTGACATTCTGGAGAGAGTTGGTTCGGTTACCTATCAGTTGCAGTTACCACAGAGGTATCGGGTCATGCACGACATCTTCCACGTATCTCAACTGCGTCGTTATCATTCAGACCTGTCTCACATTTTTTAGCCCGAGGAGATTGAACTTCAGGTTGATGCATCCTTTTAGGAGCATCTAATTCATATTTTTGATAAGAGTACGAAGGTTCTCGGAGGGCATTCAGTTACTCTCATACAGGTGCTATGGAATCCTAGCTGAGTTTAGGATGAAACCTGGGAGTGGGAGACCGACGTACGTGCTCAGTGACCAGAGTTGTTCCCATTTGTATCTTCAACACCCTTAGAAGGGAAATTTAGGGATGAATTTCTTTAAGGGGGAAGTTTTTAAGAACCTGGTTCTTATTCTTGAGGCACGAGTTTCTTCTTTTCCTTTTCCTTAAGTGTTTTTGATAAAACAAGGGAAATGTGGGAAAGATTCCAGAATTTATGGGTACACATTGTGTACTTTTTCACACACGCCGTGTACTTTGGCTGTGTGGGATGAGAATACAGGGAGTGTGGGATTAGGTGTAAAAACTAACTACACATCATGTACTTTTGTACACACACTGTGTACTTTGGATGTGTGGGATTATAATACATGGCGTGTAGGATTTTCGGTGATTAAAGGGTGTGAAAACTAACTACACATCGTGTACTTAGTAATACACGTCGTGTAATCAGTCGGCAGATGAAAAGTGATGTGGTAGAAAGTAGCCACCAGAGGAACAGTTTAAAAGGAAAGTACATGCTGTGTAGTTATGTTTCTTTGTTTAAAATGGGTAGTAGCCTCCTCATTCGGCAGAGGAGGTAGAGGGCTCACCAGGAGCAGTGGAAGAGGAGGCTGAGACTTGGAGGAGCTCCTGATCGCTCACTGAGGCTCTGATTCTTCTGTCGTTGGTCTCATTTGAACCGCGCGGGTAAGGTATTCCCTATTCTTGAATCTTTCCTTCCAATTATTTCCCTAAGGGAAGTTATTTAGGTTTGAACGGGTAATCATTTATCTCAGATATATTTCATTCTTGGTTGTTTCAGAAGGTGCCTTTCACGTATATCGATTAGGGGAGATCGAGGTGGGTGGTCTTGTGTTTAATTCCAACTGTAGAGTTGATTTTGTGTACTGTTGTGTCATGCTCCCATTTTTGGGGTGTTGTATGGCTGAGACTTTGACTGTTAAAATACCTAGAGTTACATAGGTAATCTAATGAATAAGTATAAAATGCTATTTGAGATCGTTGCTTTGATCTAAGGCCACCCCGAGGGTATGTTTCCTTTATTTATCCGTTTGACTAGGATACTCGTGGGTATGCCGTGATTATATCATCTTTTGAGTTTTATTGAGAGGAAACATATATAAATTGCTTGCTTATGTTTTGGGCTCGGCCCGGTTACTTGTTTTTCCTCTGCAATGCCTGAGGAAAAGGTTCTGTTTAGCCTGAGGGCAAGGTTCTGTTTAGCCTGAGGGCAAGGTTCTGTTTAGCCTGAGGGAAAGGTTTTGATTAGCCTAAGGGAAAGGATTGGTTTTGCCTGAGGGAAATGTTTCCTATGCCTGAGGGTAGTAGCTTCTGTGCCTGAGGGATATATCTCATATTCCTGAGGGAAATATTTGTTATACCTGAGGGTAGTCACCTGAGGGTTTCATTTCTGTTTTCCTGAGGGTAAGGAATTACATGTCTGAGGACAATGTTTACTTTGAATATTTACTGTGGTAATTTCTTTGTCGAACCTTCCAAGCTAAAGCACAGGCTTGGTATTATTATTACATTTTACTTGTTAGATATCCTGTTTTGGTTTCTGTTGTGGCATTGGTATAAGATATTGTCGGTCGAGGACGAGTCTCAAAAAACTCATAGTTTAATTATATTGAATTGTTAAATAATTATTAAAATTGAAATGTAACTGGTAGGGAAGGTTACTTTTGAGTACTTCCTAGTTTACTGCATTTTATTATTGCACACTGTTGTTGCACATTTTCACTGACAGTTGGTCACAGGCCTTTGGTGGCTGCCTACTGGGATTTATTTTTCACACCCAGTTTGGGTCATGTCTTGGGCCCAAACAGATTATATTGGTGTAGGTGTCGATAAGGGAAAGAGTCCCTACACAAGTACATGATTTTTGCATAGGAGTAGAAAATCATGAGACTGATCTTAGGCTTGCAATGCTGCTACATTCCTGTTGCACTACTTTCGTTTTGTTTTAATTTACTTTGTACCTTGTGTTGTATTGTATTCTATTTTAGATGCTTTCTTAAAATTAGAGACATGTTGAATCATCATATATATGATTGTTGGTTATATTTTACTTTAGTTTCGTTGTCCATTTCAGGTCTATACTGTTTACTAATTCCGATTTTGTATGTTTATATTTATTTCTGTTGCGCTACACTTTGACAAATGAGGGCATAGTTTCTCCACTATCATTCCTAGGCCCTCACTGCTAGTCGGAAGCCTCTGGTGTTTGAGGAAATGCGCTTGAGGTCATGTGACCAACCGGGTTCGAGGCACTCATTGTGTGGCACCCGGATCCAAGACGTTAAAATTTTTAATGATCACAAATCATATTCAGTCTATAAACCTTGTTAACTCTATGTAATCTATCTCACAACATAATTACAGTTGTTTAGTAAAATCTATCCAAAGATCTTAAGTGTTATACACACATTTTGATTACTATACACTATATTTGATCTACTTTATAATGATTTCTTTGAAAAATTATTAAGTCTAGTATATTCTATGAATATAACTACTTAAGTATGAATACAGATATTTGGTTAAGTCTAAGACACCGTGAGTCTGCCACCGTTTATGTTTTTTTCTGGAAAAGGAACCAGACACCATGACTAGACACTGTGACCAGACACCGTGAACCAGACACTAGAACCAGACACCGTGACCAGAAACCATAACCATGAGACACCATGACCATGAGACACCATGACCAACCAGACACTGTTACCATGAGACACCGCTTCAAGAAGACACTGGTTCAAGGATACACCGATCCATGACATACTATGACACTGTTTCTTAATTTGTTTTGTCGTTTTTCAATTTAATCTCTAACTGTCATATTTAAAGATTTTAAATTCACTAACATGATTAATGTTTATTTGTAGACATGTCACCTAATAGTACGAGGTACTAGGTGTATAATACATGCAACATGTCAGCTCCAACCCATGTACTCCAAGATAAAAGAGTAGTGCGGCCCAGAAACAACACACACATGAAAGTGAAACAAGAGGGTGTGAGCATGACAATGAAGAACACACTTAGAGAATTTTTGAAGGAAGGATTGTCACATGAAAATCGACATTGCTGAAGAACACACGAAGCATACTTGAATCCCAGAATCAAGAACATCTTCACACTATCAAACACCATGAAGAACACATGCCAATCTTGCTGACTTGTGACACTATGTTTACCATACGAGGACTTGATTTCTACATATGCTTCACCCCAGAAGTACAGTGCTGGAAAGACTAACACTCAAAGCACTTCTAACCTTATCTTATCATTTTTTCTCTATTGTTTATCATTTTACTAGCTTTCGAGCAGTGTGTATTTGTTTAACAACACACTCTATCTCCTGCATTAAACTAAAGGGTACAAGATATACTTTATCAAACATCTTTTTTACACTTGTGTATACCCACAGATAAGTGTGGAAGAGGTCCTTGTGTGGCCTGGTAGTTTGTACCCACGTAGAACTATGGAAGAGGTCATGTGACCTAGACAGTTCTGTGTACTGTTGTTAACCCCGATCCAGGATGTGGATCAAGTTTATTTATATAAACTTCTTGGTGGAAGGTGATCACCAAGTGGAGTGGATTAGGTCTCGGCTTGAGACTGAACCATTTGTTTTATATTCGTTGTGCTGCTTAATTTATTCTTCTATGTTTTACTTGTTTACTATATAATTCAGAAATCACTAAATTTACTCTGATATTTAATCTTGGAAAGAAGTTATAATTGTCTTGCCTTAGTATAATATCTTCAAAATTAATATTAATAACTGATATTAAGATTACTAAGAATTAATCAATCTTCTAAGAAGTTATTTAAATAGTCAAACTTTTATAATTTTATTACTTTGATTAACTGGGTTGTATTTAAATTCATTGTGGAAAACTTTTTAAGAATACTTTTTAACCAGAAATTTTTATAGATACTCAATTCACCCCCCTCTTGAGTAATCTACTCTGACCAACATAGATATTATTTCAAGTCCAAGGATTCCAAACCATAAGATAAATTAAGGGAACACAAAATAGATTCAAATGGGGTTCCCAAACCAAAACCATTCTTTTCATAAACCAAAGGTAAAATGGAGGGAAAGTTTGTTTCCAAATCACGTGATATCAAATGTTTTAAATGTCAAGGATTTTGAAATTTTCCTGCATAATTCCCAAATAAGAGAATCGTGGTTATTTTGTATGATGGATATGTTCTTAGTGCTATCTCAAGAGAATATGAAATGCCACCACTTGATAAGTGTTTAGATGTGGAAATAGAGATCCTTGTACATGGAGAAATGGTTGTGGAAAGGCGTGTTTTACGTGCTTAACCCAAAGTAGAACATGATCACAAGAAAAGGGAGCACATTTTTCATACTATATATACCATCAAATATAGGGTATGTAGTATGATTATTGATGGGGTAGTTTCACAAAAATATCAAGTGGTTTGATGGTTAATAAATTGGGTTTAGCTACAACCAATCATCCTAGTCTTTATGGATTGAAATGGTTAAAAAATAATGGGGATGTTAAAGTGAATAAGCAAGCACAAGTTACATTTTATATTGGTAAGTATAAAGGAAAAGGATATGTGATATTGTTACCATGCATGCTAGTCACATATTATTGGGAAGGCCTTGGAAATTTGATAATAGGGCCTCACATGATGGATATGCCAACCACTATTCTTTTGAGTACAATGGGAGGATAGTTATACTTACACCCTTGAGGCCTTTTCAAATTTATGAAGGCCAAGTGAGGATTAAGAGAAATTGTGAAAAGATAGAATACGAAAAGAGAGAGAGAATAGAGAGAATTAAAAGATTGGAAAAATAAAGAGTGAAAAAGGAGGGATGAGTGACATCAATATAAATAAGGGAAAGAAAAGAGTTGAAAACAAGAGTAAAAAAAGTGTTGAGGGAAAATTGAGTTTATTTTCAGGAAAAAGATAGATAGAGTGATCTTTATAGGGGCATGAAACTCATGTGCTTCTATAAAAGGGAGAATTATTTACCTCTAACTCTCTTAAACCATCAATTCCTTCTAGTGATATGTCTCTTTTATAGGAATTTGGTAATGTTTTTCCAGTGGAAATTCTTGATGGTTTTCCTCCCTTGAAAGGTATCGAGCACCATATTGAATTATTACCTTGAGAAACACTTCCTAATTGACCATCTTATTTGGATAATATAGAGGAGAATCAAGAAATACAATTAAAAGTGGAATAATTTCTAAGGAAATGATTTGTTTGAGAGACCTTGAGTCCTTTTGTGGTGCCAAAAGAAAAATTCCCCAAAAAAGATGGTAAGTGAAGAATGTGTGTTGATTGTTAAGGAATTAAGAAAATAATTTTAAATTATTTTTATCTCATACCTCTTTTATATGATATTCTTGATGAACTTCATGGTGCAAGATTGTTTAATAAAATTGACCTAAAGATTGGATACCATCAAATTGAATGAAATAGGGGGATGAATAAAAAAATGCATTTAAAAATAAGTTTGGGTTGTGTTAATGGATAGTTATGCCTTTTGGGATAACTAACACCCCGAGTACATTTATGAACTTAATAAATCATGTTTTCTATCCATTTATTGGGAAATTTTTGGTTTTTTATTTTGATGACATCCTAGTTTATTCTAAGATCCTTGATGAACATTGTGGACATATGAAACATGTTTTTGAGACACTTAGTAATAATGTGTTGTTTTCAAACTTAGAAAAAATGTACATTTTATTTAAATTATGTTGTTTTACTTGGTTTTATGGTAGAATATTATGGAATAAGAGTCAATTAATAAAATGTGAAAGTGATTTAGGGTTGGCCAACACTAAAGAGTTTTAATGAGGTGAGGAGATTCAATGGACTTGAGAGATTATACCGGAGCTTTTTGAGGGACTTTTTGACCATTGTTGCACTATTTAATGAGTTTTTAAAGAAAGTAGTGAGATTCAAGTGAGAAAAATCTCAATAATATGCCTTCTCTACACTCAAAGGTAAGTTGAACAATTCCCCTCTTTTAATTCTACCCAATTTTTCTAAGGTTTTTGAGGTTTAATGTGGTGTCTCTGGAATAGGAATTGGGACTATTTTGATAAAATAATCTAGGATTATTGCTTAAGTTGAAATGTTGAAAATCGTGTATGATAATGACATTGATTTTTCTAAAATTTAGAAGTTGTGTGAAGAACATGGGAAATTTTATTTTAAAAAATGATGGTTTTCCTTTTTGGAAGAATAAATTGTGTGTTCCATCTTATTCCGTGCATGAATTACTTGTTATAGAAACTCATGGTGGTGGATTAATTGGGAATTTTAGGGTTGAGAAAACTTTATCTATGTTGTATAAACATTTTTATTTGCCTCGCATGCATAGGGATGTGGTTAGTGTTTGTGGAAATTGCATTGTGTATAAACATAAAAAATAAAAATTGATTCCAAATGGGTTATACACCCCTTTTACCATTTATTCTCATCCTTGGGTTGACATTTAAATGGATTTTGTGATCGACTATCTAATATCAAAATCATGACAAGATAAGATCTTTGTGGTGGTGGACAGGTTTAGTAAAATGGATCATTTTATTGCTTATTCTAAAACTAATGATGCAACTCGTATCGTTGATTTTTGTTAAAGTAAATTTCTAGATTTCATGGATTACCTAAGAGAATTGTGAGTGATAGGGATGTAAAATTCCTTAGTCACCTCTGGAGGATATTGTGTAACAAACTTGGAACTAAAATTTTGTTCTTCGTCGCTGCACAACAACAACAAAAATGTCAAACTGAGGTGGTCAATAGAACACTTTCCACATTATTTTGTTCCATCCTTTGATTTTTTTTTTTTGAAACATTAGGAAAGATTCTTTCCTCACATTGAGTTTCATTATAATCAAGCGGTTCATTCAACCACCAATGCTTCATATTTTGAAGTTGTGTATGAATTTAACCCATTGACTCCACTTAATATTATTCTTTTAACTACTAATAAATTTTCCAATATTTAAGGTGAAAATAAGACAAAGTATGTATTAGAGTTTCATGAAAAGGTAAAGGCCAACATTGAGTGGAATAATGAACAAGTGGTGAAACACACCAACAAAGGTCAATGGAAAATAGTGTTTCAACCTAGAGAATGGGTGTGGGTGCACTTGGGGAAGAAGAGGTTCCCAGAGCAAAGAACATCAAAACTCCATTCATGAGAATATAGTCCTTTACAAGTCTTAAACAATATCAATGATAATACCTATAATATTAAGTTACCCGGTAGGTATTCAAATGTTAGTTCCACATTTAATGTTGTCGATATTTCTCCTGTTCAATTTTCAGATTTGAGGATGAATCCTTTTGAGGAGGGAGTGGATAATGACAATCATAACACACATGGGAATCAAGTAGTTGAAGGAATACATGACATGGAGGGTAGAATGCACACGATTTCACATGACCTATTGTGAGGAATTGGTGGCCCAATGATAAGGTATCATACCAAGAGAATAAAGGAGGTCTTAAATGGGTTGATCGTAGAATTACAAGAGGTGGCCAAAAACCCTTTCTTAGGGTAATCATTCAGGTATAAAATGACTTTAATTAAGGCCTAAACTTGTATTTAAAAGTCCATTCCAAGTGGTGCTACGAATTTCAAGCCCATTAACCGATGGAATATTCAAATTCACATTTAGAAGATTGAATTTCAAAGGTGACGGGCTAGTTTTCTTTACTTTCTAAAAGGGTCCTAAAGTCATGGGAATGTGCCAAAGTTTTCAAAATTATTATTTAGGATTTTTTAATATGGAAAATTAGACATTATACTATTGTAAAGATCCACCTCATGGTTTGTTATGAATTTCAAGCCCTCTTTGGCTATAAATAGCCACCCCTTGTACTCTTGAAATATCATTAATGGAAGTATTGTTACTATGACAATATTAGATTGTGACCTTTGTGTTCTTGCTTAATTATTTGACTTATAAAAGGATTTCCTTTGTGGCATCTTGTGGCTAGAGTTTTTAGAGACAAGTTCTCTTTGGGTTCTACCTTGACCAACACTCCCTATTCTTCCTCATTTCCACCATTCATATCCCTTCTCACTTGTTTTCTTACAGAGATCTAGGTGATCGACATACGAATGTTGAACAAGGTTCCTAGGAAATTTCCTAGTAGGTCTTAGATTACATATCAATATGTTGAATTCCTAACGGTGGGTTTGTCCTCAAAATCACCTCTATTGGAGATTACCAAGTGTGAAACTTCATAAGAAGAAGCTTCACCCACTTACACACATTTGGCACCTAATACTCAACACACCGTTCATGTTCTCTCACACGATTTCATCAAAACTACAAGACATATGCTTGAGAATATTTTCATAACACTTCGAGGTTCTCATCATAGTGGGAAACCGATATTACCTCTCAATATGAAAAATACTCTAACATTATCACATTAATGTTATGTAGTAAAACAATCATAATCGGATAAGATATCTATAAATATTTATGTATTTTAATATATAGGTAATTGAAAGTAAAAATTAAGTTGGTTCTAGGGAACCAACTCCAGTACTTATGTGGTTGATGTAGTCGTGAGGAGGAGGGGACGAGGTTGATGTCCTCATGACATGAGGGGTTGGGACTGTTGGGGATTTGGTTGATGAGAGTTGGTTTGAAGATGGAGTGTGTTATACTATATATGTGTTGTTATTTAGAGGGTTTTGGTTTTGGTGAGATTGGGGATAAATACTCTAAAGAATTAAACATATTAACAATGACATATAGACTCTATGAATTGAATAAGTTTTCACACAATATTTGATGAGACTTAAGGGTGAGATAATTCACTAATTGATGTTTGACTTAGTTTACCCTTGGGTGATTTTGGTTGGTGAGGACACAATTATATATTATGATATTACTACTTTTGATTATTATGCATTCACAATATTGAATTTTTTGTTCACCCTTAGGCAATGATCTATTGAGCATAGTGTTTTGCTCACTACTACTTTTATATTCAGGTTTGCAGGATGTGTTGGCAGAGTTGTTGAGTGATATTAACTCAATGATTATGTTTTATAGTTGGAGTTTGGTGTTTTGAGAATTGTTTCATGTATAACTATGGCAACCGAATTGTTGGAGTTGGTGGCCTAGAACCAACGAATTTGTACTTTATTCATTAATAAATATTTTATCACATCTTGATCATTCTTCTGCGTGACAATGCATGTGATAATTTCTTAAGGATAGTTGTTTCACCAAAGGGTCATAGCGGATCTCTGCTATGATGAGAACCCAGAAGTGTCATAACACTATTCTTGAATATATGTTATATGGTCAGATGATTTTATTTGAGGGACAGAAATAATACAGGTCATTAGGGGTGAGGACTCATAAAACATTGAGGCACCTTCTCATGGTGTGCACCCTTAGTAATATCTAGGAGGATGTTATGAGAATGAGACCCGCCGATAGAAAATCCACATTTCACAATGTCATTGGATGTTTCTATCTATGGACATGTGTATTTGTCCTTAGACTTTAATATTATTATTAATGGGTATTACAACTCACACACTTAGATGTATTGACGAAAACTGTGACGACATGCTGTTCACAGCGAGGTAGCATATGTTGAGTGTGTCACGAGTAATACCGCATTAATAGATAATGCGAGAAAAGATTTGTCCCTTCTATTCTATAATAGAAGTTGATATCTCATGCCCTTTGATATAATTAGTATAGCCTAAATAAATCCATGGCCATGATGAGGAATGGGTGAGTTCAATTCCAGGAAGTCAAAGAAAGAATAATCGAGCACATTGGTTGATGGCACTAACATGCAACTCGCTTGATTCGAGATATCAAAACAAAGGGATTACATTACACGGTAAGTGTTTGTAGGATGTGACACATCATTGAGGCGTTAACTTCTTACTCTATGGGTGTCTTGGTGTGTTTCTAGATGCTAACCTTGGACTTTAGGTAGGCTCTGCCTAATGCCACTGAGAAATAGGCCTAAAGGGTCACACACTAAGTGTGTCCAAGTATCTCAGTTAAATATTCATTTAACAAATTGAATAAAGATTATTCCCAATTTTGGTTTAATAATTATTCAAGGATGTCTGATCACATTTATTTCGACACTGGTTATTTGAGAAAATATAATGTGGGTGAAATAATATATTTATTAACTAGTAATGCAGTGATATTTATTTGAGAAATAAATAGTCATTATTCAAGGTCTAATAAATGTGGTGGAGAAAATAAAGAAAATAGAGAAAAAAAAGTACACGTTGTGTATATTAATATACACGCCGTGTAGTTTTTCTGGGGATTTGTGAGAAATAATATTATTTATTTAATTAAATAATATTATGTGTAATTTGTTGGGTGCATGTCAAGTGATAATAATAGTCAATTGTTATTATTAGACATGGGGTCTTACTAAGAATTAAATGAAATGAATAAATGATTTCGGGTAATTAATTTATTTTATTATTCTAAGTAATAAAATCTTAATTACATTATTCTCATTAACCTATTCATTCTCTGTGGTTGTGCACAACGGATCTAGAAAATCTCTCAAGGTAAGAGAGAATTATTTTTCCACCAAGAACGCTCTCAAGTTACGAGAGAGATCCTCAACTACTGGATCAAGGAGAGAACTTTAGAAGCGGCTCTCAAGGTGATCGAAGGTGGACATCGCAAGCGGAGGCTCTTCCGCACTAGCACCCGAAGATCCCTTCGGCGACGTCCAGAGATACGTGGAGCATGTGTGGGTCACCGCTAGAGGAAGCCTATAATTGGCTTCAACGACACAATGACAGATCACATCAGATCGTGACCGGAAATATCAATGAAGAGAGAATTACATCAAGGCATTTCTTGTCTTTTAATTAAATTAATTAGAATTTTTTTTATAAGTTTTTTAAAAAAATATATTTTTTTTAAACATGCGGGGTTAAAAATATTTTTAAAAATACGCCACAAAGGCGGCATCGGTGATGTCGCCTTTCCCCTAAAACGTAAGAAAAAAATCTTTTTTAAAAAATATTTTTATGTTTATTTTTTGTTTTGTTTATATATATATATAAACAAAACAAAACAAAAAAATAAAAAAATAAAAAATTCAGCAGAATTTATCTTATATTTAAAATCTAGCAGTATTGTCATTACAGCAGTCTGGATTCTGACAGAAGCTCTCACCCAAGGCTCCATTTTATAAGAGGGCTTACCCTATAAATCATTCTGCATTTCAGATGTGAGATTATGTTTCAAGTACGTCGCTTTGAAAGACTATAAAATATAAACTATAAGAAAAATATAAATGAAACTTCAAACATGGATTAAACATATAAGAAATAGTTGAAAACAAAAAATAATTTCCTAAAAAATGTTGATGGAAAACAATTTATAAGGTTTCAAAGACAACTACTTGAAACTTAAAAATGTTTCAAGTACGTGACTTTGAAAGCCTATAAAATATAAATAAGACCAACATAAATAAAACTTAAAATATGGATTAAACATATAACAAATAGTTGAAAATAAAAAGAAATTCGTAAAAAATGCTGATAGAAAATAATTTATAAGTTTTCGAAGACACCTACTTGAAACTTAAAAATGTTTCAAGTACGTGACTTTTAAGGTCTATAAAACATAAACTATAAGACCAATATAAATGAATCTTAAAACATGGATTAAACATATAAAAATAGTAGAAAATAAAAAAAAACATAAAAAATGTTGATGAAAAATAATTTATAAGCTTTCAAAAACACCTACTTGAAACTTAAAAATGTTTCAAGTATGTGCCTTTAAAATCCTATAAAATATAAACTATAAAACCAATATAAATGAAACTTAAAACATGAATTAAACATATAATAAATTATTTAATTAGTTTATTAATATTATTAATAATTAATTATATAGTAATTAATTAATTAATTAGTAATTATTAATAATTAATTATATAATAATTAATTAGTTAATTAATAATATAATTATTAAGTATATAATAGTTAATTAGTTAATTAGTAATATAATTATAAATTATATTTATTCATTATAATTAATAATTAGTAATTATTAAAAATTATTATATAATAATTAATTAGTTAATTGGTAATATAATTATTAATTATATAATAGTTAATTAGTTAATTAATACTATAATTATAAATTATAATTATTCATTATAATTATTAATTAGTAATTATTAAAAATTATTATATAATAACTAATTAGTTGATTAGTAATATAATTATTCTTTATAATTATTCACTATAATTATTCATTATAATTATTCATTATAATTATTCATTATAATTATTCATTATTGATTATTAATTATTAATTAGTTAATTGGTAATATAATTATTAATTATATAATTATTAATTGTATAATAATTAAATAGTTAATTAGTAATTATTAATAATTAATTATATAATAATTAATTAGTTAATTGGTAATATAATTATTATTTATTTAATAATTAATTAGTTACTTAGTAATATAATTATTAATTATATAATAATTAATTAGTTAATTAGTAATATAATTAGTAATTGTATAATTAGTAATGAGTTAATTAGTAATTATTAATCAGTAATTATATAATAATTAATTAGTTAATTAGTAATATAATAATTAAGTATATAATAGTTAATTAGTTAATTAGTAATATAATTATAAATTATATTTATTCATTATAATTAATAATTAGTAATTATTAAAAATTATTATATAATAATTAATTAGTTAATTGGTAATATAATTATTAATTATATAATAGTTATTTAGTTATTTAGTAATATAATTATAAATTATTATAATTATAATTATTAATTATTAATTATTAATTATTAATTAGTAATATAATTATTAATTATATAATTATTAATTTTATAATAATTTGTTATTTAATTAGTAATATAATTATTATTTATTTGATAATTAATTAGTTACTTGGTAATATAATTATTAATTATATAATAATTAATTAGTTAATTAGTAATGTAAATATTAATTATATAATAATTAATTAGTTAATTAGTAATATAATTATTAATTATATAATTAGTAATTATTAATCATTAATTATATAATAATTAATTGGTTAATTAGTAATATAATACTCAAATGGTCCGAAGGCCTTCTTTTTTATTTTATTACGGATAATCCCCCTTTTAAGGGTTGAAGGGGGGGCCCTTACATGACCCGTAGGCCCAAGGCACAAGGCCCGACACGACCCGAAGTCCAATACATGACCTGAAGGCCCAGAGTCATACCATGCTCATTACATGACTCGTATGCCCAACTCACTAGAACTGCCTCTCCTCACCTTCTGCATTATTGATCGCCTAGCTCCCCACCTTACATTGCTGATTGGCTAGCATTACCTCGTACAAAGCTCAACGGTGCCTGGTCCCGATGGCGGCTGTCATACCCTCTTATTCTTCCAATCTGGTTAGTTCTGCTTCTGGTGACTGCTACTCTTTGCTCTGATCCTCTTCTGGGGTCTGCTCTGTGTGAACTGGCCTACTCTGTGGTCTTTGCAGCCCGAAGGCCTTTGATGACCCGAAGGCCCTGAGACTCGTAAGCCCAAACCGGTGGCCCGAAGGCTCAAATCGGGTGAATAGTTTTGGCCGCTACAATACCGAACAGTACCTACTACAGTGTCTGCTACAGTAACTCAAAGAATCGCCTCCACTCAGTTTGGAACCTGGGTCTCTTGGATGCCAAGCAGAAGCCCTTACCACTCAGGTACGGGCTCGTTGGCATTAGTAATATAATAATTAAGTATATAATAGTTAATTAGTTAATTACTAATATAATTATAAATTATATTTATTCATTATAATTAATAATTAGTAATTATTAAAAATTATTATATAATAATTAATTAGTTAATTGGTAATATAATTATTAATTATATAATAGTTAATTAGTTAATTAGTAATATAATTATTCATTATAATCATTAATTATTAATGAGTAATATAATTATTAATTGTATAATTATTAATTGTATAATAATTAGTTAGTTAATTAGTAATTATTAATAATTAATTAATTAGTTAGTAATATAATTATTATTTATTTAATAATTAATTAGTTAGTTAGTAATATATATATTTATTATATAATAATTAATTAGTTAATTCGTAATATAATTATTAATTATATAATTAGTAACTAGTTAATTATTAATTATTAATCTTTAATTATATAATAATTAATTAGTTAATTAGTAATATAATTATTAAGTATGTAATAATTAATTAGTTAATTTTTTGAGAAAGATAGAGCCGGGACCCTTTTTATAAGTAGTTAATTAGTAAGATAATTATAAATTATAATTATTCATTATAATTATTAATTAGTATTTATTAAAAATTAATATAACAATTAATTAGTTAATTAGTAATATAATTATCAATTATATAATAGTTAATTAGTTAATTAGTAATATAATTATAAATTATAATTTTTCATTATCATTATTAAATAGTAATTATTAAAAATTATTATATAATAATTAATTAGTTAATTAGTAATATAATTATTCTTTATAAATATTCTTTATAATTAATAATTGTATATTAGTAATTAATAATTATTAATTAATTAATTAAATAATTTATTATATGTTTAATTCATATTTTAAGTTTCATTTATAATGGTCATATAGTTTATATTTTATAGGCTTTCAAAGACACATACTTGAAACATTTTTAAGTTTCAAGTAGGTGTCTTTTAAAGTTTATAAATTATTTTTTATCAACATTTTTTATGATTTTTTTAAATTTTCAACCATTTGTTATATGTTTAATCCATGTTTTAAGTTTCATTTATGTTGGTCTTATAGTTTATGTTTTATAGACTTTCAAAGTCACGTACTTGAAACCTTTTTATGTTTCAAGTAGGTGTCTTGGAAAACTTATAAATTATTTTTTATCAACATTTTTTATGATTTTTTTTATTTTCAAGTGTTTTTTATATATTTAATCTATGTTTTAAGTTTTATTTATGTTGGTCTTAAAGTCTATATTTTATAGGTTTTCAAAGTCACGTACTTGAAACATTTTTAAGTTTTGAGTAGTTGTCTTTGAAACCTTATAAATTATTTTCCATCAACGTTTTTTAGAAAATTATTTTTGTTTTCAATTATTTCTTATATGTTTAATCCATGTTTTAAATTTCATTTATATTGTTCTTATAGTTTATATTTTATATTCTTTCAAAGCAACGTAATTAAAACAGAATCTCACATCGAAAATGTAGAATGTTATGCACAGGAAAATGAGAACCAGAATTCCATATCGGAAATGCAGAATGATTTTCAGGGTAAACCCTCTTATAAAAGGGAGCTATGGGTGAGAACTTCTATCAGAATCCAGACTGTTGTAATGGCAGTGCTGCTGGATTTTAAATTGCAGATAAATTCTGCTGAATTTTTTATTATATATATATATATATATATAAACAAACAAAACAAAACAAAAAAAATAAAATAAAAATTAACAAAAATATATATTTTTGTTATAGGGGAAAGGCACCGTATTTTTTTTAAAAAAAAATTTACCTAGTTTTTTAAAAAATATATTTTTTAAAAAAACTTATTTAAAAAAAACTGAAATTAGTTATAACCAACATATGATGATATTCTCTATGGTTCGAGGACTCCCTTTTTTATTTCATTATTCGTTCTATTCCGAAGATCCAGCGTTTTATCATCGTGACAGATCTCGGATTGATCGTTGTTAATGACAAAAAATAAAAATTAAGTACACCCACCCATGCGCTTCCGCTGCGCCCAGCTCCTACACGAATTGTCTCGTTTTATTGCATAGTTGGGATTTATTAGTTATTTTGTTGTCGTAGTTGTCTTGCATTCAAACTAGGATGTACGACATTCATGTGTCGCATATAATTATTATGTTAGTTGATCGCGAATTCTTTATTCTTCATGTTTTAGTGGGTTGCATTTCTTTTACAGTTTTTTATTGTGTTTTTTTAAAAGTAATCTCTCTTATTTGTGTGATTTATACTCTCCGTACTAGTTGTTAACCTTTAACTTATTAGTGAGGGGGAGAGGTCAAACTTGGTTATGTCACTATCCTACGAGAGGTCCTAATGGAATCAGTTCATGACAATCCACATCAAATTCATCCATCCCAAAATCATTGTTTGTGTTCAAAAGAATAATTAATCACATTCAACTAGAAAGAAATCAACACCAATAAGCGAATGTTACATTAAAGTGAATGAGAAATTTCCAAATAATACATATCTACATGAAAGCCATTAAAGAACAGTTGGCGTAGTTTTCATTATACAAGTGGAATCATTTTTTTGATGAGCATTGAGCAATGAGAATGAAATGTTTCATTTTTCCAATCATTTATTTCCAAACCATTTCTTCCCTTATTGATAAGGCAAACATCATACTAATTTTCCCTCGATTTATTCTATCATTTTTTTTATCATTAGTTTCCAAAACGCGAAAAAAAAAACATAGATTTATGGTCAATATCGAGCGACCTCCGTCCAAAGCACGGGCGTCTCGTGAAACTTCTGGAACGCCCTAGAGGAGGGAAGAAGCTGGTGAGGGGCGCGGGAAGCATCCAGCAGCGCTTTGGCCACCCATCTCTAGCCGTCCATGATTTTCCAATCCGACGGTTCATCCCTTTTCTGAACATTCTCGAACCACCGTCCCTCGATATAAACCACCTTTCTCTATGGGGCTTCGATCATCTGAATCTGTTCGCTGTTTTTAGCTTTCGTGTCGCGTTCTTCAAACAAATTCCAGTCTCTTTCAGCTCCTTTTCCTTCGGTTTTTCTGGCAGGCGATCATGGCCGGGAAGGGAGAGGGTCCGGCAATTGGAATCGATCTCGGAACTACGTATTCCTGCGTCGGCGTCTGGCAGCACGACAGGGTGGAGATCATAGCCAATGATCAAGGAAACAGGACGACGCCCTCGTACGTCGCCTTCACGGACACAGAACGGCTGATCGGAGATGCCGCGAAGAACCAGGTTGCGATGAACCCTGTCAACACTGTGTTCGACGCTAAGCGGTTGATTGGGAGGAGGTTCAGTGATCCATCGGTGCAGAGTGACATGAAGCTCTGGCCGTTCAAGGTGATCCCCGGTCCGGGAGATAAGCCGATGATCGTCATCTCTCATAAGGGCGAAGAGAAGCAGTTCGCGGCGGAGGAAATTTCATCTATGGTGTTGATTAAGATGCGCGAGATCGCAGAGGCGTTCCTCGGCAAAGCTATCAAGAACGCCGTCGTGACTGTGCCCGCCTATTTCAACGATTCGCAGCGTCAGGCCACGAAGGATGCCGGTGTTATCGCCGGCCTCAACGTCATGCGTATCATCAACGAGCCTACTGCTGCAGCGATCGCTTACGGGCTGGACAAGAAGGCCGGCGGCTCGCAGGAGAAGAACGTCCTGATATTCGATCTCGGCGGTGGTACCTTCGATGTTTCTCTTCTCACCATAGAAGAGGGCATTTTCGAAGTGAAAGCTACTGCGGGCGACACACACCTCGGGGGTGAAGATTTCGACAACAGAATGGTTAACCATTTCGTTCAGGAGTTCAAGAGGAAGAGCAGGAAGGACATCAGCGGGAACCCGCGGTCCCTGCGACGGTTGAGGACTGCCTGCGAGCGGGCGAAGAGGACTCTATCTTCCACTGCCCAGACCACCATCGAGATCGATTCCCTCTTCGAGGGCATTGATTTCTACACGACGATCACCCGTGCCCGGTTCGAGGAGTTGAACATGGATCTTTTCAGAAAATGTATGGAGCCTGTGGAGAAGTGCCTGAGGGACGCTAAAATGGACAAGGCGAAGGTCGATGATGTTGTTCTGGTTGGGGGATCGACAAGAATTCCAAAGGTGCAGCAGCTCTTGCAGGATTTCTTCAACGGGAAGGAGCTCTGCAAGAGCATTAACCCCGACGAGGCCGTCGCGTATGGTGCATCTGTTCAGGCCGCGATTCTAAGCGGCGAAGGAAATGAGAAGGTGCAGGACCTTCTGCTCCTTGACGTGACGCCTTTGTCTCTCGGGTTGGAGACAGCGGGAGGCGTGATGACGGTTCTGATCCCTCGCAACACCACTATCCCGACGAAGAAGGAGCAGATCTTCTCCACCTACTCCGATAATCAGCCCGGTGTTCTGATCCAGGTATTTGAGGGCGAGCGAACCAGGACGAGGGACAACAACCTCTTAGGGAAATTCGAGCTGTCAGGCATTCCTCCAGCCCCGAGGGGAGTTCCCCAGATCAGTGTGTGCTTCGACATTGACGCCAACGGCATTCTCAACGTCTCCGCCGAAGATAAGACGACGGGGCAGAAAAATAAAATCACCATCACAAACGATAAGGGCAGGCTCTCGAAGGCGGAGATCGAGAAGATGGTGCAGGAAGCGGAGAAATACAAGGCAGAGGACGAGGAAGTGAAGAAAAAGGTTGAAGCGAAGAATTCTTTGGAGAACTACGCGTACAACATGAGAAACACGATCAAGGACGACAAGATATCGGGGAAGCTGCCGGCGGCGGATAAGAAGAAAATAGAGGATTCTGTAGAGGAGGCGATACAGTGGCTGGATGCGAACCAGCTGGCGGAGGTGGACGAGTTTGAGGACAAGCTGAAGGAGCTGGAAGGGATCTGCAATCCCATAATCGCGAGGATGTATCAGGGGGGTGCGGGTCCGATGGGTGAGGGCATGGAGGAGGATGCTCATCCCGGCAGCGCGGGCGGCGCCGGTGGCCCGAAGATTGAGGAAGTCGATTAAAGAGACCGGGTGATGTCTATCTCCCTCCGTCTCGCCCCCTTACTTGTCTGTCTTACTTGTGTGTGGTGTGGAAGTTTTATGTTGGTGGTTCCATCTGTGTCATAATAATTTTATTTGGGGATCTATGCGAGTTATTTCTCAAGTCACATGCCTCTGTTGAAGTTTATACCTGAACACCTACAAAGAATATGGAGTGAAATTGAACGTTGTAAAAAGATGTTGTGATGAAAGAGATTTGATTACTAATGAATGTGATACTAAAAAATATTAAGGGACATAAATGAGTTTTTTTGGCAGATTGGAATTCTGTGTTTTGATGCTCATTGTCTGATGTAAACAGGATCCTGAAATTATTTTGTTCACAGAAATATGCTTGATTTGTTTTATAACAAATTTAATGATATTAATCAAATAAATATAGATACTTGAATCAAATTATCTTTTATGTTTAGAGACGGTTTTAGTTGTAAATCACATGATTTTTTTTTATAAAAAAACTAAGAGCCACTATGTGACCAATAATTTGACTCTTAATTTAGTGAGACGAACAAAATTTATAAAAAAACAATGAAATGTGGGAATTGAGTAAGAATTTTCTTGACGGATCCTACAATAGAACACCTTGTAACTTGAGAAAAAGGTTTTAACATATTGTCAAGTATTATAAAATGTAGCACAACAAAAAAATATTGTTGTCATTAAAAAAATATGCATTTGAGATAAGATTTTATTATTTGCCTAGGAAATCAATGATATTGCACGTGAAGGTTCCAGACACAAGTGGAATAATGCGTTGGTGGGCAATATATTAAAATTTATTTTAATATTTAGTTGTCCAAAACCCGAGCGAAGATCTTTCACGTTAAATTTGTAATAAATTTATTTATATCTGAAGAAAATAAATATATCGGCTTAGGATACTTTCATCGACGATGTTGTGCTTTTTTGATTGTCTTCGTTGCGATTAAGGATTAAGGGTAGAATCCCTATAGTCGTGATCTATATGTGCTCCTTTGATATTCGAGGTCTTGAAGTAATATCTCTTGTGTTTTTTATTCTTGGGAGGGAGAGCGGAGTCGAGAGAGAATTTCGTTGTGCACAACAATTCTCTATATTCGTCTCACCCCACATAATAGACATAACCGTCTATTTATAGAGTCGGGGGTTTAAGTTAAAATGTTATTTAATTGCATGATGATGCTTAAATAATATTATAACCTTTAATAAAACCAATGTTACATTAAGATGATGATGATGATTATTATTATTTTGTGGTGCACACTAACTTACAAAATAACAAATATTATTTAATCGGATTGTTAATATTTGTCACTGGACACAACCTTGACCCATTCAAACTCCTATAACATTTATTGAACATCAGGATAAATATTAAATATTTTATTCATTAATAAATATTTGCAATTGAAAAAATGTGAATAAAATTATTCTTCAGCCTCGAGAATAACATTTATTCTATTAATTAAATTCAAATAGAATTTAATCGAGATCAACAGAAACACTTAGTGTGTAACCACTACTAGAAAAACATGTATTTGCGACGGGTCATTTGCGACGGGATCCCGTCGCAAATGGCCTTTTGCGACGGTAGCCCGTCGCAAATGGCCTTTTGCTGAAAACGGCGTCGCAACAACCCTTATTTGCGACGGGCCCGTCGCTAAAACATTTTTTTGCGACGGGAATAATACCCGTCGCAAATAGTCTCCGTATATTTGTAAAAAACTTTCAAAATACTTTTTGCGACGGGTCCCGTCGCAAATACCTGTTGCGACGGGACCCGTCGCAAATACTATTTTAAAAAAATAAAATAAAAAACTATTAATAAATATAATAATAATACTATTTGCGACGGGCATAGTATCCCGTCGCAAATACTATAAAAAAAATAAAAAAAATAAATTATTAATAAATTATTTTAATTAATATAATAATAATCCAATTATAATTCAAAAATAAAAAATAATAAAATATTAATAAATGATTTTAATTAATATAATAATAGAATTATAATTCACAAATAAAAATAATAAATTATTTTAATTCATATAATAATAATAGAATTATAATTAAAAAATAAAAAATAATAGAATATTAATAAATGATTTAATTAATATAATAATATTAGAATTAGAATTCATAAATAAAAAATATATTAATAAGTTATTTTAATTAATATAAAAATAATAGAATTATTTTACATTCAAATATTAAAATAATTCAAGTATTACAAAAAAATATAATTAAATTATAATATTATAAAATTTTAATATATATATATAATTTAATATTATAAAATATAAATAATATTATTATTCATATTATTGTTATTTAAAAATATAATATTATTAATATTTTATAATGAGACAGAAACTACGAATAGAAAAAAAAATCATATTTTGATTTCACAAATTTTATAACATAAATACAAACTCTAATCTGAAGGAGGGGAGGAGGTGGGGGATCTGCAGATGGTGGTGGAGGAAACTCCATCCCTAAAGCATGAGTGAGTCGGCGCATGTACTCCATCTGCTCCTGATGGTGCTGCTGCCACCGACTCGTCTGCTCATCGTACAACTGCTGCTGGCGTCGACGGTCCTCCTCATGTTGCTGACGCATCTGCTCATGCTCCTGTCGGAGACTCTCTATCAGTGCAGTCTGAGATCGCAACTGATCCTCATACTGTGTAGTAGAAGAAGATGCACGAGCTCCTCTCGAGCTGGACGCCGACATCGCAGCACTGCCATAATAATCTCCGGGAGTCAGTCGAGAGCCGATACCAACTACCCGACCCTTCTCGAAGGCATACTGGGTGGCCTGCATCCATGCCGCCTCATCAAACTGACGACCAGTGGTCTGATCTGATGACTCGGCCTGACTCTCAGGCCGGGCCTGTGACGCTGCGGCCTCATATGACTCCTGTAGTTGCAATTTAAAATTAAAACTGTGAATATATTATATGCAGTTAATTTTTAAACTTGAAAACAAATAATACTGACCACGATGTGATGCTGACGATCACCTCTGAGCTCCCCAGTAGCAGGATCACTATACATCCTCCGATATACGTCGTACTCCGTAATATCAGGGTGCTCGACAGCCTATAAGAATAAAAAATAAACTGTTAATATTTATAGTTATATAAAATATTTATAAATAATGTACGTACCAGATGCTGTCTATGAGTACTGAAAGAACGACTCCCAGCTCGATGAGTCACCTCTTGTCTCCCCCGATTCTGTCTCCCCACCGATGATCTCCTCTGAAAGGCACCACTCAACCAGTGCGCACATAATCCATCCCATACATGGGATGAAATGTACTCTGGTCGGTGTGCTCTACATGACTCGTCAAAATCTGACACTCCTGCTTTCTTCATGACAGCTTTTCTTAAATTGTGCAAAAACTGACGAAGACGATCACGCATGACCACCTCCCATGCCTCGTGGATGGCGTCACGCATGGTATCCTCGATCGGATACCATAAACCCTACAAATAAATCAAAATATCAAGTTAGAAATGAAATAATTTTCAAAATAAAAATTATTTATTTACGTACGTACCAACCAATGGCCGAACATGGCCTGCTGCACATCAATGGGAATGTGCTCTCATGTGGTCCACGGCTGAGAGAAATAGTTGCACAAAATAGCGCTGCCCTGTCCGACTGCTATATGCGAAAAACTGTAAAAATAATAAACATTTATTATGTGAATAGATTAATGAAATCTTAGTCAAATCCACAGGTTATCACACAGGTTATCACACCTCCGTGTGCGCGGATCAAACCCAAGACGTGGACGTCGCTCGGGGACGGGGTCATGAATCATCAATCGTGCAAGACCGCGCCCCCTCCGCGTACTCCCTGGAGCGCCTGCAGGCTGAGGGTCATCTGCCAGCAACTCATCCGCATCGAAAGGCAGGTCAGCATCCGTCAACTCACGAAATGTGGCGTCGTCCATCTGAAACAGAAAATGTTAATGTTAACAAATAATTGATAATTACTATTATATATACATATATACATATTATGATTGTATATAAATACCATGGAATTCTATAAGTGTTCATCTTCATCATCATCTTCATATATGTCAATGTCATCTTCATATTCCTCCTCAACATCATCGATATCCATTCGAGTTACAGTTGCTTCATCTCTTACCATTTCAAATTCATGTGTGACATCATTAACATCATCGTCATCACCGACTCTTAAATGTGGGGTGTCGTCATCGATACTCATGTCTCTTTGTAAAAAAGATTGATTTTGAGTACTCTCTTGAAAAACTTCAATTCTTTGCACATCAGTGAAAACACATTCAGTTTGACTAAACTGATTGTCTCGAATTTTGATTTTTATTACACTCCACCAATCAGTCAAGTCTCTTGATGTAGCACAATACTTTGCGTAATAAACTTGATATGCCTGTTGAGCCAATAAGAATGGTTCATTTACTGCGAGAACACTTTTATATTTAATATCGATGATTCCATGAGTCGGATGAACATGCACGCCTCTCTCTGTATCCAACCACCGACATTTGAACATGGTTATGTAATGTTGTCCAAGATAACAGAGTTCAACGATTTCATCAAGTATGCCATAAAAGTCAACTTCATTTTCTCGATGATGAAATCCTCTCAAGCTAACTCCACTGTTCATTGTTTTTTTCGATTCCCCATATGCATGTGTGTGGAATCGAAATCCATTCACCACATATGCATTATAAGTTTTAACAAGTTTGGAAGGTGGGTTACTCAATACACACATCCGTTTGTCAATTTTATCAGCATGTCGAGACACCTGAAAATTTGTGAAATAATTACCAATATAGTAAACTATACATTGAATGAGTTGCTAAAAGATAAAGAATTTATGTTACCAGTTTTTGAAACCACTGAGAGAAATTTTTCAGTCGACGTTCTTCGAGAGCAGCTGTTGTAATTTGTGGAATTTGTTTCTTGATATGATTATCATACAACCTATAAAAACCAAAGTTATTTACTGTAACATAAATGATAGAATAAGTGATATAAACACTTACAGTACAACTGATGTCATCTCTTCACAGTTGAGCAGAACATACGTATGAGCTCTATGATGTTCATCATCTGAAAGCCAGCGTTCATAAACTCCACCAAAACCAAGCTCTGACTAGTTGAAAACAGATAATTGATTGTCGATTTCATCAATATTCCTCTCGTTCAGTCCCATTCGGTTGTGTTTTGAAGGATACTCAGATTCAAAATAATGGGAGAAGAAAAAAGATATTTCCTCTTGCAAATAAGCTTCTGCAATAGATCCTTCAACAAATGCTTTGTTGCGTACTTTTCTTTTCAATTTTTGCATGCATCTTTCAAATGGGTACATCCATCGAAACTGTACCGGACCTCCACATTTGGCTTCATATGGAAAATGTAACATCAAATGTTCCATTGAGTCGAAGAAAGACGGCGGAAATATTTTTTCCAGTTTACATATAATTACAACAACATCTTTTTCAAGTTTGCCTAGAGCATCATAATCTGCCGTAGCCGCACAAATTTCCCGAAAAAAATAAGACGTGTCTGTTATGGAATCCCAAATCACAGAATTCAACAGACCTCTTAATCCAATGGGTAGAAGTCTCTCCATTATAACATGACAATCATGACTTTTTAATCCAGTAATATGACCATTCTTTACACATCTACCCAAATTGGAAGCACAACCATCTGGAAGTCTCAAATCTGCAATCCACTGACAAAATAATAAACGGTTTTCTTTAGACAGTGTATAAGCTGCTTTTGGTTTCAGTAACCTTTCTATTCTGACATTCTCAAATAGTTCCAATTCTGGACGCCTGCAAATTTGGGCAAGATCTAAACGTGCATTTACATTGTCTTTGCTCTTTCCTGGCGTATCCAAAACTGTATGAAACAAATTATCAAAACAGTTCTTCTCAATATGCATGACATCTAACATGTGTCAGACCAACAAATCAGACCAATATGGCAAATCCCAAAATATGCTACGTTTAATCCAATTGTGTTCTTTCCCAAAACCAGAAATTTTCTGTTGGTTTATTGTGGGACCAAAAGTGATGGGAGGTAATGAAAATACAACTGATTTTAACTCCGAACCTGATAGCATTTTTGGAGGTCCATCCCTTTCAACTGTTCCTTTTCTGAAATGAGACCTGTTTATGCGAAAAGGATGATCAGCTGGAAGAAATCTGCGATGACAGTCAAAATAACATGGTTTCTTTCCATGAATGAGCATAAATGCTTTGTTCTCTCCCATATAGTAAGGACATGATTTCTGACCATGTGTACTCCAGCCAGATAACATTCCATAAGCCGGGAAGTCACTTATTGTCCACATCAATGCTGCTCTCAGTATGAAATTCTGTTTCGTTGCAACATCATATGTACTGACACCAGTACTCCACAATAAATTTAATTCATCAATCAATGGCTTCAAATAAACATCAATATTTTTCTTCGGATGTCCTGGAATTAGTAAAGTCAAAAAGATATATGGCTCCTTCATCAACATCCATGGAGGTAAATTGTACGGAGTTAAAAAAATAGGCCAACATGAATATTGACTACAATAAGATCCAAACGGACAGAAACCATCAGTGGAAAGGCCCGGTCGAACATTTCTAGCTTCTAAAGCAAAGGATGGATGCACTCTATCAAAATGTTTCCATGAATCACCATCGGCTGGATGATTCAAGCTTTTATCGGTTGGAATATTTTCTTTATGCCATGACATCATTGTTGCTGTATTCTTAGACATGAATAAATGCTGAAGTCTGGATGTAAGCGGAAAATATCTCAACTGTTTTACAGGAATCAAACCAGACTTCCCGTGTTGTCCTTCTTTATATCTCAGTTGCCCACATGTGGGACAACTATCCAACGACTCATTTTCCCCAGAATATAAAATGAAGTCATTTGAACATGCATGAATCTTCTGACAAGTAAGTCCCAAATTTCGAACCAGTCTCTTACTCTCATAGTAATTTGCAGGTAAAACATTTCCTTCGGGTAACAGTGTTTTAAGCAAAGAAAATATCTGGTCAAAACAGGTGTTTGACATTCCGTTATCTGATTTGATAGCCATAAATTTTGCAACTGCTTCTAATTTGCTCATCTTGCATCCAGGATATAATGCATCCTCAGCAGACTTCAACAACTCATAAAATTTAGACGGTGCCAACTCAGGATTTGAAGTTATATCAGCCGGAGTTTCTGTATGTTGAACAGATGAACCTGCAACATCATGTACTAAATCTTGAAACCGGGATGGATCCGGAATCAAGTTGGTATCACCTGCTCTGGAACTGCATTCACCGTGTTGATACCAAAAAACATAATCTGGTTGAAAACCAAAACGCAAGAGATGTTCTCCCACTTTGTCAAACGTGTCAAACGTTCTCAATGCACATTTTCTGCAAGGGCATTTTATTTTGCCTTCTGAAACAAATTCTGGATTTGATGCCGCAAATGATAAAAAAGTCTCCACACCCTCTACATATACTGGATTTAAACCAGAACCGTTTGGATTTCTACGTTGATTTATCCATATGCGGTCACCTAATAATGATTGTTGATGACCTCGTTGTTCCATATTTCTCTATAAAATATAAAAGCATTACTGGTTTTGAATAATTTGTTAGAAAAAACATTCAAGCTAGGATAATTATAGAGTTTAGATCATACAAAACTGACGCAAACTTTTTATTGAGATACACCTAAAAATTGACCCTTTAAGAATTAAATATGTTGAGAATAAAGCAAAACATGTTACAAATATTGATAATTTTAATATTATATAATTTTTTTTTATTATTTTCATAATATTAATATTATTAATAATTAATACTAATTATTGGTAATTATTGGTAATTATTGGTAATTATTGGTAATTATTGGTAATTATTGGTAATTATTGGTAATTATTGGTAATTATTACTAATTATTGGTAATTAATAATAATTATTGTTAATAATAATTATTGGTAATTATTACCAATTATTGGTAATCATTAATAATTAATACTAATTATTGGTAATTATTGGTAATTATTGGTAATTATTGGTAATTATTGGTAATTATTGGTAATTATTGGTAAGTATTGGTAATTATTACTAATTATTGTTAATTATTACTAATTATTGGTAATTATTACTAATTATTGTTAATTATTACTAATTATTGTTAATTATTACGAATTATTGGTAATTATTGGTAATTATTACTAATTATTACTAATTATTGGTAATTATTACTAATTATTCGTAATTATTATTAATTATTACTAATTATTCCTAATTATTGTTAATTATTACTAATTATTGGTAATTAGTACTAATTAATTTTAATTATTACTAATTATTAGTAATTATTACTAATTATTGGTAATTATTGGTAATTATTGGTAATTATTGGTAATTATTGGTAATTATTGGTAATTATTGGTAATTAATGGTAATTATTGATAATTATTACTAATTATTGGTAATTATTGATAATTATTACTAATTATTGCTAATTATTACTAATTATTGGTAATTATTACTAATTAATGGTAATTATTACTAATTATTACTAATTATTGGTAATTATTACTAATTATTGGTAATTATTACTAATTATTACTAATTATTACTAATTATTACTAATTATTACTAATTATTGGTAATTATTACTAATTATTGGTAATTATTTCTAATTATTACTAATTATTATTAATTATTGGTAATTATTACTAATTATTACCAATTATTGGTAATTATTGGTAATTAATACGAATTATTGGTAATTATTACTAATTATTGGTAATTATTACTAATTATTGGTAATTATTACTAATTATTGGTAATTATTACTAATTATTGGTAATTATTACTAATTATTGGTAATTATTGGTAATTATTGGTAATTATTACTAATTAATACTAATTATTGTTAATTATTGATAATTATTACTAATTATTGGTAATTATTACTAATTATTGGTAATTATTACTAATTATTACTAATTATTGGTAATTATTACTAATTATTACTAATTATTACTAATTATTGGTAATTATTAATAATTATTACTAATTATTACTAATTATTACCAATTATTGGTAATTATTACTAATTATTGGTAATTATTACTAATTATTACCAATTATTGGTAATTATTGGTAATTAATACTAATTATTGGTAATTATTACTAATTATTGGTAATTATTACTAATTATTCGAAATTATTACTAATTATTCGTAATTATTATTAATTATTACTAATTATTCCTAATTATTGTTAATTATTACTAATTATTGGTAATTAGTACTAATTATTACTAATTATTACTAATTATTACTAATTATTGGTAATTATTACTAATTATTGGTAATTATTGGTAATTATTGGTAATTATTGGTAATTATTGGTAATTATTACTAATTAATACTAATTATTGGTAATTATTGGTAATTATTACTAATTATTGATAATTATTACTAATTATTAGTAATTATTACTAATTATTACTAATTATTACTAATTATTACTAATTATTACTAATTATTGGTAATTATTACTAATTATTGGTAATTATTACGAATTATTACGAATTATTACCAATTATTGGTAATTATTACGAATTATTACCAATTATTGGTAATTAATACTAATTATTGATAATTATTACTAATTATCGATAATTATTGGTAATTATTACTAAGTATTGGTAATTATTACTAAGTATTGGTAATTATTACTAATTATTGGTAATTATTGGTAATTATTTATAATTATTGGTAATTATTCCTAATTATTACTAATTATTGGTAATTATTAGTAATTATTAGTAATTATTAGTAATTATTAGTAATTATTGATAATTATTAATAATTATTACTTATTATTGGTAATTATTACTAATTATTGGTAATTATTACTAATTATTGGTAATTATTACTAATTATTGGTAAGTATTACGAATTATTGGTAATTATTACTAATTATTGGTAATTATTACTAATTATTGGTATTTATTACTAATTATTGGTATTTATTACTAATTATTGATAATTATTACTAATTATTGGTAATTATTACTAATTATTGGTAATTATTCCTAATTATTGGTAATTATTGTTAATTGTTCCTAATTAGTAGTAATTAAATGAATAATTACCAATAATTAAGAATAATTACCAATAATTACGAATAATAACATTATCAGTATATTTTATTATTAATATAAATATAATATAATTTTTTAATTTATATACAATTCTCCTTTCATCTGTGTGTTTTCTATCTCCACATACAAATAATACATGTGGAGACAGCAAACACACAGATGAAAAGAGAATTGTATATATATAAAAAATTATATTATTTTAATTTTAATAATAAAATATACTAATAATATAATAATGTTATTATTCCTAATTATTGGTATTTATTACTAAATATTAATATTTATTCTTAATTATTTGTAATTATTACTAATTATTCCTAATTACCATTTAAATATTAACAATGAATACTAATAATTTAAATTTATTAAGTAACAAAACAATGTAAACATAATTAAATTACAACTAATTAAGAATAATTAAAACTAATAAAAAATTAAAAATAAATATTAAATTAAAATGAACATAAATACCTTGAAAATTGATCTGCTCTGATCGTTCTTCGAAACTTTAATATCAACTCCGAAGGAAAAAATTAAACTTGAGAAAAACTAAACTTTAGAAATAAAACTTTGAGAGAAGAAGAAGAGGGAATTTGAGAATGATTTGAAAAAAACGGATGGGGGTATTTATAGGTTAGAGTATTTGCGACGGGATTCCCGTCGCAAATAGTATTATTTGCGACGGGTACCGTCACAAATACCTTAGCCATCATTTATTACGGTCAACGGGTAAATAGTTATTTGCGACGGGACCCGTCGCAAATAACCACCTGCCGACATACTAATTGCGACGGGGGAATATTCTCGTCGCAAATACCTTTTACCGCCGCCGGTTATTTGCGACGGGAATATTCCCCCGTCGCAAATAAGTTTCCCGCGATTTGGCGCGCAAACCGCGCCAGTCCTTTTGCGACGGGGAAAGCTATCCCGTCACAAAAGGCTACTTATTTGCGACGGGCAAATAACCCCGTCGCAAATGCCCATTTTTCCCGTAGTGAACCCTTTAGGACTCTTTTTCGTTGACATTAAACGAACTTGCCTAAAGTTCAAGATTACTATCCAGCAACGGGTAAAGACACCCAAGAGAAAGAACTTAATGTCACAACGACGACAAGCACATACGAATGCTCGTTGTATAATATAATTTCTTCATCACAATATCTCATTAAGCATGCTGCACATCAGTGTCATCAACCTATGCGCTCGATACAACTTCCTTTGACTATCTGAAATAAACACGTTGATATACCAGGATCATGAGATTTAATGCGACCATTCTATTCCAATCAAAGGGTCGAGATTCCAACTTCTATAAAGATGGAAGAGACAAATCCTTCATCGACTTGTCCATTAATAACATGTTAATCGTGATGCACCCAATGTACCTTACCTCAACACGAACACATGTCATCACAATTTTCATCAGCAAATCTAAATGTGCGAGTCATAACATACATGAATAATAATCTTAAAACCAAAAGACCATTACACACGCTCGCACGAACACATGTCATCACAATTTTCATCAGCAAATCTAAATGCGCAAGTCATAACATACATGAATAATAATCTTAAAACCAAAAGACCATTACACACGCTCGCAAATAGAAATTTCCAACAACACCAAAACATGTAGAATTACTACAGACAGATATGTTCTCATAATCTCCCGTCTTGGAGATTACCAAGTGCGAACTTCATGAGAAGAAGTCACATCCGCTTACGAGTACTCGCACGTAACAGTCACATTAAATATTGTAAAGACCCGGAATTTCTGTGGATTTTTTTTCTTAAATACGAGAGAATTTTACGAGTCCATGAAAATTTACAACGCTTGATTCTGAGGCCCGGTGTGCCGGGAATCAATTTCTGAAGTTTTTTTTGGGTACGTTCAGTAAACGTACGAGCGAGATTTTATAACTTTTGAACCGGTGCTCGGAATTGAAATCCGAGGGCACCGTTGAACTCACAACGTCAGTGATTGCTTAGTGAGACCTTCATAGCAGTTGCGTTCTATCGATAATGGAAGTTGGATTTTAGGATTTTTAATAAGTTAAATAAAAATAAGCATAGCTTTTTTTTTTATTTTGTGGTGGTTAAAACCTCCAAGAGGAGGTTAGTGGTGGGGGCCACCACATCATAACCTCCCATGAGAGGTTATGGTGGTGGGGCCCACCCGCACATAACCTCCCTTGGGAGGATATCCTTAGTGGGGCCCACATGGGCTTTAAACCCCCTTTAACCCCCCATTTATGTGGGAGAAAACTTTTCACCTTCCCCTATTAATTTAATGTGCCAACCCTCACAATTAATTAATTGAACTATTTCATTTAATTAATTGGCACCTTTTGAATTCTTTTGAATTCATGCCAACAATTAAATAATAGACGAAGCTATTATTTTATTTTGGTTGACATCTATTCATTTGGTGGAGCTTTGAGAGAGAACTTGGAAAACCCTTGGAGAATTATCTCTCAACAAAGAACGCGAAGAACACCTCTTCATCCTCCACCGAAAAATGACGAACTCTTTATTCGATTTTCGACCGAGCCAAAAGAAAAGGAGCCGACCGTGAAGAACGCCCACAACGCTTCTTCCTCGGTCTCCTACCCCGGACGCTTCCCGACGTCGACGGAACGACGTCCGCCTTTCTGCGACTTCATCAATGGTTATCGTCATACGAGGTAGGGGTTGGATTTTGAGTATGACTATATTCCCAAGTTCTTCATTTTTTTAAAAAAACAAAGAACCCAGATGTTTTCTTTTGCGGGTTGGGAATAATCTTTGCGGGAGGTTAGGGTTTGATGATCTTCTTTTAAGTTCTTGTTGAGTCGCCTGTTACCGCTCTAATGTGGAGGGTGCGGGCCAAACTAACATGGCCCGACCCCTCTGCCGTTCTTCTTAAATGGCGTGTTCATCGCGATGGAAGGTGTCGACTTTGCATTGCGGTGACAAATGGAGAACCCCCTTCAATCCACCAAGAAACCTCTTTGATGTGCCTCCAAAACGAGCTAAGGAGCTCCCCCAACCTATGAAAAACTGGAAATCCCGCATGAGGCATGAGTGGGAGGAAGAACGGGGGAAATATGGGAAATCCCGAGTGGCCTGGGACTTAAAAACCTAATTTTAATTGGCCACACGGCTTGGCCGCACGGTTTGGGAAACCATGCACCAACCGTGCAGTAGCCACTGTCCCACCTAGGGACTTCGCACGGCTTGGCCGCACGGTTTGTCAAACCGTGCGCCAACCGTGTGGTTGCTACTGTCACACCCAGATACTTCACACAGCTTGGCCGCACGGTTTGTTAAACCTTGCACCAACAGTGCAATTGCTACTGTCTCACCCAGAGACTTCGCACGACCTCGCCGCACGGTTTGTTTAGACCTTGCGCAAACCATGTGCCCCTGCAAAAACCTCCATAACTTTGGAACCGGATGTCCGTTTGACGAACCATCAGTGGCGTTGGAATACTTGGAGCGAGACGATGACTTGAGCATACCCCACTAGAGATTTGGTTTGATATGGAGTATGGTCAAGTTGGATCGATCACGAATCCAACTGGACCCTGGAACGAAAATGCCAATAACTCACAGACCGGGCGTCCGATTGACGCGTCGTCTGTTGCGTTGAGATCCCTATGATGAGTTGGAACTTTGAGATACTTTTTTTGTGGGATTTAGTGATAGTTGGAGTGTCGACCCATAGCTTGTGGAGCAGATCCTTCCGAAGACGAGCGAGCGGAGTACGAAGACCTAGTAGCTGGCTGAGACCTGACGACTGCTGACCTTTCAACTTAGAGTGTTTCGACTAGCCCAGTAGGGGAGCACCTCTGTGTGAGCGCAACAGACCCACAGTGGGGAGCGCCTCTGTGTGATGCGGCGGACCCACGGTACTCGATAGGAGGAGTACCTCAGCAGGATACAAGGGGGAACGCCTCTGTGTGAGCGCGACAGACCCATAGTGGGGAGCGCCTCTGTGTGACACAACATACCCACGATACTTGATAGGAGTAGTACCACAGAAGTCCAGGAAAGTGGGAAGCGCCTCTATGTGATGTGGTAGGCTCACAGTACTCATTAGAGGAGTACACCATCAGCTAAGGTTCCGACAGTGTGAGTGGGGTTGTTACTTGATACTACCCCCTAGAATAAAATCCTTGTTTGAGTTGATTCAGTGACATCTGTGTTTACCTCATGATTGAGATGAGTTACTAGATAACTTAGGTATATGTATGGGAATATACCTAAGTAAGGGTTATCTGTTGTTTCTTTACTTTGTGGTTATCCTTGTTGTATATTGTGAGACCTTGAGGGTCTTGGGGTCTCTAATGAGTATCGTTATACTCAACCCTGTATGGGCTATGCCCTCACCTCATTGTGTTGGATGCAGACGATGTAAAACGCTGACGGAGGTCGAGAGCGCCAGGACTGGACGGTACCCGGAGGTGGACCTTACGACGAGTCGGTACACAGAGGAGTCTGACGGACGTGGAGTGCTGAGGTGGCCATCTGTACCTACCCTTCAGGTAGGAACCCCGGAGGATGATCCAGGAGCTGCTCTTTACCTTTCAGCTGTTTGTCCCTTTTTTATTTGTACTTGTGCTTTATAGTTGGGCTTGTATTTCCGACCCCTTTTACTTTCCAGCACACATTTTGTTTACAGTTTTTTCTTAGAGTTTTGCTTCCAGTTGTGTGCTCTGATTGTGTGTGTTTACTTTTATAAAGGCAATGCCTTCTGAGCTTAGGGATTTACTCCTTTGGTGCTAGTCTCCAGCCCATGACCTATGGAAGGCGGGCTTAGGGTAGTCACGACACGGGTCCCGAGGCCGGGTCGTGACAAATTAGTATCAGAGGAGTCGGTTCTATCACAGAACTTAGGACTCTGACATTTATTTTCTGTGAAGAAATAGTTTTAAGGGTACTAAGTGTGGTTTTCAGTTCAGGGAGTTCGGTATTGGTGCGGGCGACTGACGTATCCATACAGAAGGATCCTGACTTCTGATTTCCGACTCAGTACACGAAAACACTGATTGCCTGTGTGTTTTCAAAAGTTTTCTTAAGTTAGCTCAACCAGGTCAGCTCAACAGGTATAATATTTTGACCATGTCGTATCTGTTTCTTCAGGATGCCTCCCCGCAGAGCCCCGAGAGTCGTACGCTCTGATAGCCCACCGAGCGACGAGGCCTCGGTGCAGGGCCCTTTTCCAGCAGAGGCACCAGCGGTACTACTCCCCGTTGGCCCACCGATGCCACCAACCCTAGCAGTAGATGATGTACGCCGTTTGAGCGCGTTACATGAGTTCCAGCACCAGAGGCCACCCAGGTTCCGGGGAGAGACGGACCCACAGGCAGCTGAGGATTGGTTGGAGGTTGTGGTGAGAGTTTTCAGGCTAGTAGGGACACCAGCAGACTACATGGTGATCCTTGCTACCAGTCTCCTTCAGGCAGCAGCAGGCTGATGGTGGAGCCTGATGCTCCAGGTGCATGTCGAGACGACACTTCTTTGGACAGACTTCAAGAGCCTGTTCCGGGCAGAGTTTGTACCAGCCACCCTTCGAGCAGTGCGGATACAGGAGCTACTGCATCTACAGTAGGGTAGGATGACTGTAGATCAGTACTCAGCGAGGTTCACCGACCTCTCGCGCTACTCCACAAATATGGTATGAGACCCATTCTTCAAGGATTGGACCTTCGAGCAGGGGCTCAGGCAAGAGATCAGGACATCAATGATCTCCCTCAGCATCCTTACGCTGGCGGGGGTGTTAGAGAGAGCCCTCCTAGTGGAGAGTTTCCTTGCTGAGAAGTCACCAGCAGCGAGACCCACTATTAGCCGACTTGCAGTAGAGTCTTCTGCAGCTGGCAGTAGACAGATGACGCAGAGATCCAAGAGGACCAAACCCACAGGTGTTCGACCGCATGACTCAGGATGGGTTGTGCGGAGCACACAGAGCAGAGACACATATGCCAGTGGCATGCAGTGTTACTCATGCGGTGGGTAGGGTCACATGGCTCGTGAATGTCTGACCTGTCGATCAGATGATCAACATATAGTTGAGGTACCTCCCAGGCAGAGGAAGAGATTCGATCGAGGCGGTACGTAGGGCGCAGGCAGACGTGGCAGAGGAGATGGACGTGCAGCAGGCGGTGGGTGACGTTTTGAGGTGTTGCCACCACCACCACCAGGAGGTCCACCCCAACTGCAGGGAGCGGGTGGACAGGGGAGAGCTCAGCTCCAGGAAGCTGAGACATACGACCATGGCACTCCGGAGATGATTCGAGGTACGATCTGTGTCTACTTTACCTTAGCTGCAGTTCTTATAGACACAGGTGCCAGTCACTCTTTCATTTCCACTACCCTTGTTTGGAGCTTGGATATTCTGACGGAGCCGTTGGCTCGATCCTTACAGCTAGAGAATCCTACGGGAGCAGACTCGACGATTACGCACTGATTCCAGCATTGTGAGATTACTCTAGGAGGTGAGATCTTCGGCTAGGATCTCCTCGTAGCGGCGTTGAGGCCTTACAACATCATCTTGGGTATGGACTGGTTATCTACAGTCTATGCTCAGATCAACTGTATTAGGCGCAAAGTGCGGTGTGTCCGCATGGATGGGACCAGGTTCACCTTCACTGGTGAGAAGGGAACCTTTGAAGCGTAGGATGAACTTACTCGTAGGAGGGTACAACTGATCACTCACCAGTTGACTTGCCTTACCCTCATAGCAGTTGATGTGGAGAGTCCGATTTACCCTATAGTGGTGGACCAATATGCAGATGTTTTCCATGAAGATGTTCCAGGACTACCTACTCACAGAGAGGTGGAATTCTATATTGACATTTACCCTGGTACGACACCAATATATACCCCAGTATATCGGATGGCTCCCGCTGAGCTTCATGAGCTGCAGGTACAACTGGAGGACTTGCAGGGGAAGAGATTCATCTGGCCTAGTGTTTCTCCCTAGGCAGCCCCGATTCTGTTCGCCAAGAAGGCGGATGGGAGCTTGAGGCTTTGTGTCGACTACTGTTGCCTGAACCAGGTGACCATGAAGAACAAGTACCCCCTTTCGAGGATTGATGACCTCTTTCATCAGCTCAAGGGAGCTCGATGGTTCTCGAAGATAGACCTTAGATCAGGCTATCACCAGCTCAGAGTTCGAGACGGGGATGTGCAGAAGACGACCTTCAGGTGTCGGTATGGCCACTATGAGTTCTTGGTTATGCCATTCGGTGTAACCAATGCTTCAACAGTGTTCATGTGTCTCATGAACAGGATATTCTAGCCTTACCTCGATCGCTTTGTCGTGGTCTTCATCGACAACATACTGATATACTCGACTACCGAGGAGGAGCATGCCTACCATTTGAAGGTAGTACTGGACACACTCCGAGAGCACCAATTTTATGGTAAGCTCTCAAAGTGCCAGTTTTGGATTCAAGAGGTTCAATTCTTGGGACATGTCATCTAGGAGGCTGGAGTTTCAGTGGATCCGGCGAAGATTGAGGCGATACTTTCTTGGGAGCCACCCAGGAGTGTGACGGAGGTACGAAGTTTCCTGGGCTCAGCTGGATACTAACATAGATTCGTTCTAGACTTCTCTAGAGTTACAGCACCACTACCATCCTTGACGAAGAAGGGGCAAACCTTCGTGTGGTCGAAGAGATACCAGCAGAGCTTTCAGGAGATGAGGCAGAGGTTGAATAGTGCCCCCATCTTGAGGCTTTCAGAGGAGGGCGTAGGGTACGTAGTTTACTACGATGCATCAGGGACCGAACTTGGGTGTGTCCTGATGCAGGAGTGAGCAGTGATCACATATGGTTCTCAGAAGCTAAGATAGCATGATCAGAACCATGCTACCCATGACCTGGAGTTAGCAGTAGTGGTCTTCACCTTGAATATGTGGCGACACTATCTGATGGGTGAACGTTTTACCATGTACTCTGATCAAAAGAGTATTAGGTATATCTTCTCTCATAAGGACCTGAACCTGAGACAGCAGCGTTGGCTCGAGTTCCTCCAGGACTATGACTTCGAGATAGTCTATACTCTTGGGAAGGGGAACGTTGTAGCAGATGCTCTCAGCCGAAGATCTGGTATACGACTTTTAGGAGAGGCGATAGAGCAGCTGCCTGCCTTACAGATATCCTTTGTGGATAAATATGGGGCAGCCTATCTACAATCTCTTAGAGTCACCCCCCCTTTACTTCAGTGAGTCAGGGAGGTGCATCATAGAGACACTGACTGTGAGACACGACGTGCTCAGATATCCATAGGGCAGACACCTGATGGATTTTATGAAGGTGGGGAGCACGTCATCCTCTTCAGAGGACGTACCATGGTACCAGTTTCACTTCAGGAGGAAGTGTTGAGGGAATTCCACACTTCTCCTCTAGCGGTACATCCAGGAGTGGCAAAGATGTACCAGGACCTTCAGCGACAACACTGGTGGCCAGGTATGAAGAAGGCAGTAGCAGAGTTTGTCTCACAGTGCCTCACTTTCTATCAAGTGAAGGCAGAGCACCAGGTACCAGTAAGATTGGTACAACCCTTAGAGGTCCTAGAGTGGAAGTGGGATGGAATATCCATGGATTTCGTGATGGGTCTTCCACATACATCTAGGAGTCACGACTCGATTTGGGTGATCGTCGACCGACTCACCAAGTCGTCTCACTTCCTACCGATCAGAGAGCAGGGCTCAGTAGAGAGCTTGGGACGCCTCTATGTGCAGGAGATTGTGCGTTTACATAGAGTACCTTCTTCTATAGTCTCCGACCGTGATGCACGGTTTACTTCCCAGCTATAGAAGGGGTTGTAGGAGGCTTTCAAGATGCAGTTACGTCTGAGCACCGCCTTCCATCCTCAGACAGATGGCCAGACCAAGCGGACCATCCAGACACTCGAGGACATGCTCCGAGCTTGTGTCCTCAACTTTGGTCGCAGCTGGGAGGACCACTTACCTTTGGTAGAGTTTTCCTACAATAATAGCCATCCCTTCACCATATGGATGGAACCTTTCGAGGCATTGTATGAGCGACCTTGCAGATCGCCACTATCCTGGACAGACCTAGGGGAGTCAGTACTAGTGGGACCAGAGATGGTACGAGCTACCACGGAGAAGGTGCAGATCATCCAAGAGTGGATGAAGACTGCACAGAATAGACAAAAGTCGTATACTGACAGGAGACAGAGGACTCTAGAGTTAGAGGATGGTGACCACATCTTTCTACGGGTCTCACCTCGACGAGGTCTATAGAGATTTGGCCGAGGCGACAAGTTATCTCTGAGATTCATTGGACCTTTCCAGGTCCTCAGTAGAGTAGGCGAGGTGGCTTACCGCTTAGCTCTTCCACCTCAGTTGCACCGAGTGCACGACGTCTTCTACGTATCTCAGCTGAGGAGATACGTGCACGACCCTTCCCACATCATCGACCATGGAGAGCTGGACATCGATGACAGGGAGAATTTCATAGAGGTTCCAGTAGAGATTGATGATCGACAGGAACAGGTCCTACGTGGACGGTCGATACCTATGGTGCGCATTCGCTGGCAGCATGGGAACCTCCAGGAGAGCACATGGGAGCGGGAGGCTCAGATGCGTGCTCAGTACCCCCATTTTTTCCCTTAGTTCGAGTTGTATCTTACGGAGACATAAATCCCTGAGGTGGGGATAATGTAAAGACCCGGAATTTCTGTGGATTTTTTTTCTTAAATACAAGGTAATTTTACAAGTCCGTGAAAATTTAAGTCACTTGATTTCGAGGCCCAGTGTGCCCAGAATCAATTTCTGAAGTTTTGTTTGGGTACGTTCAGTAAACGTACGAGCAGGATTTTATAACTTTTGAACTGGTGCTCGGAATTGAAATCTAAGGGCACCATTGAACTTGCATCGTCGGTGATTGCTTAATGAGACCTTCACCGTAGTTGCGTTCTATCGAGAATGGAAGTTAGATTTTGGGATTTTTAATAAGTTAAATAAAAATAAGTGTAGCTTGTTTTTATTTTGTGGTGGTTAAAACCTCTAAGAGGAGGTTAGTGGTGGGTTCCACCACACGATAACCTCCCATGAGATGTTATGGTGGTGTGGCCCACCCGCACATAACCTCCCTTGGGAGGATATCCTTGGTGGGGCCCACGTGGGATTTAAACCCCCTTTAACCCCCCATTTATGTGGGAGAAAACTCTTCACCTTCCCCCATTAATTTAATGTGACAACCCTCAAAGTTAATTAATTGAACTCTTTAATTTAATTAATTGGCACCTTTTGAATTTTTTTGAATTCATGCCAACAATTAAATAATAGACGAAGCTATTATTTTATTTTGGTTGGAATCTATTCATTTGGTGGAGCTTTGAGAGAGAACTTGGATAACCCTTGGAGAATTATCTCTCAACGAAGAACGCGAAGAACTCCTCTTCATCCTCTATCGAAGAATGACGAACTCTTTCTTCGATCTTCGACCGAGCCAAAAGAAAAGGAGCCTACCATGAAGAAAGTCGACGACGCTTCTTCCTCGGTCTCATACCCCAGACGTTTCCCAACGTCGACGGAACTACGTCCGCCTTTCCACGACTTTGTCAACGGTTATCATCATATGAGGTAGGGGTTGGATTTTGAGTATAACTACATTCCCAAGTTCTTCATTAAAAAAAAAACAAATAACACAGATGTTTTCTTTTGCGGGTTGGGAATAATCTTTGCGGGAGGTTAGGGTTTGATGATCTTATTTTAAGTTCTTGTTGAGTCGCCTGTTACCGCTCTAATGTGGAGGGTACGGGCCAAACTAACATAGCCCGACCCCTCTGCTGTTCTTCTTGAATGGTGTGTTCATCGCGATGGAAGGTGGAGAATTTGCGTTGCAGTGACGAATGGAGAACCCCCTTCAATCCACCAAGAAACCTCTTCTATGTGCCTCCAAAACGAGCTAAGGAGCTCCCCCAACCTATGAAAAATTGGAAATCCCGCATGAGGCACGAGTTGGAGGAAGAACGGGGGAAATGTGGGAAATACTGAGTGGCCCAGGACTTAAAACCCTAATTTTAAGTGGCCGCATGGTTTGGGAAACCGTGCACTAACTGTGCGGTAGCCATTGTCCCACCTAAGGACTTTTCACGGCTTGGCCGCACGGTTTGTCAAACCGTGTTCCAACCATGCGACTGCTACTATCACACCCAGAGACTTCACATGGCTTGGCCGCACGGTTTTTCAAACCGTGCGCCAACCGTGCGGTTGCTACTGTCTCACCCAGAGACTTCGCACAGCCTGGCCACCCGGTTTGTGTAGACCATGCATAAACCATGCGCTCTTACACAAACCTCCATAACTTTGGCACCAGACGTCCGTTTGACAAACCGTTAGTGGCGCTGGAATCCTTAGAGTGAGATGGTTCCTTGAGTATACCCCACCAGAGATTTGGGTTGATATAGAGTATGGTCAGGTTGGATCGATCACAAATCCAACTCGACTCTGGAATGGAAATGCCAATAACTCACAGACCGGGCATCTGATTGACGCACTATCTATTGCTTTGATATCCCTATGATGAGCCGGACCTTTTAGATACTTTTTTCATGGGATTTTATGATAGTTGGAGTGTCGACCCATAGCTCGTGGAGCGGATCCTCCTGGAGACGAGCAAGCGGAGTACGGAGACCTAGTAGCTAGCTGAGACCTGACGACTACCAACCTTTCGACTCAGAGTGTTTCAACTAGACCAGTAGGGGAGCACCTCTGTGTGAGCGCGGCAGATCCACAGTGGGGAGCGCCTCTGTGTGACGCGGCAAACCCATGGTACTCGACAGGAGGAGTACTTCAGCAGGCTATGAGGGGGAGCGCCTCTGTGTAAGCACGACAGACCCACAGTGGGGAGCACCTCTATGTGATGCAGCAGACCCATGGTACTTGACAGAAGGAGTACCACAATAGTCCAAGAAATTTGGAATCACCTCTATGTGACGCGACATTCCCACAATACTCGTTAGAGGAGGAGTACACCATCAGCTAAGGTTCCGACAGTGTGACTGGGATTGTTACTTGATACTACCCCCTAGAATAAAATCCTAGTTTGAGCTGAATCAGTGACATTTATGTTTACCTCATGATTGAGATGAGTTACTAGATAACTTAGGTATATGTATGGGCATATACCTAAGTAAGGGTTATCTGTTGTTTCTTTACTTTGTGGTTATCCTTGTTGGATATTGTGAGACCTTGAGGGTCTCAGGGTCCCTACTGAGTATCTTTTACTCACCCCTACACAGGCTATGCCCACACCTCATTGTGTTAGATGCAGACGACAGACAGCGCTGACGGAGGCTGAGAGCGCCAGGACTGGACGGTACCCAGAGGTGGACCTTACGACGAGTCGGTACACAGAGGAGTCTGACGGACGTGGAGTGCTGAGGTGTCCATATGTACCTACCCTTCAGGTTGGAACCCTGGAGGACGATCCAAGAGCTTCTCTTTACCTTTCAGCTATTTGTCTCTTTTTCAGTTGTACTTGTACTTTACAGTTGGGCTTGTATTTCTGACCCCTTTTACTTTCCAGCACACATTTTGTATACAGTTTTTTCTTAGTGTTTTGATTCCAGTTGTGTGCTCTGATTGTGTGCATTTACTTTTATAAAGGCAATTCCTTCCCAGCTTAGGGATTTATGCCTTTGGTTCTAGTCGCTAGCCCCTGGCCTATGGAAGGCGGGCTTGGGGTAGTCACGACACATGTCCCGAGGTCGGGTCGTGACAAATATGTCCCATCATAGAACATTATCCGACCAAAAAACTATATTTAAAAATATCATTATAACACTTCAAGGTTCTCATCATAACAAAGAACATCTATAACCTTATCAATGCAAAGAATAATCTATGAAATTATTACATTAAATTCATACAGAACAATGAACAATATGTAATATGATATTTTATTAATATTCAATTCATAGAATATACATATAATCAAAGTACAAATAGTTGGTCCTAAGACACCAACTCCAAAAACTTCCATTTGGATTAGAGACAACTGCCTACGACTTTTAGTTCTCTAGACCACACATGACAATCATGTTTCTGTCGAGTTAAGACTTTAGTCAAGGGGTCCACCACATCGTCTTTTGTGGAAATATTACTCATTGTAACCTCACCTCTTTGATAAAAATCAATGAAAAGATAATACTTTCAAAGTATGTGCTTCATCCGCTGATGTGACATAGTCTCTTGCGAGAGCCATTACTGCAGTATTATCACAATAGAGTGTGATGAGATCTTTATTGATAGGTATCATGTCAAGATCTTGGACGAAGTTGCACATTCATACTAATTCTTTAACTACCTCAAAAACCATAATATACTTAGACTCTGCTATAAAATCTGTGACCACAACTTGTTTTGAGTTCTTCTAGCTTACAACACCTCCATTCAAAATGAAGTTGTATCCTGTTTGAAACTTCATGTCATCTTGATTTGTTTGAAAACTATCATATGAATATCCTATGATAAATATTTCCTCATCTCCTCCATAAATTAGGAATATATTCTTAGTATGCCTCATATACTTAAGGTTAGTCTTGAATGCCATCCAATGATGGTCATCTGGGTCAACATGATATATTGCTACTTCACTTAATGCATATGTGACATCTAGCCGAGTACATAGAATATTATACATGACTCTCCCAATCGCTGACATGTATGAAATCCTTTCTATTCTATTTCTTTACCCATGTGTCTGAGGACACATTTTCCTTGAAAGATCCATGTGATGTTGACAAAAATTCCCTCTTGGATTGTTCCGTTTTGAACCTCTTCAGTATCTTTTCAATATATGTACCTTGTGTAACACCTTGAGTTTTTAAGAATTATTATTTTTCAAATAAATTAATTTTTTTTGATGGCTTGCATTGCACGCTACATCAAGTTATGTTTGCTTTATACACAACACCAAGTTAACCATGTTCTACACACAACACTTAGATTAGCTTGTGGTACATACAACACTATGTTTGGCTTGTGTTACACACAATGTCGAGTTCCTTTGATATCTTGTGTTACATGTAAGACCAAGTTTTACCAAACTACAATATAATATTAATATTATTATTAAAATATTAATATAGTTACCACCTAACTGTTGGAATGGAGGGTATGAAAAATATTAACTAAATTGTGAAAATATGGTTTATGCATGAATTATTTGATAACCAATTAATTAAAAATGAAAGTAATAACTATTTGAAAATAAGGAAATTCTTTTTCTGAAAGACTATTTTTATATAGACAAACACATTTTATCTCAATAAATTAAGTAAAAAACCTTTGATAAACTATCTTAATGATATATATATATATATATTACTCAATAAACTATTTAACATTCATCTTATGTGTTTTCTATACAAGAGATAAGAATAAATCAAATTTTAGGCATAAAAAGATGTATTTTTCTAAAAGGCAGTTTTACCGTCTTTTAATGACGTACTTGTTTTAAAAATATATTTTGACACTTTTATAAATTTTATATGGAAAAATAAACTTCATTTTTGAAATAGGAACATCAAAATTATCTTAGTGTGAAATTTTGGTATTTTTCTAAAATATTTCATTTTTTTATGAATAGTGAAAAATACTGAATTTTAATTGAAAACTGACTTTTCATTTAAATAATTTTTATAACTAAATTATATTTTTATTTGGTTTTAAATTATATTTAGATTAACTATACATATATTAATCCAATTTAGGTAATCAGAATCGATTTCATATTCAAATTGGATATAAAAACATTTCAAACTTTTGAACATTTTCACTTTAAAAACATGTTGTCTCATCCTGTCCGCAGGATTAAAATTTGGAAAAATGGATTCCATATTTGGAATAAATACAATTTATAATGCCTAATAAGTCCAAATTTTTTTTGACGAAAAAGATTAGTGAAAGAAATTAAAATCAATTTCAGCGATTAAGAGAAAAATGAGTTTACTAAGGAACTAAACTTTAAACTTAAGGGAAAAAATGACCTAGACACATGTTCAAAACTCATCGGCTGGACATATTTTTACCATATAACCTATTATCTAGAAAATTTTTCATTATTGGAGACACATTATGTAATGGAGACTTCCCAATAGTGTTTCCCTTTTTGGTATTTATAAAAATGTTACTCCTCCACTATAAAAGGGCACTCACACCCTCACTTTTTCACACCTCTCGATCCCTTTGAATCATCCAAACCCTGCCCAAATAAGCTCTCAAATTACCTTATATAAACATATAATTCTAAATTTGGGCATAAATCTAACCAAGTAATTCCTTTGGTGAAAACCAAAAGGAGTTACCCGAAGACGTGGTAATGTTCATCAATGTGCATTTTTGTTTTGTTTCCTTATCCACCCCTTCAATTCTTCTTATATCAAGATTATATAATAACCTCAATATCCTAAATATAATAATATGTTTTTATTCTAAGGGTATTACCTACACCTTCACACACTTCCATCAAATGAGATATGCAATCACCATTTGTGTGTACGACGAACTACCGCATCACGAACCGATGTCGTTCGTTTTTCCATTACCACCTCTCAAGGTTGAGAATAATGATGATATTACTATTTATATTTGATATATATGATATTTATTATTTATTAATGATTATTTAATTATTTAATAATGCACGCCATCATGCTTTCCATTATGTGGGAATACGATAATACCATTTGTGGATGCATGGACTACTGTCTCCTCAAAGCAATGTGATTCGTTCATGATTTACATGGAATGTATTAAGGATGGATTTAATAAAAATATGTGATATATATGACATAAAAATGATACTAATATATATATATATATATATATATATCATTTACGTTTATTTCTTTCAAAATATGATAAGAAAATGGAAACAACGTTCATGCGTATGTACGACTTACCATCTCCATGAACGGTGTATTCCATTTAATATTCCTATATTTTATAGATTATTATAAATAAATATATAATGAATATATACGATATTTATATCATGGTTTACATTCTGGAAATGAGGAAATCACTATCAAAGAATGAGGACAAAAAATAATAAGTCAAAACATATACGAAAAACAAAGCAATTATTAACCGAAAACATAACTTTACCATGAAGTTGTTAATAAACGGGTAATATAAAGTCATAGTAAAATCATATATAGTATGATATATAAGAATATGGTTCTGTGGTACATTTATAATAAATTTATATTTATTATACAAGTGGTTTGAACGTTTATGAAGAAAGTCAAGACTTAAGGTAAGGGGATTTCAAGTCTCACTTTTATTTCCATGAGACTTATGTCATATTCACCACTTGTTTATTTTTTGTGTTGTATATAATGACCTGTAAAATTTTATATCATGAATATATTACTTTCATGATATTAAAATTTTCAATTGATGTTATTATTTCATGGACCTCATGATTCAAAAGTTACTCAAGTAGTAAGGGATTTCCGTTTCACTTTTATTTTTGGTGAGACACAAGCCATGTTCACCACCTATTTATTCTATATAGTGTATATACTGAAAATGAAAGTATTTCATGATTATTTTCATAAAATATATTTTTATTTACACGTCCATTTTAGGGCCTATATTTCATGGTATTTACAGTTCAAATTTTACTAAACTGGTAAGGAAAGTTTTCTCAATTTTCCTTCTTCGGGACACATGTAATGTTATACACCTATATTATTTTACCAGGTGTATACAATGACCATTTGAAATGTTATATCATGAATATTATCCTTTTCATGATAGGTTAATCCTCATTTAATGTTATTCTATCATGGGGGTTATGATTTAAAGTTACCAAAGTGGTAATAGTTTATTGTTACAATCACATCATTTATTGGGATTATTTATGATCATGCTTCCATTGATGAAATTTTATAAATCATCTCTCAATAATTATCATGAAATTTATTCTCCTATGTTTATTAATGTTATCTTAAAGTAATGGTATCATTTTCCCACTCTTTGGTACTTTAGATAATTAATATTTTTTTTTAAAAATCCGACTCAATTACTCTCTTCGGTCAAAAATCTGTTTTCTTTCAAAATCATGTTTTCTAAAAATGTTTTCAAAAATGTTTTAATATTATCATAAGATTTTTAAAATAAATTTTTACCCATGTTTTATATTTTTAAAAAATGGTTTTAAAATAAATCTTCTTGTCATTTTCCGATCAAGTCACTTTTCTAAACTTTTTACAGCGCAAAAGGAATGTTCGGCATGTACATATTTATCCAACGTTATGAAAATCATTTATTTGAGGCTTACTTTTCAAGTTTACAAGATTATTTTTAAATAAAATTATTTTCTTAATATTCTAGAAATTAATTTTTTAATTGGTTTTCAAAGGAAAATGTTTTCAAAAATTTTTTATGTTTAAAAAACATTTTAATTGATTTTCAAAGCTTCCTTTACAAGTTTTCAAATCCATTTGAAAATAAAAAGGTTTTAATTTTTTTTTATGATTTAAAAATAAATTTTAAAAGTTTAAATTATATTTTCCTCAATAATTTTTTTAAAATATTTTTAAATCTTACTTCATAAGTTTTAAAAGTTGTTTTCAAAGAAAAGGATTTCAAAAATGTTTTATGTCTTAAAAATTGATTTTAAAAAAAGGTTATTTCCTTAAGAAATGCTCCAAGTGATCTTTCAAAATTCTTCTCCATCTAAGATGACATCCTTTGTTATAGGTTATGCTTTACTGAGGATATGATCTAAGTACACCATTCTTATCCTTTCTTTGAATAGTTTATGTTTAAGATGACAAGTTGTTTATGAAACCCGTATCTCTTTCATGGGTTATACCATGATAAAACGCTTATGAAACCTACTTCATTTCATGGGTTATTATATTATGAAATGATTATAAAACTTATATATTTTATATAGGCTATTATATGATGTAATTTTAATGATACCCATTTCATTTCATGGGTTATGCTGCGATATTTATGAAGCACATCTCTTTTTATGGGTCATGATACGATGAATGTTTTATTATCATGTGGAACACATATGTATGATTTAATTATGTGACAGGTGAGACCTATATCTCCCTATAATACATTGGATAAATATTTATATCTCATGATATAGACATGACTAGAACAGGGAGTGAACCCACTTCAATAAAGGAATCTGTTCGCTAAGATGGTCTTAGGAGTGAACCTTGACTAATAAGATGGTCTTGGGAGTGAACCTTAACTACTAAGATGTTCATGGGAGTGAAAAATAACTACTAATATGGTTTGGGGAGTAAACCCATCCCACTAATATGGACTTGTAAGTAATCCTTGACTATAATGAAAATCATTTTATATGTTTATGGGTCTGCCAAAATTCTATGTTTTATTCTAATGTTATGTTGTTATGGATTATTCTCTTGATTACCTTCTGATTCATGTCTTATGAACCACCAATATTTATGCCATAACTCTTTATTATGATCTTCAATATGCAAGTTATGATATTATAATGTTATAATCATGTTCTCATACCCTTATGCTCATGATTATGGTTACATATATCCCTTGTTTACCCTTACTAAGCATCTGAGATCACCCTTTCTTATGTTTCCTTTCCTCAAGTTATGAAGAAAGACTTTAAGTAGGAGTACTAAAAGGGGAAGATATTTATGGGATATTTTGAATATATTTCACCAAATTAGAAAAATGTGTTCCCAATTTCCAAAGACACTAAACTATTATGGTCCTCATGCATGTACTTTTGTAATGTTCAGAATATTTATCTAAAAAGATATAATATCCTTATATGTTAATAATGAGTCACTATAGTTGGTATCAAAGGAAAGGTTTATTCAACCTTTGGAAACTAAGATGAGAAAACCTTAGTAATATCCCCAAGGATATTTCTAAGCATATGTATATGGATTTCTCTAAGGATAAGTCTATGGATGAGTCAAATTTTAGGAAAATATCTTGGAATTTTGGTAAAAGATAGAGCGAGTGGTTTCCTAGAAATAAATCTCTATATGGATACTAAAAGTGAATGTGGATCTGGAATAGATGTACATAGGGGCAAAAACCCTGAAAACACTATGTTGGGCTAGAATTGATTAGGAACTGATGCATGATAATAAGCCTTACTACACACCTGGTTTGACACTCACGATAGATATGATTTAGAAATTCAAAAACTCTTTATGAACCATAATGAAAGATTTAAATAAAAGAGGAATATGAATAACCTAGGATAAACCTAAGGTGTCATAGATTAAATAATTAGGTTTCTGTTGATTCTCCTTTTCATCATAGAGTCCAAAAAATGGAAAAGGGAATACATTAAGCACAAAGAGGGTCACCCTTTGAAGAACATAAAAAAATTGACAAAGGCATGGACTAGGAGCCCATTTGGAGTGAGGCATGAAAGTTACTTGCATGCCGCACAAGTCACTTGCGCACCACCTATGGGTCGTGTAACTCACTTGCGCACCGCCCTATTTTATTTTTCACCCAAGGTTCATGGCGGCCTATAAATGGCCCCCATGGGCCCCCATTTCAAGGAAGGATTTTCCAAAAGTCAAATTCAAGATCTAGTCACCCAAGTCTTCAACTCAAATCTTCCAAAAGTTTCTAAGGTAACTTTTTACCTATAATGTAATACTTTAAGGAGTAGGATAAGGCATAAGTGTTTAGGATTCATCAAAACTTGCACGCCTAAGTATCCAGACCTCCTTAAAAGTGGAAACACTTGCGCACCATCCTACCCTTTCGATGAAACTTGTGCCCCACCCTTTAGGAAACATCTTAGGATAATACTAAAGGCTTGAGTTAAGTCTCGCCCAAGTATAACCCTACAGACTCTTCATCACCCAGGTGAACCCATGTCGTGCAAGTACACTTGCGCGACCAAGACTTTCGTGCCAACTTCATTTGTGTGCCTCTCTCCCGTTCACCTCTCCTCTTCAAGATATTATCCCTCAAACCCCTTTTCAAATCCATTTATGGCATGGTTCCTTTATTGGATTCCTTATCTAAAAGGAATTATGTGAGAACCTCTTCCAAAACCTCGTGACTTACAAGATTTATGTCACCATAGTTAGAGGTTTCCTCCATGTAACCTCATTCTGTAAGATGAAAATATCTTTTGAATTAGGGCATCCTCTTCAGGAGTAAGTCCCAAGTCCCCTTAACCTGTGCCTCCTTCTCATGAGTAAGACCCAGTCATAAGTTCCCTTAGATTGGGACTCCTTCTCAGGAATAAGCCCCAATCATAATTCCTTTAATTTGGGCCTCCTTCTCAGGAGTAAGCCCCAAGTTATAAGTCCCCTTTAATTTGGGAATCCTCCTTAGGAGTAATCCCCAATATTAATTTCTTTTGATTTGGGCCTCCTTCTTAGGAATAATCCCCAATCATAAGTCCCTTTTAATTTGGACCTCCTTCTCAGGAGTAAGCCCCGGGTTAAAACTCAAAATCTCCATAAAGTACAAATACCTTTATGGACCCTGCTCCTGGGATTCTTTCCTGAAGTAAGTCCTGGTCTTCATCTACTTGGGCAGTCATACATACATAAGCCCCACATCATTTCTCATGACTGTATCTTTCGTGGAACAATCATCAGGTTTACTGATACCTCTTGTTTTGCACACCGAGCATGACTCATGTGAGCTTATAGTGTAAAAGTAATCACAACATCTCTTTTTGGGCCATTAACTATGCATAAGCCCCATATTTCTTCACCCTAATTACGTGGAATTTGATCTCTGCCTTAAAAGTAGAGTACGTAGGAAGCCTTTCTAAGGTTCAAGCCCATCTTTCATTAATTCTTTTCCATCCCATATAACGTTAAACTATATCCTTCTTATCGAACTACTTGGGTTCTAATTCCTTTTTAACAAGGATACGTAGGTAGCCCATCTGCGGGTATGATCCCAAATCTGAAATAATCCCTGTCTTTCTAAATGAAAATAAACTTCAAGTTCCCTACTGAGTGGCTTTAAAACCAGTATGGTCATCATAATGACCAAGAAATTTCTATATAATGTATTGAAGGATACCGTTGACTAAGAATCTCTAATACATACGGATGATTGTCCATCGATGAATAACCTCAAATATATATAAAAGATTTTCTAAATCCCATACATATCAATAATTGATTTCCAAATCTAAATGAAATCTCATTTTCATGCTTGGAAAATTAATAAGGATTCATGAGAATAACTTAAATCTATAAGAGAGTCCCGGAGTAGGAAATAATTCCCCCCAACAAAGGTGTGATGAGCCTGACCTCCCATCCTCTCGACTAATGAAAATTCTTAAGCCTCATCGGTCCACAAATAATGAGTACCTACCTTTAGAAAGTATGTCCAAATGGATATAGAATCATTGGGTGTTTCCGGTTCTACAAATAAACCCGTTAGAAACAGATTGGAAAGTTTGAACCTTAAACAAACAAGGTCATCCCCATTTCCAGAAGAAACAAAAAATGGTGAACCCGACGTGAATCCTTAACCAAGTTAAATGATGTTTTACTTATTTGTTAGGACCCTATTAAACTCAATATGAGGTCAAACAAAGAAATCAATAACATATATGCTCATCCAAAAGATGTAGTTTGTCCAGACTTATCTCGATTATGTCTGCTATATCAAATAGTCACTCTTTTCCAAGATCTCTTTGCAACACAAAATGGCTTCTTTATGGTTCACACTTGTGAATGCCTCGACCGCTACTCCTGCTGGATCCTTTTCCACTCTGAGGAAGACATCACCTACTCAGTGTCTTCAACGCTGGGTCTCAAATGCATTGGTGAGGGAATACTGTCAATACGGTACCATCATGACTCTAGAGGCCACTCGACAATCCCTCCAAGTTAACAACTCTCCCTGGTTGTCCGGACAACGACGACCAGTGATCAAGAAGCAGGTGGTTCCAACCACCATCTCCAACCGTTTCGGGTCTTTATCCCTAGAACACAACAACTAGTCCCTCCTATATTATAGGGAGGTGGATCAAGAGGTCACTCAAGGCCTCATTTCAAGAAGACATAAGTCCTTCCTAAGGACTCCCACCAACAACTGCCGCCAGAATCGTGTGGTAGTGCACCCTCAACATGATGGGGGTATAACCTCTAGGCGTTCGGCTCAGGTTCCTCAGACCCGAGCATGCAAGATGAACCGTCATAGGCGAAATTCGGCCAACAAGGAGCAGGTTCTTACCTCTACCCCCTTCGGAGAAGTCCATCAACCTAACTTGATGGCAAAAAATGAGCAGGCATATACATCTATCCATCCTAATTTCACTGCCCAGCAGACTCGTCTGGCAGTAACACACCAATACTGACAGGTAATTCCAGCGGAGTACTATAGATAGGCACATACACCTATTTATAAATCATCATCCAGTTAACAAGCTCATCTGACTGCATCCAAAGAATCCCGCCAACCAAATGTGGTGACCACCTGTAAACAGGCACATACACCTTCTTACACTCATCAATTCTACCGGTATTCTCGTCTATCAGTATTAAAGGAAGTTCATCAATCATATTTGGTGGATAAAAATCATCAAGCACATACACCTTCAATTCATAAATCTAACCAACAGTCTCTTTTGGTAGCACCCAAAGATGACAATTGGAAAGCTCCAATGACAAACAGGAGGCAGACACAACTTTATGCCCCCACACATGAGTAATGTTAGAATTCACTAATAGTAAAATGAGGACAGGAGCAGGAACACACACCTAATCCAAACACGGAATGGACATATATTCCCATTCCAGCAGCTAAAGTCACCAAGCATATTTTGATAATGGTGAAAGAGAAGAATAAAATCTCTGCCCATATTCTGGATACCTGTCAGAATATTATAACAACTTCATCAACATCACAGGGAAATAAACATAAATCTATCCCTATCAGTGGAGTGAATCATCAAAATGTCACCTTAGAGCATATACACACCTCTGTTCTAGTCCAGGAGGGTTGTGGGGCATACCCCCCATGTCACACGGACAATAAAGTCAGGCACATACACCCGATTTAAATAGAGATAATCAGCCTAACCTGACCATTTCTACTGAGAAGGCACATACACCTACCCATAATAACCAATTTCATCAACAAGTGGTTTCCAAAGTGGGTAAGAAGGCATCCAAGAAAAATACCCATCCAACATAGTTAAAAAATCAAGAGCCAATCTGCAATAAGGCCTTGCTTAATTCTGGAGTTCTTGAAGCCCTCAGACAATTATCTGTTACAACTCAAGATTCTACTCTCTCATTTCCAAATTCTAGAAATAACAACAATAATTTCGAAGGTCTTCATCAGAAACTTCCTCATAAAGGCTTGATTCATGAAAATTTGGTTAATCTCGAAGCATCATCTTCAGATGAGAGCCACGATAACCCTCTTCGTGGCCAGAAGACCAAGGAGCAAAAGGTTTTATCTTTTTCTGTAACCCACCATGGTGCTCCTCCCCATGATGATGAATTTAGCTGTGAAAGTCCTCTCTGCAGTAGTAATTCACATTGTCTGGAAAATTCTTCAATGGATAATGTAGTAATGAGAAACCCCTCTTATCTTGAGGCACTTGTAAATGCGAAGCCAGTCATGTCTAATTCCTTACCGTTAGTAGGTGAAATACTTTCTCAATCAGAAGATAGCCTGGGGTGTAGGTCATTCTCTGAACCACCCCTGGGTCATTCATCTTCTAATTTGACAAATGAATTCTCTACCAATCTTGTTGAATATGATGAAGAAACAAATAACCACCACCTTTGGTACAATTAGGTAGAGTAATATTCATCAAATGACAAATAGGAAGTACTGAATATGAGAAAACAATTGGCGAAAGGTGAAATACCAGTCATGTTTTGGCCTTTGGCTGACTCTCAGTATGATATTCCAGAAATGTTGACAGAAGATTGTATTCACGATATTCATCTCAACATATGGAAAACTCTTTGTCACTTAAAAGAGAAAATATTACCTTATGATGAATATAAAAATCATGTTAAGGTAATATAAGGGTTTCAACGCCAAATTGACTTGGCATATCTCTCAGTTTCCCAACATCCAAAGGTTGAAAAGAAGCAGAGAGCCATTCAATGTACATGCCTTGGAGTATTAAAAAGTTTGCTCCAGTTAATTACCAATGCCCCATCTGGTATTCATATCAGGGGATGAGGTATTCATGGAGCATTTCATTTTACTATGATCTCCAGTCAACAAAGCCCGCCAAAAGTGGTCTCGTGCAATGTTATTGCCCATGGATGGCCACATCTAACTAGTTTTTTGTTTAATCAAAGGCTTGCTCAAGAACACACCTCAACTAATTCTTCCCAAAGTCGGGCATATAAAGAAAAAGTTGTTGAATTACTCTGTCATCAAGAAAATGAGAATATCGAACATGCTTCTCGTTTAGAGCATGCACATCATTAGGTGATATAGGTGTCAGAAATAATCCAACGGTCATCTGAGCCAGGTGATTTGAGTGGATGTCGGATGATGCATCTGACCAATTTCCAGACTAAAATCCACAAAATCAGGAGAGATTTTAAGAAAGTTTTAGATTTAGAAGCTCAAGAGCTACCTCAGATTTCCAGGCTGGGTACTCTTTTAATCCAACCCGCGGGATTAACAGACAAGATTCAAGGAGTTGAACAGGAAAAACATGAACAACCCCAGTCCACCAGACTGGGGACCTTTTCAAATTCTCAATATTTTCCTTAGTGAAATTCAGTCTTCTCTCGATTAGGGAAGAATCCACAAGAGGAATTTAGAGATGAATTATCATGAAATTCCCTCCAAATTACAGTTCATCAAGAAGTTCATGAGGGATCAACCAAACAAAAGACAATATCTCATAAAGGACATGGAAGAAGACAGTATCGTAGAAGCACTGACAGAAGGGATGCAATGCGTTATGCATCGATAAATTTCATCAATTCTATTGTCACTAATCCACCAGAACATAAGGCTCACTCAGAGGAATCAGATGAAGAAGTTTCTGTTCAAGAGGCTGTACACACTGAAACAAATGAAGGAGGTGTGTGTACCATAAGCCAGAGGGTTTCCCAGAGGCAATATATTCCTTTGGGTAATGCCCTTCCATACTCCAGAAAGGCAAATTCCAATTAAAAGGGTAAAAGTCAAGTTACATCCCACCCTACTTCTGTAGAAGGCCAATCACTCTCATTAGAGGAAAGGTTCTCACAACAAGAAGAAGAAATAAAGGAGTTAAAGAGGTTGAATGCAGAACTACTTCAATGTAGTCTTCCTCCTAATCATGATGGAGTTAATCAATCAATAGAATTTGTTGCAGCTATTGGGATGGATCAAGAATATCCCCCTTTACAAGTACACCCTCACAGGTCCAATCCTATGGGTCATACGCGACAATAACCGACAATACTACCATCAGTGGCAGTACCAGTCACCACACCCATCCAAACTCTAGTTATTGCACCTACTCAGGTCCAATATCAGCTATATGTTTCTCAAATATTAATGACTACCATTGAGTCATTAACAGCTCGGTTGGAAGCTATGGAAGGACGGCGTGAACTAGTTCAACTGAAAAAGAGAGCTTACCCCGAATGGGTGGATGCAATTCCTCCCCCATCAAATTTTAAGAAAACCACATTCCCAATTTTTAATGGTTTGGGAGATCCATAACAACACTTAACACATTTTGTTTCTCATTGTGATCCTATGATGGGAACTCCTCAACAACAAGAAGCAGTTAAGATCAGGTGTTTTGTGCAGTTACTACAAGGACCTACTTTTGTCTGGTATACAAGTTTGTAATCTCAGTCAATTACTGGGTGGGAAGATCTCCATAAAAAATTCCTTCTTCAATTTAGCTCAACATTACCAAAGATGAAAGTTTTTGATCTTAAAAATTGTAAAAAAAGGGGAAATGAAAGATTTTCAGATTTCATTGCTCGCTGGAAGGGATTAGCATATTCCTTAAGTTTAGAACTCCCTCAAGAAGAGTTTCTGCCAATATGTGTGGAAAATCCACATGATGAATTATGCACACCATTGATACCTGTGAAATACATAGGAGGGTTTTGAGACCTTACTTCAATCAATCAGCATATAGAAGACTCGCTTATAGAGACTAGGGATAAAACTCGTGTAATTCCATCAGCCCTGGGAAGGAGAATAGGGAAAGCAGATACTACTACAGTTACACTTAAACAAGCACTTGTACCTTCTTCCACTTAAAAATCTTCATCATATCGAAGGGATCCACCTCCTGAGCGTCAACAACAACGGCTGCCTCGTCAATATGATCAAAGAGATCAAAGGTGGAAAAATTTTTAGGATTTAAAGAACAAAGTTTATTCTTTCCGGAATGAACAAGTTCCTGGTTACTTCATCTCGGCTCTGGAAAAAAATCTAGTTTAGTTTCCAAGGCCTAAAAGGCCGAACAAGGAAGGAGATGAAGACCTCCCCAACTATTTCCCATTTCATCAGATGTTGGGGCATCCCATTCAGGAGTGTTTTGTCTTCATAGACCTCCTTCAAAAGATGGTGGTCTCTGGACAAGTAAAACTGAAAGGTTCTTCAGTCTAGGTAGCATGTGTTACTTCTACTAATCCAGAGGAAGAAGTCGAGTGGCACGAAGTCAAAATAAAAAACACGTAGAAATATGATGATTGGATGGTCAGGAAAATGATCAACCAAACTCATGCCATTTTACGAACACAATTGAACCAACCAATTGTGTCTTCTGCTATTTCTACCACAGAAAAAACCCCTTAATTAGAAATAAAATCCTCAAATAAGTGGCATAATTTGAAGAAAGAAGAGCAGTCAGAAGAAGACGAGCTCATGTCAAAGCCTAAGTTGTCTTTGACTTTGGCATATTTTATCCCATCTGCTTCAAAAGCACAGGCACCGCCCCACCAAACGGCACAACCCGAACTGGTTCATCAGGAAGAATCTTCATCAGATGAATAATTTATCTCTAGTTCTGTTAACATGATTCATTTAACAGATCCCTATGCCAATGATAGTTTCGATCATGATGAGCCTAAGTTCCCTATATCTAACAGAGGAATTAGAGGAAGAGACAGAGGTCTAGGATACAGGGGAAGACGTGGATATTCCAGAAGCCAATATTTCAATCCTACCCCTGCTAGAACTATTTATGCAGCATAAACTCATGGAAAATCCCTTCAACGGGCTCAACAGAAACAAGAAAGTTCTTCCACACATGACAGATTTGGTCCTGACACAGTTATTTTGGAGGACCGGTTAGAGGTTACACCTTTTTCCTCTTAAAAAAAATAACCTAGTCGGTCTAATCTACCGAATCCAGAAGTGTTTCCAATTCCTGCCCCGATACGGGATGCATCTACTGCCAAAACATCAACTTCCAAGGCACCTGAAAAACCACATTTTCATGATGGGAATGCAAAACTTTGGACCAAAAGTATGATGTCTTGAAACATTTGGCCCAATTACCTGCCAAGTTATCAATTCTGGATTCATTGAATCTATCAAAAGATCTTCGGGAGGTGCTTATTGAGGCTTTGTCAAGTCCTAAAGATTTCAAAACTAAAATTGCTGTAGATGAGGTCTACCATATAGAGAATGATCCTACAGAATTCCATGTAGTGATATCTTTTATAGATGAAGATGAAGATGATGTTGTACATGGACATATCAGACCTTTGTATCTATCTAGAAAATTCAATGATATAGACATCCGATGAGCTTTCATTGATAATGGATCAAGAGTCAACCTCATTCCTATTCATACACTTCATCGATTGGGACTCACCGAATCTGATTTATCTCCCTCTACTTTGATGTTGCAAGGATATGATAAGAATGAACAAGAACCTCTGGGTGAAATTACACTTAGAATTCAATTTGGAGACCTTGTGTCTAATTCAGATTTCATGGTTGTTCATCAGGACACATCCTTAAACATTTTTCTAGGAAGACCTTAGCTACATCAACATGCGGCCATACCATCTTCATACTATCAATGTCTCAAGTATTGTTTCAATGGTCAAATTGGGAAATTTTATGGTGACAAGGCCCTATTCAAAAAAGTGTGAATCTCAATAAATTGAGGCAGAATTTTATCACATGGAGGGAAAGGAAAAATCCACGGAAAAGAAGGTCGCCAAAATTAATGCTCCAAATGGTTTGGAAAAGATTCTAGTAAAACTATTCATACATGTGAGTACAAATTATGTGTTTCCTATCAGTCAAATTGACATGATAGACCTAAATCCAAACACTCTTATGGAAACTTCCATAATGTCAATTACGGTAACCAAGACAGAAAACATGGGAGAAATTGTTGATTCACCAAACAATGATGAAAGCTTAAATGGAGATGTCTTCATTTCATCTGCTGAAATCCATAAATTCTATACTCCATCTACCAGGCCAGAAGAAGTTATAGAAATACTAGAGGAAAACAATGATGTCGATTCTCAATCCATAATCTCCTCTCTATCACCCCAGGAAGACCCTTCATCATTAATAGGGTCAGAAATGGCAGCCTCTTCTTCAAGATGTTCAAATTTTAATTTCTCCCATGACCATAAAAATTCTGCTTCGTCATCTACTATGCAAGTAGAAACGGAAGAAGTAAAACATATTGAAGAAGAAGAGGAAGATCTTAGGGATGATCCTCCAGCATTTGAAGAGGGTATCTCTACCACTATGGATGAACTCAAAGAAATAAATCTAGGTACAAAAGAATATCCACGCTCCACTTTACTTAGTGAAGCCATGACTCTTGAAGAGTAAGAAATGTATACTTCATTTCTAAAGCAAAACCAAGATGTATTTTCTTGGAATTATACAAAAATTCTAGGTCTTGATCCTGATGTTTCCACTCATCATTTGGGTTTTCCAAAAGAACATCGAGGATTCAAGCAAGCAGTAAGAAGAACACACCCAACTTATGCCTCCAAAATTGATGTTGAAGTTGATAAGCTTATCAAGGATAACTTCATCAGAGAATTTCAATATCCCAAATGGATGGATAATATTGTACATGTGAAAAAGAATAATGGACAAATTCTAGTTTTCATTGACTTCAGAGATCTTAATCGACATTGTCCCAAGGATGATTTTCCAGTTTCGATCACAGAACTATTAATTGATGCAATAGCTGGCTATGAAGCTCTTTCCTTCATCGATGGTTACTCTGGGTAAAATAAAATATGAATGGCCCTAGAAGATGAGGAGTTTACAGCCTTCAGATCTCCTCAAGGTGTGTTTTGTTATCAGGTAATGCCCTTTGGCCTGAAGAATGCAGGTGCAACGTATTAATGTGCCATGCACCATATCTTAAAACCCTTTTTAGTGAAATTTGTTGAATGTTATGTGGATGATTTAGTGGTTAAATACAGACAACGTTCTGATCACTTGGACAATCTGGAAATCATATTCAACAAACTTCGACAACACAATTTGAATATGAACCCCTTGAAATGTTCTTTCAGGGTAACCTCAGGAAAATTTCTTGGCTTTGTTGTATGCCATCGTGGTATTGAAGTTGATTCTGAGAAGAAAAAATCAATCCTCGACATGTAACCTCCTAGAAATTTGAATTAATTAAGAGGACTTCAAGGACACTTGGCCTATATTCGGAATTTCATTACCAATTTGGTAGGCAAGTGTTTACCCTTCACCAGATTAATGAATAAGGGAGTCACCTACCAGTGGAATGAAGAATGTCAAGAAGAATTCGATATCCTAAAGAAATATCTATTGAGTCTATTGGTATTAATGCCACCTGTTGAAGGAATACCACTTATTCTCTATGTGACAGATTTAGAGAAATCATTTGGTGCCTTCCTTTCCCAAAAGAATGATGCTGGGAATGAAAACAACCTTTACTATCTCAGTCAGACTATGCTTGAGGCAGAAAATCGATATTCAAGTATTGAAAAGTGCTACCTAGTATTAATCTTTGCAGTTAAGAAATTAAGACACTACCTGCAACGTCATGAGGTCCAATTGGTATCTCACAATAACCCTCTCAAATTCATCCTTAGTCGTCCAATGCTTACAGGACTTCTGGAAAGGTGGACAGTTATTTTACAGTAGTTTGATATCTAGTATGTGTCTCAAAAGACAATAAAGGGCCAAGCTCTGGCCGATTTCCTTGCTGAACACCCATCTGTAGAAGATACATTTTTAAATATTGAACTTCCTAATGAGGAAGTCTTCTCTATTCAAGATAATCCTCAAACATGGGAAATGTACTTTGATGGTGCCTCCAGAATTCCAACAGGGAAGAAAATGGAAGATCCTAAATTCAACAAAGTTGGGTTAGGAATCGTGCTTATTTCCCCAAAAAAGGCAGCGCTACCCTATTCCTTTTTATTATTAGAAGGCAGTACAAATAATGAATCATAATATCAATCTCTAATCACAGGCTTGGAATTGGTGCTTTAGGCATAGGTGAATCACTTAAAGGTAAAAGGTGATTCAGATTTGGTAATAAAACAAATCAATGGGGATTATTCCATTATAAAGGAAGAATTAATCCCTTTGTGTGATTACGTTAGAGAGTTAATGGCGGAATTTCCCTCAGAACTGACATTTTATTATGTATCACAATAAAAAAATGCCCAAGCTGATGCACTAGCTAATATAGCCACAACCCTAGCAGATCCAAATCGGGACGAAAAAATCATCAGTATTGCCCACCATCATATAGTTTCACCTGTTGTTCAAATCAGAACAGAGGAAATCAATGAAATCAGTCCCATTTCTGAACCATATGGTCATACTATAAGATGGATGACACCTATCAGAGAATACCTTCAAAATAGAACACTCCCACCTGATAGAGCCGAGAAAGAACAAGTCTGGCGACGTGTGGTCAATTTTAATCTTTATGATAGATCAAATCACTAAAAAATTATCTACAAGTGAGGTTTTTATGGAATTCTCTTCAGATGTATTGATGGTGAAGAGACAATGGCTATTATGAATGAAGTACATATAGAAGTCTGTGGTGACCACCAGTCTGAACATAGACTTTTTGGTCAAATTCGAAGGCTTGGATACTTCTGGCCTTCAATGATGCAAGATTGTGTTGATTTCACTAAAATGTGTCATTATTTCCAAGTATCTTCCAAATTAATTCATCAACCCCTAGAGTTGCTTCATACAGCTAAATATTCCTGGTCATTTTCTACATGGGGAATGGATGTAGTAGGACCTTATCCTCTGGATACAACTAAGCAGTTTAAGTATATTCTTACTACTACTGACTTCTTTTCCAAATGGGAAGAGGCAATACCTCTCAAAGAAGTCAGTACTAAAAGCATTTTTAGATTTGTCAAGTCCAACATCATTACCAGATTTGGTGTTCCTCATATCATATTGATGGATAATGGCACAAACTTTTGTTCATATGAGGTAAGAAAATTGTATCAAGAATACAATATCAGATCCAACCATTCATCTCAGTATCATGCAGTGGCCAATGGTCAAATATAGGCTTTCAATAAGACTCTTTCAAATATAATTCAAAAGATGGTGGATAAAGATAAGAAGTCATGGCCTGATAAAATTTTTCATGCTCTATGGGCTTATCAGACTACCACCCGCACTGATACACGATCAACTCCATATTCATTGGTATATGGTACAAAATCAGTCTTGCCTATTGAAGTCCAATTACCTTCGCTTAGAGTCACTATTTGCGATCAGTTATCTACAGATGAAAAATCTCAAAAGTGATTGGGTGAATTAGAATGACTAGATGAAAAAAGATTGTGCACACTGCACCATTTAGAAGTCTATCAGAATCTAATAGCATGAGATTTCAATAAAAAGTTTATCTTCATTCATTCATTCAAGGAGAATTGGTATTGGTCCTCAGAACCCCAATGATACTAGTAAAGAAGCCTCTAAAGCTTGAGCTAAAGTTGGAAGGACCTTACTCAATACATAAGGTCTACTCCAATGGAGCTTATTATTTAATCTCAATGGATGGAGAACTCATTACAACTCCAACAAATGCAAGATTCTTGAAGAATTATTTTTTGTAACACAAATACACCCATTGTCCTTGATGTAGGACATTAAAATGCATATCCCCCTCTATCATCCAACATGATGTTAAACTGTGCCCCTCTATCGTCCAATATGATGTTAAACTGTTCCCCTCTGTCTTCCAACCTTACGTTAAACTATGCATCGTCCGAGCTGCAGGACGTTAAACTGCCAAGCACCCCATGTTTGTGACACATGACATTAAACTGTGATCACCGCATGAAAAATTGTCTTTTAAACTCTATTTCCATGCGTGCCCTAGGCAGCTAACCATGCATAAGCCCCACACCATCCTTCGTGGTCGCATCTTTCACGACACAATCGTCAGGTCTGTTGCTGCCTCTTGTTTCTCACACCAAACATGACTCACGTGATCTTAGAGTAAGCTTCGACCATGACATCTTCTCTGGGCCGCTAACCACACTTAAGTTCCAACATCATCTTTAGGTCATTGTCCTCAAGTACAACCCGATCACTGAATCCCTCTCAATTGAACTACGCGGACTTTGATCCTTTCCTCCTAGGCCGGGTATGTAGGAAACCTCCTGAGGTTCAAGCCCGAAACCACTTTCTTCACATCAATTCACCTCCATACCATACGATGTTGATCCGTGAAGCCCCCGTCAACCATCTTATTCATATCAGTTCACTTTATTCCTACATGGAGTTATATCGTGTACGTCCCATCGTCCTAGCTATATGAAATTAAACTATACAGTCCCCCATTGTCCTTGATACAAGACATTAAACTGCATAGCACTGGTCCATGCATATGAACTTAAACTATTTTCACTTTTGTCCTGTATGACAATAAACTACAATAATCCCTGATACCCTCACCTGAGAGGAATCATCATTGAAATGGTATCCAACCATTTCTGTTTCAAGAACTATATGTGGCTTGATTCTCATCCTTATGAGATACGTAGTGACACCCAAGTCTTTAATCTTGGGTCCAGCCATAATTGCAATAAAGTCCTCTTTACCCCTCATATGTACGGACCAAATCTGTACAAAGGGTATTTCAAGAACTATGTGCAACTTTATTCCCATCCTCATGGGATACATAGGAATGCTCAAGCATTCCTCGAGTCCAGCCCCGAGCCTTTGGGCCTAACCCCAAACTCCACTTTCAGTCCCTTGGTTGAAAAGTCCCCCTAGGAGCACATGGTGTGATATGGAACACCCTGGTCTTTATTCATATCAGGTTTATAACAAATGCACGATGTGTCTCCCTCACTATGGTCTGAGATCTATGACCCTAAACTAAGATCTTCCATGCTCTCATCCTGCATGACGTTAAACTGTATTTCAAGAACTATGTGTGGCTTGATTCTCATCCTAATGAGATACGTAGTGACATCTAGAATATCAATTTAGGACCCAACCGCAACATTATACAAATAATATTCATGGTCTCCATAACCCTTTTCTTGACTCCTAGTTGCAAAATGTTTGATACCATAGAGTTCTTTTTCCTGACTATGCAACACATGCCCTTAGGTGACCTTGCATAAGTTGTCTACATAACGAACCTATCAGCCAAAAGATGATACTATTTGACTATGCAGCTTATGCCTCAGTTGGACCTTCATAATTCAACCCCCATAATGGGTTTTTCAAGTAGTGGTAACTTCATTATTAGGAGAAGCCTCTTTTGTCCTTATTAGTCTTAACGGTGATATGTAGGGATCTGAAAAAAAAAACTGCCATCCTTAAAATATTTGTTCCATACTATTTTTCATGATCTGAAAGTATTCAAGTCTATGATTTACATTTTCCTCCTTCCCCATATGTTTAGAGAAATATGAAATAACCTTGTACCACTTGACCATATGTCGTATAATGTTTCTATCTCCAGTTTTAGTCATATTATTTAAAACCACAGATACCTTTTTTCCTACGTTTGGGTCAGACCTTCATAGAAGTCACATTCCTCCAATTATTTGACAATTCTAATTGGAAATATCCTCTCCATATTCAAGTACCTTTCTCCATAAATAAGACTTTATGCTTTGGAAAATTTTAATCTCTATAAAACTTTATTTGGCTTTTAGAAATAGAAAGTCAAGTTTATGAGAGTTATTTTTCCCGACTATGCAGCACATGCCCTTAGGTGTCCTTGCATAAGTTGTCTACATAACAGAACTATCAGCCAAAAGATACTACTATTTGACTATGCAACATATGCCCTAGTTGGCCCTGCATAATTCAGCCCCCATAACGGGTTTTTCAAGTAGTGATAACTTCATTCTTAGAAAAGACTTCCTCTAATGCCTTTTAGCTATTTTCCCATGTCATTACTTAGATTCAAAATTTATCAAGTCATAATTTACAATTTTCCCCCTCCATACTTGAATATGGTAATATGTTTCCAAAAAAATTATCAAGAATTGAGTCAATATCATCCATTCGGTCAAAGCTATTCGACCTTAAATATTAGCCTTTTTATAGTCCAACATGCATGACTTTAAACTGTCAATAACAAAAAACATGGTACTCATTAAATTGGGAATCTATAAAGGGTAATCTGAACAAAAGTCGAGTCCCAGCTCACTAAACGTACATTTTGTATGATTTAGGCAATATTGAGCAATTAAAAGATACAAAGTTTGTGGGGGTTGTTTATATAACCCTAGTAAAAATCAAACTATGTTTACTAGGCCTGTTGGCTTAGATAAAAATAAGAGAAATTATCAAAAAAATGAAGGTACAGATGATTGAAGATGAACTATTTTTCATTAATGAATAATATTACAAGAACATCCACAGACTGGTGTCTCTTCTACTTTTTCAAAAATTACAGAAGACTTCCAACATGATTTCTCATCTGTTTCACAACATCCCGAGTTTCATCAGCAGCCACTTGAAATTTATTTACTTGACTAACTTCACTCTCTTCAGCTCAAAGAAATGATTCTTTGGCATATTTGATGGCTTTTATACCATCCTCTTGTACTTCTTACAATGAATTATGAAGTTGGTAAAGCTCCCCAATAACAATATCTAGCTCTTGCTGAAGGTGAAACTACTGGACAATCTTCTCCTTGATCTTTTGCTTCAGCTCCTTCAGCTTTGCAGTATAATCAGCCTCAGCTCGGGACACTGAAACCTGAAATTCACTGATATTGGTCAACAATCTAGCTTCGATCAGGTCTTGGAAAAACCTTTGCTCTTGCTCCCTCCTTCGAATGACTTGTTTCACTGCGACATGGATTTCTTGATATCCAAAACCCTCAAGTCCCAGCATGATGAACAGGGATGAAAGTCTTGGAATTTTTGAAAGAAGCTCTTCAAGAGGCACCTCATATATTATCTTCCACATATTTTTCCATGCCTTATGACATGATAATTGGAGTACCTTTTGAACCTCTGGGTTTGATTCGGTATCACTATCATAGGGAGGAACATAGTCTGGGATTAATGCACTTAAGGAAGTTCCTTGTTCTGCTCCTTCCCTAACCCTGGTTGCTTCACCGTCTGCTACTGTTTGGGCTAAGGCTGAGGCTTCACCTCCAGATCTAGCCATTAAAGTTGACAGCCCTGTTTGGTCAATTGAAAGTATGGTTAGTTTCAAAGGACAATAAGAGTTGATTTATTGTCTTGCAGGTTAATTAAGACACAAATATCATCATCTTTTACCTAATAGTAGATCAGAAACTTGTGAAGACTCCTCCCCATCTTTCCTAGCTTCAACAGGATTTTCAGGATGGGTTTCAGGAGGATCTGCCATGTTAAGTTCCACCTGAGCCAGTGTTTCTGCAATAACAGGGTTGACATCAATGTCCACACCCCTTTCATGTGTTGTTGGTTCAGCACTTTCTTCATATGGAACTGTACATTTTTTAACCAAACATGGTTAGAAGTGTAATCATGAGAAGATTAACAGGACAAATTATGAAACTCACGTCCAGTTGATTCTATAACTAGATCTCCAAAATCTTCTAAATCACATGGTAATTTAACATGTTCTAAAATTTATTCAAAGGACATGCCAAGATTCATCATTTTATCCAATGATGTCCCAGATCCCAGGTTAGTCTCACCAGTGGGAGAACTCGTCATGTATTCTTCATGACTTTCATCTAGCAATCTCTGACCCCAGATAGCTTCTTTAGAGACAATTGTGGGGTTAGCTTCGGCAGTTTCCAAATGTTCTGATGCATGTGTTGAACCTAAAACATCACAGAATGGAAGTTAGTTGTTGTCTCATTTGAGGTTCTATAAAGTATTGTTAATTTACCAGAAGTATTTTCTCTCCTGGCATTAGAAATAGGAGCGGTGTTGGGAACAGATGCCGGCTCATCTGCTCTCAGTATTCCATCAGGAACATCCGTTTTAGCAGGAACTTGCATCCATTATACAACACCCTCCATTGTAATCTAAGGATGGTTAGTCCTTTCCCTTAAAGGATAAACTGAATAAGCCCCTGAAATCCCAAGAAGTTTGAGCATTTTTTCATAAGTTAAGATTCATGACTACCAGAAAGACTTACCACTACTAACGAAGCATTTGACTGTGGTCTTCTTTCTTCAATGCCTTTGCTTCTTGGACTTTTTGTGTGGACTTGCGTCACTATCTCTGAAAATAGATATCAGAGATAATAACACCCTTTCTAACTCTTCATCCATGACTTTCTGGTCTGGAGATACTTCACTCGGCTCACGAGGATATTCAGTGGCTCTGAGAGTGGTGCCACTAAGGCTATACCGTGACGAAGGGATATCAGTGGTTCTTCCCTTTACAAGATGCAGGATAAAGAAGATTATTTCCTTTAATAATAATGATTTGACTAAATTCAATTTATAAAGCAATTAGAAATATGAGAAAAAGGAAAATTACATCTTCAAGAGCCACGTAATCATGCCACTCTTCATCTAATGAAGGACCAATCCCCTTAGTGGTACCACGGTCCATCATTTACTTCACCCTCTTAGTGACAGGAACTGACTTATCAATGGCATATATGAGAATTTCTAGATCTTTGATGTAATCCCTCACTTCATTGGGGTTTTCCTCAAAACGGATGTTAGAGGAATCCTAGAGATTCCCCACTCCAGGGATATACAGTCCTTCGCATAAGTCCATCCAAGCGGTTTCAGCATCACAATATAAAATCCACCATGTCCGAAAAGCACCTAGTCGTAAATATTCAAAATGTGCACCAGAAGGCCGCGAGGTGGGTCTTATAATCTGGGACTTCAACTTCTTCCCAGCTCTTGCAATCACAGATAAAGGATAAGAAAATGAAACTTGTTTCTCTTTAAAATAATGGTGACTAAATTGCATCAATTATGTAACTCACCAGAAGTCAATGGAGTAGGTCTCTTGACTATGGTAGGCAGATTATATCTGGCACGAGGCCGCTGTGACGCATTTTGAGCCTCATCATCCCCATCCTGGGAATCCGATGAATCAGCTCCGGGTGAGGAATCCGGTGAATTAGCTTTGGGTGAGGAAAAATAACCTTCCAAATGAAAAGATTCTTTTCTAATGGTTCTCTTCTTTATCCCCACCCGAGGGACTAGCTGATTTAGTACCCCTTCAGGGTATAATGCTACCCAGCTCCCAGCATACCATGTAGTCAATCAACTTGCTGCTCCAATAGCTGGTCGATCAAATACCACCCCAGTATTCTCCATAGACGTCAGAAACCATAGTTGATGAGAAACCATCAGATGCTGCTCTAACCTGACATGCACTAAAGGGGATACAATAATTTTTGCAGAAATTTGAATTGACATGCGAATCTGTATGGATCATAGGCCTCACATATAATTTCTCCGTCAATACTCGTGGCCAGTGTACCATCTCTACATGACATCATATATGCCCATAACTCCAAGATGGATGTTCCATCATCAATAAATTTCCATGTTGGCATATTTCCATAAGGAAAAAAGTGAAACTCCTTGAACATACTCAGCCTTATTTTGATATCATAAGCATTGAGGGATAAGGGATAAATTTCAGAAAAGGTCTGAACAGATGGCTGGAAAGAACTTCCAAGAACCTGTACCCCACTTTGTACAACATATGTCCTAAATTGGGTGTCAATCCATCCCCATAAAACTTGGAATGGTCCCACTATTCTTAGAGGATACTTACCCATATAAACATTAAGTAAGATCCTATGAATCTTTTCCAAAACTGGGGTGGACAACCCAACCATCTTCTTTTTAGCTAGCTTGGGTGCAATGACAAAGGTCCCTGACCTCACAACTCCTTTCTAATCCTGAACTGGTAAAAGGTAAACACTGATACACAAGGCCAAAAAGCCTACCAGACGGGTCTTTGCTGGAATTTTCTGGTTCACTTCATACCCCCACCTATTAAACTCTCCTGCTTCCAGAGTTGGCCAAAATATGCCCAAAGCACCCCTCTTTTCTGCTTTAGGGAAACTATTAGGAAGATTCTAGGAAGGTACCTCCTCTTTCTTCTTAATCAGAAACATTTCCATTCACTCCTCTGGATGGATATCTTTTCTGGAGTGGGTTTTCATGGTGGAGGTATTCTTAAACTTGTAGAAAATTTTCATTAACTCTCGAGCCAAAGCCGAAGTCTTCTTTGAATCATTCCAGGTCACCTTGGGGGGTTGAATTCATCATACATATCTCCCAAAATTGGATCCCTTGAAATCTTGTAGACATCCCACAAACTGATGCCTAATTCTCCATGAGTCAGATGGAAAGAATTCGTTTCCGGGCTCCAACGACCGATTAACTCTGGCATGAAATTGTCATTCCTGTATACATATGTCTGCCCAGCCTAGACAACTTCATATATTGCAGCTCCCTTCAGATTATCGACAAAATCTACACAGGTTTTCCACACCCAATATTCCCACATCCAAGTCGGCTTCACACCTCCTCCAGGAAGGAAATCCCAACTCTTTTTCCATACCTTAGATTGGTCCATCTGAGAATTTCAGAAAATATAGGGATAGAAATGCGGCTGCAGCTTAGGCATGTGAGGCTTCAGATCTGGAGCACATGAGCTATGATGCATTATGTATGCCTTCTCCACTGTCCCAACATTGAAAAATGATCCTGCAACTGAGACATTTTCCGAAGAGAAGTTGGTGTAGGTTTGAAACCAGGAATGAGGGATATAATTCTTTTCCTCTGGAACGTTGAATCCTTGCAGATGACCATGGCCATACAAAGTCAATTAGATGCTATGTGGGAAATTAGCATGATATTTCTTTAAGTACTTGGCCAAATCCAGGATAGTGCTATCACAGATAACATAATAGTCATGGCCTACAACGTTCATCATGTCATCTATTCTCTTGTTGGCCAACTCATCAACTAATCCAATTCTTCTGGGAGCCATTGAATCTGCACAAAGATCAAACAATCAAATTTTAAGTAAGTTTGTTTTGTGAAATTTTGATGAAGGAAATAAAAAAATGGAAAAGGAATTAAGGCATGAAAGTCCCAAACTTGGCGCGCAAGTCAAACTAGTCAAGAAAGTTTTGCCGCCCTAGTCATGGAGCGCAAGGAAAATACCTTCTATAGAAGCGTGAAAAAAAATCCAGAAGTGAGATTCACCGAAGACAGAAGCACCTGCACGATGAGAGCTCAAGTTTCTAGAAGCCAAATGAGTTTGTGCAGGAGTGAGCCTGTATATATAGGTGATCCAGACCACCTGCACGCCATACTTGCACACCCTAGCATCTGTGCACTAAACTTGTGCGCCACAGACCCTTGATTTCTCCAGCTTTACCTCAGAGCTGGAACCTCTTTCCTTTTCGGATCCAACTCTAAGGGGGGATTTTTGTTGACGCTCCTTTTCATCACAAAGTCCAATGAATGTAAAAATAAATACCTTAAGCACAAAGAGGGTCACCCTTTAAAGAACATCAAAAAAATTGACAAAGGCATGGACTAGGAGCCCATTTGAAGTGAGGCACGCAAGTTACTTACGCACCATGCAAGTCACTTGCGTGCCACCTATGGGTCGCGCAGATCACTTGCGCACCCTATTTTATTTTTCACCTAAGGTGAAAGGTGGCCTATAAATAGCCCATGTGTGCCCCCATTTCAAGGACGGATTTTCCAAAAGTCAAATTCAAGCTCTGGTCACCCAAGTCTTCAAATCAACTCTTCTGAAAGCTTCTAAGGTAACTTTTTACCTAGAATGGAAGACTTTAAGGAGTAGGATAAGGCCTAAGTGTTTATAATTCATCAACACTTGCGCGCCTAAGTATCCAGACCTCCTTAAAAGTGGAAACACTTACACGCCATCCTACCCTTTCAATGAAACATGCGTGCTTCCCTTTTGGAAACATCTTAGGATAATAATAAAGGCTTGAGTTAAGTCTCGCCCAAGTATTACCCTACATACTCTTTTTCACCCAGGTGAACCCATGCCGCACAAGTACACTTGCGTGGCCAAGACTTGTGCGCCAACTTCATTTGTGTGCCTCTCTCCTGTTCACCTATCCTCTTTAAGATATTATCCATCTAACCCCTTTTCAAAGACATTTATGGCATGATTCCTTTGTTGGATTCCTTATCTGAAAGGAATTTTGTGAGAACCTCTTCTAAAACCTCGTGACTTACAAGCTTTATGTAACCACAGTTAGAGGTTTCCTCCATGTAACCTCATTCTTTAAGATGAGAAGATCTTTTGAATTAGGGAATCCTCTTCAGGAGTAAGCCCCAAGTCCCCTTAACCCGGGCCTCCTTATCAGGAGTAATCCCTAGTCATAAGTTCCCTTAGATTGGGACTCCTTCTTAGGAATAAACCCCAATTATAATTCCTTTAATTTGGGCCTCCTTCTCAGGAGTAATCCCCAAGTTATAAGTCCCCTTTAATTTGGGAATCCTCCTTAGGAGTAAGACCCAATTTTAATTTCTTTTTATTTGGTCCTCCTTCTCAGGAATAAGCCCTAATCATAACTCCCTTTTAATTTGGGCCTCCTTCTCAGGAGTAAGCCCTGGGTTAAAACTCCAAATCTCCATAAAGTAAAAATACCTTTATGGACCCTGATCTTGGGCTTATTTCATGAATTAAGTCCTGGTCTTTATCTACTTGGGAAGTCATACATGTGTAATCCCCACATCATTTCTCGTGACTGCATCTTTCATGGAACAATCGTCAGGTTTACTGATACCTCTTTTTTCTCACACCGAGCATGACTCACGTGAGCTTAGAGTGTAAAAGTAATCACGACATCTCTTTTTGGGACATTAACCATGCATAATCCCCATATTTCTTCACCTAAACTATATGTACTTTTATCTCTACCTTAAAAGTAGAGTATGTAGAAAGCCTTTCTAAGGTTCAAGCCCATCTTTCATTAATTCTTTTCTGTACCATATGGCGTTAAACTATATCCTTCTTATCGAACTGTGTTGGTTCTGATTCCTTTTTAACGAGGATACGTAGGTTTCCGATCTGCGGGTATGATCCCAACTCTTAAATAATCCTTATCTTTCTGAATGACAATAAACTTCAAGTGCCCCACTGAGTGGATTTAAAACCAGTATGGTCATCATAATGACCAAGAAATTTCTGTATAATTTATTGAAGGAGACCATTGACTAAGAATATCTAATACATATGGATGATTCTCCATCGATGAAGAACCTCAAATATATATAAAAGATTTTATAAATCCCATAAATATCAATCATTGATTTCCAAATCTAAAGGAAAACTCATTTTTATGGTTGGTGAATTAATAAGGATTTTTGAACATAACTTAAATCTATAAGAGAGTCCTGGAGTAGGAAATAATTCCCCCAAAAAAAGTGTGATGAGACTGACCTCCCATACTCTCAACCAATGAAAATTATTAAGCCTCATCGGTCCACAACTAATGTGTACCTACCTTTGAAAAGTAGATCCAAATGGATATAGAATCATTGGGTGTTTCCAGTTCTATGAATAAACCCATTAGAAACTGATTGGAAAGTTTGAACCTTAAACAAATAAGGTCATCCCCATTTCCAAAAGAAACAGTTTCATGATTTAGATATCCTATAAGTGATTTTCATGATTATGTGGTTTTCCTCTATGATAAGTGTTGCTCACACTATGTTTTTTGGTTTTAGTCAATGGTGGTAACTAATAGGAAATAGGTTGACATTGAATGTGAAGGACAATTTTCTGAAGAACAACCAAAGGGATGATAAATGGAGTAAAGGATTTTGTGATCATGCCTAATCAGTTTTCAAGAAACATGATTAATAACATGCACCTAAACCAACTATTAGACTCACTAAAGAATAAAAAGAAAGAGTTTATTGAGAGTTTGGGTAATAGAGACCATAGAGTAAAGAAGTTTCAGTTTCCTTCATGTTTAGAATGTGGAAAGAAGCACCCAAGTGAATATATTAGAGGAACAATAATATGTTTTGATGATGGAAAAGGACACAAAGAAAGTAACTTCAAAGGTAAAATGAAAATTTTGGCTAATGCAATGGATGAGAATAATGGACTCCCTAAGAAATCATCGATGGTTGAATTATTTAAATATGGAAATAATAGGAATTATAAAAATCAATTCCCTATGTGGTAAACTCATGAAGATAATCAACAAGGTGGTATGATTAATGGTTATATTGATGATGATGAAGTGACTACAGGTGAAATGTGAAAGGATAGAGGTATTAAGGAATATGATGAGAAAAACTTGTTAATGTATTAAGTATGAAGTGGAATCATTGAAGTTTTTATTCATTTGGATTCAAGAAATGTGTAATATGGATTTTGAAATATATAAGGATTGTCCAGTTTATGTTTTTTGCTAAGGATTTACAAGAATATGATTAATGGTTATGAGGGAATAGAAAAGTGATTTAATTGAAAGGTTATATTCATGGAAAAACATGATTAATATAAAGATAACCCCCAATATGTTCCTAATGTTGAGATAATGATGTTTGGATAAAGATTTGTTGGATATGAATAAGTAAATTAGATGGTACTGATTACCTTAAAACTAATTAAGGATTTGTTGAAAAAGTGGTTTATGCTATCATGTATGGAGTTTACAACATTTTTGGATTTAAGGAATATATCCAATAATCTCTATTTTATGTAAGGAATAACAAAGCATGTATGTTTTAAATATGGTTTTATGATAATTCAGGTTATTATAATATTTCAAGAGAATACATGATGAAGGTATTCACATGTTTGGTATATAAAAACCAAGAGCTACTTATATGATATATGGGGGATCAATGCTAAGCTGATTTTTGATAAATTTAGTGTAACTTATTTCTTGAGTTGTGTACTTTCATCTTTTGGAAGGGTTATAAGGTTAACTATTTATGTAATGGTTTAAGTTAAACTTTGAATGAGGTTTTAGAGATTAAAGTATTATCTTACCATATGAGGATTTATGCATATTGGATAACCTTTTCTAACCATTTTTCTATGATGATAAACAAAGACATATGAAATGACTTATCATTATATTTATGGATCTCATGATCTATTAGTGCTTTAGGAATGAAAAATTCACCTTCATTTCCTGGAGTAAGAGGTGAAGTGGAAATTGATCAATCCACAACCAAAGTGTGATATTGTGCATATGAAATGAAATGCAATCAAGTAAGTATATCTTCTGGTGAAAAATCCTTCAACATCATGAAAAAGATCATGAAGTAAAAGGTTGTCCTACTATCACTATTTTTTATGATACAAATGACCTTTTTCATGCCTCTATGGTTTATGTTTTTGTGTGGATGTTAACCTTCTCTGGACTACCCACTTTCTTATGATCAATGTTCTCTATCATTATCCTCCAATGGCCTGAAGGCCTTCATTTTTTATTGATATTTAATAATCCACCTTTCAAGGGGTGAGGTGGAACCCTTACAAGGCCTGTAGGCTTAAGTATTACATGGCCCATAGGTCTTAGAGGAATTCATTTCCCATAGGATTCAAACATTACATACAACCTAAACTAACTACTTGGAACTGCTTCTCCCCAGCATCTTCATCGTGAAATCATCTCTCCACCTTCGCATGGCTATTTGGCTAGGCTTTCCCATGCATGGACAGGCTTATCCCGATGGAAGGTGTCATACCCTCTCATTCTTACAGTTCTCTATCATTATCCATCAGAACTTTATAGTTATATTTCTCTTCTATGTCTATGTTTTCACAAATTTTCTCCAATTTGGAAGCTTAGTTTTTTGGCGACCTTCACATTTCCCTTTCCCTCTTATTAAGAAGATGTTTTATTATTCATTTTTATGATGTGGGTTTCTATGATAGGAACTTTCAAGTATTTAACTTTTGATAACCCCAATGAATTTAGATGGTGAAATTCATTTTAAGGTAGGTAGAATGTAACACCCTGAATTTTTATAAATTATTATTTTTTGAATAAATTAAATATCTTTAATGGATTTTATTGCACACTACACCAAGTTGTGTTTTCTTTATACACAACACCGAGTTAATCTTTCACTACACACAATACTTAGATTAGATTTCAACACACAAAACAAAATTTTCAACTTTTGTTACAGATAATGCTGACTTACTTTGATAGCTTGTGTTACATGCAAGACCGATTTTTACCGAACTACAATATACTATTAATATTATTATTTAATTATTAATATAGTTATGAAATAACCATTGGAATAGAGGGTATGAAAAGGATTAAATAAATAATGAAAATATGGTTTATGAATGAATTATTTAACAACCAATTAATTAGAAAGTAAAGTAAGAACTATTTGAAAATAAATAAATTCTTTTTTCAAAAGACTATTTTTCTATGCACAAATACATTTTATATCAATAAATGAAACAAAAAAAAATTGGATAAATGATTAAAATTATATATATATATATATATCATATATTCAATAATCTATTTAACATTAATATTATGTGTTTTTTAGACAAGAGATAATAATAAATCAAATTTTAGGCATAAAAAGATGTATTTTTCTAAAAGGTAGTTTTACCGACTTTTAACGATGCACTTTCTTTAAAAATAAATTTTGAAACTTATATAATTTTTATATGAAAAAATAAACTTAATTTTTGAAATAGGATCATCAGAATTATCTTAGGTTGAATTTTTGGTATTTTTTTGAAATATTTCATTTTTTTATGAATAATGAAAAATACCGAATTTTAATTGAAAACTTACTTTTCATCTAAATAATTCATACTTATAAATTATATTTTTATTTGGTTTTAAAGTATATTTAGATAAAATATACATATATTAATCCAATTTAGGTCACTGGAATCAATTTCACATTGAAATTGGATATAAAATTTTTTCAAACTTTTGAACATTTTCACTTTAAAAACTCATTATCTCATCCTGTCTGTGAAATTAATTTTAAATTAATTTCTGACACAGATGTTTTTAGAATTTGTAAAAACAGATTCCATATTTGGAATCATAATAATTCATAATATCTAATAAGGCCAACTTAGTTTTTTACCAAAAATATTAGTGAAAACAATTATAATTAATTACAATGATTAGGAGAAAAATGAGTTTACTAAGGGACTAAACTTTAAACTTAAGGGAAAAAATGAACTAAAAACATGTCCAAAACCCATTGTATGGACATATTTTGACTATATACCCTATTTTATTTTTTTCATTATTGGATGCACATGATGTAAGGTATACCTCTCAATAGTGTTTACATTTTCGATATTTATAAGAATGTCACTCCTCCACTATAAAAGAGCACTCACCCCCTCACTTCTTCACACCTATCAAGCCATTTGGATCATAAAAAACATACCAAAATAATCTCCCAAATTCCATCCTATCAACCCAAAATCATCACTTTGGGTAGAAATCTAACCAAGGAATCCCTCTGGTGCAAACCAAAAGGAGTTATCCGAAGATGAGGTAATGTTCATCAACATGCATTTTTTTTTGTTTCCTTCTCCACTCCCTTCAATTATTATTATATAAAGATTAGATAATAACCTTAGTATCCTAAATATATTGAGATGTTGTTATGTTAAGTTTATAATCTAAAACTTCACACACTTCCATCAAATGGGATATACAATCATCGTTCGTGTGTACGGCAGACTACCACCTCACGAACCAATGTCATTTATTCTTCTATTACCACCTCTCAAGGTTGGCAATAATGATGGGATTACTGATTTTATTTTATATATATGATATTTATTATTTATTTATTCTTATGGAATAATTATATAATGAATACCTTCATGATTTCCATTTTATGGGAATATGATAACATTGTTTGTGGACATGTGGATTACCGTCTACTCTAGTGAGGTGATTTATTCATGCTTTACATGGAATGTATTAAAGATTTATTTAATAAAAATATTTGATATATATGAAATAATAATTATATTGGAAATATAATATGTATATATATAAATCATTTATGTTTCTTTCTTTCAAAATACGACAAGAAAATGGAAACAATACTCATGCGTATATACGACCTACCGTCTCTATGAACAATGTATTTCATTTCCTATTACTGTCTTTTATAGATTATTATAAATAAAAATATACTGAATATATATTATATTTAAATAATTTTTTACATTTTATAATTGAGTAAATAATGATCAAATAAATAGGAATAAAAATAACAATTCAAAACATATACGAAAAACAAAGCGGTTATTACCCGAAAATGCACCTTTAACATAAAATTGTTAATAAATGAGTAATATAAAGTCATATTAAAATCATATATGGTATGATATATAATAATTTTTTTATTTTATATATTTATAATAAACTTATATTTATTATAGAATAGGTTTTAACGTGTATGAATAAATTTAATACTTAAGGTAAGGGGATTTCTAGTCTCACTTTTATTTCGGTGAGATTTATGTCATATTAACCACTTGTTTCTTTTATGTGGTGTGTATACTGACCTATGACATTTTATATCATGAATTTAATTTATTTTATGATATTAAATGTTTCAATTGATGTTATTCTTTCATGGACCACATGATTCAAAAGTTACTCAAATAGTAAGGGATTTCTGTTTCACTTTTATTTTCCGTGAGACACAAGCCATGCTCACCATCTATTTCATCTATGTGGTGTATATACTTACCATGAATTTATTTAATTATTATTTTCATAAAATTTATTAGTATTTACATATCTATTTTAGGATCTCTCTTTCATGGGGTTTGCAGTTCAAAAGTTAGTAAGTTGGTAAGGGAATTTTGTCTCAATTTGTCTTCTTTGAGACACATGTTATGTTATGAAACTAAATTATTTTATGATATGTATACACTTCAAATTTGACATTTTATATCATGAATATAATCCTTTTAATTATAGTATAATCCTCACATAATTTTATTCTTGAAGGACCCCAGAACACCCTGAGAGGGGAGGGGTGAATCAGGGTGTCAAATTTTTCTCCTAAAGTGATGGATCTTGTTCCCACATTGGTAGGAACCTATTAAACATGTATAATGGGAAATAATAGTAAACCAAAAATAATATGAAAAGATACAACACATCAATTTTACTTGGTTCACTACTAAGGGCTAGTCCAAGGAGCATACGCCGACAGTGTGTCGGTTGTACCTAAATCCACTAATCTTCACTTATTGTGGAAAATAGAAGTTCAGAAACAGTCACTCTGTTCCAGACACACTACCTTTACAATATTTTATGGATATCTCACTTCGTCCCTCAGAACACTTTCGTTGAATCCCCCTAGCTCACTGCTTTTAGAGAAGTATAACTCAGTTTATCGACTTGAAGGTAACTTTAATGGATTGACATTAAAGTCTTTGTCTCTGAATAGAACGAGATTCTGCTTGCACTGTTGACCTGAGTTAATGCACTCTAAAAGAACTATTCACTAAAACCCATATGTTCAAGACTGTCTTTCGTGAAGCTCATTCACGAAGCTCACTCCTTCGCGAAGCACCCATGCCTTCGCAGAACAAACTCCTTCGTGAAGCTCACTGAGTCAATGTAGAATACCCCATCATTGTGAATCACACTTTAATCAAAAGCATTAGCATCAATCAAGAATTATAGTCATTTTGCGATGCTTAATCTTGCATAAAAAGTTGAATTTGAAAATCTCCCATGGCGTCGCGAAATCAGAGTGATTCTGGATTTTCCTTAGAAAAATTCATCATTGATGAAGAGGGGTAGCCTTATATGTATAGGCTTGTCCATTAGAAATGCTCCACCGCCTCTTAGCGTATTTTATGGATATTTCAAAAAAAACTTCACGATGATCCTCTTGCCATGATGCTCCATGACTATTTTTCATTCGTGATGCTCTTCGTAACCGTTAAGCTTTCCGTCAAAACCCTTAGTGTGCCGCGATGCTCCAATTCCCGTAATCGCAGATATCCCCATCACTGTTTGCAATGATCTAATTCTTTATTGTTCACGATGCTCATCATTGTTGCATAGATCACCACCATCTTTCCTTGATCCTTCATGAAACACAATTCATGAAGCCCATATTCACAAAACTCATGCATTTTCCATATTTTCATAAGGCATTAAAGGAAATACACTTTCTGCAAAGCAAAACCATCCTCCAGATTTTGGACCCCAAAAATTTGGCAAACACTAGGAAAATATTTCACCTTCAATATTGTTGTCAGCTTGAACTGTAATATACCTTTCCTTGAAAACTCCCGGATCTTCTATGTGAGGATTGACAACAAACACAAACCATACTCCATTTCCATCAAATGAAAGCCTTGTTTCTAAAAATTATCTTTTTAGGATTATGATTCAAAGTTACCAAAGTGGTAATAGTTTATTTCTACAATCTCATCTTTCATTGGGATTGTTTACTATTATGATTTTATTGATGAAATATTATGATCCATCTCTCAAGAATTATCATGACATTTCTTTTCCTCTGTTTATTCATGATATCTTCAAGTAATGTTATAATTTTCACACTCTTTGATAATTAAGATAATTAATAAAATGTTTTTAAGAAAATATGACTTTATTACTCTCTTCAGTTAGAAATTTATTTTCTTTCAAAAACATGTTTTCTAAAAATGTTTTCAAAAATGTTTTAATATTCTCCTGTTATTTTTAAAAGAAATTTTTATCCATGTTTTATCTTTTTAAAAAATGTTTTTAAAAGGAATATTTTTGTAATTTTAAATCAAGTACCTTTTATAAACTTTTTATGATGCAAAAATAATATCTAACATGTATGAATTTATCGACCATTATTACAGTCATTTCTTTGAATATTCCTTTGGAAGTTTACAATATTATTTTTAAAGATTTTTTTCTTAATATTCTATAAATTCATTATTTTTTAATTTATGTTTAAATAAAAAGGTATTCAAAAAGGTTTTATATTTAAAAAGTATTTTAATTGATTTTCAAAGATTCCTTTATAAGTTTTTAAAGACATTTCTAAAGAAAAAGGTTTTCAAAATGTTTTATGATTTAAAAAGTTTTTTTCAAAGAGGAAAGAATATTTTTTCTCAAGAAACATTTAAAAATATTTTTAAAGATTACTTTATAAGTTTTAAAAGTGGTTTTCAAAGAAAATAATTTCAAAAAATAATTATTTAAAAAATAATGATTTTTAAAGAAATGTTATTTTCATTAAGAAATGCTCCAAGAGATATTTAAAAATATTTCTCAATATAAGATGATATCATTTTTTATAGTTTATTCTTTTTTGGGGATATGATCCAAGGAAACCATTATTATCCTTCCTTTGAATGGTTTATGTTTAAGATGAAAAGTTTTTTATGAAACTTGTATCTCTTCCACCAGTTATACCATGATAAAACGCTTAAGAAACCTGATTCCTTTCATAGGTTATTCTATTATAAAATGATTATGACACCTTTATATTTTCCATAGGTTATGATATGATGAAATTTTTATGATACCCATTTCATTCCATGGGTTATGGTGATGTTTATAAAACCCATGTATTTTTATGGGTCATGATATGATGAATGTTTTATTATCTTATAGAACACATATTTATGATTTCATTATGCGATGGGTGATACCTATATCTCTCTCCAATGTATTGGGTAAATATTTACATCTCATGAGATAGACATGGATGGAATGGGGAGTGAACCCAATTTAGTAAAGGAATTTGTTCGCTAAGATAGTCTTGGGAGTGAACCTTGACTACTACGATGGTCTTGGGAGTGAACCCTAACTACTAAGATGGTCTTGGGAGTAAAACCTGAATACTAATATGGCTTGGGGAATGAACTCATTACACTAATATAGAATTGTAAGTAATCCTTTACAACTATGGAAATCATTTTATATATTTATGTGTCTGCCACAATTCCATGTTTTATTCCTATGTTATGTTGTCATGGATTATGCTCTTGATTCACTAATGATTATTGTCATATGAAATGCCAATATTTATTCCATGACTCTTGATTATGATCTTCAATATGTAGAGTATGATCTTATAATGTTATGGTCATGTTCTAATACCCTTATACTCATTATTATGCTTACATATCTCCCTTATTTACCCTTACTGGGCATCTGAGCTCACCCTTTATTATGTTTCCTTTCCCTAGGTTATGAAGAAAGGTTTTAAGTAGGATTACTAAAATGGGAATATATTTATGATATATGTTGAAGATATTTCATCAAATTAGAATAATGTGTTCCCAGTTTCCAAAGACACTAAACTATTATAGCCCTTGGGCATGTACTTTTGTAATGTGATGAATATCCATCTAAAAAGCTATAATATCCATGTATGTTAATCCTAGGTTGGTATAACTTGACTTAGGACAAGAAGTTTCTTGGATCTATAATTATGGATCTTGATACCAAGAATATATGTTGTCTCACCTAAGTCCTTCATAGAAAAGAATTTATTCAACCAGGCCTTAATATACTATAAGACCGGTATTTTTTCTAATGAGTAATATGTCATCAACATATACTATTAAGAAAATGAGCACACTCCCACTAAACTATTTGTAGAAACAATTCTCACATTCATTCTTTATGAAACAACATTCTATTATGGATTCATCAAAATTAATGTTACATGACCTAGATGCTTTCTTTAATCCATAAATGGTTTTTTTCTATTTGCATATCTTGTTGGCATCCTTTGGAGCCACAACCCTTCAGGTTGTATCATATAAACATATTCTTGAAGGTTCTTATTAATTAAGTATATTTTGATATCCATTTTCCATATCTCATAGTCATGGAAAGATGTAATAGAAAGTATAATTCTGAAGGATTTCAACATTGTAACTGGTGAAAAGGTTTCATCATAGTTAATGACTTGATGTTATTTAAACCCTTTTGCAACTAGTCTCACCTTATAGGTATTGAATTATCCATACCTATCCAGTTTCTTCTTGAATACCCATTTAAAACCAACTACATTTACATCCATTGGAGGATCTACCAAAATCCAAACTTGGTTTTTGTACATGGAATCCATTTCGGAATTCATGGCTTCTTACCACTTGGAAACATCTATGACACTTAATACTTCTTTGTAGGTTAGAGGATCATTATTATCAACTAATAATGAGTCACCATTCTTGGTGACTAGAAAACCATACTGTTCTAGTTTTCTAACCCTTCTTGTACTCCTACACAGTATTTGTGTCTCTCAAACAACTTCTTCTTCCATGTGGCTTTATAGAATCTGTTCCTATGAAAACTCTTGTATACCTCGAGCCTCAAATTCATCGAAGTATATCTCACTCCCACCATCTCTTTTATATATTTTATCCCTATCATGGAATATGACGTGTCTTTACACTATTATCCTTTTTTCTGAAGGATCATATAGATAATATCTCCTTGTTTCATTAGGATATCCTATGAAGGTAATTTTTTTGCATCGAGGTGAAAATTTATTACCTAAATACGACTTAAAAAATGCTTCACAACCCCACACATATAAGTATGAAAATACGGGTTTATTTCCATTCCATAATTGGTATGGTATACAATCCACCACTTTAGTTGGCACTTGGTTTAGTATTTTTTATGTTGTTTATAACACATATACCTAAAAGGATAATGAAAGAATCACATGACTTATCATTGATCTCACCATATCTAACAAGGTACAGTTCCTTCTTTCACTTACACCATTACGCTGAGGTGTATATGGAGGAGTGAGTTGAGATAGAATCTCAAACTCTTATAAATAATAAATGAAGTCTCGATTATGATATTCTCCACCATGGACTGAACAGAGTTTCTTAACATTATTACCAATCTAGTTCTCAACTTAATTCTTGTATTCTTTGAATTTATCAAAATAATCCAACTTATACCTCATCAAGTTGACATATCCATATCTACTAAAGTCATCAGTAAAAGTTATGAAGTATGAGTACCCACCCTTACTTCAATAGGAAATGGTTCACACACATCTGTATGAACTAATTCAAGAATCTCTTTATTACTTTCACCTTTTCCACCAAATAGGGATTTAGTCATCTTTCATTATAAACATGCATGACATATACCAAGTATTTTTAGTTTAAAAGAATCTAAATATCCATCTTGGTGTTATTTAGTCAATTGAATTTCATTTACATGACCAAGTTGGTGATTCCAAAGTTGGGTGTGGTATGAGTCATATGAAGTAGTTACATTATCTATTTCTTGGTTTGTGTAATCAAACACATAAATATCATTATTTAAATGTGACTTACCATAAAAAATTCTATATTTATAAAAGAAGAAAAATTTATTTCTAAACATGAAAATAAAACCATCTATATCAAGTTTAGATATAAAAATAATGTTTTTGGTAATGTATGACAAAAAATATCAATCTTGTAAAACCAAGATCACTCTGATTGGAAATGTGAGGTGATAATCCCCAATAACTACAAAAACAAGTTTAGATCCATTTAATTATTATAGATCTTTCTACCCTCAGTCAATTATTTTGAATCTACTTGGTTCTTATATTTGAATACATATGTCAACACCATAAGTTGTATCTGATACCCAATTTTTAGAAATAGATAAATTGCACTTGATAACAAATGCACCTGAAACTTCCCCTTGCTTCTTTGTAAAAGTGTTATTTTTTTCCAATTACCCTTATCACCACATGAAAAACAAATATAATCATGTTCTCTTGTTTTCCCCTTGATCTTCCTGTTCTTGGAATTACATGTAGAAGCTTTGGTCTTAGTGATCTTTGTTTTCCTTTTTCGTTTATTCACCATAAGGACAAAAAAAATTTCTATCTTCATTTCCTTATCCACTTAGTGAAGAAGAGTGAGAAGATCAGACATAGACTTCTCAATATTGTTCATATTAAAATTTACAACAAAACTAGAGAATCTTTGAGGGAGTGATACCGGAATGAGATCAATGTGCAGATCCTCAAGGAGTTTAAACCCTAGAAATTCTAGCCGCTCATTATAGCTAATGATATTGACTATGCAAGCTCCATATGGAACACCTTCCACAATATTACTCTGAAAGAGAGGTTTGGAAATATCAAACCGTTGTTATCTATCTCTCTCCTGGTATAGACCTTGAAGGTTCTCAAGCATGATATATGTATACATGTTTTCGTGCAAATTTTTGAGTTCACTAGACGTAGATGAAAACATAAAACATTGAACATCAACTGCATCAATCAAATGTTTTTCATATGCAATGAAATCTTCATCACTCAACTCCTTGGAATTCATATTTGGTATTATGGATTCTATCACATAAGATTTCCGTTCATGACACAACACAATCCGAAGGCATTTAAACCACTCCTGGAAGTTACTGCTAGTGAAGTGATGGTATTTCTACAATATATATTGTATGGATAGTGTGGATTAATAAATTTACATTTTTTACAATTATAAAAGATAAAATTATTAGTACTTTTCTCACTATAAGAAAAGAGCCTCATAGCGGCGGTTTAAACCTCCACCATATGATTCTGTGACGGTTTCATAAAATCGCTGCTAAATTGGGTTTCAGCATCCAACACATGGTGATTTCTTTAATTTAGCTATGGTTTTTGGGAAGTGTCATAGTAATCATATTTAGTGGCGATTTCATGTGAAAAAATGGTGTATTTAGCGGTGGTTGAAACCGCTGCTAATTTTTTTTTCATTTTTTTACATTAAAACTGCCACTAAACCACCATAACCACTGCCAAACAATAATGCACATTTATTTAGCATCAGTTTTAACTCCTACCAATAAGAGAATATCAAACTATAGCGGTGGTTTAAACTTCCCTGAAATATGGTTCATTTCATTAGCAGCGGTTTAAACCGCTACTAAATGTAGATTTATAAGTAAAAAAATGCAGCAGATTCTGCAGCCCCAGTACTAGTACGTTGGAAAAAAAACCATGTGTAAAGAACATATAACACAATAATATAAACCATCTAACAATGTTCAGTAGTCAACAATCTAAAAATGTTTCATAAAAAAACCATGTATGGAGAAAATATAACATAATAATCTAAACCATATCATCTCAACCATCTAATAATGTTTCATAGATCTAAATCTAATACTTTAAACTATATAGAACCAACATTTGATATATAAGCCTTAAAAATACATAGCATGAACTTATAAGATGTATCCCAGAGCCATCCCAATAAGGATGATTTATCCCAGTGATCAAGATAACATTGTAAAAAGAATTGGGTCCGACAACACTACTAATTAGTTTTAGTTTGGAATTTATGTTTGATACAAATGAAGTGCTTAAACATGACTAGGAAAGAGCATCACACATGCATATACAAGAAAACTGATACTATAACACTTGTAAGAGGATGATGTTTTTTCAATTCAGGTTGATGATTAATATAAGTGTGTTATCTTGGTTTTGGAACCACATTCATTAGTAGATGAAGCATGTGCCATGGAAAGTTTTTTATTTCAATAAAATATTGCCTAGGAAATTCCTAAGGTGGGGAGAATGATGAGTATTATGGAAACTGTGTCCTTTAATGTAGAGAGACACGACACTAATGGACCAATTGGAAATTGTTAGAATGAATTATTGAAGCCGATGAGTTGGTATATTCAATATTTCATATCTCAAACATGACGATGACTTTTAAAACATAGGTTTGAGTTTAAAATAATTTTGAATGATAGATTCATGATCGAAATAAATAAGTGATCCATGAGTTTTACCAATTGGTAGTGTGTCTATGAATTCATAGAAACACGATGAAAAGGTAGTTGGTTGATTACCCAACCATTGATGAATGATGAGATTCATTGTTGGAAATTTCTGGTTATGCATGAAATAACATGGTATCATTGGGATATAAGGCTGTATGATCAATACCTTAATTAAAAAACCAACTATTAAGATGGGAATATTTTAAACAAGTAAGTTCGGAGTGTATTGATTGATTCTCCAGTGATCAAATTTTGAAGGGGAGTTGAGCCTTCCATCTATGCATTATGTTAAATATGATGTGAACTTTTGGGGGTGTAACCCTTTAAAGATATACCATAGAAGTACAATGAGGGTTTTAGGGTGCACTGAGGTGGTTTACCCATTATTAGACCTATTCAAACATCATTGAGAGACGTGGCATCAAGGGTTGATTCAAGGCAAGTATGACATGTTTTGATGGAGCGTGTATCAGAAGATCTAAATAGGCCTATCAATATAATTTTCAAAAAATGTCAGGATGTTTTTATTTATGAAATAGGAATGGGTAATGTTTAGCAACTTGGTGTACTCTTATTCTAGATTCAGTCATTACCAATACATTGACACCATCCTAAGTACGTTGGGAGAGCATCTATATACCAAGATAATTAATTAAAACTAATGCCTTTTTTGTTTGGATGGAAGGAATCCATGGGAGGTTTAATAAGGATTTATTTATAGAAAGCCTTAAAATATGTATTATAAATGTAAAATATTGGAGGGTAACACTCATGTGACTGTTGGAACAGTCATTGGAGGGTTCTTTTAGTATTTTAGTTTCTTGATAACTGGAACGAGGTACTATTGTATTCCATGATGAATCATAGGTACTGGTTCAAATACATACTTGGTAGAAGCTTGAGTCTAGGCATTGGGCTTGAGATACCTTTTGATTATCTAGGAGTGTTGGATCGGGAATAGACTAGAATGTTTTTTTTGGAATGGTGACATAAACAAGTAAGATTTGGTAAGATCAAGAGACGTCACCATAAGTTAGTTAAAAGCAATGGTGAGAATGCTCAAATTGATATTGGGGTACCTTGTATAAAAGGTGTTATAATATGGATTTAGATATGTTGAATATCAAAGTAGATTTTTATCAAAAAATACTCAACCAAAAGCAGTTCAATATGAGTAATTTCTAAAAGTATTATGTGGTCAGTGAAGAACCACTTCAGGCACATGGTGGGTTGAGACAGGTGTATTTTAATGGTTTTTGAGAGATGTTAAAGTAAAATATAGTGTGAATGGTATAATATTGGTCAATTATATTTCAACCATTTCAATGAAATTGAGGACCAGGGGTAATATCCTCCTAAGTAACATATTAAATGTGTTGGGAGCACTATTAGGACATTGAGGTCTTGCATAAATAGGAAATTGTGATAGTGGGAGTACCACAACTCAGAATCGACCATTAAAAATTAAAATTTATTGCGGATATATCTATAATCTAGTTGATAATATAATGATTACATGATCATCTCTCTTATATATAGGCTCACTCAATGTGCTCAAGCACATAGTGGTGTAGCTCCCAATTTGGATCTTCATCATCCTCCAAGTATTATTATCCCATATAGTGATGGTGTGTGGCCAAAATAGGCTCGACCACCATCTAGGGAACACACCTCAAAGGATATCTTGTGAGAAGTGATCATTACCATGTTTCGAATGTGGTAAATGGTCGACCCAACATTTGTGGGGCCCATATTTGAGTGACATAGTTTTGGGGCTTGTGTATCCAACATAAATAAAATGAATCAAATAAAAAACATAGTAGTTAGTCTAAAATACTAATATACACATCCTAACACAACTCAAATGAATCTATTAAATATCTCCATATTACATATGGAACATAGATTACTTCATACTCCACCAACTTCATAGTTAACCAATTCTAGACTCACTACCTTACTAAATCATCAAGCCATATCAAATTCCAATGCCTTTATCAAGCATAGGGAATCATGAAAATGTTAGGTGACTACTCTATGCCACACATGATACATGATACATGATACATGATACATGAACAAACCCTCTGTTTCCATATTTGTCCAATATATCAACAAGACCACTAATCACTGTCCGATGATGAACACTGCTTGTCACCCTCTCCACCTCCATCTCTACTTCCTGCTACTAACACCTGTAAGACAATTATATTAAAAATTAAATAATGTTTTATATTTATATTCAAACTTAAAACCAATAAATGTTTCCAAACTAAATGATTTTGAAGTTGTGTGATTTACCTGATCACCACCCGTCATCGATGCAATATCACCAGGGATGTATTCGGTCCTCTTCTGATATAAATTGACCAATGCTTTCTACAAAGTGGATATCTGAGCCCCCTATTCCTAAATTGTGATTTTCATAGAAACATAATATCTCTGACCATCTCAACTACAACCAAGAGTAGATGAAGCTTCAATCCCCAATGACCTACTAAAGACCGTAGATGGTAAGGGTCCAAAACCCATCCCATGAACTCGAACAAGATGCTCCTTCCCAAGAACTTCACCAACTAGGTTATCCCTGGAGACTGAGTAGGACTGCACAGGATTAAAATCCCATAGTTCATTAATTTTTACCTATAAATCAAATATCAGTAATATTAGAAGAAATATATATTAACATAATTACAACTGATAATGATTTATTATAATGAAAAATTAATTCACACCCCAACTTCTCTAGCAGACTCATTAACAAAACTCCCATCATATTTTTTATGAATATCCAACCACACTTCTGTTCGGGATGCTTGGTTCCCTAAACTCTGGGACTGCATTAAAAAAAGTTAAATAAAAAATTTAATATATCAAATAGATAATATTGTATTATAAATATTTAAACTAATGAAAATATTACCAGAGTCGACCAGCTTCTAGAAAAACTCTTTGACCCCGCAGTGTGAGGGTTGATTTTCTTAGTCTGACTCGATGCATTATTTCTTGAAAGATACTGAAATAAATAAAATTCAATTTAATAGTAATGTATGCAATGTCATATATTTTTCATATACATGTATAAATATAAAATTAGATTAATATAATAATATCTATTTAAATACCATGTGATTCTTATCACGATGTCTGTCAATAAAAACTTTTCATTGCTCTCTAGATACACCATTGGGTACCTTGTCATACATTTGTTGGGCACTTAATGAAGTATCTTTGAAATCGCCCCATAATATCCATTTAAAGTTTTTACATTTCTTTCCCAAGTTTTTTAATGTAAAATTTTGTGCTAGCACATCAAAAACCATAAAGTGGAAAAACATCTATACACAGAAATTCATTTCTAAAATATTAGAATTTAATAACATACTGACTTTCAATTACACCATAATGTATTAAAACTACCTTTATTTTTGAATAAAAAACTTTATTCTTCCAAGATGAAGGCATATGCCTCTAATCATCATACGTAATCTAAAGGGAAACCAGCTCCGTGGCCAGCTGACCTAGAATCTGGCCAAGTAATACTGCATCGTTATCCATAGGGACCCCATAGGAATCAAATGGGACAACTATCTTTAGTCTAGTCAGATTCTATACATCTGAAATTTTCATATTTTTCTCTATAGTTTCATTATTTCCATAATTTAAGAACAAATAGTTAGTATAAAAATTTCAATAAATTTATCCATATTAAAATTTGTACCTATAACATTAACTCTCTAGTATCCCCATGAAGAACTAGGAGTGGCACCCTGCTCCCTCACTGATGAGGATGCTTAATGGGAAGGAGTCAACTGAGCTGTTGATGGGATGCTCACGGAGGGTGTGATAGATGGCGTAGGGGGTCAAACAGATGGCGTCTCAGATGCTATAGGGAGGGAGACAGATGAATCATCATCTATCGGTGTGGTTAATGGAACAATATAGCACTTACTCCTTGGAATTCCTGTCATTGAATCAAATACAATTAAATTCAAAACATATAATTCAAAAAATTAAACTTGTGATAGAGTTTGGATATTGAGATTTTATCCCTAAATATCATGTTATATGTGATGGATTTTCTATATGATTAGCACTAGCTATTGTGATGACCTTCCCTTATGATTTTTATTATGGTTAGTACTAGATATTGAAATTCCATTATCTAATGGAACTCTAATTACTTGTGGATACAATATATGTATCACTGGAATTGATTGAAATAGGTGAGGTTAAGTGTTGGGGTAAACTGGTTATCACCTGATGACCCAACATGGATTCTAGTAGACAAGTTTCAAGATGAAACCTATAAAGACACGGAATTTCCATGTGATTTTTTTTATTTATTAAATGGAAATTTTACAAGTCTGCGAAAATTAACGGCACGTGATTCCGAGGTCCGGAGTGCCCAGAATGAATTTTTGAACTTTTGTTCGGGTACGTTCAGTAAACGTGCGAGCGGGTTTTTCTAACTTTTGAACCAGTGCTCGAAATTGAAATCTGAGGACACCGTTGAAATCACAGCACCAGTATTCGCTTAAGGAGACCTTCACCTCGACTACAGTGGGTCGAGAGTGAAGGATATTTTTTGGGTTTTTCATAAAATAATAAAATAAAATAAAAATTGTGTAACATTTTTTATTTTATTTGTTTGAGATTCCATGTGGATGTTTCATAGGTGAGGACCACCTGAACTAAACCTCCCATGAGAGGTTATGGTGGTGGGGACCACCTGAACTAACCTCCCATGAGAGGTTATGGTGGTAGAGATCACCCGAGGCTTGAAACCTCTTGAACTCCCTATTAAGTGGGGAGAAACCTCTTGAGCTTCCCCACTTAATTATGCCACCCCCTTAAATTTATTATGCCAACACTTGTAAAATTAATTGGGCTAATTAATTAAGCCAACATTCCAATTTGAAATTATGACAACATATTTTATTATATTGGATACCTTTAATTTTTTGTGGGTTTGGGAAAAATTAATCATTGGCAAAGGAAGGAGCCTTGGGAGGATTTCACTTCTCCAACGAAGAACGTCGTCGAAGAACGTTCTTCGGAAATCAAGGAAGAGGACGACGAGCGAGCCCAACATTAAAGCATGGTTTCAGAAGCGAAGATTATTGGCACTCTCTTTGCCTTCTTTGACTTCCTTATCATGCCAATGTCAATGAACAATCCAAGGTAGGGGTTATTATTGAATTATTGAATTCTCTCTCAATTAATTTCCTCATTCTTGGAAAGCATGGAGAACGTGGATCAACCAAAATGAGTTAATTCAAGATTCATATTAAATTGTAGAGTTAGTCATTCTGGAATCTTGCTTTTGTTGAGCCGCTTGCTATCACTCTAACGTGGAGGGTGAGGGCCAAAAAAACATGACCCGACCCCTCTGTCGTTCTGCTTCTTTGGTGTGTTCTTCGCAATGGAAGAAGGCGATGACCAGTGTCGGTGGTTGGAACTGGTGAAACTCAAGAACCGCGACGAAGCCGATGAAGGCAACGAAGACAATGAAGGCGACGAAGGCAACGACGCTGCCCCGCAGCCGCTACCTGCGGCCTCACTGGGCTGCCCCGACCAAGCCGCCCCACGACACCCGCGACCTCCGCCCTCCCAGCCGAGCCACCCCGGCCGAGCCTCTCTGACCAAGACGCCCCTGTCCTCATGCCTCCCCCGACCAAGCTGCCCTGACTGAGCCGCCCCGTGGTTATCCGTGCCACCCCGTGCTGCCCTGGCCGAGCCGCCCTGTGACTATCCACGCCACCCTATGCTGCCCCACGACTGTCCGTACCGCCCCGCGCCGCACTGGTCGAGTCGCCCCGTGGTTGTCTGTGTCGCCCCGCACCACTCTGGCCAAGCCACCCCGCGGCTATTCGTGCCGCCCCGCGCCGCTCCAGCTGAGCCGCCCTGCGGCCTCCGCCCTCCCGAATGAGCCGCTCCGGCCGAGACACCCCGCGGCTCCGCTCCCTCGCGGCACCCCGCGACCGAGCTGCCCTGCACCTCTGCGGCCACACGGCCCTTGCTACCTATCGAGCCTGGCCCAGTAGGCCGGGATGGACCCAGTGGGTCGGGCCGGGTTGACCCAGACCAGTTCAGTCCGACCGGACCCAGACCCACTACGACCCTATACATTACCTGGGCCATAACTTTGGCACTGGATGTTCGATTGACGAACCACGAGTGGCGATGGAAACCTTGGATAGAGACGGTCCCTTTGGTATACCTCACTGGAGATTTAGATAACGTTGGGAAATGTTCAGGTTGGATCGAGCACGAATCCAACCAGGCCCTTGGGACTAAAAGGCTAATAACTCACAGACTGGGCGTCCGATTGATGCACCGTCTGTTGCGTTGAGACCCCTATGACGTGATGGTCCTTTGGGATACTTCTTCATGGGACTTCGTGGTAGTTGGAGTATCGACTAGTAGCCTGTGGAACAGATTCTACCGAAGACGAACGCACATAGTGTGGGAACCCAGTAACTGGCTGTGACATGAAGAATGTAGAGTGATCCTGTGTGGGTCATCACCTAGCGATCATGTGTGGGTCAGCTCCTAGAGATCCTATGTGGGTCAGCACCTTGTGATCCTGTGTGGTTCAGTACCTAGCGATCCTGTGTGGGTCATCTCCTAGCGATCCTGTGTGGGTCAACACCTTGTGATCCTGTGTGGGTCAGCACCTAGAGATCCTGTGTGGGTCATCTCCTTGCGATCCTGTGTGGGTCAATACCTAGCAATCCTATGTGGTTCAGCTCCTAACGATCCTATGTGGGTCAGATCCTAGCGATCCTATGTGGGTCATCTACTTTACAGAGTAAGATGATTCAGTAATTACATCTAATCATCTCTACTAGTGTACTTAAGTTATACCTGATGTGAACTCAGTTCGTACCTGTGAGGTACCTTCCTTCATGGTAATACCATGGTGGTATTCTTCTGTGTGGAGTACCTATGTGTTACTTGCCTTTGTGGTTTTCCTTTCCTTTGTGGAACATTTGAGCTCTGGGATTTTGGGTTGGACCCTATGTTTCCTCATGATTGAGATGGGTTTACTTGATAACTTAGGTATATGTATGGGCATATACCTATGTGGGGTTATCAGTGGTTTCCTTCCTTTGTGGTTTATCCTTTATGGATTTAGTGATACCTTGAAGGTCTCGGGGTCCCTACTGAGTATCGTTATACTCACCCATGCACGGGCTATGCCCGCACCTTGTGTTTGGTGCAGACTACGGACAACATTGATCGAGGCTGAGGATACCAGGGCTGGACGGTGCCCGGTGGTAGACCATACAACGTGATAGTACATAGAGGAGACGGTCGGATGTGGAGTGTTGTGGAGGCGATCTATACCTACCCTTCTGGTAGGAACCTCATAGGACGACCCAATAGTTGTTTTCCTTCAGTTGTATTTTTCAGTTGTACTAGTATCTTTACAATTGGGCTTGTATTTCCTACCCTTTTACTTACTACACTTACTCTGATTTCTATTCGGTTTAATTGAGTTTGTATCTTGCTATGTGTTTGGTTGCGTGTGCTTACAGGTTATAAAGGAAATGCCTTCCTAGTTATAGGTAATATTCTTTCGGTTCTAGTCGCCAGCCCCTAGCCTATGGAAGGCGGGTTTGGGGTAGTCATGACATGGGTCCTAGGGGACGGGTCGTGACAAATTGGTATCAGAGGAGTTGGTTCTACCATAGAACATAAGACTCTGATATTTATTTTAATGGAAATATTGCTAAGTGTAGTGAGTGTGGTTATCAGTTTAGGGAATCTAGTGTTGGTGTGGCGACCAACGTATCCATACAACAGGACCATGACTTCTGATTTCCGACTCAGTGCACGAAAACACTGATTGTGTGTGTGTTTTGAAGAGTTTTCTTTGTGATCTCTTTAAGTCATCTCACTAGGTATAACATTTTGACCATGGCGCACCCGTTTCTTTTCAGGATGCCTCCACGAATATAGTCATCTAGGGTTCCAAGAGTTGTACGCACTGATAGCCCACTGAGCGACGAGGCCTCGGTGCAGGGCCCTCTTCCAGTAGAGGCACCAGCGGAGGCACCAGCGGTACCATTACCTGTTGGGACACCGATGCTACCAGCCCTAAAAGCAGAGAGTGCATTCTGTTTGAGCGCGTTGCATGAGTTCCAGCGCCAGAAGCCACCCAGGTTCAGGGGAGAGATGGACCCACAGGTGGCTGAGGATTGGATGGAGGTCATAGTGAGAGTCTTTCGGCTAGTAGGGACACCAGCCAATCTAATGATGATCCTTGCCTCCAGCCTTCTACAGGCAATGATAGGCAGATGGTGGAACTTGATGCTTCAGGTTCACAACGAGGTGATGCTTCTCTAGGCAGACTTCGAGAGCCTGTTTCGAGCAAAGTTTGTTCCAACAACTCTTCATGCAGTGCGCATACAAGATCTACTTCATCTGCAGCAGGGCAACATGATTGTGGCTCAGTACTCGGCAAGGTTCACTGACATCTCATCCTACTCCACAGATATGGTGCGAGACCCATTCTTCAGGGCCCGAACCTTCGAGCAGGGACTCTGACGGGAGATCAGGGCTTCATTGATCTCACTCAGCATCCCAATGCAGGCGTGGGTGTTAGAGAGATACCTATTAGTGGAGAGTTTCCTTGATGAGCAGTCACCAGCCGCGAGACCCACCACCGAACATCACATAGTGGATTCTTTTATAGCTGGCAGGAGACAGATGACACAGAGGTTCAAAAGGACTAGACCTATAGGTGGTTGACCGCATGATTCAGGGTCAGTTTTGCGGGAACCTGAGACAGAGCCAGTCATGTGAGGATCATGTAGTATTATGCATGCAGTGGGTAGGGTCACATGGCTCATGACTGTCCGACCCACCGTACGGATGATCGGTAGATAGTTGAAGGACTGCCCAGGAAGAGACAAAGATTCAACTGAGGAGGTCCGTAGGGAGCAAGCGGACGTGGCAGAGGAGCTGGCTGTGTAGCTGGCGGTGGGTGACGATTTGAGATGTTACCACCACCCCCATCAGGGGTCCACCCTGACCATAGGGAGCAGGAGGAAAGGGGCGATTGTAGCTCTAGGTAGCTGAGGCCTATGATCATGGCGCTCTGGAGATTATACGTGGTATGATCTATGTCTACTCCACCATAGCTGTAGTACTTATAGAAACAGGTGCCAGTCATTCTTTTATTTCCACTACCCTTGTTCGAAGGTCAGAGATTCCGATGGAGCCGTTGGCTCGATCCTTACGGCTAGAGACTCCTACGAGAGTGGATTAGAAGATTACACACTGGTGTCGACAGTGTGAGAATACTCTAGGAGGCGAGAGCTTTGGCTGGGATCTCCTAGTAGCAGCGTCGAGGCCTTACGATGTCATCTTGGGTATAGACTGGTTATCTAGAGTCCATGCTCAGATATACTATATTAGGCACAAAGTGCGGTGTGTCCACATGGATGAGACCAGGTTTACCTTCACCGACGAGAAGGGAGCCTTTGCTGCACAAGATGGACTTACCTAGAGGAGAGTGCAACCGATCACTCATCAGTTGGCTAGAATTACCCTCAGAGCAGTTGATGTGGAGAGTCCGAGTTATCCTGTAGTAGTGGACCAGTACGCGGATGTCTTACCTGATGATGTTCTAGGTCTACCTCTTCATATAGAGGTGGACTTTTACATTGAATTGTACCCCGGGACGACACTGATATCTACACCAGTGTATTGTATGGCTCCCGCGGAACTTCATGAGCTGCGGGTATAGCTAGAGGACTTGTAGGGGAAATGGTTCATTCGGCCTAGTGTTTCACCTTGGGCAGCCCCAATTTTGTTCGCCAAGAAGGAGGATGGGAGTTTGAGACTTTGTGTTGACTATCAGCACCTGAACTAGGAGACTGTGAAGAACAAGTACCCACTTCTGAGGATTGACGACCTCTTTGATCAGCTGAAGGGAGCACAGTGGTTTTCGAAGATAGACCTCAGATCAGGCTATCACCAGCACAAAGTATGAGATGAGGATGTGCAGAAGATGACTTTTAGATGTCGGTATGACCATTGCGAGTTCTTGGTTATGCCATTCGGTGTAACCAACACTCCAACAATGTTCATGGGACTCATGAATAGGATCTTTCAGCCATACGTTGATCACTTTGTTGTAGTCTTCATCGACAACATTCTGATCTATTCGGCTATTGAGAAGGAGAATGCCTATCATTTACAGGTAGTACTAGACACACTCTGAGAGCACCATATTTATAGTAATCTCTTGAAGTTCCAGTTTTGTATCTGAGAGGTTTACTTTCTGGGACATATCATATCTGAGTTTGGAGTTGCAGTGGATCTAGTGAAGATTGAGGTGGTAATTTCTTGGGATCCACCTAGGAGTGTAACAGAGGTATGAAGTTTCCTGGGTTTGGACGGATACTACTGGAGGTTTGTTTCAGATTTCTCCAGAGCTACAACACCTATAATAGCGTTGACGAAGAAGGGGAAACCCTTCATGTGGTTGGAGAGATGCCATCATAGTTTTCAGGAGCCGAGGTAGAGGCTGACTAGTGCACCCATCTTGAGGCTATCAGAGGAGGGCATATGGTACATAGTCTACTGTTACGAATTAGGGAACGGGCTTGGATGTGTCCTGATGTAGGATAGAGAAGTGATCACGTATGGTTCTTGACAGCTGAGATAACATGAGCAGAACTTCACTACCCATGACCTGGAGTTAGCAGCAGTGGTCTTCGCCTTGAAGATGTGGCGACACTATCTGATGGGCGAATGCTTTACAGTGTACTCTGATCACAAGATTATCAGGTATATATTCTCTTAGAAGGACCTGAACCAAAGACAATGACGTTGGATTGAGTTCCTCCAGGACTACGACTTCGAGATAGTCTATACTCCTGGGAAGGGGAACGTTGTAGCAGATGCACTCAGTAGGAGATCTGGTATACAACTGCTAGGTGAGGTGACAGAGCAGCTGAATGATTTACAGATATCCTTTGTGGATCGGGATGGAGCATCTTTCCTTCAGTCTCTTAGAGTCACTCCCCCACTTCTTCAGCGAGTCAGGGAGGCGCAGTGTGGGGACGCTGACTGCGAGGCTCGACGTACTCAGATATCCACAGGGCAGACACCTGATGGATTTTATGAAGGTGGGGAGCACTCCATCCTCTTTAGAGGACGTACCATGGTACCTGTGTCACTTAGGGAGGAATTGTTGAGGGAGTTCCACACATCCCCTCTAGAGGTACATATAGGAGTGGCGAAGATGTACCAGGATCTCTGACGACAGCACTGGTGGCTGGGAATGAAGAAAGCAGTAGCAGAGTTTGTTTCTCAGTGCCTCACTTGTCAGCAAGTGAAGGCAGAGCATCAGGTACCGACAGACTTGGTTCAGCCTTTAGTGGTCCCAAAGTGAAAGTGGGATGGGATATCTATGGACTTCGTGATAGTACTTCAACGTACATCCAGGGGTCATGACTTGATTTGGGTGATCGTCGACCGACTCACTAAGTCGGCCCACTTCCTATCGATCAGAGAGTAGGGTTCATTAGAGATCTTGGGACGCCTCTATGTGTAGAAGATTGTGTGGATACATGGATTACCCTTGATGATTGTCTCTAATCATTATGCACGTTTTACTTCCTGACTATAGAAGGGGTTGTAGGAGGCTTTCGGGACGCAACTTCATTTGAGCACCACCTTCCATCCTTAGATGGATGGTCAGACTGAGCAGACCATTCAAACCCTTGAGGACATGCTACGTGCTTGTTTCCTTGACTTCGGCCACAGTTGGTAGGATCAATTGACTTTGGTGGAGTTTTCATACAAAAACAACTATCACTCCACCATTGTGATGACACCTTTTGAAGCGTTGTACGAGCGACCTTGTAGATCACCTTTATGCTGGACTGACCCAGGGGAGTCAGCACTAGTGGGACCAGAGATGGTATAGGCTACCACAAAGAATGTGCAGATCATCCAGGAGCAGATGAAGACTGTACAGAGCAGACAGAAGTCTTATGCCAACAAGAGACATAGACCTCTGGAGTTTGAGGATGGAGACCAAGTCTTTCTACGGGTCTCACCTCGACGAGGATTATAGAGATTTGGCCGAGGCGGCAAGTTATCTTCAAGGTTAATCGGACCTTTTTAGGTCCCTAGAAGAGTTGGTGAGGTGGCATAATTCTTATCTCTTCCACATCAGTTTCACCGGGTGCACTACGTCTTCCACGTATCCCATTTGAGGAGATACGTGCACGATCCTTCCCACATCATCGACCATGACGAGTTGGACGTCGACAATGGGGCGAATTTTACGGAGGTTCGAGTAGAGATTGAGGATCAACAGGAGCAGGTCCTTCATGGGTGGTCGATACCTATTGTGCACATTCGATGGTAGCACGAGAACCTCCAAGAGAGCACATGGGAGCGGGAGGCTCAGATGCGTGCTTAGTACCCCCACTTATTCCCTTAGTTTGAGTTGTGGCTTATGGGGACGTAAAGACCTGAGGTGGGGAGAATGTAAAGACTTGTAATTTCTATGTAATTTTTTTATTTATTAAATAGTAATTTTACGAGACCTCAAAAATTGACGGTGCATGATTTCGAGGCCCAGAGTGTCCGGAATGAATTTTTGAACTTTTTTTCGGGTATGTTCAGTAAACGTGCGAGCGAGTTTTTCTAACTTTTGAACCGATGCTCGGAATTGAAATCTGAGGACACCGTTGAACTCGCAGTGCCGATATTCGCTTAAGGAGACCTTCACCTTGACCACAATTGGTTGAGAGTAAAGGATAGTTTTTGGGTTTTTTCATGAAAGAATAAAATAAAATAAAAATTGTGTAACATTTTTTATTTTATTTGTTTGATCTTCCACGTTGATGTTTCAAAGGTGGGGACCACCTGAACTAAACCTCCCATGAGAGGTTATGGTGGTGGGGACCACCTGAACTAACCTCCAATGAGAGGTTATGGTGGTGGATACCACTCGAGGCTTGAAACCTCTTGAACTCCCTATTAAGTGGGGAGAAATCTCTTGAGCTTCCCCACTTAAGTATGCCACCCCCTTAAATTTATTATTCCAAAACTTTCCAATTAATTGGGATAATTAATTAAGCCAACATTCCAATTTAAAATTGTTCCAAAATATTTTATTATATTGGCTACCTTTTCTTTTTGGTGGGTTGGGGGAAAATTAATCGTTGGCAAAGGAAGAAGGCTTGGGAGGACTTCACTTCCCCAACGAAGAATGCCATCAAAGAACGTTCTTCAAAAATCAAGAAGAGGACGACGAGCGAGCTCGACATCGAAGCGTTGTTTCAGAAGCAATGATCGTTGGCACTCACTTTTCCTTCTCTGACTTCCTTCTCACGCCAACGTCAACGAACAATCCAAGGTAAGGGGTTACTATTGAATTCTTGAATTCTCTCTCGATTAATTTCCCCATTCTTGGAAAGAATGGAGAACGTGGATCAACCAAGAAGAGTTGATCCACGATTCATATAAAACTGTAGAGTTAGTCATTCTTGACTCCTGTTTTTGTTGAGCCGCTTGCTATCGCTCTAACGCTGAGGGTGCGGGACAAACAAACATGGCCCGACCCCTCCGTCGTTCTGCTTCTTTGGTGTGTTCTTTGCAATGGAAGAAGGCAGCGACCGGTGTCGGCAGTTGGCACCGGTGAAACTCAAGAACCGAGATGAAAGCGACGAAGGTGACAAAGGCAATGCCGCCACCCTGTGGTCGCCGCCCGCGGCCACCGCCACCGGCAGCCTCCATGCCCCACGGTGCTCCGCTGCCCACAGCCTCGTCGCGCTGCCCCGGCCGAGCCGCCCCACGGTACCTGCGGCCTCCGCACTCCCGACCGAGCCACCCTGGCTAAGCCGCTCCGGCCATGCCACCCCCAGCCTCGCACCACCCCCGACCAAGATGCCCCGGCCGAGCCACCCTGCGGCTGCCCGCGCTGCCCCGCGCCGCTCCAGCCGAGCCGCCCCGCGGCCTCCGCCCTCCCGAACGAGCCGCTCCAGCTGAGCCGCCATGAAGCCTCGCACCCTTGTGACACCTCCATGGATGAGCCCCCCTGCACCTCTGCGGCCTCATGGTCCTCGCAGCCTGTCGGACCGGGTCGACCCAGACCGGGTCGGTCTGACCGGACTCGGACCCACTACGACCCTATACATTACTTGGGACATAACTTTGGCACCGAATGTACGATTGAAGAACCGCCAATGAAGATGGAAACCTTGGAGCGAGATAGTACCTTTGGTATACCCCACTGAAGATTTGGATAACGTTGGGAAACAGTCGGGTTGGATCGAGCACGAATCCAACCGGGCCCTCAGGACTTAAAGGATAATAACTCACAAACCGGGCGTCCGATTGACACACCGTTTGTTGCGTTGATACCCCTATGAAGTGACGGTCCTTTGGGATACTTATTTGTGGGAGTTCATGGAAGTTGGAGTATCGACCATTAGCTTGTGGAGTGGATTCTCCTAGAGACGAATGAGCATAGTACGGGAACCCAGCAGCTAGCTGTGACGTGAAGAATGTAGAGTGATCCTGTGTGGGTCAGCACCTTGAGATCCTGTGTGGGTCAGCACCTAGAGATCCTCTGTGGGTCATCTCCTAGAGATCCTGTGTGGGTCAACACCTTGCGATCCTGTGTGGGTCATCACCTAGCGATCCTGTGTGGGTTAGCTCCTAGTGATCTTGTATGGGTCAGCACCTTGCGATCCTGTGTGGGTAAGCACCTAGCGATCCTGTGTGGGTTATCTCCTAGAGATCTTGTGTGGGTAAGCACCTTACGATCCTGTGTGGGTCAGCACCTAGTGATCCTGTGTGGGTCAGCTCTTTGCGATCCTGTGTGGGTCAGCACCTAGCAATCCTGTGTGGGTCAGCTGCTAGTGATCCTGTGTGGGTCAGCTCCTAGCGATCCTGTGTGGGTCAGCTCCTAGCGATCCTGTGTGGGTCAACTACTTTACAGAGTAATATGATTCAGTATTTACATCTAATCATCTCTACTACTATACTTAAGTTATACCTGATGTGAGCTGAGTTTGTACCTGTGAGGTACCTTCCTTCGTGGTAATACCTTGGTGGTATTCTTCTGTGTGGTGTACCTGTGTGGTACTTGCCTTTGTGGTTTTTCTTTCCTTTGTGGAATAGTTGAGCTTTGAGCTTTTGGGTTGGACCCTGTGTTTCCTCATGATTGAGATGGGTTTACTTGATAACTTAGGTATATGTATGTGCATATACGTAAGTAGGGTTATCAGTGGTTTCCTTCATTTGTGGTTTATCCTTTGTGGATTTAGTGAGACCTTGAGGGTTTTGGGATCCCTACTGAGTATCGTTATACTCACCCCTATACGGGATATGCCCACACCTTGTTATGTTTGGTGCAGACGACAGACAACGTTGATCAAGGCTGAGGATACCAGGACTGGACGGTGCTTGGTGGTGGACCATATGACGTGAAAGTACGTAGAGGAGACGGTTAGACGTGGAGTGATGAGGAGGCAATCTGTACCTACCCTTCAGGTAGGAACCTCAGAGGATGACCCGGTATCTATTTTCCTTTTTCTTTCAGTTGCATTTTTAGTTGTACTTGTATCTTTACAGTTGGGATTGTATTTCTGGACCCTTTTACTTACTTCACTTACTTTTATTTCTATTTAGTTTACTTGAGTTAATATCTTGGTATGTTCTTGGTTGCATGTGCTTACAGGTTATAAAGGCAATGTCTTCCCAGTTATAGGTAATACGCCTTCGGTGCTAGTCGCTAACCCCTGGCCTATGAAAGGCGGGCTTGGGGTAGTCACGGTACGGGTCCTGGGGGACGGGTCGTGACAAAACCTATAAGATAATTCCCAAATGTTTCATATGATATTCATAAAAAAAATCAAGGTTATACATGTGAAATTTAAAATAATTAAACCTAATGTAATTACAATGAAATCAATTAATGATAGAGAAACACAATGTTTTCCATATTTAAACACTAAACATTCTCTACATCATAACCATAGACATGCTTCATATAAAAATAATAAACATGCCCTATATTAAATGATTTTACATGTTTAATATCAAAACAATATATTATTATAATTTATTCATATAAAAAAATAAACATGCTCTAGAGGAAAACATAATGCACCTTCAACATGCACAATATAATTTATTCTATCATCCATTTATTTCCATCCCCAATAAACTTAATACATGTGAAGTTCATTTAATTTGAGAATGAGACTTTTCAATCAATATATAACTACTAAGAAACAACCAAGACAATACAAAACCCCATACATAATTTACATACCAACTCCATGCTCCTTAATCACACATCATCACCACAACCATGATCATCACACAACTATATCACACATCATCCAACATCACATCTCATTCCAGCCAACCATTTTTTCACTGAACACCACACTCTAACTCAAACCCAATTACCACCACTAATGGTAAAATCCCCAACAGGGATCACATGAAGCACAAAAAATGCATCAATCACATAAAAATATAAATTATATTTCATCATGCACAACACCACATTTCAAAGGGGCCTCCTATGTGGCTAGATAAGAGCGTGATTAAGGGAGAAAGGGGGAAAAGGATCGAGATGGGGTAATAGACCAAAAATCCTCACATTAAATATATATATATATATGTATATATATATATATATAAAGTTTATCAAGTACATTTTATGGGGCCATGAGGTCCCTGGTTTCACTCTTAGGACACCTGAGACTCTTATAAGTCCAACGTTAACTATTTAACTCCCACCAGGTACCCAGTGTCACCTGTAATTGTAAAATATACGTGGAAACCCATTATTGGTACCCTAAATCCCCAATTTACACACCAAACCACAAACCTCATTAAAAAAATAACTTAAAATATAAACTCAATAGCCTAAATCAATTTTGAATCCATTATAAAAAAATACCCCTCAATCAGAATAAAAAATTGAAACTATCGAATGTTTTTGCCATTCAAATTTACAACATAAGACCTTAATGACACCATAACCAAGGTAATAAGGTAAAAACTTCATATCCTCCCAAAAATATCTCTTTTCAATACAGATAAGTCTCAAGAAACATCTATCTAAAGACTCATTGCCTCTATATTGGTAATAAATGAACTGAGGAATCTATTATATCAATAATAATAATCTTTGAAACTCAACTCAAATCCCCAAAACTAACCAGATCCAAAAGCCAAATAACTAAACCAATATCATATAACTTATACATAATTTTAAACACACCTCAAACCATATCCCAATTCATTCATCCCATGTCAAAGTCATAGCTCCCAAATCTAACCCAAATCATTAAAAACACCAACAATTCAACATCCAAAACTATCACACTAATAAATATCCCTAATTTTACAATACACTCATAATTAATGACTCCAAAATCCAAAAAATACCAAACCATAAAGAAACATCAATACTATACCGGCGGCGAGGCTCGAGACTGACAATGAGGCGCGACGAGGGGCGACGAGTCTCGGGACCGACGACGAGGCGCGACGAGGGGCAGTGAGGCTCGAGACCGACAGCGAGGTGTGAAGAGGGTAGGGATTTGGGGGGTCGGGGAGTGGGGGGTTTGGGGGAGAAGTGTTAGGTTTTTGAAAAAAATAAAAGTTTTAGCGGCGATTTTTAATAAGTCGCCGCTAAAAACCCGCTGCCAAACACTAATTTTGGTGTAGTATCTTGATTACTAATTATATGAGAAATAATAAATTATTGTTTTTTATTAAATCTCCCACTATTTTATCAAGTCCCAATAGTCCATACTATTGATCTCGGAATGTCTAGTTACTAAGAAATTCTAGTGGAAAATATCCATATGACCCTTTACATATCCCCAACAAGGATTGGTCAAGCTACTTGAAGGTATTTAGATAGGAAGGTCCTTGACAATTGTGGTCTTACATCACCTTGATCCATTGAGAAGACTCTCTAATCCTGAAATCCTGATTTAGATTTCCTCAACACTTACCTCCAAGTTACATCAAGTCTAGCGAGGGTTACTTATCTTGAGGTAAGATGGCTAATTCACTCCATAACCTTCTTAAGAACTCCATGTTAAAAGTAAGCATCACAACAAGGGTTTCTCAAACACTTAGTTATAGACTTTCATTATTAATCAAGTAATTGAAGACCAAGTATGGATTAATATTCAATTGAGTGATTTTAATTTATTATGCATAAATTTTATCTTATTTTATCCTTTACATGACTTTTTAATATTAAGTGGACCTTACTTAATTAATTAACTATGTTGGATAAAAAATTTATGCATAATAAATTTATTTAAATTTCATCTTTTCACATTAATTAGTTTATTTATGTGATGTCGGTATTACATCTATATAATAAATAATGCATAGAAATAAATAAATAAGTAAATAAATAACCCGTTTATAAGCTTTTCTAATGGTTGATTTAATGCGCGGACATTAAATCAACGTATAACCTAGGGGAAATAACTCTTATTTATAGTCTTGGCATGAATTAAAACATTCAATCCATCCACCCATGTATATCCTAGGTTGACATCATTATAGTTTCATCTTGAACCGCCTCCATGTGTCTTGGAAAACTCCATTAATTACAAGTATTTATAACTCACATGCATGTGAAGGGAATCAAAGTATTGGTTAAACAAGGATTATATAAATATCCTTGGACACATAAAAATGGAGGGAGGGTTGAATCGTATGCCATCACAATTAATTTAATATCAAATAATTGCATAACCATGCAATAAATGAAATTAAAACAACCAGCACATACATTGGTCTTGATCAAGATCATGAACGACCATACATGCAATGTATATGAAAAATCAAACCGGTTAAGATTTATTTATACTTGTTCTTTATTATTAAGATAAATGTACTTTCATTAATTAATTAATTAATTAATTCTCTTTCATTATAATGAACATCTGAATCCTCTTGTAGATAACCATCATTAACGCATTAATGGAAAATAAAAAACAGAACTAATAATTATAGATTTATTATAATAAATTAATTTAGAATTTAAAATTATTTAAAACCATTATTAAATTTTCAAACAAAACAGATTCCAATCAATAAAATAAAGTTTTAATGCTGTAATTTTCAATTTAATGTAATTTAATTCTACTAGAAATTGGGAGATTACACGGCGTTTACTATATAGCTACATGTTGTGTACCTTGGTTGTCGTGTATCTAGGTTACATACCTAGGGATTTGGTGTATTGACTCAGTCAGACTACATGGCATGTACACATCGTGTATCTGCTTGTCATGTGCTTGGGATAAATATTTGGGCTTAGGCATGTATCTTGGTTGGACTACACGAGGTGTATAATCCAGTTACACATCGTGTGGTCCAAATGTCGTATGACCACACAAATCACCAAATAACTCATCATATTCATCACTCATGACTACACGATGTGTACATGCCATCTATATTCCATGTATCACATATGTCGTGTGTCTGCATAACTTTCTGAATGGCTAGATGTGTATTTCAAATGTGAGAAATGATTAATTACACACAATGTACACCGTATACATGACATGTATATCATAAATTCTCTAGGATGTCAGTCTCATACGATTTGACCGTATATAATGACCACACAGATTGCACGATTTATATTGCTAACCTATGTAGACTACATGATGTATATATCAGCTACATGCTATGTAATCTGATATGTCATGTTCCAGGCTAGACTGATCTATATATGGTGTGCAATAAATGCACCACATGTAATTAACTACTCGACGTTCCATGTATTCTGCAACACATCCAGGTGTAATGCACATGGGTACACGATGTGTACTCTGGATATACGCCATGTAACCCAGTTTTACCAACCAAAAATTTGACACTTCCTGGTGGTATCTCCAATCGTTCTTCATCTATTCTTAGAAATTTAAAAAAATGAAACACTGGACCAACATGATTAATATTTCAATAATATGTTAATTCAAATAATATTAAAGAATGAATAACATAAAATGAAACATTTAACCTTGATTGTGTATAGATCAACAATAAAATAAATAATTATAAGTTTAAGATGTGACCCCTCTGATACCACTTTAATGTTACAGGAACAACATAAGCGTGTGTTAGTGGGAGATACATTAAAATTTCTTTTAATATTTAGTTTCTCAAAACCCCAAGTAAGGATCTTTCACGTTTAATTTATAATTAATTTATTTAGATATGAATAAAATAAATACCTCAGTTTAGGATTCTTACTTCATTGACAATGTTTATCATCCAAAAGATCCTTTTTAGATTTTCTTCATTGTGATGTTAGGATCCAAGGGTAGAATCACTCTAGTGGTGATCCACACATGCTTCTTTGATCTCTAAACAACACTAATCAATTTTCAGGTGCCAATGCAATAAATCGATTGTCTTGTATTATTAATGTTGATCACTAATCCTTATATCTTGAAGAAATCTATCTTTCGTTTCTATTTCTTAATAGGGAGAGATAGAAGGAGGAGTCAAGAGATAATTTCATTATGTGCAATTATTCTCTATATTCATCCCACCCCACACAATATGTAACGTCCCAACCCGTATGTCACTAATTCGGTGCTCCAATACGATTTTTTGCGAGGCCTCAAGCGTTCTTCTCCATAATCTAAAGGCTTCCGACTAGTAGTGAGGGCCTATGGTGTATTTGTGGAGAGACTATGCCCTCATATCAGTGTAAACAACAATGAAAATAACTAGGTATCATCCAAGCAGTAATAAAAAGAGCATGGAAACATTAAATATACTGGAATAAGACATGATGTAATAATAAATGAAATGTTATAAAAGCCTGAACAACCATTTCATGCATGCAACATTGGTCACCCACTAGGCCAACCGTATATATAGAAGTACATAAAGAAAACTATAAATAAAAATAGAGGTCTCTACTACTAACTCCGAGCCAAAACACATACCTAGTCTCCAGACACTCCTGAGACGCACCGGTCTGATCATAAGAATCCACACGAGTAGCTCTTCTCAATCATGAAACTCTGGGCCTCATTTCTATCCACCATGCACATGTGCTCAACCTAAAAAATAGACATAAGGTATGCACACACACTGAGGTGCACATACATGGGTGAGAATATAATCTCAGTAGGCCACCCCAACAATGAACCTATAAATTTTATGTCATAAGTGCATGCTCATGCAATATGATCATCATAGCTGATGCACAAATGAAAAGATAAATCAAATAACATCAAGTGAACCATATTCAATCCCTGGGTCAGTGATCCCAATCGACCAGGCAATGTGATGTCATGCATATTCATATCTATATGTTTATATATGTATATTCCTATACATATAAATATATACATAGATATGAGTATGTATGAGTAAGGTGAAATAAATAACAAAAAACCATCAGTAGTTGATCCTTGGGTCCATAATCCCAGTCGCCTTGATATCCTGTACAAGGGAATTGAGTTGGATGTCATACCACTCTATCCATGTATTATTAATTGAATCTCTAGGCCCATAATCCCAATCGAAAAATACCTACTTCGGCCAGTGCTAGAAATATCTCTAAGCAAGGTACGTCACCACATTGGGATACTCATCCTAACCCTAGGTTCACCCGTACTAAACTCTAATCACTATAATAAAGGATTATAGGGAAGTACATATGTACATCCTATAAATGGACTAGAGATGGATGTCATGCTGCTCATGCCATGTAAATCTAGTCCAATGTTTGAGACGTAGGTCCTAGTTCGTAGGCGGTCATGATATTGAGACTCAGATGAACCATAAGGGTCTGAAACGTAGGAAAATTTTAAGGAGATATCATCGACGAGATTCCATTCCCACACCTCAAGGTCTCAAATTAGGGAGAGCGTAATCATCCCTGTCACTCGGGAGATCATAATTTTCCATGATTATCCAACGATGTGAAATTCCATGTCTAACACTACAGTCAAGTAATCGATCAAGGAGAGTGTAATCATCCCTATTAGTTGGTAGAGCATAATAATCCACGAGTATAATCAGATCGAGGATAATGTAATCATCCTCATCACATGTCAATTAGAGGAGAAAAAAATCATCCTCATCAACTGGGAGATTATAATCATCCACGAGTATCATTACTAGAGATTCCATGCTCATATATCATAATTGTAGGAACAATTTCCAAATACCAGAAAGCACCTATGGAAATCCCAATAATATAATAGTCAAACATATTGATCAATAGCCAGATCCCAGGTGGTACCTCTAGATATAAAGATAAATATGAAAATAACATGGCTCAGAATCCAGATACCAGGAATCACGTCTGGGAATCCTAATAAATGAATAAGAAAGATCCCAGGAAGAATGCACATGCATCCCAAAGAGAAAGAAAGATGCATCATGTCAGGCCTATCAACCACTAACCATGAAGCACCTCTGGTAACCATCATTGCATCAACAGTAAACATGTGAAAGTATAAAATAAAGTGTGAGGGTGGTTGAACACCTAAACCCACCACTACTACCTCAGCCTCATGGGCTTACAAGTTTAGCACGGGTTCTAAGGTGAGACCTACTACCATCTATACCCAAACCCAATGTACTAGCTCAGGATCAGTCAAATATTGGGGAACCCACTGGTTCCCTCAAGTCAAAATATAGGAGAAGCATACTACTCAAGATCCTCGGTATAAAAAGGTAAAGGGAGGAATCCTACATGGGATCTTCAAGGTATACACGTAAGTGAATACATCCTACTCATGAACCTTGGGTGTGAAGGGAAAAGGGTGGAATCCTACATGATATCCTATAATGGTAAGAAAATAGAGGAATATTACACGGGATCCTCAGAATGGTATATAAGAAGAGGCATCCTGCATGGGACCATCAACAACAACATAAAAAACAGAGGCATCCCACTAGGGATCCTCTAAACGGTTTACAGGTAAAGGGATCCTAAAAGGTATTTCCTAGGTCAGCATGTATGTAAAGGTATCCCATAGGGGACCCTCAGTAGTAGTCAGAAGACAGAGTCATCCTACACGGGATCCTCTATGTTGAAACATAAGTAGAGGTATCTTACAGCGGATCATCGGGAACAACTAATCTCGCGGCCACATAGGCCAGAAGGGAATATCTCACAAGGGAGATGTCCTCAAGGGAAAACTATGAAAACAATGGATAGTGTGATGGATCATGGATCGTCTTAGATCAAAGTACCACTCTCTGGAGACAACTCACACCGATTACTGGAGGAAGAACCTCTCCATTCAGGAAAAAGGTCTGAACGTCACCTTGGAGTCCTCAAAACACCTCAAGGGTTTAACCATCATGATCTACATGAAAATATACTCAAAATGGAATCTTTTTATGTCCAATTATGACTCCAGGGCATAAAATAGGAAAACCCCTCAAAAGGTTAGCAAGGGAGGAGTACACGACGCATGTGCCCAGGTACATGATGTGTACCCCAAGGCCCCACCTGGACATGTACTCCAGCCGAACATGGCGTGTCAAAGCCCATGCACATGGCGTGTAAAATATGTACACGGTGTGTACCCTACACAGAGTACTTTCTCGTGTACCTTACATGGCCTGGCCATGTACTTGACCTATTCATGTAACTCTACATGGCATGCGACCCACATGGGGTCTGGACGTGTACTCTACACGTCCATGTACCCCTACACGGGCTGTTTGGTCGGGTATTCGGCTACACAGTCGAGTACTAGTACACGACATGTATAGCCTATAAACAATGTGTACCTCCAAAATATCATATTACTCAAACAGGAATAACACACGATGTGTGTTCTTGAACTACACACTATGTGATCGGGATTTCCGAATGGGAAACCCCTCAAATCACCTGAAACCCCCATTCCCAAAAAAACAACAACAGATCAGCCCAAAAGGGGTCCTATGCAGGAATAATAGGGGATTTAAACTAGAAAATGGAAACTCTATGAGGATCTATGATGAAAACTTAAAAATAGCCTACATTTGGGAAGAATCCACTGAAGCTCTGCCCATTTCCATGATCTATGACCACCGCACGATGATCTGGCTCATCCCGAGCTCCACAACGGTACCTCCTTCCTCCTCATCCCCCTTTATTCCTCTCCCATTTTCTCTCTCAGTTGTGTGAAGGGGATCCATGGGGGGCGTACATGAGAAGCCAGAGGAGAGGGAAGAAAAGAAAAGGAAGAAAAGAAAAAGAAAAAGAAAACAAAAAAGAAAACAAAAAAGAAAAGGGGGCCTGACCCGACCCCGACGCCCAACTTGAGTTTATACCCCGACTAGGAAAAAAATTTCATTCTGGACTCAACTGCAGAGAAAAAATCACAATATGAAGCTCCGTTCAAAAGATATGACCGAATGAACCTGCACGAATAAATTAATATTTAATTAATTAAATATTAAATATTGATTATTCTGCTAAAATTCGAACGACTTGGAATTATACCAAACTCCTGTCCTAGAGTAAACACCCTATTTTAGGACCAAGAGAGTGGTCAGAAAAATTATCCAAGGTCACCTTCTAGGGTAAAATTACCATTTTACCCCTTATAAGCATCCAACGATGAAAATTCAAATCTCCTCAAAATTCTAGTCCGGAAAAAACATGGGACCTTACAATCTCCCCACCATAAACCTTCTCATCCCTAAGAAGCATGATGGTAAGACTAGCATCCATGATCTCAACCCAAGCATCTACACACAAAAGCTATCTTGATTTTCCAATGACGAGTCTCATAGTGTTAACAATTGTCTCCTACACGGAAGATGTTTAACTGTGACTGATCCAGTACTCCCCACCATAGAAATACCCATATCGTCGTCTAAAAACCAAAACCCAAGCTCAACTGACAATAAAAAACACTGAATTTCAACTGAAAGTGAATGTCACCACCCTCAAACAATCGATGGTGTACTCCCCACCATAAGGTTTACCTTATATCGCTCCTCGAGCGCAACAATGACAGGTTCTTTTATCAAACCGGGAAAGACATTTAAAGGAAAAAGTGATCGATGTAGAGCTGATGCTCTCACAGTGCACTCAGGACGATGTCAAGATAGAGCATGATCGTCTCTAAGAGGAGTAGACTAAGATTCCATCAAAAAGCGTGTACAACTCCCTCTAATCCACACTCACATCTAACAGGCTACACTTGCCATGAACCAACTCCTGACACCACATCTCCCGACAGTGCGTGTCCAGGTCCAACCACTAGTCAACTATCTCACGACACCCAATTTATTTCTGATGTCACCTCTACCATGGAGGGATATTCATTATTTAACCACAACCCCCAAGCAACTATGCCCATGGAAAGTCCTTGAAATCATCGGTCCTTGGCTCGCACACGACCACTCACTGATTTACGATTTAAACGATACCACGTGCAACTGACGTGTGCCTTTATAACCCGAATCATACTCTAGCGAATCGCATGCTATTAAAACTAAGTTGACCATGCTACATGACATGTCAGTCCAAAACCAGCCAGAAGCTCCCTTGAAACTCCTCTTCAAAATCGAGCACCTCACCTGCGCCACAATTTATCCCACGATTGCTCGCTATATGGTGTTGTTCTAGTCATGAGCATCTACCCGCGCTTTGACTACATTAGCAACAATGAAAACACCAGTCGACCAGGCCAGACACCAAAACAATCCTGCCCGTCGAAGCCAGTCATGATACCAAAACACCCTAGTTGCTTTATCAAAAGTTAAAGGCATCAACATGCCTATATCGCAAAACTCAAGCACTAACTGCACATCGGTCTCAAATGAGCATATAACCAAGCTCGCTGCTTAAAAAGACATTCGTAAACCTGAGCCAACCTCTCTCACATAGGCTTCCCTCGAAGAAAACGGATGTCGACCTACAAGGGTTTGAGTCAAAACTAAGGGCATTTAGGTCTTCCACATAGCCCTACTAGTCAAGTCTCAAAACTAGGTCACAAGGTCAAACCACATAGCCCAAAAGATAAAACCTATCCAAGAAAGGTAAAGATAAAACTGAACTACGAGGGTCAAAAACTGTCAACACGGCCTACAAGGGCCCTGATCATCTTTGAGCATCCTCATAAGGAACTGCTCCTCATAGTATCATGATACCAACATAAAAGAGATACTGAACTGACACTCACCAGACATCTGCTTACAGTAATATCCCTTTGAGGTTCAATTCATGAGAAACATCTTAGTACCTATGGATATTGTACTCAACAATCCGACTAGATAACCACAATGAGTTTGGTTAAGTAGAATGCCATTCTAATCCATACAATAAAACACTGTATAGATTGTTATTAACACTTTAAATAACCGAAAATGAGAAAAAACCCTAAAAAGGGTATAACATTTGGGCATCATGTATCATATCGACTTAATAGGGTCACCGCACCTCCCGTACACGAGGACCGAGTCATCAGGCCCATCATCAAACGCCTCAATGTAGATCCACATCACCTGCATTAGAAGGAAATATATATGGAAGTAGGCTCGATTGAGTATAATGCCACCAAAGCAGGGGCGTCTCAAGAAACTTCTGGAACGCCCCAAAGGAGTGAAGAAGCTGGTGAGGGGCGCGGGAAGCATCCAGCAGCGCTATGGCCACGTCCATGGTTTTCCAACCCGACGGTTCATTCCATTTTCTGAACATTCTCGAACCCGCCGTCCCTCGATATAATGGGGCTTCGATTATCAGAATCTGTTTGCAGTTGTTCGCTTTCGTGTCGCGCTCTTCAAACAAATTCCAGTCTCTTTCAATTCATTTTCCTTCGAATTTCCTAGCGGGCGAACATGGCCGGGAAGGGAGAGGGTCCGGCAATTGGAATCGATCTCGGAACTCGGGAAGCATCCAGCAGCGCTATGGCCACCCATCTTTAGGCGTCCATGATTTTCCAATCCGACGGTTCATTTCCTTGAACATTCTCGAACCCGCCGTCCCTCGATATAAACCACCTTTCTCTATGGGGCTTCGATCATCAGAATTTGTTTGCAGTTGTTCGCTCTCGTGTCGCGCTCTTCAAACAAATTTCAGTTTCTTTCAATTCATTTTCCTTCGAATTTCCTAGCAGGCGATCATGGCAGGGAAGGGAGAGGGTCCGGCAATTGGAATCGATCTCGGAACTACGTATTCCTGCGTCGGCGTCTGGCAGCACGACGGGGTGGAGATCATAGCGAATGATCAAGGAAACAGGACGACGCCCTCGTACGTCGCCTTCACGGATACAGAACGGCTGATCGGAGATGCCGCGAAGAACCAGGTTGCGATGAACCCTGTCAACACTGTGTTCGACGCTAAGCGGTTGATTGGGAGGAGGTTCAGTGATCCATCGGTGCAGAGCGACATGAAGCTTTGGCCGTTCAAGGTGATCCCCGGTCCGGGCGATAAGCCGATGATCGTCGTCTCTCACAAGGGCGAAGAGAAGCAGTTCGCGGTGGAGGAAATTTCATCTGTGGTGTTGACTAAGATGCGCGAGATCGCAGAGGCGTTCCTCGGCAAAGCTATCAAGAACGCCGTCGTGACTGTACCCGCCTCTTTCAACGATTCACAGCGTGAGGCTACGAAGGATGCCGGTGTTATCGCCGGCCTCAACGTCATGCGTATCATCAACGAGCCTAGTGCCGCAGCGATCGCTTACGGCCTGGACAAGAAGGCCGCCGGCTCGCAGGAGAAGAACGTCTTGATATTCGATCTCGGCGGTGGTACCTTCGATGTTTCTCTTCTCACCATCGAAGAGGGCATTTTCGAAGTGAATGCTACGGCGGGGGACACACACCTCGGGGGTGAAGATTTCGACAACAGAATGGTTAACCATTTCGTTCAGGAGTTCAAGAAGAAGAGCAGGAAGGACATCAGCGGGAATCCGTGGTCTCTGAGACGGTTGAGGACTGCCTGCGAGCGGGGGAAGAGGACTTTATCTTCCACTGCCCAAACGACCGTCGTGATCGATTCCCTCTTCGAGGGCATTGATTTCTACACGACGATCACCCGTGCTCGGTTCGAGGAGCTGAACATGGATCTGTTCAGAAAATGTATGGCGCCTGTGGAGAAGTGCCTGAGGGACGCTAAAATGGACACGGCCAAGGTCCACGATGTTGTTCTGGTTGGGGGATCGACGAGAATTCCGAAGGTGCAGCAACTATTGCAAGATTTCTTCAACGGGAAGGAGCTCTGCAAGAGCATCAATCCCGACGAGGCCGTCGCGTATGGCGCATCTGTTCAGGCCGCGATTCTAAGCGGCGAAGGAAATGAGAAGGTGCAGGACCTTCTGCTCCTTGACGTGACGCCTCTGTCGCTCGGATTGGAGACAGCGGGAGGCTTGATGACGGTTCTGAAATCTCGTAACACCACTATCCCGATGAAGAAGGAGCAGATCTTCTCCACCTACTCGGATAACCAGTGGGGCATTTTGATCCAGGTATTCGAGGGGGAGCGAGCCAGGACGAGGGACAACAATCTCTTAGGGAAATTCGAGCTGTCTGGCATTCCTCCTGCCCCGAGGGGAGTTCCCCAGATCAGTGTGTGCTTCGATATTGACGCCAACGGCATTCTCAACGTCTCCGCCGAAGATAAGAGCATCTTCAAC